>JAWNKS010000004.1:1200000-1800000 GCA_035771495.1 Cladosporium oxysporum
GTGAATGTTACGCGCCAGCCACGTGCGGAGGGTCAAAAGGTCAGCGCATGCGGAAACGGCCGATCGCTTGAAAGTGCCATTGCGTCTGAGGCGTGCGTGCGTTTGTGCGTGCATTATCAATCATGGATTCTCCCTCAATCATTGTGCGCTTTTACGCCCTGCCATCTTCACACCAAGCCTGCTGCTTCTGCATGTCTCTCATCCTCCACCATCCAGCAATCCCATCAACAGACCTGACCAGACAACTTGACCTCCATCTGCACAACCGTGACCCTGCCCAAATGATCAGCGGAGCCTATCTTTGTGGGGCGTGAACCTTCCATGCACACCCACCCACATCTCGCATCGCATCCACCCCAACCTCCACTCGGGAACCCGGTCGTGCTATCTCCGCCGCCGTGGTCTTGGGGAGTGTGCTGCCGGTGGTACAATAATACTGCAACCTGCCATCATGCTTTGCGTATGCTTGCTTGCATGTGAATAAACATTCTTCCGCGTTCGTTCGCACGACAAACCCTCAAAAGGAGAAAAGTATAGCAATACCATTGCACCCATCGTCGTGAAGCCGCCCCTGCTCTCCTCTTCCACCACCATCAATCTTACCTCCTCCCAAGCCCATTAGGCCAAGCCCAACTTTGCCCTCCCAGATCATCGATCAGCCACGCGGATCAGCGAACGAAAATGCAACCGTTGCAACCCCGGAGTAAATAATACCTCACCATGCGCCATAATGCATATGCAGGGCGGCAAGGGAAAGGGAACCGTCCAGTAGTAAAGTCCTTCTCGAAGCAAATCATGGAACTATAAAGCTCACTCTCCGCGGGTGCCGGATTACAAGCGCCAGACGGAGCCACTCGTGTTGGTCTCTTGCGGAGAAAGTCGCCTTGTGCATGCACCTTGGCTTGTAGGTCGGCTTGTGTTAGTATTCTCTATCTCATCAAATATTGCGATCCTTCCACGGGAAAGGTCGGGTGCATCAGATTTCATCATTGCAGGCAGGATTCACGGGTGGCTTTTGTGCAAAGCTGCCTGAGGTGACTTGCACCAAAAGCTGTTTTGATATCGAGATGATATGCCGTGTGGCCAGTTTGTCGACGCGTTTGGCATATATGTACAGTAATTGCACCAGTACGTTGGTTGCTGACTTTGAAACCCTGTTTTACGTGCAAACTGTTCGTGCTGATTTGGTAGCTTCGATACTTGCCAGTTTAGCGACATTCCTCGAAGTAGGGACATTGACTATACACTAACAATCCACAACGGTACCAACACTCCATCTGCAGTCCGACAACTAACTACCCAACTCATCTCCCCAAGCCAATTATGGAAACAACGCCATCGTCATCATCAACAACTTCAGCATCACATACTCTCCCACCTCACGTCTCACGCCTCACTCCCATTCGCCCCGTTCGACCCATTCGCCGTCAACGCCTTCAACATCGCCTTCAACTCCTTCATCTCCTCCCTCAACTCCTTCAACTCCACCAGCGCCGCATCCGTGACCACATTCGGCGCAGACTCCTGCACCCTCTTTCCCCACCCACTGCCTTCCACATCGAACTCATCCGCCATCTGCTCCCACTCCTCGATCGTGTCGTCATCGGCCTCGTTGCGCTTGCGGTTGAAGCGTACCGTCCGCGCGGTCCGCGTCTCGAGGTACGCCGTGACGAGCAGTAGTGGCGAGTACAGCACGCCCATGACGTAGTCGTTCAGGCGGGCGTACTGCTTGTCGCTCATCCACCACTCGAACGGCAGCACGAGGCCGAAGAGCTCGACGAGGTTGAACGGCGCGATAAACACGTTCTCGTCCGGCGCGCGCACGAACTGCAGCGTTTTCTGCGCGAATAGCGCGAGGTACTCGTCGATGGCGTTGTCGGTCACGTCTTCGTACGCTGAGTTGTAGAGGGCGATGAGCACGTTGAGCAGGATGACGATGATGATGAAGTTGTAGATGTAGTAGAGGATCAGGCCGAAGGGAGGCGCGAAGCGGTCCCATTGGTCGAACTCAGGAGAACCCATGATGGCGTTGAGCTGTTGAAGATGTTAGTCTTGAATTTCTTGAATTGAACAGTTTTCCTGTAATTCATGACGGCTTACCATTTGTGTCGAGATGAATCCAATCGCAGTCACGGCGTTATCATCTGCAGAGTCCATGCCTATGAACGCTTGAAGGAAGCCGATCAGAACGACGATCAGCAGGGCAAAGAAGATCAGAGACTCTTTCATCATGACCTGTATCAACGTCAGCAGAAAGTTTCAAGAAGTGGTACATCGGCATCCACATACCTTTAGAACAACAAGCATGGCACCGAAGAATCGGAAGCCATCAAGGTATAGCAGCAATCGCAGGTAGAACATCGGAGCGCTGAAGGCCAGGAAGTCGTAGCTGAGCTCGTTATAGTTCAATCTCGTCGAAGTATCCACCGGGTAAGCCAAAGCGATCATACGCATGACGAAGCTCACTGTGAGCAGGCCGTAGAGTGTGCTGTTGAACACATTCCAGAATCCTATGTAGTACCTACCCACTTTCCAGAGCTTGGATGCTTCGTCGCACACAAAGCCGAGCGTGAAAATGTACAGGAAGATCTCAACGATATCAAGGTCGCCCTCAGGGTTGATCGTGTTGATAGCGCCGGTGTAGAGACCGAGGAAGATGAGACTGAACGCGATCTGCACCGTGTTCTGGTAAAGCGGCACACGCATGCGGTCCGGGTCGAAGTGGCTCCAGTAGTCGGTGTTGGCTTTCTTCTTGTAGTCGACAAAGCGGCTCGGATCCTCGTCGTCCTGCACGAGCCAACCACGCCAGAGGTAGGAGATGCACTTCTGATAGCCAGAGCTGCCTATGACTCTCACAGCGTGCAAGTCCACAGCCTTCTCGACGGCGTTGACAGGCTTAGTGTCTTCGCCGTCGATGACGATGCTGTAACGTTTGAGCAGAATGTTCTGCATGAGATGGGTGAGGTCCTCTTCTTCCTCGATGATCCTCTTAGCCATCACCTCGCAGGCTTCGGCGCGGAGCTGGTGGAGTTCCAGGTCCCAAAGCTCAAGCACACCCTGGCGCTTGAACCAGTTCTTGACGATGAGAAGGCAGTAGACGACGCATGATGTGTAGTCCTTGCCATCAAGCTTGCCAGCAGATTTCGCAGTGGCGATAACGGCGTCGGTGATCACATTGCTGTGTGGTGATGTGACACGCTCCTCGGGTAGTTCACAGGGAATAATGACTTCCAGTTGGTGCTTGAGGCGCAAGGCAATCAGAGTGACATCCTTGGCAGGGATTGCGGATGACAGGCCGTCGTCACGGTGCGAAGGGAGCAATGCTTGGATCTCATCGTGCATCCGCCTGCGGTCACGGGAATCCCAGCCGAATATTCTGTACTTCATGGTTAGCGAATGGCTACACGGGCTCATGGCATTGGCACGACCCACTTTCCCCAGCGAACCATCCTGTCAATCCAGTCGGACGCTATCTTAGGATCTGGAGAGGATGAATAACAAGCACAGTCAAGAGACACAGACTGCCACAGGAGATGAGGTTATTGTAGACGCGTGAAGCGAGATAAGAAGAAAAGACACAGCCACAGTCAATGGTAGCCTCTGGTCGCGCCTCCTTCCAAGGTTCCGCAGTGCCTAGTCCCAGTTTCTGGCACAATCGGAGTGGTTGGAAGCGGGGCGTGAGAGCACAGAGCTTCTGCAATGATATCTCGATCACGAGCAGATATTGTCTGATAACATGTGTGTGCCTATATAATTCACCAGAACTCAATAGACATGTCAGCTAGCTTCTATAGCGCATGCCGATTGTGACTGCAATGCCAAATCGCAAGAGATATCCGGATACCTTGACACAGCTCACAGCAGCACCAGCACATCGAAGCTCCCACGCCAATGCGGTCATGGCGCGTTAGAGGCCCGAACCTTCGTCCCAAGCAGCATTGATGCTGGCTTGCGCGTGGAGCAGAGTCACATGCCAAACCGAAGAACCGCGACCGCGCATCTTCCGCAGCCGTCTGGTCAAGTCTAGGATCAAGACAACCGCCTCGCCAACATGCCTCCCAAGAAACGCGCACGCGTTTCACAAGCGACATCACCAGCAGCCACCGATCAGCACAAAACGCCCACGCCCGCAGCGCAATCGCCTGGCAAGACCACCGACGATGACATTCTCAACGACCCGTGGACCGACGAAGAAGCCATTGGCCTTTTCAAAGCCATCATAAAATGGAAGCCAACAGGTGAGAACTGCCTATCCTCGAGAACGCTACCAGAACACTTCAAACTAATCACCTACCCCAGGCATTCACAAGCACTTCCGCATGCTCCAAATCCGCCAGTACCTCATCGACAATCGCTACATCAACCCCAAAGCCGCGCACACCAGCAGCGCGGGTCTCTGGGCCAAGCTCGCCACGCTCTACGACCTGGAATCCCTCGACCAGCGCGAAGACGCACGCCAGCTCTCCGACCTCTCCGACGAAGCCTCCAACTCGGACGCTTCCGACTCCGATGACGACGACGAAGACCTCTACAGCCTCGCCGACAACAAGATCCACAAGCAACCCTTCTCACTGCCGGACGACGATGCTTTCATCGAAGATCTGGCATGGAAACGCCGGTTTCCGAGCGAGAAGGCTAGACGCGACGGCAGCGAGAGCCCCGCTGTGTTACCTGAGATTAACATGGATCGCGAGGCGCCGGTGGGTTTCGTGCGCAGCTTGCGCGCTGAGGTGCCGAGCGAGGAGCCCGCGACACCGGAGCCGGAAGAGGAGAAGAGGCCCCGCGGCAGGCCAAAGGGCAGCACGAGCGCGAAAGCGGGAGCGCAGGCGCCAGCGGCGGAGAGGAGGCGGTCTACGAGGCAGGTCGTAGAGCCGAGTGATGAGGAAGACGAGGATGAGGACGAGGAAAGCGAGGAGAATGAGGAAGAGGATGAAGATGAAGAGGACGAGGAAGACAGCAGTGAGGAGGAGGAGGAGGATGGGAGTGAAGAGACTACGCCTGCGCCGCGACCCAATAGAAGCAGTCGAGGGAGAGGCAGACCCGCAAGAGGCACTGGCACCGGCAATCCCAGAGGAAGGCCACGGAAAAAGTGAGTACTTTGGGAAAGATTTGGACTTGTTTTTTGCTTTTATAGAATTTCTCGGTTGTTTTTCTCATGATACCCCCAAAGACTGTCTATTCGGCGAGAAAGAAAGAAAGCAGTCCGCTTCGAGAAAGAAGAACAAGAAAGCTTCAAGGTCTAATCAAAATCAATGAAGAACGGCTCTGCCCAAAACGCTTTGGTCTCGTACATTTAGCACGCTTTTCTCCTCAACTTTTCTCTTGTATCTCCTTCTCGCAACGCCAGACGCCATGCCGTCCGTCTACATCACACATCGCTCGTTGGAAGAATAAATGCATTTTTTTTACTGCGCGGCAACAACGCCCTCGTCGCTCTCGCTGTCGTCCTCGTCGCCGCTGACCTCCTGGTTCTCCCTCTCCTTCTTGTCCATGAGAGCCTGGAGCTCTGCGTCATCGTTCTCGGTGACAGCCTTGGGCGCCATCTTGACTGTGCACATGCCTCCGGCAGCGCGGATCGAGCTATCAATGTCCTTGATGGCCTGCTCGAGAACCTCGATACCGATGGCCTTGTCGAGTGTTTGGCTGGTGAGGACGTAGAGAGGAGGGGAAACAAGTCTGACCTTGACCTGGGTGTCGGCGGTGTTCTTGGACTCAGCGACACGGAGCGCGGTCTTGACGGCGTCGATGCCCTCGTAGCCGAAGCAGGTAACCTCGACGTCGGCGCGCACCTTGGTGGGCTGGGGTGTGAGGCGCTTGGAGATGTAGCTCTGCAGTTCCTCCTTGATGGCTTCGGACTTGAAGGTGACTTCGGTCCAGACGTCCGGGTTGGTGATGCTGAGCTTGAAAGCGTCGACGGCGTGGCCGTACTTCTTGTTGAGCGGCCAGCCAATGTCCTGGTAGAGCTCCTCGATCGGGACGTTCGTTTTCTCCGCGACGTGCCTCATGATGCTGTGGACCATCTTGCTTTTGTTGTACCTCTCCTCGCACTTGACAATATCCTCCGGGCTGACACGGCGCTTGCTCAAGTCAATGTAACCCTTCTCCTTATCGACACGGAGCACCACCACGACCTCATTGCGGCCCACACGGATGAGCTTCTGGATGGAACGGATACGTCTGCGGGAAAGTTCGGAGAGCAGGATCATGCCGTCGATGTTGTCGTATTCGAGGAGCTTGACGTAGGCGCCCATCTCAGCAATTTGCTTGACATTGACCATGACAAAAGAGTCGATTTCCGGGAAGCGTTCTTCATAGAAGCGGCAGTTGGTAAGAGACATGTTGGCGGTTGTTGTTATAACGGAGCAGAGCTCGCGTGTCTTTTTGGTGGGATTTGTAGTGCGCCGGTTGGCTGAGTTGTGGCGGCAGGTGGCGAGGAGATTATGAAATTGCGGAGGCGCTTATTGTCTGATCTCTCAATCTTACGGCGATAGAGGACGAAGTGATGTCGGTGTTGTGGTGGCGCCGGGGTGTGTGGTTGTAGTTCAGTCCCTCGATATTGAAGTGAATTTCGAGGTCCAGTCATTCTCCAAACGGGCAACGGCCCCGCGCCAAAAAGCCAGGAACAGACGTTCGGAGAGCAATGGCACGCTAGTCAAGTTGAGGTCACGTGAGAATAAGGTACACATCACTCTTCCATTCCATTGACATCAAACTGAACTTCGATCGACTCTGCTGAATTCACGAATTCTCGTATATTCACTTCGCTTGGTCGACTGGTATTCCTAAGGTTTCCCTCTACCGACTTGGTATGTATTCTCTCTGGATCACTGTGAGGTTTGGTTAAAGAACTGTACAATGCCACGGCTACATGCCCAGGAGTACATCATATTTGCAAACCGCGTTTCCATCGGTAGGCTATCGTACTCCATCCCAAAATTTAGTCAAGGCGAGCTCACCATCGAGAGGCTAAACGGCAGGTCTTGCCCACTCGATCGTTTGCACACAAGCACTCGGTGGCACAGGCCTCCTACTAGCACAGATACTACTCACACGGCTAGTTAGACAAGTCGCGTGCAGTCTTACTCCTTTCATCGTCGAAAGAAAGTAATAGACAATGGACGTTATTCGCTTGTCAAGATAGTCAAGCCACATATGCTTGATAAGTGTTCCAGTAGCCACGATCTCGTCAACGCTACGTACTAGTATCAGCGACTTGATATTGACGATTAACAACAGCCCCCACAGCTGCTGCACCATTGTCATTGTCGGTCAAAACTTGAATAGTCACATGCACCATTGAGAAACTGCACACAGCCCTTAGGGTAGCGATCACATTTGAGCATCGGAGATCAGACACAACGCAAGGACAGCAGAAATTAGCTGGAAACGGGGCCAAGTGGCTCTATAATCGGTAGTTCACGTTCTCGTCCGAGCAGACGGTAAAAGAGTAGATGGTCTCGCCGATAGAAGCAAAAGAAATCGATGTTGATGGTCAATATGGGGGTCGAACCCACGGCCTTGGCGTTATTAGCACCACGCTCTAACCAACTGAGCTAATCGACCTTATTCGGTGGGTAGATGGCCGCGCATTCCGTACATAACCGCTTCAGCAGTGGGACATTCCTTTTGACCAGGACTTGACTGGTAATGGTGAAAGAGAGACTGCAACGGTGGATGTTATGCTATCAGCTTGGTTGAACGGTAATGCGGTGGTATCTCATGCCATAATATCTACAAAGCGCGTGTTCGCTCACCTGCCTGCTGCATTGGCAGCGCTCTCCCTCTTTCGTCGCCTCCACTCCCTGCCTCTGGCTTTCAGCACCTCAGCAGTCACGTAGTCAGCAGGCAACTCGAATTCCTGCTCCTCAGGTTCCGGTAAAGGCTGCCCAAAAGCGGTGACACTGCGACCATGTCTCGTTTTCTTGAGAGCTGCGTCTCGCATGTGGCGCTTTGAGTAAAAGCTCGTGATGGGCGAAGGCGGACGGTAAGGAATGGGTTCTGGAGGTGGCACGATTGAAGCCCGGTCTTTGGGTTTCGAAGGTGGTTTGTTTTGAGCAGAAGGTGTTTGTTTTGAGGTGGATTTGAGAGCAGATGCAGTCTCCTGCTGCAACTGCCGAGCGGCTGATGCATTGAGGTCGCTACTGGGTGGTTCCAGTGAGGACTCTGAGCTGGAAAGACTCTCGCTGTCATCATCTTCTTCGGCTTCACGTTCGGCGGCAAGAGCAGCTTCTCGTTCCAGTCGCTGTCGCTTCTCTTCGTCCTTCCACTCTTGGAATTTGTTGACCAGGGCCTGAACCTCAGCAATGAAGTAATCCCTCTTCGGCTCGTATCGTTTCGCCTCCCCGTCCGTGACGCCAGTAATGCCAAGAACTTTGAGCCAGTCATGCCCTTGCAGTCCTTCGAGCAAACGGTCAAGCTGGAACTTTTCGTGCATGGCTCGCTCACGTTCAATATTGCGAAGTTGTTTCTCCTTGCGCTCAGCACGTTTGTGCGATTTCAAGAAGGCATCCTCAGACAGTGGGTCGTCCGCATTGTCAGGCACATTCTTGAGAAATGTCGATAGATCGACCACCTGACATCCGTTGTAGCTTGTCGGCGATGATTGCAGTGCCGTAGCGGGTCGCATGCCATTTGATCGTGCACTGCTGGGCGTCCCTTTCGTTTGTCTGTTGTTCTTGCTAGGCGAGGGAGTCTCGGCCTTTGTCGCTTTCGGTGTGTCGTCTGTAATGTATATCGCCGACTCGGTCGTGATGAACTCCGGCTCGACGGGCGTTTCAAACATGATTTCCTCGTAGTTTCCGAAGTACACTGCCAGCTCGCTCTTCAGCCGTGGTCCATCATCGCGACTTCTCAAAGATCTCCGCTCTTCCTTCTTGCGCTTTTCTACAGGCTGTGCTGCTGGTATGGGCTCTGACGCAGGAACGGCCTTGCTGGGTGTATCTATTTCCTCCTTCTCGGCGCCTTCGAGCGCGTCATCTTCCTCGATGTCAATATTGGAGCGCACGCCATTAACGGTCTCGATCAGCTGACCATGCGGCTCAGCAAGGGTGATTCTGTTTGGTGGCTGAACGGGGGAAGCGGTGGTAGTTGCGGCGGCGCGGTTGAAGAAGCCCAGGCTGTCGAGCGTCTGCTGCTTAGGTCCAGCACGAATCTCAAGCTTCCTCTTCTTCGCCGGCCGTCCATCTCGGAACATCCCATCGTCCGGTGTGGTGGTGGGCTCCTTCTTGTTGCGCGACGACGGATGGCGTGAAGTCTCGGCAGGCGAGCGCCCGGAAGTTCGCTCGGCGCGTCTCGTAGGCATAGGAGAGGAGAGGGTGCGCGTGGATGCTCATTTCGACATTGCGACCATTGAAGGGGTGAGGGACGCGAGAGTTGCGCAGTCGTCTTACTGCGCGAGGGATGTCGTCACGCGTTGGCGACAAACGGAGATGCGTGTTGCGTCCTGCGAGCCGGTCTTGTTGCAGCGCTGCTCCCTGAAGCTTGCCTTCAATTTGGAGAGATGGACTTCGAAACGGCTGGCAGGCACTGGGCAGGAGGTGCGTTGGCTGCCATTATTATATAGGTGCCAAATTATATTCGCATACAACTGAGATCTATAGCGAGCTACGTCTGTTTGTTATAGAGTCGCAACGATGAAAGCTATATTTGAGAGCGAAGTTGTACGATACGTTCATCCTATCATCGCCGGACTAATGTACGTGCGATCTGGCGACCATTCAAGCATTGGGAGAGTAGTCAGAACGTATCTCTTGTATCTCCTGCGACTGAATTATGTAAAGAGGATAATGGATACACAATGTGGTGTTGTTTTTACACCTCGCCTGTGAATGCAGCACAAACGAAGTTGTTGATATCTTAAGGTATTCCACCTGCTCCAGTGAGACACACTCGCGCTTCGCTAGTATTGCTGCTTCGTTCACAAAGTCAAGGCATTCGCCCTTCAGGCTCACGGTATCAACACAGCCATGGCAGAAAATAGGCCATACGAATCGGAATCACTATAGGTGTGAATGGTCACACGTATGACAGTACGGAAACTCCATCTTGACACTTCGAGGTTTGATGGAACGAGATACATAGGGTTCGGGTTGGGGTGATGCATCATACTGCGAAATGGGCATTTTTGCAACATGGGAGACATGGAGTGGAATATTCGGTGACTCTTCTTTATATATAACTTGCACCATATGCCATTGCTGTCTTATGAGCATACCCTATTCATGCAGATAAGCCAACATCTTCGTGCTCATCTTACAACATGTGTGGTTCCCTCATTTCCATATTGCTCTGACGACCGACCAAAGACTGCTGAGAGTCCCTAGCACAAGCTTTCGATCGTAATGGGAACTCGGGTGATCGAGCAGCCAGACACGTACTCGAGTGGCTTAGCATGATTTTGAACATGGGTCCTAGATTGGATGTATGCCAAGACAATCATCTTCATATATTTATTTGCTAGTAAGGGCGGTGCTTCACAGTGCACTTTGATGAGTCCTGTCAGTAAAGAGAGCGCAATACGGAAACATGGACACCATAAGTAAAAAGTCCGTAAGAGGCCAGGTCAGGTGATTAAAGTTCCAGACCCAGGCCCAAATTTCGGAGATCACTTCGCTTGAGGCGTTGCTGAGTAGCATCAACGGTCAATAGTATTCAGTGGGGGAGTTCATGCTGAATCGCCTAGCGTTCATCAGTTCAATGCAGGTATGGTCTCGTTACTGTGGTGTTGAGACAAGACTTAAAAGAGAACCTCTTCTTAACCATACATACGTAGGATCATACCACGAAGGCATAGTATTATTAACGGACGCGAATATTTCGTGAACAACCCCTGGCAGCTGCTGCCGAGGGGATTACGTGCCGATCTTTTGAGTGGAGCGATACCCACAGATACCCCGGTTTCTAGAAGGGCAGGATGAAACGAAAGGAGTTCCGTGGTTTGAAGCGATTGCATGAAGACTGCGGAGGGGCAGCAGCCATTGGACCGGTAGCCATAGGGCCATCACGAGTAGCAATTCCAGAGTACGTAAGGCCAGCACCAATGGACGGTAGGGTGTGCAGTGACGGAGGATGAGTGGTAAGGTAGTCTGCTAGTAGTGCAAAATAATGCGCCATCTCAGGGGGCATCCACAAGCCCATTCACAAGCCAGCGCTACCGATTGGTGCTCGCCCTTTCAGGGTTACAGGCCTGTAGATTGGCATGGTGGGAGAGTCTTCTTCACACGCTGCAGACGGCCGTCTCCCTACACCACCCACGAGTGTATACTGCAACGGGACACGTCTTTTGTACATCACCCAACAACCTTGTCTTTTTCTCGTACTTGCATGTGGCAGTGCTGCTCGCCGCGCCGCCGTCCGCTCATTAACTTTCGCCTCCAAACAACACACACCTGCGCCTGAGCCACCTACCTCACTACGTTTCAGCACTGCACGAATCGAAGGCCTATTTGCGACATAGTTCATTGGATCGGCAGAGCGCGTCCGAATTGCTACAAAGCTTTGCGCCGACACCTAGGTAGTCAGAAGACCACTACTAAGCGAGGTCAGCGACGCTGTCCTGCATGTTTGCCGCCACGGCCAGCACCGCCCATCACCATCCACCACTAGCATACCAATAGCCATGGGGCCTCGCCCAGCAAACCTGGACCTGTCCAGGTCGCAACATAGCAATGCCGACCTCACGCCCCCAAGGTTTCCCAATTTCTACATGGATCTGCCTTCGCCGCGATCCGGCGAGGCGCCGCCTGCGCTGTCGCCCTTGGATGCCTTTGCGCAACACTCGCGCATGCTGGCCATGAAGTTCGAACGAGAAGCGCAGAATGGAAAGCGCTTGAGCCGCCTACCGCATGCTGATGTCGCAAGGGAATTGGCCAACAGGCCGGGCTACTTCAGGCATGTGAGCGACAGCACCGAAGGAGGCATGAGTGACCTTGGCGAGGTGTCGGAAGAGGATAGACCTGATACGGGTGATCGCTACAAGCTGAATGAGGAAGCGAAGAGCAAGCACAAAAGCCAGTATCCCACGATGGGCAATTTCAATAGAGACAGCCAAAGGGACTCGACAGCCTCGCACTTCTATGATGTCCCGGAACCTTCACCTGTCCCAACGGAGCCGCGCGATTACTTTGATATTGGTGCCCCTAGAGCATCATCACCGGAGCCGGTGGAGCCAAATACTTTGAATGCTGGAGCGCCGTCACCGAACTTACCACCTAGCCTGACAAGTAGCATGGATTCATATCGCTCTAACTCACATCCACGGACCTTGACTAATGGGTCAACACGATCGCAAAAGTCCGACCACGGCTCGAGATTGCCATTGACGAACGTGTTCAACAATCCGTCACGAAGCGCACAGAACATACATCCAGTGCGCCAGGATAGCCTCGAAGATGATGCAGCTTCGAACAATGGCTCGCAGTCAGGGAGAGGAAGACCTATGCGCGACTATCCACACGGAAACCCGCAATCACGACCAGCATCGCCTTTCACGACTACACCAGCAATCCACCGATCACCATCCATTAATTCTGAATATTCTCAAAATGGTTCGCAGTTCGCTCTTCCGAAACCATCATTCAACTTTTCGAGACCTCTGAGCAGTCATGGCAACCAAATAGCTGCTTCTCACCATAGGCCTTCATTCGAAGGCCGAAGTTCTTTCGACAATCGGTCAAATGCAGAGCAACGCCCTCATAGGCCTTCGGCTGCATCGACCATGACCGTTGCTACTACACAGTCAACGGCAAGCACACCGCTCTCTAGACAAGTCTCCCAGGACAATGCGCCGCCACCTCAAGCCCCGGGACTACTACAGACAAACATGCCAATACCAAGGCACATCCAACGCACTGATAGCGATCTGTCGAATAACGCATCTTCGCCTATAGGAAACGGACAGGACGAGGATTTGCCACGCGGTAGAGAAATGCAACGCAGCTCTGCCGAATCAAGGAGTTCTTGGATTAATAGCCAATTCAATTGGGATACCCCGAAGGAACAAAGATCACGAGAACATTCGACTGTGCGAGTGGTAGCGAGAAATGCTTCGCCAACTCCTTCAGAGCGTTTGCAAAAAATGGCCGAGATGCAGATCGAGGCGACGGAACGACTCGGCAGAGATGCTGGTTTCGCGTCCATGTCTCGCAGTCGGTCGGCGGATCCTCGAGCTGGCTCAAGAGCCAACGCGAAGCACAACCGGGCTCCTTCAGTTCAGACAGACATTACGGACAGCACAGACCGAACTATCAGACAGACTCCTTTGCACCAGCGGGCTGCTTCGGCAGAGCTTACAGCGGAAGAACACCTAGAAATTGGTATTCAAGCACACAGCTCTGGCTCTCTCACAAAGTCAACATATCACCTGCGCCTTGCCGCGAGGGAAGGCCTGCCGACCGCCATGCTTCTGTACGCTCTGGCCTGCCGTCACGGCTGGGGTATGCGCCCGAACCAAGAAGATGGTGTCGCCTGGCTGCGCAAAGCCATCGAGAGCTCCGGCTTGCAGGTCGCAGACGTCGAGCAGACCATTTCGAATGCCGCTAGGCGCGACGGCAAGGACCCTGTAGTGGAAGCAGCAGAGCGCAGAAAGCGAAAAGCGCAATTTGGTCTGGCAGTTTATGAGCTCGGAATTAGCTATATGAATGGTTGGGGCTGCCAGAAAGACAAGCCACTCGCACTGCAATGCTACGAGGTTGCTGGCGGCTGGGGAGATTGCGATGCACTTGCTGAGGCGGGATACTGCTACACACAGGGCATTGGCTGCAAGAAAGACATGAAGAAGGCTGCGACTTTGTATAGAAAGGCCGCTGATCTGGGGATGTCGATGGCTGGCAATAGCTGGTGAGTCGTATTCATGGGGATTTCAATGGAGTAAACCTACTAACACATCGGCTTTCTAGGATCTACAAGGCCAAATATATGGACGACACTCCCGCCGACAAGCGCAAGGACGCAAAGCAGCCTCCCGAAGTCCCTCAATCGGGCAAAGACAAAGATTCCAAGGACCCCAAGGTTGCAGGTCGATCGAGAGCGAGATCGATCTGGGGCAGGAAGAAATAATGACGCTGGTCTTCGTTTTTTTGATTTGTTCTTTCATGTTATCTTCTCAATTTTCTTCTTTTCTTGTTTATTCACGCATTGCATGCAGTGTGTAATTGTATGTGGCTTTCTGTTCCATCTCTGGCATTGCATTGCTCTGGGGGTTTTGTTCTTCTTCAACTTCTTCTTCTACTCTTGTTTGTTTGGTTGATCTTTTGCCCTTTCTTCTTTCTTTTGTACTTGCTTATCATGTACAGCACGGCGTCTGGAGCAGTAAAAAGAAAGAAGAATGATGGTGCTCAAGAGCACATTCGCTATGTATTGCGCAGTGTCGCCGAAAGAATGCGGTATACAGCGTGTCGGAGGTGACGGAAGATATAAGTGTCGAGCAAGACCAGAAAAGGCGAGATAATCTAATGATAATGCCTTTATCCTGGCGCATGATGATGTTGTTTACCTTTGACTGTCAAGCTTCTTGAGTTCTCGCGTTCGTGCATGCGAGTTGGGGAATCCTTGTCGGAGATCTGCCTGTTGGCCTTGGGATCCTGAATGTCGGCCTTGGTACTGGGGTTAAGGTTGGAGGAGGTATTGCAGCTGGTGTAGCTATTCTCGCTACTGTATAGCTCTAGACAAGCCACATACATGGCGCAGGGCTCGAATAGCTGCGAGCACACGCCACCAACAGAGCTCTTTGGATGTAGGCGTGAATCTTGATCGGTTCGTGCTCTGATGCAATAGTTGTTTGGAAGAAACTCGCCATCTCTCGCCTCTTCTACGGCGGATCGTCATATGTCCCACCAATTGCCTCATTGCTCCCTCGTGCCGCGTTTACCTTGCGCTCGAATCACTCAGGATGACATTATTTGTTATTGGCGAGTGGACCGCCCTACCGCTAGCCCTGCCACAACCAAGCATCATCGCCAACTCTACCATCAGGCTTGAATCGAGAATGGCAGGCCTAGACGTCATACCGACCCCACTCGTATGCGGACGCGACCCCGCGTACGCTGGTACACTACGCCACACGCAAACATGAAGCTGTGTGAGAGGATTGACCGCGTGCTCACCAAGCCTGCCGATCTATCCTTGCCGTTGTACGCGCTGCCTTGGTAGCGAACGGGGCGATGGAGCCGGTGACGAGCGAGCAATGAGCTTTACGTCGTTGTCGTCGCTGTTCCTGCGCTACCAGCTAAGACGGTACATACATACAACCTTTCCATTCCTCCCCCAGCACATTACCTTTCCACATCTTCACCCACTCCTCCAACTCCAATCAATCTTCTCCTTTTACCAATTGTTCTACCCAAGCTTCAAACCACCCAACCACACCCATCTTACACACATATTGCCTTCACAATGTCCGCAAACCCCAACTCCGGCCTCGGCGGCTACGACAACACCTCCGCCACCCACAACACCACCGGCACCACCACCAACAGCCAGGGCGGTGTCGTCGACAAGGTCCTCAGCTATGTTCCCGGTCTGAGCCCGACCTCGTCCCGCAATCAAGCCTCCGGCACCACAGATGCTACCGCTGAGCCTGCTTTCGGCGCCAACGTCGGCCCTGGCTCATCTTCGCACACTCACACCGGCACCGGCAGCCACGGTCTCGGTTCGTCTGCTGGTGTAGGCGCTGGCAGCGATACTTTCGGTGCTACTCACAACACCACCAGCGGTCCTCACAACTCAAACCTTGCCAACCAGGCTGACCCTCGTGTTGACTCTGATAACAGCCGCTTTGGCTCTTCAAACACTGGTGGACTGGGCTCTTCCAACTCTGGCAGCTATGTCCCTGCACCCACCCTCAACCCTCACGATGAGGACAGGGCTAGGGTCGTTGCTGATAGAGCCGTCGGCCACACTGGCACCGGCGTTGGCTCTGGCCTTGGTCACGAGCACAGCCACGGCTCTGGTGTAGGTTCGGGCGTTGGTCTTGGATCTGGTGCTGGCGTTGGTTCTGGCGTTGGTTCTGGTGTTGGCCACGAGCACAGCCGTCACGAGCATGGTCATGGTTCTGCTGTTGGAACTGGCGCTGCTCTGGGATCTGGCGCGGCCCTTGGCTCTGGCCTCGGCCACGATTCTCACCACGGCTCTGGTGTTGGATCCGGCGTTGGTCTTGGTCACGATTCAAGCCGTGGCTCTGGTGTCGGCTCCGGCGTCGGCCTTGGTCACGACTCAAGCCGTGGCTCTGGTGCTGGTCTTGACTCCACCCGTGAGTCCGGTGCTGGCCTTGGATCACGTGAATCTGGCGCCGGCCTTGGCTCTGAGAGCAGCCGTCTAGGCAGTGACAGCCTCACTGGCAACCACAGGAACGATCGTGCTGCCGCAGGTGCGAGCGAGGGTGCCACATCAGAGGAGGCTCAAGCCTCCGCCAACCCCCGTAACACCGAGGGAGGAGGCAATTCCGCTAAGAGAGAGAACAAGGAAGCCATCCCGACCGCTGGTGGCATCAAGTTGGGCGAGAAGCACTGGGGCGAGAGCGACATCATTCCTGAGAACCCCAAGCCCCGCAACGAGAACATCTCTTCCAGCCATGGCCAGCCCGACCGTTAGTACCTACCTTGTTCATTCCCTTCACAGAATATACGATCTAACCATTCTCAAACAGAAGCAACCACCGACAACACCAACGCGAACGTCGGCGCTTCATCAGGCCCACCCGGCTCGAGCTCCGGTTCAGGCGAGCACAAGGAGGGTATTGCAGACAAGGTCAAGCACACTCTGCACATCGGCGGCAGCAAGTAAGATTGAGGCCGTTTTCTATGAGGAAAACGATGTGCGACTTGCGGACAGCCGACCGTGGCGTACAAGAGGACATGGCACGTGGTGCTACGACTTTCATGATTGTTTATGAATGTATTTTGTAATTCTTGGAAGAAATTGTTAATTTTCGAGACATGAGCTCCTATGTTGTACGTGATGTGTTTTATTTTTCAAATGCAGTCATTGCTCAAGAATATGTGCATGCCTGTCTCCCCGAGCCTATGTCGCTTGTACTGCCACTCTCCAGACGTAACACTTATGACGGCCAGTCAGACGACAATTGTTGACTTCTGCAGTCGTGCTGTATACTGACCAGAGACTGCCGCGAATCTTGCAGTATGGTCCATGATCTGATGTGAAGCAACAACATCTGCCCATTGCCGTCGATAAGAGCCCGTCGTTATCTTTTCTTTTTGCTCCCCCACGCCTCCCTGTTTCGTGCACAGATGAGCATGACTAGCGGGCGGGTGTGCGAAACCACATGTGTATTATCTTTTATCATTCTTTTCTGTATGTGATCTTTTGACTGTCATCGCAACGGCGCAGGTGATCAGAGTGAATGTGCTGGTTGACTGTTGATGGCGATGGGGCTGAGGTGTATACTAGGTCGAGGATCGCAGATAGTGGCGCAGCGTGCTCTTGATTACATGTCAGCTTAGTTGCAGCAGAGAATGGCAGCGGCGAATAACAACAAGGTCAGAGGACTGCGAGAGAAGGAAGCGGCGAGAGAGGGAAGCGCCGTCTCGCAATATATACCCGCCACGAGCCGTATCTGCAGCAGCTGCGCGGCGGTGACACGTGGTCTATATTGGTAGCCAGCATTATCACGGCAAATCTTCACCTATCTTGATTTTATGGCTCTTTGATCCTGGTCTGGCCCCCAGACTCTACTATAGATATCCCTTGCGTGTGGCGGAGATGGAGATGTGCTACTCGGATATATGGCGTATCAAGAGCTTGGACATATCAGATCGGATGCGTGGCGACAAGATCATGTCTAGGTGTGGCACTAGACGTAGCGCGGATAGTATTTTTCATGCCATAGAGGGCACTGCTTCTGGCGAGAGGGATGATATCGTGGCGGTGGAGGTCGAAGAGGTGAAGTGAGGTCGAGGGCGGGCGCTTGCCGATTTGGGATGGGATGAGAAGCCGAGAGGAGGAGTTTTGGGTGGGCGCCGTCGCCATCGGGCCTGGCCGGCCACCTGACCAAATATCAGCATCGACAAGAAGAGGCGCCATACACCAAGACGAAAGCCATCGAGGCGTATATTGCCACTGTCTCTCTGTGGTCGCGTCCGCCTCTCCGCTCGTTCCCTCGCAGCTTGCGAAGATTTGCATTTGCCTCCCGCCAAGCGCCCGGACCTCCCCTCCAGCCAAACCGCCGCCGCCTCTAGCCACAGCGGCGTATCAGTCGCCCCATATCGCACACATCGCCCCTCACACTTCAATGGCAGCTGCAGTATAACCGGAGTGCATGGTGCGACACGACGCTTCTCGAAGGGTCGGCAAGATATAATCATGGCGGCTGAGGGCAACATCGCATCTGGGGTCGCCCCAGCGGTTGAGACTGCGGCAATCGACACCCGAACGCCTCAGCCCATTCGTCTCGACGAGGACGAATCAAGCCTTTCGTCGACCGGAAGCGATCTTTTCGATCGAAACAAGCCGCTATCGAAACCTCAGAATGATGCCTGGGAAGTCGATGCCAATGGAGACTGGAGGCGATATAGCTCGTTGGAGTCGGCCACAAGCACAGCCATATCTTCCATGTGCTCTTCGACCGTTGCAGACGACATTCCTAAAGAACAGAATGCCGTTCTCTCGCCTTCCAAAAAGCGTATGTCGGATGGCACAGTCAAGCAGGCGACGATACGTCTCGGATCGAAAGCGAGCAATGCGGCAACCACGCCACAGAGTGTCGAAAAGGTTGCGGATACCCCCGAACAATCATCTCCTATCGTGCAACCCAAACGCCGTGGAAGACCACCAAAAGACAAATCAGCTGCGCCAAACTACATTCCAGGAATACGCCGTGCCTCGTTGATCTCTAAGCTGCAAGATGTGGTGAAGCCACGCTCGTCAATACCATACACACTTCCGATCACCGTCTTCGCCAGTCAATGCATTGAAGCCGCCCATGCATCCCGCCTAGATCCTTATGCTTTGCACGTTGGCGAGAACACGCTTCTCATGGACATGATCACATCCACGGAAGTGACCGTGTATCTCAACATACGCAATGCCATACTTCGTCTGTGGGTCCGCAATCCTCGCTGCAGTATTACTGTTGAAGAGGCTGCAGGCTGTGCAAAGGAAGGACGCTTTTTCGGATTGGCCGAGGTCGCCTACAAGTGGTTGACAAGAAATGGTTACATCAACTTTGGCTGCGTCGATGTTCCGCGCGACCCCAATCTCGCGATTCAATCAAAGAAGTACGCCAAACAGAAAACGGTGGTCGTCATCGGCGCTGGTGTATCAGGTCTTACAACCGCACGGCAACTTGAGGGTCTCTTCGCACAATACTCAGAACAATGGCTCGAGAAGGGTGAAAGACCTCCCAGAGTGCTTGTTATCGAGGGACGCAAGCGCATCGGCGGTCGCGTTTACTCGAAGCCGCTCCGTAGTCAGGTCAAGGACAGCCTGCCGGACGACCTTCGGAATACGGCGGAGATGGGCGCCATGATCGTCACCGGTTTCGACCATGGCAACCCTCTCGATACGATCATACGTGGTCAGCTGGGGTTACGCTACCATCTTATGACTGATGCACTGACCATCTATGATACAAATGGCAAAGCAGTGAAAGAGCGAAGGGATATGCTGAACACAGATTTATACACGGATATCACAGACCGGGCTGGCGATTTCAGAGCAGTGGCGCACCGTCCTCAGACGCTCAAGGGTGACGAGGAGCTGATTAGCCGCTGTCGCGATCCTCTCCCGAAAGGATTTGATGCTTTTCAGCTGGAACCTCTGCCATCTTTGATCGAAGCGAAGCGCAAAGCTGTGATGAAACGAGGAAGAAGGCGGAATGCTCCACCTGGCACAGAAAAACTTACTGGAAGACATCAGGTTGTCGAGAACAGCAGTGGAACAATTCGCGCAGCGCGAGCGGCACACGAGATGGGATGGAAAGTGAGAGATGGTGTATCAAAAAATCACACTC
Organism: Cladosporium oxysporum; assembly: GCA_035771495.1. Lineage (NCBI taxonomy): Eukaryota > Fungi > Ascomycota > Dothideomycetes > Cladosporiales > Cladosporiaceae > Cladosporium > Cladosporium oxysporum. The sequence goes on from JAWNKS010000004.1 coordinate 1,219,964, forward strand.
TGTCATTGCGGTCAACAGCTGAGGCCTCCAGACACCCAACTCTCGGCGCAGTGATGGATGAAGCTATTTCCCAATACCAAGGGCTCGTGGAAATGACATCTCAAGACATGCGCTTGCTCAATTGGCACCACGCCAACCTCGAGTACGCCAATGCTGCGCCTGTACCTTGGCTCAGTTTGAGTGGTCACGACCAGGACACTGGAAACGAGTTCGAGGGTGCGCATTCAGAAGTCATTGGTGGCTATACTCAGGTGCCACGAGGTCTCATGAATTTGCCAACAAAGCTAGACGTGCGTTTCGATCGAGTTGTTGACAGCATCCACTACGATGATGGCGAAGGTGACGAGGACGACGGCCTTGTGACCAAGATTGTCTGCACGGACGGCGAGGTTATCGAGGCAGATGAGGTCGTTCTCACGACACCTCTTGGTGTGCTCAAGTCTGATGCAATCGATTTCGACCCACCACTACCAAGCTGGAAACAAGGTGCTATTGATCGGATGGGTTTCGGGCTGTTGAACAAGGTATGACCTCTTCTTTTGCTCTATTTTCACATTTGCTAATCTCTATGTAGGTCATCTTACTATACGATGAGCCGTTTTGGGATGACAGCCGCGATATGTTCGGTCTGTTGAACGAAGCGGAGCGCGCAGACAGTCTCAACCCAAAGCACTACGAGCAAAGAAGAGGACGGTTTTATTTGATATGGAATGCCACCAAGACCAGTGGAAGACCGATGCTTATCGCACTGATGGCTGGCCATGCTGCATATCAAGCGGAAGAAACGGATACCAAGACACTTATGGAGGAGGTGACGCAGCGACTTCGCCAGGTGTTCACTCCAAGTGTGCCCGAGCCTCGCGAGGTTATTGTGACACGCTGGAAGTCAGATTCTTTCACACGAGGAACTTACTCATACGTGGGCCCGCGTACCAGACCGCAGGACTACGACGTGATGGCTAGGTCGGTAGGCAACCTGCATTTTGCTGGCGAGGCAACTTGCGGCACACATCCAGCTACTGTCCATGGCGCCTTCTTGTCAGGGCTTCGTGTAGCGGCCGATGTCATGGATGCGATGGCCGGGCCGATCAACCTGCCTGAGCCTCTCGTCGGTTCTGCTGCTGTCAAGCAAGAAAAAGCCGCTTCTTACGCCATGCCTGTCGCTCCTCAAGCGCCAAAGCCGAAGCCAACACCGCAGGCGTCACGTAATGTGAGCACTTCTGCTGCGTCGATGGAACCCGCAATCAAGCATGAGTCTAACAGCGCCACGCCTGCCACCTCTTCTGTGCCATTAACCTCTGGTGCGCCCAGGAATTCCGTTTGCTCCACTGATCAGTCATTCTGGGCCAGCGCCGGTATTTCTTTCGCCACCAGTCTCGACTATGAAGCCGCTCTTGTCGGCACTCTCCTCAGTCAGATTGGCGAACGCCCTGTCAAGCCTCTACGCGCAGGTGTCAACCCATTCCTCCTCTTCACCAAAGCCAAATGGGATGAATGCCGCGACCACTGCGCTGCGGACCCAGTCCTCGCAAACGCCCGAAACGCCATCCGCACGACGCTTGGACAGTGGTGGAAGGCTCTCAGCGAAGTTGAGAAGCAACCCTATCTCGTGCAAAGCCAGCAAGCGCAAGAAGTCGCCGACGCCGCGCGCAAAGAGTGGGACGTAAAAGTCGTGCAGTGGGACGCTGACGCCGCACGGATCAGAGCCGATTTCATGAGGGACAATCCGCCGCCTGCTGACAGTGGTGGTGCTTTTGGCGTCGAGGGCAATCGTCGCAAGACGAATGTCAGCAGCTCCATTGCGCTGGATTTGCCCTTGTGAAGGACCTTCCCATTTCTTTTTTCTTACTTTGCTCTACTTATCTCTCGTCGCTTCTCTATCCTGGCTGGTTTATGTGTATGTATTTTCGCTGCGATGATTCGATGGTTTTTGTCAGGCGCTTTCGTGTCGGGATACTGTCGCGCGCGATAACTCACACACTGCTGGTGTTTTTGGCGCGGTATGCTCGCTGCCTTGGGCTCAAGAATATCAATAGAGCATCTGTCGGCGCGCTACTTATTTTTTGGTACATTATTTCTACAGGAAGCCAACGAAGAAATCGCTTTTTACTTTGCTCAAACTCGCACTGGTGTCTTGTTCGTAGAAGACCGCCCATGTAACGCCCAGCTTGCAAACAACCTTGACGGTCTTTCGACCGTTGGATGCTGCTGTTCAACTTCTTGAATGGTTTTGCGGCAGTGATGAGGGGTCTTGATATCTATGAGATGTTCTGAATCTTGTGAACTGCGATTCCATTCACAAGCCCTGTACAAATGATCGATTTTGGGTTCCTACGAGCCGTGTATGCACGACTGAACTTGAAAAAGCGACGTTGGTTCGCCGTGAGATCCAGTAAACAGATTGGCTTCGGTGACGAGCAAAATGAAGATCAAATGGAAAGCAGTAGTAAAGTTTGTTCGAAGCAATTCATGTTCATATTCGTATCGTAGGAAAAGGAAGTATATATCTAAATGTAATATGTACTTTTTCAAGGGAGGGCGGTTCTGTTGCCCAAGCCTCTCTCTTCTTAAACAGAGTTGGAGTTGTCCACGCAAGTCCACGCGGCCGAGCCGTTGCTGGTCTTGAAGATATCAATGAGACCGAGCACGGAGCCGTAGGTGCCGGCAACCATGAGGAATGTGCCGATGATGATAACGAAGCTGGCCCAGCCGACCATGAACTTCCACCACAGAGTGCCGCGGTTGGGGCCGTTCCAGTTGTCGTAGAACCACATGGCTCCCATGGGTTGGAAACACATGAGGGTACCGAAGACGGCGCCCATGAGCGAGACGAGGCCGCCGAAGGCGGGGATACCGCTGGCAATGCAGTAGGCGATAATGGCGGTGCCGAAGACGCAGCCGATCCAGGTGGCCCAGTGAACGAGGGAGTTGGAGGTGAGGTGCTTGCTGTTGCGAAGGGCGCGAATGAATACGTACTTCGCGGTCAAGTGGGTGTAAAGGACCATGGAGACCATCAAACCGGGGAGGGCAAGGCCGTAGGAGATCTTCTTCATGAGGGCACCGGCAGAGCCGAGAGCGGGCGAGGCGACGTAGGATCCACAGAAGTAGTAGACGACAATGCCGATGATGAGGTAGGTGCCAATGGCGATACCGCGACAAAGGGCGAGCGACCAAACGTATTGCTTGGGGTTCCTCATCTCGGAGGCGATGGAGAAGTAAGCCGGAACACCAGCGAACGCAAAGATGAGCGAGGAGATGGCGGACATGGCCTGGGCGAAGGTAGGGTGGCCGATGAGCTCCCAGTTAGAGGTGAAGTCACCAGTCTGAGGAGCAGCGGCAGGACGGTCCTGGACACCAGTGGCGATGGTGACGGAGAAGATGGCAGCGAGGATAGAGAACATGCCGACCCACGCGAGCCAGCTGATCTTGCCCAAAGTGCGAATGCTGGCAACAGCGAACGCGATGACGAAGGCGACAGCGACAAACACAGCAGTGCAGGCGCCGTGAGTTGAAACAGCGTTGAGTCCAATGGAGACACCGAGCATTGCACTTCCAGCAATGAAGATCCAGAAGAGACAGAAAGCGATGGCGAGGAAGTCACGGCCGATGGGGCCAAAGAGAAGCATTCCCACGTCGGGAATACCGTAAACTTGAGGGTGGTTCAACTTGAACTGACCAACGACGTAGGACGACCAGGTGGTGATGATACCGATCGCAAGCAGAAGGATGATACCGGGAATCATGCCGAGAATATCGAAGGCCTCAGGGATCGAAAGCACACCGAGACCAACTTCGGTCTTCATCATGAGGACTGAGGCTCCGAGCCAGCCGACACTGAGGTAGTCGGGACCACCTTCTTCAACGTGGCCGAAGACTGCATCCTGGACCTCGCCATCTCCGCGAGAGGGAACGCCGACGAGCTCTTCGTCGTAGTTCTTCTTATTTTGGGCGTCGTGAGCCATGTTGCTGTCGATGCCGGGTTTGATGAAGAAAAGGATGAGAGGAGGAGAGGAGGAGAAGGTGGAGGTTGAGGAGGACGAGGAGGTGAGTAGGAGAGATCCGGTGAATAAGAGCGCGTGTGTTGGAGAGGTTGAGTGACTTTCGAAAGGCTTTCAGACAAGGGAATGGTCAAGATATACATCTTACCCAGGCGCGGGCTGCGACAGGCGCATTCGGCCTTACAACGGCTCTGACAGGCGTGGTAGAGTCGCAGGCCAGATCAATTAGCAATTAGCATTTGGTCTTAGTGACGCTAGCATTTTCCTCGCAGATAGGGTGTACCCCGGCCGGAGGGCCTTCTCCACATGCATCGAGCCGCGCACGGCCAGACCGTAAATGTCTGCTTTACGTGGCGCTGATAATGCGAGTAGGGGAGTCGTAAAAAGCTCTGATTAAGGATTGCAAGCCAAGTACTTTCGTGGCTTGCCCTGCAAGCTTGCATCGGCAGGCCCTGCCGCTTCTGGCCGACAATATATTTATTTTTTCCCAGAGGCATCTCGCATCTCATGAGATCCTTACGAACGGGTCTTGCCTAGTCTGACGTCCCCCAAAAATATGCCCCAGACTTCTCCAACGCGATTTACGTAAAAGACACTCTCGCCGGGCCCACGCACCATGCTCTGGGCCTTGCGTGGTCCCAGTGCTGAGCCTAGATGACACGGTGAAGATGATAACAGTTTCACGGTCTCAATGGACCCAGATCCTTCGCTGGATCGTGTACTGCAGTCGGTGCGAACACCGTAGACATGCAGATATCGAACTGCTTGTACCTGCTAAGATGGGCAGATAAGAAGAGGGCACGAAGGCATGGCCCGTTGCGTCCTCCCTCCACCGGTGCCTCACGGATGTCGGTCGCCGGATGACGGGCAGCGAAGATCATTTTCCCTCTGCCGTTAGCGGACATGGACAGAATTGCCGCCGCCCGTTTCGAAAGCCTCTCGAAGGAAGTCTCTGATGAGGCTCTCCGTTGGCTCGGCTAGTCCTCCTAGTCGTGCTGCGGTGTCGCTCACTGCGCCTCCCTTGTCTTGGCCCATTTCACTGCGACAGCGGCATTTTTCTTACTCACCAGCCGTGTCCGATATGCGCCAGCCTTGCGCACAGGTCCAATTTCTCGCCTGGGGGCGTTGTCCGTCCGGCTCCGTCGAAGTACCGTTGTCACGCGTGTGCCATGTGGGCCTTGACACGGCGCACGTTGTCAATAATGCTTCTGTATAACGTAAAATATTCGCACTCCAGGTTGTGCCCCATGGGCAGCTAGTCGAACATGCCGGCTCCATCGATTCTCCATACTTTGTAGTGTTTGTTTTACGTATCGTTATGCTCTGCGAACAATTGGAAATGCATCTCTGGCAAGAACACGAAAATCGTGAATCTGCAGGAATTGCTTGCCGTCAGCCCTGAAACGCCACCCCAGGAACAAGGGCATGCGGAGGCGATCGTGGCTTCACGGCTAGCAGCGGGCTTTTTTCGACCTCAAGAAATATTACACTTTCTGTTAAACGACATGGGACGTCACTTGCATCCTGCAGTATCACGACGTCTGCGCTAGACCCCAGGACCGGGCAGTTAGTGCACGATAAGGTACTGGTGCTTCTTCTTCGACTTGTATCTGGGCGACAGGAGCTGTCTCCCAGCCTATGAGAGCGATCGTGCCTCGTTTCCCCTGAGGTGTTCAGGTACATCGAACGTCCGGAAGTCGCCGATCGATTGCGTGGTATGCGGCATAGACTTTGTTTCTCTCGGTTCAATGTGCGTGCATTAGATGTGCATGAATCGACACTCCAAGCAATGCTGCAAGCTGCTCGCACCGAGAGTATCCAATCCCCCATCTCTTCAAAAAATCTAATGCGCATTGGAATATCCATACCGATCTACATGGAAAGATGGACCTCAAAAGCAAAGATCCACGCCAGACGAAAGCGCTGCTGCTACAACATTCTTCGAAAACCTCCACCAGACGACTCGATGGTGCTTACGCCGTTTCTGCAGCTATACCTGATTGATGCATCAAAAGCATCGCTGGGATGCCTGGCACTCTCTCAGTGAAAAATGTTGATGTTCTGATGTTCATACCTAACAGTACCAACATTGAGAGTTATGGAGACTTGGGAAGACTCACGAGTTATGGTTGTATGTCTTTAAGGCGTTCAATCATCAATTCAAGTTTAATCTTTTCCACCTCAAGCAGAAGCGATTTAGTATGTCGCACCGGACGATGGTATTCCCAACCAGTATGGCGAAATCTCATGGCGCAGTGCCGTGGAGAGGTAAGCAGCACATGAAGACCCAATACGGTCTGGAGAGAGATCATCTCAGCCAGTGTGGAGAAATACCATGACCTTGCCGTCGAAAGGTCAGCAACGCCCCAGAAACCAACAGATTGCTGCTTATCCACATCCATGGTAAAATCTTCTTGCTCCAGTACTTTTTTTTTGTTGACCGTCAGAAATATTCAAGAATGAGTGCGCCCTGTAGTCTGGAGGCTTTCTCGTTTCTTATGCTCGTTACAATACAGACATCTCAACATCGCACATAGCCTGCGCAACTACCATTCACACCCGCAACAATGCAGTTCAAGAACATTCTCTCCATGGCCCTGCTTGCCATCATGGTTACCGTGGGAATGGCAGCCCCTATCAAACGTGACATCACCGACAAAAACACACTTCTCGGCAAGACCAGGACAATCCAGAAAGTCGACGACAGCCTACGCAACACCCCCGACAAGCCCGACGGTTGCATCGAGTGGATCAAACTGGGCGACCTCATGGGCTACTGCCGGAAGTGGGAGGACGTCGTGGTGCTCAAAGAAGACATCCCGGAAGATATAGACGGCGAGCCCCCGAAGGTCGGCAAACACGATGACGAGTTTCACTACACTATAGAGAGGCCCGTCGGTTGCGTCGACTGGGTCAAGAAGGGACGCGATCTGGGTTATTGCAGGGAGTGGGAGGATGTCGAGATCCCTAAAGAGGATCTGCCTGAAGCACCGGTGGTGAAGCACGACCATACCGTGCAAACCAGCTATGAAAGGCCCACTGGGTGCGTCGATTGGATGCAAGTGAGTCCTTCCACGGGGTACTGCGTGGTATGGGCCGAGGAGGTCGAGAAGCGCAATGCTGCCAAAGCCAAGACCCGCGAGAAATCACCTTTCGACATCGCCATGCCATACTGGACCATTGCCGGTTTGTGAAGTCTTGCTTGGCTGGGCAAGTCTTTCTCTTACTCGCGCGCGCAACTTCTTTTCGGCTTCTTCCAGGAAGCATTGACAGCACATCTTTCAATGGCGGTGGCTCATCCTAGGATGACGCTTGGTTCTAGTGTACGATGACCCGGCCTGCCAACGAGACGTGCGACCAGCTGCTCCATTTGCGATCGAAACGACGGCACCTTATGCATATGTGGCCCAAAAAGTGGTGCAAGAGAAGCCATAATTTCTGTTTTGGTTCTTGTGGTTGTTGAGAACTGCAGCGGGACAATATGCATTTTGCGTTCTTGCAGAATTGCTGCATTCAAAAAGGGTTGGAGCGAACCGGTTGACGAACTGTATTACATGGATGCTACAGTGCTATGGGGCAACGGTTTCTTCAACAGCTTTACAGACAGAGATACCCACAATAGTGCAATGCATGACATGGCCGTGAAGGCCTTCTTTAAGTCTTGGGCGCTGGCATCAGCTCATGCATGCGGTCTATAAACTCTGAGATTTCGATCGTCTTTTGATGAGTAGCGTAAGAACACATTACACCATTGTATACAGACCAAACCTTTCTAGGTGTTCAGTGACCCGTCAGACTCTGCTTTCGTCCATCAAATGCTTGGGATCTCACCCATCGCCATGGATCTCCTCATCGTCAGAACGGGGAACGTGAGTCAAGACTGTATAAGTGGCCCGTTGAATAGGACTCGTGTCCGATGTACGATGCCGTGTGCCACTCACATCTGGTCTGTTTGAGATGCTAAGAGGTAGAAGCTGTGGCTGCACTACGCGTCAGTATGCCACCAGCGGATCTGATTTTGTGAAGTGGTCTGCCGAGAACATCGACAAGCTGCGACAAATCCTGTATGTCTTTTATGCAGCACCCTCACTGGAGGGTTCGGGACATTGTGTATTTCAACGCGGAGCCAACTGCCCTCGTCGGACACGAGGTTATACACCAAGCGGACAGAAGTTCAGGCACGCGGGCCATGTTTACTGGCGATAGCAAGAAGTGTTCCAGGCTTCTGCGCGTACGCTGCGATATCGCAGCTTACAGTCGGCTGCGTTACCAGTTCATTCCGTTGTGTAATTGCAGCGCGCTTATTGGCCATTTGACACCACCAATCGATGCCTCTCTTGAAGCGCGTCTCATCTGCAGGGACGCAGAGCGAAGGGTGTATGAAATGACCGAACTGTCGAGGCATCCATCTTCATCTGTGCGAGATACGTCGGATTGGCACGCTCTGCGACTGTTCGCTTTGCGCACGATCACTCAGTCCTTTACGGCCAGAATACTGCCGGGTAGGTCGCTTGTACTCTGGCTTGTCCTTATTGTGCAGCTCAGTCAGCTTCTTGACAGCGAAGCTGGCACTCTGTCTGACCTCTTCGCTCGTCGCAGTCACCGCAAATGCCTCTTTCACCAGCTGAAGCCTGAGCGCACCACTCAGATCAAAACTGCGCACAATCCCATCTGGCCCGCCTTCAGGCCTGCGTCGTCCGTCATCGTTCCAACCTGCGAGGCGCAACTCCTCTCTGAAAGCCTCTCGGACACGCCTAGCAGCGGTCTTGCGGACTAACGCGCTCTTTGACAAGTCCACATTCGCATTGACAGTCCAGTGGAGTTTTGTTGGGTCGAATTGGGCGAGGCGCCGTGTGGTTTTGATGTGGAATGGGTGGTTGCTTTTGGAATCGGCGAACGTAGTGGTCGGAACGAGAGTGGTGACGTTGATGGGATTCGGCTTCTTCTCGTAGTTGAAGTAGAAGATGCGATCGCGAGTCACAGATGGGAAAACTCGTTTGGCCATGGCGTTGGCGTCCCTGGCTCGAAGTGGTGTTTTCCTTGCATGAGCAGAGGTCTACATTCGTTCACATGCTCGACGGCTGCGCTTGCCGTTTGTGGCGTTGTGGCTCCCGCGGGCATCATGGACTGCACGGCGGGACCAGTAAGGAACGAAGGTAATCAAGAATCCATCAATGCACCCGCAATTGGACTATACTGCAACTCACTCAAGAACAAACCAATACACACACACACACACACACACACGCTGTGGAAGGACATATTGTCGTATAGCTTCCTATTAAATACTCCTTCCCATACTTCGCACGCCACGCCGCCACAATGAAGACCATCACCTGGGTCAAGATGCTGGCTTCGTAAGTCAAATATACAAGTTTTAAATTCAAGAGCAGATTTTATTGACATGCTTTAGCGGTGGTATCATGTGTATTGGCGGACCGGCTCTGATCTACTATGTCACACCCACCGAGGAGGAGCTTTTCCTAGTACGCCGACCCAATCTTGGACAGTTCCATCATCTCATACCAGAAAGCTAACTTCTGTCTACAGCGGTACAACCCCGAACTCCAAAAGAGATCTCTCGAAAGGCGTCAGGAGAAGCAAGAAGACTTTGACAACTTCGTGGGCCGATTGAAGGAGTACTCGAAGAGCGACAAGCCCAGTAAGCCCTTTCCAGTGGCGCGTCCGTCATCGTGATCCCAACTAACACCTCGCAGTATGGACAGCATGGGAGAAGGACGTTGAGAGGCGACGAGCGATCCACGCAGCCGAACAGGCGCAGGCGAAGCGCGACCAGGATGCAGAGGCCGAAGCCTTGCGCCAGCAGATCAAGGGCTCCATCAAGTAGACCGCACGTCTATTTGCATGCATTTCGCTTTTTTGTATTATATGATTGATGTGCGGTGGCCTTGTACTTCCTGCGCAATGGAAAGCCGCCACCGCTTGTACCTACTACCCATCTCCACCTCCGCGACCGTGAAGTGCTGAGATCAGTATCATGCCTTGAACTACTCCTTCCGTTCCCACGCGAAAGTAGCAACCAAATATCTCCTCGACGCCATCTTCATTTCGCTGTCCAGTCAGATCTGTCCAGCTATTGGTTTGTAGCGCCGGAATTTCCGTATCGTTTTGGATCTCGCGTATGGAACTACAAGAAGCCGAAATCGCCTCGTCGAAAGTGGGAAAATATTCTCGGCACCTATCCATCTCGCCAGTAGGCACGAATAAAAATACAGCGTCGACGCGGAATCGAGTCATCGTGACGGCCCAGTTGACTTTGGTGGCAAGTACCGATGGAGCGTATGTGTAAGAGCCGAATGAGAGGCTGTAAAGAGGTTTGCACGACTCTTTATATGTTAGGATTACACATTACGTTCACTGACAACCAGATGCGGGAGCAAACAAAATCAGATCACGCGGGAACATTGCAGCCTTGTCTATGAGCATTGGAGTGCTCTCCAGTATTTGGTACCGAACGCTGCATCCTCATCGGTAAATATCGAATGATGAGCGCAAATAAACACGCCCGAAGCCATGACACGCTTAAGGAGTTCTCCGCTTCACGCTTGAGGCACGAAACAACTTTTGTGTTCTCTATTCCACGCTGTAATTGCAGTATCTAGAGAAAGCCGAAGAGATAGCAGTCGCAGTCTATACCTGCTCTCTTTCAATCATCGCTAAACGTGAACCCTGATGCCTGAAAGCCACTTTTAATATTGCGTACCCGGCTATGCTCTGAGGTTTTCTAGCATCCCAGCAGCTCAGTTTCCACCGACATCAGGAATCTGCTTCTTGAGATATGCCTCCAAGTCATCAATTTCCTGAGGAGCGGCAGAATGCGGCAGACCAGCGTACGTCTTGAAGTCCACAGTCCAGCCCCACTCCTTCAGCTTGTCCGCGGTCATCTGGCCCCAAGCGTACCTGACAACGGGATCCGCGTCGCCGTGGCCCATGAAGATGGGCGTGTCATTGTTGGGAGAGTCAGAAGGCACCATGTCCCTCACCTTGTCCTTCAACAAGAGGTAGCAGGACAAGCCGAAGATACCACCAAGCTTCGTAGGGCATGTAACGCCGGCCATCAAGCTCATGGCACCGCCTTGGCTGAAACCACCCAGCACGATGCGCTCGGTTGGGATACCAGCGTCGATTTCGGCCTGGATCAAAGTATGGAAGACTTTCTGCGAGCGTAGCACACCGGCTTCATCTTCGGAGCGGTTGGCGAGGTCACCGAAGTCGGCAATATCGTACCATCCGGGCATGCGCATGCCCATATTCACAGTGATCGGGATGCTAGGTGCATTGGGGAAGACAAATTTTGTATCGGGGAATTTGCCCTGTGCCCGCCATTGTTGCGCAAGGAATGACCTTGAAGTTCTTGGTCAGTACTATGCACCACAGTTTATGTGTTTCGTGGTCTAAACCCAGACTCAATACTGGCCATACGGCAGCAAAGCGCGAGCAGTATAGAGCATGAATCTAGATGGCGAAGTGTGTATGTGCGCTTACCATCCTGCGCCACTGCTCTAATGTTAGCACAATATTTACAGTCGAAGCGGAAGCGGTGCTAGTTCACCTGTCTCCGAGACCGTGGGCAACAATCACGGTGGAAGTATGTCTCCGAAGAGCCGGGATGACTAGGGCTGCTTTAGTCGACATGTCGTGTTTTTGTAGTGATTACCAATGGCGAGTATGGTATCGTGTAAGTGAAGCAGCTCGGCCCTCGAGAACGGCACATGCCAAACCGACTGGAAACGCCAGCTCGCTCGGAAATGACGTTCTGCGGAACCAACGCCGCGAGCACGACTCTTAGGTTACGTGGATGACAAAGGAAGTTAACAGCCACCATATTCAACATCAAATAGGAAGCTTTTATAAATAGTGGTGGGTGTTAAGTATACTAAAAGCCTCACCTTAATGCCTCCATCTCGGTTTCTGCTATCAGTGTCGCTCCTGGGTATTGCCATTGCCCTATACGTCCACCACTTCGTGCTGCCATCAAAGATCATTCCCTTCGAGTTATCAATAAACCACATTCTACGTCGCTCGCTGTCTGTAACAGGATCAACCGGCATAGAAGAAGCACACTCCTCATCTCTAGCCAACATGACCAGAACTCCAGTATACTTCCTCTCGCACGGTACAAAATTTTACATCCCAGTGGGATCACGTGTCCAGCGTGGTAGCACATCACTAACACACCCTCAGGAGGACCCAACCTCTTCGAAGATTACTCTCACCCAGCCTACGCCAAACTCCAAGCGATCGGCCACGAGATCACGCACAAAGTCAAGCCCAAAGCCGTCATCGTCCTCTCAGCGCACTGGCAAGGCGACCGCAACGCCGTCGAAGTCAACACTGCAACAACCCAAGGTCTGATCTACGACTACTACGGCTTCCCGCCACACTACTACACAGTCCAGTATCCCAACACCGGCTCCCCGGAACTCGCAGACAAGATTCTCAGCACCCTACAGGGCGCTGGCATCAAAGCCGAAGGCGTCCGCAGAGGCTTGGATCACGGCGTTTTCGCCCCGTTCCTCGTAGCGTTCAATCCAGAGAAGAACCCTCTGAATGTTCCTGTGGTGCAAGTCTCGCTCTTCGACTCCGACAACCCAGCGCAGCACCTCGCGCTGGGCAAAGCCCTCGCGCCCTTGCGCGACGAAGGCGCGGTGGTGATTTGCTCCGGCATGGCCGTGCACAACCTGCGCGATTTCCAGCGCAGCTACGGCAGACCTGGCAACCAGCCGTACGCTGTCAGCTTCGACGATGCGTTGAAAGAAGCTGCGGAGCAAGACAACGCGGAAGCACGAGAGAAGGCGATGGTGGCGTTGTTGCAGAGGAGTGATGCTCGCAAGGCGCATCCGACGTTCGAACACTTGCTGCCTGTCCATGTTGCGGCAGGTGCTGCGGGTGGCGATAAGGGTAAGCAGCTGTGGACGCTGCCGGAGGGCAGTATGAGCTGGGCGCAGTATCGGTTTGGAGAAGTTGAGGCTACTAGTCAGCTTGCGTGAGCCGTGAATTATATGCTTCGATCGCTGTTCGGCTGCCTGAGAACACTCGTATCAACTTGAATGTCAGCAATAGTATGAAAGCATCTAAGGATCGGTTCATGATAAATCAATGATGCGATTGGAGACTGAAATGACCCTGATCATCGACCAGCGCTTCTGTATCTTTGAGTTGCTCGCGAATCATACTCGGCGATCGATACCTTGATACTCTAACATCTACCCACTTGCTCAACTGCGGCAGTGAGATCAGCGGCTTCTCAAGCATGTTTCTCGCGCCCATGCTTGTAATCTTGATGTTGTATTCAATCGTGTATTAAGCAACACAACTTCTGTCCTGATGATCCGAGTCCATATCTCGCAGGTCCCGAAACCCAAAGAAACGAGTCTCGCAAAATTCCCATGTACAAAACTCTCATGAGCATCCCCGAGCATGGGAAAAAAGGCTCGGTTGTCGCGGAACGATCAGAATCCACTTCACCTGTGGAGTCCGCCCATATATAACATTTCCTCCTCACTCCTCAAATATCTGCACTCCCAAAGTCCTTTACTTGGGGTTGGTGACGCTCTTGAGCGCGGCCTTGGGGTCCTCAACAATCTTCTCAACAGCGCTGACGTCCTTGTCGGCCTCCTTCTTGGCAGCCTCGATAGTAGTGTCGTTCTTCTGGTTGGCGTTGTAAATGAGGACGCGGGTGGTCTGGGTGGCGCCGACGCAGAAGAGCAGGAAGTTGACGGAGGCGAGGAACAAGTTGCGCGGCTTGATGATGAAGCACCAGCGAGTCCAGATCAGACCGGTGGCGGTCAGGGCGGCGTTTTGGGAGAGGGAGAGGTCCTTTGCGGGACGGGCGAAGTCGGCGGCACCGGCGAGGACGAGACCCCACTGTGGAAGAATGTCTGTTAGCGATTGATCTTTTGTCTATTGTATTGCGATCCTTCTGGGGTATTCCGGCCGGTATATTCTTGCTCTCATCGCCATGCCCGCTCCTCCGTGATCGGTGGGAAGTCATATCTCAGCCTACCTTCATGATGGGGGCCCAGAAGTGCACAGTCTTAGGTCCGACAGGGCTGTTCCAGAGCTGTTGGAGCTTGCCAACCTCCTTCGCGGGAGCCTCGACATTGTTGGGATTCTCGGCGACGCTCTGGTATGTGCGACGCTGGGCGAAGCGCATGTTGGTGTTGACCTGGCGGGCGGGCATTTGGGCGCGGAACGCCCTGATACCGAAGCGGGCGGACATATTGGGCGATTGTGCTGTGAGTGGAGAGTGTTCAACGGGGAAGACGTGTCGTTGTAGGCGGCGAAATCAATGGGAGATGGTGAATTGATATGGCGCCGGAATCGGGTTGAGGTCGTTCGCTATCTGCAGCTTGAGTGAGAGTCGGCGGCGCTCGGGCGGAAGCTTTTGCCGGGCGTAGCATGGGGACGACTTGCTGACTTCACACGAATCACTCGCGCAGCCATTGAGAGATACATTTGTTCCAGCTTCTCACTCTTTTCCCGCCCGTCTATACAAATCCTCTTCCAGATCCTCCACGACAAAATGAGCGGCAAATACGTTTTCAGCAAGGCGCTCAAGGAGCTGCGTTTCCTGCACTGCCAGACCAGCGAGCACAGCAATGCCGTCCGGTATGCCCTCCTGCAATCCTCCTTGCGATATTAAACAGCATAGACACCGGTCTTGCTGGAACGGACTCCGCGAGCACAAGAAACTAACATGTCGGGCTTTCTCAGATCATTCCTCAACCGCGCATACCCCACGATGAAGCACCACAACCCGCACACACCCATCATGATCCGCGAGGCGCTCAACACACAGCCTCGCGTGTTCGCACGTTACGAGTTCGGACGGGAAAAGGTCGAGGAGCTCTCAGGTGAGTTGTGCCGGGGAAGAGCGTCGCAAATGTTTGGATGTAGACATCGGGCGCGAGCAAGGAAAGCACAGCATGAGCAGAGGCTAACAACTTGATACCAGGTCTCGACGACAAGGCGATCGAGAGCAAGATCGGCGCTCTGGTGAGGGAGGGTGCGCAGTAAAGGGATTTTTGGTTTGTTTAAGCGGCGAATTGGGAGTCAAGAAGCGCCCGAAAGCGCAGCAAGATGGGAGGACAGGGACGTGTACATACCTGTACGATATCTGGGCCGTCCGACAGATGAGAGGTCCGCGAAAAAATGGACAATGATACCCAAGCCAGCTCTTCTTTGAACATGGTTTTGAGAATTGACTACGAGGTTTTCCGCGATTTTGCTGCCGCTTTCAGTTGCGACACTGGGGCATGCCGGCACACTTAATCGTCAAATCCACTCGTAGAACACAATCGCGGCGGTTTGAATGCCAAAACATATTCAACATCTAATTTTTCCACAGATAATTGAAGTATAGCGCTTTCGACAAAGTACGCCACGCCGCTGAGCACAATGTTCGCAGACTCAAAAGCTTTATGAACGAGGTTGCAATTGCTACAATATCTGCTACAAACTTCCTCCAGGATATCACGCTGCGCAAGCAATAAAACCCATGTCCAAATCCATTTACACGGTCTCGATGTATCTCTTGACCTCCCTAAAAAAAGGCGGGTTAGCATCTGACTTCTAAACACGCGAAACAAGAAGGGATAAATATACCAGTCGGTGACAGCCTCATCCCAAAGCCTGATCTCGTGCTCGCGTGTGCCAGCAAAGTGCTCAACGAACTCGTCACCAAAGACCTCTCTCGCAATGCTCTCCTTGCGGACAAATCTGGCAGTGGCTTCCTTGAGGTTCTTTGCAAGGCGTTCGCCCTTGTCGTCGGCACCGCCCACATCCTGTCCGCGAGCTAAGGGTGCGATAGGAAGTTCAAGCTTCTTCTCGACACCCCTCCAGCCGAGAGCCAAGATCGCAGCGAGCACGAGGTAGCCGTTTGTATCAGCACCCGGTACACGAATCTCGAAGCGAGTGCCCTTAGGTGGGCATGTGGGTGGTGCGATAAGGCGGATGGATGCAGCGCGGTGCTCAAGACCCCAAGATACGGTAACTGGGGCCCAGAAGTTCTCGACGAGGCGCTTGTAGCTGTTGATCGTGGGAGCAACAATAGGCATGATGTCGGGCAGACCTTCAAGGAGACCAGCAAGGAAGTGACGGCCAAGATCGCTCAGGTGTGCAACATCCTCGTATGGCGGGTTGGGGTCTACAGATTCGCGCGCAAAGAGGTTTGCGCCGCTGCTCTTATCCACGAGCGAGACGTGCATATGTCCACTGTTACCGGGCAAACCTTGGCGAGGTTTGGCCATGAAACAGGGAGTGATACCAAACTTGCTGCTGATATTCTTCACTGTGAGCTTGAAGAGAGCAGCCCGGTCTGCCATCTCCCTGATTTCTCCGTATTCGAGTGCTGCCTCGTACACACCAGGGCCAGACTCTGTATGCCAGCCCTCAATGTCGCAGCGGAACTTAGAGCATGCGTCGAAGACGCCGTAGTACCAATCCTGATTGTGAATAGGTCGCGTGAGAGAGTAACCAAACATGCCTTCTTCAAGCGATGGAAGGCTGTCCACCGGGTTGTTGCGCAAGAACTTGGCGGTAGCAGAGGAGTTGCGCTCGTTGGCAGGCTCATTCGCTGAAGGAGCGCGGAACTGGTAGAACTCGTATTCGGCTGCAGGTTAGTAGAAACCAAGTCAGCGTGATGTTGAATTTACACGCGGGCATTCCGTGCAACATTTTGATCGCAAACTGTATGATCAGACTGTCGCCGGAGGATACTCTACTCACCGCCAGCAAGAGCACCATATCCATTCTTCTCAATCTTGTCTACTGCTCTTGCGAGAAGGCTCCTCGGGCATGCGCTGAGCGAAGTGCCCTCGGGCTCTAGGAAGCTGCACATGAAGAAGGGCATGTTGTTCTCCCAGGGTATGCGCCTAAACGAGCTAAGGTCCACCTGCGCAACAATGTCGCGGTATCCGTTCTGTGCATTGCTAATCTTCAATTCCTTGTAGTAGGTCTGATCGTGCATATCCCAGCCAAAGATGACACTGCAGAATCCAAATCCAGACTTGGAAATTGAGAGGAACTTCTTCTTAGACATGAGCTTGCCACGGATCTGGCCATCAATGTCGGTGCCGCCGACCTTGACGCTAATGTCATCTTTGAGCAGCTCGGGCAGGTCGGAGTGCGTGAGCTGCGTGAGATCGTCGGTGATAGGCATGATGGCGGTGTTGGTGGTGCAAGGGAAGGAGGGTGGGTGAGTGAGTGAGTGTGTCGCTGTTGTTGAAGAGCGGTCACTTGACGTTGAAGCGAGTGGTGTATATTATTGGAGATAAGCAGTCAATGGCAGGCCTCGGATAGTGGAAGATGGTGAGTGGGTGGGTTCGGCGGCGACAGGCTCTCGGCTGCTCTATCGTGTTGTGGTATAGCGCGGGCGCTGGGATAGTGGATGTGTTTGTAGCAGGTGTCGAGCTAAAGATACAGCCGACATGCACGCGACTCCTCCACGCCCTCACGCCCTGCCAGGCTTCTCGTAACAATCCGGTTTATGATTGCCGTGCTCGCTCTCACTTGTCATCGTCGTCATCACGCTGTCTCTGAAATCAAATGTGCCAAGCAGATATCACGAGAGTACATGTATATATCTCCATGTCCGTACAACCACCACCAATACCACTATCGTGCATATCACCTGCATAACGATGGCCTTCTTCGAGCTTCTGCATCTGCTCCACGTCGGCGATCCAAGGAAGACGCCCTACGTGTTCTGGAAGCTCGGACAAGCAATGACGCACGGCTGAGATACCGACATGGTCGGATTTCTTAACATCAGATGACCATTGGCAGGCGAGAACATATCGCATTGATACAACGGTAGTTTCACGGGCAAAGCCTTTATTCATACTATCAACTCATAGCACCCGCCTGCTCTCAATCGTCTTGCCGCAAGTAGCAATCTTTCCCTTCCGATCTCGCAATCGCCGCCCCGAGGGTTTGCCGCGCCCAAGGTTGCACGATTAGATAACACTTCTCCCCCCATTGACGTGTCATGTCACCGCGCCCTGAGCGAGACCCCACGAGACACGAGCCATCTTTCTTGTCGCGGGGCACATGTAGAACATTCTGACTGTGCGACTATAACTTACATACAACACCTCTATCCATCCATTTCTTACCATAATCACAAATCCTCACGTTCTCATCGCCCAAGGCCCTTTCTTCTTGGCTGGTTAGCATCACACTTTTTGATATCAATTATCAACCATCAACCCCCGCCACACCAACTTTAACAAACTTACACATCATGCCTGGTCTTCGCCTTGAAGGAAAGAACGCCATTGTTACCGGTGCTGCCGGTGGCATTGGTCTTGAGACTACCATCCTCTTCCTCCGCGAGGGTGCTTCAGTCGTCTTGGCTGATATCTCTGAGCCCGCTCTCGAGAAGGCCCTTGCAAAGGCGAAGGAGGTCGTTCCCGATGCCGTTGGCAAGGTCAAGACTGCAAAGTGCGACGTGAGCAAGGAGTCTGACATCAAGGCTCTTGTCGACAGCGTTGATGAGTGGGGCGGTCTTGATATCATGTTCAACAACGCTGGTATCATGCACGCCGACGACGCTGGTAAGTACTGATATACGATGCATGTTCGCCATATTTACTAATCCATCTAAGATGCCGTGGACACACCCGAGAAGATTTGGGACCTGACCCAGAACATCAACGTCAAGGGCGTGTGGTTCGGCAGCAAGCACGCTGTCCTTTCCCTTCGCAAGCACAAGAAGACCAAGGGCAGCATCATCAACACCGCGTCCGTTGTTGCGCTCGTTGGCTCCGCCACTCCCCAGCTCGCCTACACAGCCTCCAAGGGCGCCGTCCTCGCCATGACCCGCGAGCTCGCCATCGTCCACGCCCGCGAGGGCTTCCGCTTCAACGCCCTTTGCCCTGCACCTCTCAACACCCCTCTCCTCCAGGACTGGCTCGGTGACGACCAGCCCAAGCGTCACAGGCGTGAGGTTCACTTCCCATCCGGCCGTTTCGGTGAGGCTATCGAGCAGGCACAGGCTGTTCTGTTCTTGGCTTCCGACGAGGCTAGCTTCGTCAACGGCAGCGACTTCGTTGTCGATGGTGGCATGACCAAGGCTTATGTCACTCCCGAGGGCCCTGCTACTGCTGCGCCTTCCAACTTGGCTCGTTAAATTCTAGGTGTGCTAGGTTCAGAATTGTACACGGTAATGAATTTCGAAGCGTGGGCATTGGATGGGATAGGACGGTCATCTGCAATGCTGGGAATGAGCTTTGCTGATATGAAGTAGCCAGCTCAATGAATTTTTTTGACACATGTGATTCTGCCTCACTCGACTTGGATTACATTGTGACTCTCACTACAACTCACTTCAAAGGTTTCAGTGTAAGCACCAATAAGCAAATATTCACATGCTCGTCCTCGCCATACCCTCAACTCGATTGTAGTTTCCTACCCTTTATCAATACTCCACCTACATCTACTCCACCATCCCAACATACCATCCGGACAATAATTTGCTCCCCCAACCACCGGTTATCAAATGTTTACCAAGAACTCCTTCCCTCAGGCGGAATCTGTATCGCAGGCCTCGTTACCAGAAATGCACGCTATGAAGAGGCAGCCACTTACGCGCGACAACAAAGGTCATTTGTTGGCATTCCTCAAAGACCTTAAAGATCACAAAATCGCACGCTTTTTCCTCGATCAAGCGCATATAGACTCACTCGGACTGCCCAGGTATCCTATGATAATCAAGCCAACCTTAGACCTCGGAACGATTGAGGACAAACTGCGAGAGAACCAGTATCGTACGGCTAAGGATCTGACAGACGACTTCAAGTGCATCGTTGAGAACTCGCGTCAGCAGTGGGGAGACTCGCACCGTGTCACACAAGCTGGCAAGAAATTGCTGCGTGCTGTAGAGTCTTTTCTGAAACATCTACCGGCGCTTACCTCCCAGGGGCTTAATCCAAGACAATTGCAGCGTCGCTCTCTGCGGTCAACTGTCACGCAGTGTGGAACCAGTCTCAACAGCGAGCAAGTTGAACTTCTTCAAACTAAGATCTCACAGATTGAGATCATGCATCGAAGAGATTTTCTACTACCGCACGACAATTTAAGACCTATGCAAGAGTTGAGCAAAGTCCGCAGAGACATCATCAGCACCAGCTCTCAATCTCTTAGAGAAATTTGGCGCAAAATTGATAGCCTACATAGCGCAAGCGGAGCCACGAACGGCCCGCAACATCGCGTTACCTCGCTCATGTATGAGGCGCTTGAGTTGGTGAATAGTCTTTTGGAAGAATCGACGCCCGGGCCGGAAAGTGTCGAGCTCGAAGGACTGTCAGACGAGCCAGACGAGCCGCCGTTAGGAAAGAAGGAGAAATACATCAAACAGCAACAAGACAAGTATCGCAAGGGAGAAAAGACAGACCAGAAGAGAGCACCACGCAACTTGATTGCAGAGAGAATATTAGAGAGAACTACGAAGATCGTAGGAACCGAAAGCGAAGCCTCAGACAAAGTTGAGGACGAAATCAAGGGCGATGTCATAGAGGAAGGCGAAGCTACCGAAGCACAGCATAGTCTCAATAACAACACGAAAGACTACACAGAAAGCCTGAGGGATCTTCTTTCTAAAGATTCTCCAACTATGGAACAGATCCACGCACTCGGGGAGGCAAGCCTACTAGGTCCAAACTTCTTAGGTCGAACAGCTTCACTGACACCTGGTAAACGATTTGGGTATACAAGGAAAACGAACGGATCGACCTCGCAGGACTTATTGATGCCTGCTGCGGATGCGAATGAAGGATACGATCAACACGCTGCTTTGGCGGATCTATCTCAAGGCGAGATCATATACATGACTGGCCACCATCTTGCGTGGGCTGACCTGCGTGGGGACGAGCTCTTATCCTATAGCACGGATATGCTCTTCCTTGTTGTTCATGCACTTGGACGCGCCAATAGGGGACAAGGCGGCGTCACTATTCAGGTTTTCGACCGCCGCAAAGCGAGAACGACCGATGGTGAACGTGCCGCTTTCTACCATGCTTTGGACCTGTACACAGTCTTCGAAATCCCTCAATGGTCCGGTTGGCAAGGCAGGCATCCTACCAAGCTGCACCCACGGAAATTCACGCATGAATTTTTGTCTCACGGGACGATACTCTGCGACGACTCGAGTTTGAAGCAGGCCACGCTCGGGGACCTCATCCGGGATGGCCTATATGAAATCTTTCCGCCGCTGAAGACGCCTCAGGATCACATGCAAGAAGGGTTGTACACAGCTCAAGTTGTCTTCCGCAGAGTAGGCTACCCTCCAAGAGATCCCTGGATTGGTGAGGAGCACCCACCAATTTACTCTTACGAAGACTGCCCGCAGGTGAAAGCTACGACGATCGACCTTCTTCAGACTGTACGCAAGGTGGCATTGAATTTTCGCGACGCAGCAGATGGGCTACAAACTGTCGCAGTCGAGCCACCGCTACATGCCTTCATCGGGTTTCTCACATTGGAAAAACGCCAGCGTTCAGATCCGATGTTCACGCAATGGATCAAGCAGCACTACACAGGTAAGTTACCCTTACCTCTCATCAAAAATAGACATCTCACTAACTTGGTCACAATTTAGCTCGGGACGTCCTTGACTTGTACACCGATGACAACGGGAAAGTGAACCCAGGCTTCACGGTCGTGGCCGATAATCTACCCGGGTTGATGCAGTACCTGGATCTCGTCCGGGACTGCGTTGAGATGTTTGACCTACCAAAGCTTCCGCCTAACGACGTCCAACATGCCCACGTGTTCGACGGCACTATAGGTCGATCGTTCAAGTACGCGGCTTGTGACAATGCCTGGAATAGGAAACATCGGCAGACTAGCAGACCAGGGGGACCGGTTTTGGGATCTGATTCAGGCGATGCTAGCGACGATAACACGAAGGATGCCGACGAAGATGGTAGCGACGAGGACGATGCCGACAATATCGATGAAGACGAAGAAGCGTGACGGAATTGAAGGACGGTGTTCCTCAAGTATGCAGCATATGAGAGCGATCAAAAAAAAAAAATCATTACTGACCTGCCGACCATCCTTTTGAGCAAGAGAGTTTCATGTTGACAAGACACAATCACAGGAATGGAAAACGTAGCCATGATCAAGAGTGTGGAAGCTGAAAATGTATGTACTGGAAAATACAAACCCCACGCAAAGCCCCAGTTTCATAAGATCTCAAAAGAGGGGAGCAAAAAACACAGAGCAAGAGCAATGCAACCACATTCCCCCAGCAATCATTACCAACAGATTTTTCCCAACCAAAAGAGCTTTTTCTTGCCTACTCCATGCTTTGACGACAACGCACACGTTTAGACAACGTCGAACAGACCCTTCAGATGCTTGGCGATCAGAGCCCATTCGTCCTTGTCCACCTCGTCGCGGTAGAACTCCTTCAGTGTGTCGATACTGAGACGGCTGATCTGGCTGTAGAGCACGTCCTTCTCTTCAAGGTGGCGGCCGTACATGGGCTGGTTGGGTCCTTCGATCTTGACAGCGACGGAAGGCTGGCCCTTCTTGCAGATAGGGATCTGCTTGTGGTCGCGCTCGATAGATGTGACACGGCCCATAGGGATGATCTCCTTCTTGCCATCAGCGCTCTGCCTGACGCATGCAATGGGTGTATTGAGGCGGAGGTTGCCATCGATGACATCAACACCGACAACGATGGGGTCGGTCTTGTTGAAGACGGCCACAGGACGGAGGACGCAAGGGAAGACAGCAAGCATCTTGCTCTCCTCCTTCCTCTGTGCAGCGAGCTGGGCCATGTGCTTGGTGAAATCGTCGAACAGGTGGTAGATAATCTCGGCGGTGAAAATCTTGACACCCATGCTGGCAGCAAGTTCCATAGCATCCTTATCGACCTTGACATCGAAACAGAGCATGACAGCGAACTCCTTAGCCTTCTCCAACATAGTAGATGCAGTGATGACATCGCGCTTGTGCACAGGACCGATGGAAATGTTGGCGACGGGAATTTTGGAGGTGCGCAAGAACTCAAGCAGGGCTTCGAGCGAACCGAGAGTGGAAGCCTGGACAGTGACACCGCGACCGCTCTTGCTGATCTTGCTCATGAGGTTCTCGAGATCACCCATGACATCCTCCTCAAGCTCCTCAATCTCGTCCTCATCGTTAGGATCCTTGACAACAAGCAGACGCGAACCGGCGATAGCGTGGTCGAGGCCGTTGGCAGCAATCTTGATACCAAGAGCAGCCTTGACGGTCTTGTTGTGGACATACTGCGACTTGAGACGCAGTTCCTTCATCTCGGCGGGTGTGAGAAGGGCACGAATTTGTGTTGTGATGGGGCCTTCTGTACCACAGAGTACGACAGTGTCACCCTCATTGAGGACACCGTTGCTCAAGACAACGTCAATAGTGGTACCGAGACCCTCAATGACCTTGACTTCAAGCACAGTACACTCAACCTCACTCAGGTACATGAGCTGGCTGGTCATACGCTCCTGTGTAAGCTGAAGAAGGAGCTTGAGCATGTCAGGAATACCTTCACCTGTGTGTGCACTAGTAGGCACAAGTGAGACGAACTTGGCCATCGACTTGTTCTCGTAGAAGACCTCGGAGTTGAAACTTTGCTCGGCGAACGCAAGCTTGGTCTTCTCGAGTCTGTCGCGGAACTCGGCCTGGACAGCCTTGTTCTGCAGAGCGAGCGACTCGCGGAAGCCGTTGTCGGCAACAGGCTTCCAGCCGTAGAGACGATCGATCTTGTTGAGCGCGACGATGAAAGGCGTCTTGCGGTCTCTGAGAAGCTTCATGGACTCGAGAGTCTGAGGCTCAAGACCGTGCATGATATCGACAACCAAAATGGCAATGTTACAGAGCGAAGATCCACGAGTACGGAGGTTGGTGAAAGACTCGTGACCGGGCGTGTCGATGACGAGCAGACCAGGAACCTTCATCTCGAAAGCACCATCCCTGTTGACAACGGCAGTCTTCTTCTGCAGAGCCTCAACCGGGAAGTATGTGGCACCAATCTGCTGGGTAATACCACCAGCTTCGCCCTCCTGCACGTTGGTCTGACGGACCTTGTCGAGCAGCTTAGTTTTACCAGTATCGACGTGACCGAGAATACAGCAAATGGGCGAACGGAGGTTGTCCTTGGAGGCAGCAGCACGAGCGGCTTCCTGCTCCTGCTTGCGCTTGAGAGAGGCTGCTTCTTTGCGCTCGCGGGCAAGTCTTTCAGCGACGGTCTCTTCCTCGTCCGAGTCCGATTCGGAATCAGAGTCGGAATCGGAATCGGAATCGCTCTCGGATTCACTGAGATCTTCCTTCTTGCCGTTGGGCTTCTTGACATCAGCCTTAGCTCCGGCGGCGCCAGTCTGCACAGTCTTGCTGTCCGCAGTAGCATCTTCCTCTTCAGACTCCGCGTCCCAGCTGTCCTTGACGTCCTCCTCTTCCTTCTCAGCAAGAGCCTCCCAGTCGTCAAGCTCATCGCTGTCCTCAGCCTTCTTAGCCTCGGCGTCCTTCTTGGCCTTCTCGGCCTCCTCAGCAGCACGCTTCGCCTGCTCCTCGAGCTTCAGTTGCTCCATCTTCTTCCTGGCTTCCTCCTCTTCGCGGGCCTTGCGCTCTTCGGCCTCCTTACGGGGGTTTCTCTTGCGCCTGTCATCCTTGGAAGACTTCTTCTTCTCTTCAGCCTCGCCGTCAATGCCAGCAACCTTTGCGCCAGACTCGAGCATTTGCTGGAGTCGCAGCTTAGCTTGTGCCTCATCCTTGCGCTGCTTCTCAGTCTTGTATGTGCCAGCCTTCTTTGCCTCCTCAATCTTCTTCTTCTCGCGCTCCTTCTTTGCAGCCCTAGCCTCGATCCTGGCTTGTTCTTCCTCCTTGCTCAGTCTCTCTTCTTCTGCAATACGAGCCAACTCCTCTTTCCTGAATCGCTCCTCTTCTTCTTGGCGCTTGCGGAGCTCTTCCTGTTGCTTCTGAAGTGCTGCGAGACCAGCAGGCAGCTTCTTCTTCTTACCACCAGCAGGTTCGGGTACAGGCGCAGCGGCTGCAGCGGCATCGGAAGCTGCTTTAGCATCATCCTCTTTTTTTGTGGGCGCCGGAGCCGGAGTGGACTTCTTCTTTTGAGCAGCCTACACATACAGGTTAGCAAATCGCTCGGATCTGTATCGTGAATATTGATCAGACATACCTGCTCCTTCTTACGCTGCTTCTCTCTTTCCTTCTTCTCCTTCTCCTTCTGTGCCTTGGTCTTCACACCACCAGTCTCCTCCTCATCGGCATCAGCCTGCTTGGCCTGCTGCTGCTTGCCACCCTTGCCACCCTTGCCCTTCTTCGCGGGGGCACCAAAGAGATCGTCGTCGTCCATGGTCGCCTCCACGGGAGCCTTTGCAGCGAGGTCCAGAGATTCGTCGACAGTAGGCGTGACAGTGTCGCCCTCGCCCTCGAGGTCGTCGGGGCCGACATTTTTGCCCTTCTTCTTGCGCTTCTCCTTGTTCTTCCTCAGCGCAGCCATCAAGCCGCCACCGCCAGTCTCTTCCTCTTCGGCAGCAGCATCGGCGGCCTTCGCTTCGGCCTCAGCCTGGGCGATGGGGTCGGCAGACTCGCCGAGACCCTCGTCCCAGTCGTCACCGGCCTTCTTTCCCTTCTTGCCTTTGGGTGCCATGGTTGCTTCTCGGCGTCCGTTCGACCAGAGGTTGGGTGGAGTTGGGAAAGGTGGGGTGTTGAAGGATGACACAATCAAAGTTCGAGATAGTGGGCGGCGGTTCAGCTGTGCGGGAGGAAATTCTGCCTTGCCGCCTTTTTACTAGGATCGGGTGGCTCGGGGAGAGGAGTGGGGATTATCAGTCGCGCTATCATACCCACTACCTTAATGGAATAGTGTAAGTGAGGTACAGCACGGGGGTCAAGCTACGTGAGGATACCACTTCTGGTCGTTAAGGTACCGTATATTGTGATTGTTCTGTTTTCGACTGGTGAGGTTCAAATTGCTTTGTGGCGATGACGTTGAAAAGGCGATTTTCGCGGGGTCGTCGGTGTACCTTAGTGTTCTTGGTGCCTCAGCAAATACTTCACTTGGGCACTTGGGCGCGAAGATAATATTGTAGAGAGACACGAAGAGTACACATACTGACGACCGACAGCTGCAAGTAACTTTAACTGTGACATGTGGAATGTGGATGTAACTTCTTCAAAGCTAGAGTACAACACTTGTACCAGTGCGACGAAAGAGCTTATCTGCAATGATTTATCGTCTGTACTGCTCCTCTGCAACCACCAGAGCGACTCTTGGAGGCACGTGGGCATCATAGCGTCTATGATCGAAGACGAACCAAATCTTTGATCGAAGCTTGTATATGATACAGCATACCTAATCGAACTCGTACATCTAGAAGAACATCCTACCCTCTCCACCCGCATCACCCTTGGGCGCGTCCTGCATCGGGTCCGTGGGCTTCGCGGGGATGTCAGAAACAGGACTGCCGTGCGCGAAGAACAGAATCTTGATCGCGATGGCAAGACCAGCATGCAGAGCGACCACGACAATGAGCAAAATGCGGGATGGCTTCGCGTCGATAGCTGAGACCACCGGGTATCTGTGAAACATGTTAGCACATGATGTACGTAGAAGGAGCTCAGAATTCGACCAAGCAAAAAGACTTACAAGTTCCTGAACAAGAACACGGCAGACATAGCAAGGCCAACGCCAACGAAAGCATAGTTGAGCGCTGTGATCCGAGAGTCAGCAACGCAATCCCTCCCATCTCATACAAACCTCCAAGTCGGACTTACCCGTCAACGGCGACCAAGAGACCAGCGCCACGGGAATCCAAATCAAATTGGCATATCCATACAGCGCCCAGCACTCCATCAGATTCGCGCTCTCGCTCCCAAACCACTTGAGCACAGCCCAAAGCCCCAGCGGAATGAACAGCGTATACCCATAGATCAACCCCGCCGCTCCACTCAACAGCTTGAAGTCATACGCGAAATGTTCCTTGCCAGTACTCGCGAGGTACTGGCTGATCGTGCCCGTCAGGAAGAGGATGACAACTACGGTGGTTGCGATCCAGAACGGCCCGTAGAGGTCCGGGTTGCCCTCGAGGACGTCGAGGAAGTTCTGGCGCGGGTACAGCGCGGCGCGGCAGCGCGACAAGATCTGGGTGGTATCGACGTCGAAGAATTGCTGGTAGAAGGAGATGCTCCAGAGGAGGCGTTTGGAAGAAGGTTGTTGGCTGGCGCCTGGGGCGCCGAGGAAGGAGCCTGAGTCTGGTTGGACTTTGGCGGCGCGAGAGGAAGGGTTGGAGAATGCTGGAGGGAGATTGTTAGGAGGCTGTGTCTACATCGGGTCGTATAAGGTCTAGAAGTGCGTACTAGAGTTGTGGAACTCGAGGTTGTCTTCTTGGAGGTCGGTATGGCCAAGGTCGCCCTGTTTCTGTGTTAGTGCTGGGTTTCTTGCTAGATGGTGTTAAGCAGTTGCTTTGATTACATACCTCGGCGTCTACATCGACGACGACATCGTATCCTTGTCTGTTCGCCATGGTTGGGTGTGGTAAGCTGTGTGATTGAACAAGCTCCTGGTTGGAAGCGCAAGTTGACCTCGAAGACGCGCAACGTGGAAGGGCAAGCTCCGCTTGGGCCACTCCTGTGTTTCACGAGCTTCGGACCCATCTCATCCCTGCAGAGCAAATAGATCAATGTACGAACCAGAGACTCACCATAGGTACAGCATGTGGAATTTGTCTCATGTTTACTCGATTATAGCATCAATGAACGCTCTGCGGCTAGAACAAATGAGCTTCACGGCAGCAAGTGCTCTCTTACCTGACCACCATCAATTCAACACGATCGTCAGCTACAGATCTGCGAACAAAGCAATAGAGACACGAATGTACGCACATCCGCAATGACATTCATCACGCTTGTAACAGTTTGTTGTACATATATATTTCTACACGAGCCGAGATGATTCCAAAGACCCGCTCCCTGTGGCAAGCAAGCGCCATGCAAATGCACATCTATAATCCCTCTCATTTGGGCATCAGAATCCCCTCTCAGCCCGCTCGTCATGCAAAGGCCGACTCATCTTCCAATACTCATACATGTTTTTTCATGCCAGTCGCTCCATGCACTTCCGGCAAGCGCTCAATCATCCAAGCTCGATATCGGGTTCTCGTCAAACCATTTCAGCAATGTCTGGTACATGACCAGCATTGTTCCACTTTGCACACTTGTCCACACACCTCTAGGGCCGACACCTCTGAACCAACCAGCGATACCCTCGGTGCGGTAGATAATCCTAAGTGCTTTGATGACACTTTCGGTATCGAGGCTTACCTGTCCGTGCTGCTTGAGGGCTGTGCTGGCGCCGGAGGTCGAGATAGATTGTCCGCGGATGTTGGGCTGCTTCACAGAGCTTTTTGTTGGGCGGGAAGATGAAGTGGCAGTTGTAGGATGTTGTTGTGACACGGGTTTACTGGCAGCCGCGGCCGCAGCTTTTTTGCGGGCTTGAGCAATGATTTCCGGGTCCAGTTCTGTTTGAATCCTGGTCTTCACCACGTCCATTGGGCAGGTGAGGACACCAGCCATGCCACCAGCGCTTGCACCGGTTAGGATCTCCAGAGGCAGTCCGATGTCTTTGCTGCCCATCCAGCTCTTTGCGATTTTTTGCTCTTGCTCGTAGAATGCGAATTGAAGAGCGGAGAAAGGCAAGTCTCGGAAGAGTGTAGCTTTGTATCCACTGAAGAGTTCCCGGAAGCCTTCTTTCTGGTAGATCGTTTTGAGGGCGTGGAAAGTACCACGATAGTTGTATCCCGAGAAGAAGTATGGGTTGTTATGTCGACCTTGCAGCTGCAGGCGAGTCTTCAACACCTCTGTGGGCACGTACAAGGGACTCGCTGCAAGATCTGCAACGAACCCAGAGGAAAAGTATGCGACTGGAGGAGCAACGCCGTGGTCCACCATAAATCTCTTGCTCCATTCGTAGCATCCGAAGAAAATGACCGTTCCTCCAAAGCTGCCCAGAAACGCCGGCGCGACTCCTCCGTATAACCCTCTTCTTACTCCCTCTTGCCTCAATATTGTGTAATATGAGTTTCCCATGCTTGTGTATTTGGGAGGAAGATGCGGGTCTCCTTGCTGCCGTGTCTTGACGGTGTCGAGACTGTGCATCAACATATCGCCCATCGTGCCACCAATTCCTCCTGCCAGCATCGCATGCAGATAAGGCGGTCTGTATGCCTCGGAGTCGGCCTCTGCTACTGCCTGTGGTGCTGGGCCTGCTTGCGCAGTATCCGCCCGAAACTCTTCTGCCTCCCGTCGCATATCCGACATTGTGATGGCCGGTCCGGTGTGGCCATCATTTGCGAAGCTGCTCGAACTCGGCGACTGAGATTCGGCGTGTGGAAAGAAATATGAAGCCACTTGGGCTAGTACCATGAATGCTCGCTCGTGCCGTTTGGTCTATAGCATGCGCTATGCTGAGGTCGACGTCCAGAAAATCAAAGTTTTCGCAAATATTGGAGAATGCGTATATTCCAGCGAGCGTCGGAGAAGAGTATTGGCAGGGGTGTTTGTGGTGTGGTGTGGTAGTGAGATGGGGATGGGAAGGAGTATTACTACCCAAAAGCTTACCCCCAAAACGTGAGGATGTGCAAAAGTCCCGTCTTTGGCCGCGGTGGAATTGAGGCGATGCGCTCATCGGCCGAGAGAGAAGTTGAGCCTTCCAGGCTCGCGGGAGGGAGAGCACGCTCGACTCCCGTGTGCGCCGTGCTCATCGCCTTATCACACCTCCGACTGCCTGGAAAAGGGTTCGTCTCATCCAGCTATACGGGTGTTCTATATCTCTATTACTGTCGGCTGGCGTGGGCTATACCGCTTAAGACATGCGATTCATGGCTAAATTGGAAGCAGCTGATGGAATGCGTGAGCTCACGTGCGAGCCAGCGGCGGGCGGGTCTTGCCGTCTTCTTGAAGACCTCTTGTTTACCTTTGTCTACGCGACGTTGACTTATAGCAACCGCGCATCAACACACGCTCAATTATCGTCCAACTTCCTGCGCATACTGTCACTTGTTTCCATCGCTGTCGCATCGTTTACGCGATCACGTTTATATAACATTTGTCTGCCGAAATGGTTTCCTCGTCTTGGCTCACCAAGCAGCGCAAAGCCAGCCTGGTTGACCTCGCCGAACAGGCTGGCTTGGAGATGTACGAACAACAATCACTAATCACGACTACCAATCACTGATAATTCTCCAGTGATGAGTCTTGGTTGAAGCCAGAGCTTGTTGACGCGCTCGATGAGTACCTCTTGGCCAACGAGACGCGTCTTTCCAGCAACGAGGCCTTCGACGCTTTCTACCAACCGCGCAGAACGCCACACAAAATACGCGACAACAGCGTTGATGCGGAAGTAAAAAGCGTCGTACGTGGTAGAGGCAGACGCGCAACCACGTCCAAAGTCAAGTCTGAGCCAGAGTAAGTCCCACGCGCAAGTGCCACATCTATTCGCATGAGTGAACCAACAGGTGAATTACGGCCACAACTCAATTCTGTCAACATTGACGTGTCGCAAACGCGTATCGCAAGTTTGAAAGACCAAAAGTTGAATACCATGCGTATTGCATACGATCTTTCCTCAACAGACAGCTAACCAAACGCGTACAGAGACGACTTCGAGTCCACTGCAAAACTAAACTCCATCGCCATGGCATCTTCACCGACCGCCACTGGGAGACGTACTCCAGCAGCAAGCATCATTCAGCGACGCCGCCCTTCGCTGCCACCATCACCCACTGTCGTTGTTGACGAAGTCGAACACGCCAATGCCCGTTTTTATGCCGGCCTTGACGATCTTTACACTGTCTCTGGCATCCCAGAGACCATCGACTGGGCGCGAGAGACCTGCTCCTCTCTATTGGCGGTACACGCAACTTTCCTCTTCATCGAAGCCTACAGCCTGTCAAAAGTCGTCATGCCTTGGAAGTACGCATTTGACATTCCCGCCATCCATGCGATTGGGTTGCCGAGCTACGCTTTCAGTATCCCGGACCTCTTCGCCTTGCTCACACCTCAATTCTGGAAGCCCACACTACTCTGGAGTGCAACGAACCTCTTCGTCCCACTCGCGTTCGCCTATTTCTACAACTTGACCGTTCACACTGTCAAGCGCAACAACGCGAGAGTCCGCGTCGTGCGCTATAACTACGACCCTCTCGTATTCAACGTGGTCAAGTGCATGATCGTCAGCGTTGTTTATGGCGCTGGGTTCCTCCATGGCTACGTGGATGACGAAATCGTTTTTGTTATCGGTGAATCACAATACAGCGGCTATTCTGGTATGATGCTGGGATGCTTCGTATGCGGCCTATGCTCCCTGTGGGAGGCTACTCAGAAGCGATGAGAGCTTGTACACTTCGGCTTGCCGTACCGACCAACGTTGTGGCGCGACACAATCACTTGTCGACCAGGCAATTTGGACAACGAGAGGAATTATTTTGCAAGAT
Organism: Cladosporium oxysporum; assembly: GCA_035771495.1. NCBI lineage: Eukaryota > Fungi > Ascomycota > Dothideomycetes > Cladosporiales > Cladosporiaceae > Cladosporium > Cladosporium oxysporum. The sequence goes on from JAWNKS010000004.1 coordinate 1,251,468, forward strand.
TCGGTTGTGGCGCTTTGATAGGAGACCTTGACTGTTTGAACACACTGATCACGCTCGCATGCGTTTAACGGCCTTGGCGCAATTGGGGTAATGGGAGGCTGGGCGGACGCATCGCGAGTGCGAAGAAAGAAGCCTATTTTGGTTTTAGTCTGTTTTATTGATTATCGCATGTTGACACTTTGCATAAAGATTTTCCCTTCGGACATGTTCCAACGATGTTCCACACCTGGTCGATCGCCCGTGCTCTTCACCGAGTAGAACGACTGTTGTCCCAACCACTAACATCATCCACTGACCTCAGACCACAGATTCCTCCATCCCGAAGAGTGTCACATGTAAACATGCCTGCGATCCGGCACCTCCACAACACTCTCGTGCCCCTTCTCATCAACTCTAACTTCAAACGGCCCATTCACCTCAACCCCCCTCAAACTCCACGTCGACCGCCTGTCAAAACCCGCCACGTTGATGCCCGCTTGCTTGAGCTCCTCCAACACCTCATCAACCTCCCACTCCCTCTCCAGGTTGTTGCGGCCGAACTTCCCGTCGTCGCTGCGCTGTTCGTCTTGTGCCGTCCAGACCTGATTGGCAGGAAGCTCGCGTTTGAACTCTTTGCAGAGCTTGAGCAGGCGTGGTGAGGTCAGGAGTTTGGAGAGGATCTGGTCGTTGCTGGGGCTTTGGAAAGCTGCGTTTGCGGTGCTGTTGGGGGGTAGGAGGGTGGCGATGTGGGTTATCCAACCTGGGTTGGAGTGGCCGGGTGAGATGATGATTTTCTGGGGGGTGTTGCGGGGGTGGAAGATGGGGGTGGTGATGGTGGATGTGAATGTGGATGTTGACATTTTTGTTTGGTGGTTGTGATGGTGGTGAATCGGTGGCTTTGGTTTGGGACATGTATCTTGCTGTGCTGCGGTCAGTCTTTTTATGTTATGGGAGATCTGTTATAGTGGGGATGGATATTTGACTGGAGGGTTTGCTTATTCACTTTTTGGGTTCATCAGCTTTGTTGCTCTGATTGCTAGATCGTTGATACATGAACGTGAGCGCTGCGTGCCGTTTGTGAATGAGCGACATGATTCCAATCAGCGACTGTCATCGATGGTCCGTGTCTGGATGCTTGTCATAGGGCCGCACACAGTCTTTGTCTCGTGACATTGCGAAAGAACAGTTTGAATCATTGAAGCATATGTGTTAGCAGGCAAAAAACACTGTCGTCAAGTCAATGACTGTAGTATCGGACTTTGTGAAATTTGCAAATGTTTTGGATGGAATCATCGTGGGCGTTGCCGGGCATGCTTCGATCGAGGCAATATGCTGAACCAGCTTCACCTAGTCGCTAACAGAGGCGATGCATCAAGTCTTATTCAATTTATACCTTCACGTGCGTCTCGTGAAGGACCCATTAATTATCTGAAAGGGTTAGGGTTGGGGTGTGTGTTTTCGTGGTATCTATGGCAAACACCACCATCAGGGCTTCCTTCCTGGCCAAAGACGGCCATCTGGGCGATCAGGTGATCTCATATGATGTCTCAGATAGTAGTGTAGTAAATATTCGCAGTATGTTTCTTGACCAATCGCCTTAGTTTACGCTGTCTGTGAAGGCTCACACATCTCGTCATGTGCTTGTGTACCTCATCCCAGACCGCCGTATCGAGGATGACAGTCTGTTGGTAGAGCCCAGGGTTTGTGAGAAATCTCAGTACCTTTAAGAGATTTGGAGCCGCAAGAACAAAAGAAGAAATGGGCCGTATCGAAAGAGGATCGGACGGCCGAGAAAGAGACGAGGAGGCCTGAGCATTAGCAGGTAGTCCAGCGTGCATACCGGAAATGGCGTACTTCATCAGAAATTGACAGTGACGACGAGCTATACAAGATCGTTTAACAGGAGTTTGCTAATACCAACCTCCACACGGCGGGTGACATGTTTAAGAAAGCACGCAAAGAGAGAGACCTATACGAAGCGGCTTGCAAGCATTCTACTAACTCCAAGATCAAGAAGTACGTAATCGAAGGGTAAGGTCTAATGTCTGTAACAACATCTTGACTGGAGTCTGCATTCTACAGGCACGAGTCCAAAGGGTTCTTACAGCTTGCTGAGTGGATTTAATCGCAGCGAGAAGGTCACACTTGCCCTCGAGCACTTCATTGCCGACTTCAACGTCAACTTCACCACGACGCCTGCTAATTGTCGCGTTAGCACACTATACCTCTTCTGCCTCCGGAAAGGTGTAATGCTCAACGATAGTGTTCTTACCGCAGCTATGAACTCACTCTGCACACTTGTTCCCGGTGCTACGACTTACTCTTCATCACAACTGGACGAAAAGTTATGCTTGGTTTTGTCCTTGGCGAGACTTTCCATTCGCACGACTCAAGCTGTTCACATGCTCCTTTGATCATCACATGTTGTAAAACCCAAGATCGAGCATACACCACAAGCAAGAAGACCAACATTTTTGTGTAGATACTTAGTCTCAGGACTGTGATTTTTCTTCAATCTGGAGGAGATCCCATCTTACCCTGGCCAGTCGCAGCCATGGTTTCGACATGTATGTTCAAGCATGATACGCAAAATATCTCATTGGGAAAAAGTTCTCCTGGTCTGATAGAACAGCTCGGATATCTATATTTGAGGCTTTTAAAAAATTGATGAGCACTTGTGGTGATTGCTGTGACTGGATGTATGCTATTGCCGGTCAGTGTGACATGCTTCTGACGGGTGTCCTGGGAGCTGCTCGCAGAGCTTGAAGCCATGATCGCACAGCCTCATACTACCTTTAACTTGATCGATAGGCAGGACGTCAACAATGAACAGTCGACTTTCTTTGATTCTGACATCAAGCAGATCTGAAGTTCAGCATAATCATCTCGCAGTAGCCCGACTTCACGCAATCAATGACCGATACTGTACCGCAAACCACTGGATGTGCCTTGATCTTTGAGTTCCATAGCAGAGACTTGTTGATCGGCAAAACATCATCAACGAAGGTCGTAACCCCGCCACACGCGTTGAGATACCAATATGGACCATGAGTATGACAGATCCAACCGTTGCAAGAAGAGCTTCCCCCAGAATGTTTTCCACTTTTGTCACGCTGGGTGAGCTAGTCCCATTCGTTGAACGAGATTGGGCATGGCTGGTCGAAGAAACCATGGACGCATGTATCCGAGGTATCAGTCCGACAGGGTATCCGAGATGCAGACGGTCAGGGTCAGAAGAATGGCCGCAGACAGAAATTGCTACAACACCGGGTCTGCCAGGACGCAGGACTTGGGTACATCGGTACAAGCCGATACCCTCCAAGATGTCAAAACAGGAAGAGCGGTGACGGGGTTGACTCTGAATCCCACGGGACGCACACCCTTCAACGAACTATCACCATAACAAGTCGAGCTCAGGCCGGCCGCATCAAAGTGCCTTGGTTCCCATAGGGACCCTGCTCGCCGGCTGGCTGCAGACCAGTAGCGAGAAAGTCGGGAAATGAAATGACAGTTCGAGGTTCTCGGAAAGGTACATACAGTGCGCGACAGCGGCGAAGGATGGGAAGGAACGCTCTGCAGCCCGTCGAAACCCTCCTATCCCATCCATCCTTCACAAGCAGAGATTTGCCGGGAGATTGTCGATGCCGCCGGGTGAAGCGCAGTCCTTGCATCTCATCACTCGTTAGCCCAATTCCAGTACCCTGTCTTGCTTGAGCTTGTCGTGTACCATGTGAGGCACTTTGTGATATGCCACTACTTGTGGATCACGCAGCATTGTTTTCGGGATGTACCATGGTGGTGTGGAGGGATCAGATGAACGGGGCCAGGACCTGGATTGACAGCTGGGGTCAGGTTTCGGGCGAGAGAGAGCGACTCGTGAGTGCAGTATGTATTGACCAGGGAGGAAGTCACTTGAGCAACTTAAGGCCGAATATATGCGTCGTCACGCTCGAACGAGCAGACAGCTCGTCCATGTCGGACATTGCTTGCTCGATGCGTACATGCGCCGACGAGCGCTGGGCTACAAGGAGTTGGTTGCATTATTATCTGCGCACTGGAAAGCACAGTACAACAAGCAGTAGGCCGCCGAGCAGCTACCACGCATGATGCTTCATGCTGGCGACCGGGCATCTGGCGACTCATTAATCCTGGAATCCGGCGGCCAGCTTGAATCGTGTTCCACTTTCATCGAGAGTACCGGGCGTTATTGGTCGATTTGCCGATGACAGGTCACTGCCGCGCCAACGTGACACGAGATGGGCCTGCAGGAAGAGCTGCCGGTAAACGCTATACGGGACTGGCTCCTCCTCATGATTGACCGGGCCTTATGATCCTGAAGAAGCGATGCGGTTTAGCACCGTTGCTTTTTTGCTGCGGCGTGCAGGAAGCTGGGAGGAGCTTGCATGTCTGCGTGTACTTTTCGGTAGGTGCCGGCGGGAGGCATGGCATTGGTGGGAGAATTGTCGGGTGTAACAGCTTCCTCATGCCTGCAATATCTGGCCCTTCTCATTGGGGAGGGTTTTCCCCAAGGCACCCGGGATGTGCAGATCGTGATCAATCAACCCATGGATGCTTGCAGATGTCGACGACAGGCATTGAAGGCGATCCTCCAGCTGCTTACGCAGGTAGGCAGGAGCTTTGCGTTTAGTGTAGATAATGATCTGTCTGATTGCTTGGAGGGATAGAGATTGCTCGACAGGGCATCCTCTGCATGATCGCCAAAGTGGCGGCTAGGCATCTGAGGAGATATTTCGGACTGCCAGTGATTGCTTCGCTAGCTGACACTTGACAGGGTGTGTGAAGCGCTGCGAGCGTCAGCGAACTGAAGGAGGCCCACGCGAGGATCCACCAGGGTACGAACGATTCACACGTGCCACCTCCCTGTGTAGAGGAACTCGAACCTACGTAGGAGAGTTGTACAAAATGACCAGGGGAGAAATGACTTCGCAAACTCACCGGTAAGTTCCTTGCCTCTCCACATCCCACTGATCCGCCGCCGTCGCCGCAGACAGACAGACAGCAGTGCTGGTGCAGCCGGGAGGATGGAAAACAACGCTCAATTCGGCCAGGCAAGCGAATACTCACCGCTCTCTGCTCCGTCCGTCTGCAGGCCGGATATTATCGATTGTATTGCAAGCGAAGCTGACATCCTGACCACTTGGTGAGGAGGAGCTCGCCCTCGGACGCCTTGAACCGGGAAGAAGACGCCAACCGGGTCGAAGCTGGTGAGTGGTGGCAGGTTCTCGATGGCGGGAAGGATGTGCTCCAGGGATGTTCAAGCTGGCTCGGCTGAGCTTGCAGGCGGATGTGAGGGCTCATCGCCGCCGAGAAAAGGTGGCCACTCAATTACGTGCGACCGCCCTCGCTTAGAGCTCGACACGGTTGGGAGGACGAGTTGCAGGTGGCATCATCAGAGATGTCTGTCTGCTGGACCGATGAGCGTGCCGCGTTGCGGATCTATGATGAAGTCAGATGCGAGCTTTGCTGTTCTGTACACACGGCGATGCACAACACAACGGTGCTAGCACTAGCTCACCGGATGATAGACGGCATACATCATACTTTCACTATACGGTGCGTGCATGGTTGCATATATTTAGTTTGTGTATGCATTGTGAAAGATATGGAGCACGTGAGGGCAGAGCTCGGAGTGAGATAGGAGAGGCGCTGCCAGAATTTTGCCGCCGGACTTACATGCCTGTCGCAAATCGCTTCTTGCAAGCAACAAATTACACGCGTACATGAGGATATGGCGATATCCTTTCCTATTCAAGGAAGATCAAGTTGACCAGTCGCTTAGTACACAGGCACGTACTCGGATATGTCGGCCAAAGCGCTTGGAGAGTAAGTGTGCTCCAGCAAAACACGCGAATCGCTACTCACCGCCGTACGCCATATCAATAACATCGAGGCTCGAGCTCTGATAACCTACATTGCCAGCAGCGTATTCGTGGTCTCGAAGAACACGCCATGTCGAGCGTCGACCGGTTTGGGGCTGTAGCTATAGGCCTAGAGAAAACTACGCGACATTTGGACTAGGGTCTTTGGTATGCGGGTGAGGTCTTCAAGGTGCCCTGCCGTTCGCGCAATCTGCCAGGTAAGCATACCCCATGTTGGGCGCGGTAAAATTATATTGATCCTGCTTGATAATCAAAGCGTGGCGCCTTAGGCGCCTATAGCCAGCCTCTTTCTTCATAACAAGTGTAGCGAGCGCACGTGCGGCCATACGATCATGCGCCAGTCGTTCACGTCGCAGTATTGCGACAAGTGACGTACGTTCGAGCAGGAAGGACATTGGGCCGCGACACAGCGGTATGAGTCGTGGAGAGAAACATCGAAGATCCATGGAAGCGCAAGATTGTCGTCCCTGAGTCCTGAGTCGTCACAAGAACCCTTCCATGAAGCGTCTTGACCGTTGCAGAGTCGTGTGTTCAGGCACCCCGGGGCTCGCTCGTTTGCGGGCACGGCCTCAGGTTACAGGCTGATGCCAGACAGCAATCTGCGAACGTGCGCGGTCGTTCCAGGTACAGTAGATCGGGCTTGTCAGGCTTCCAGAAAAGTTGGACGAGTCAGGCTGGATGCGGGTCATGTGACGTGCGACAGCGCAGGCACGACGGACGTCGCAGGAAAGAGCAAACGTAGAATCTTTCGAGTCTGGAAGCACACCAGACTGGCGTGCTTGTCGCACTTTCTGAAACCCCGTGGCAGCGCGTGGTAGAGTTTGCACGGCGGATGATCTGGTGATCTGGCGGGCGATCTGTGGTATGGAGAGGGCGCGACAGGTTGCAGTCGGGAGAAGCTTCAAGCCACGCACGGCAGCGGCAGCACAATGTCTCACATTTCACGTGCTCTCACCCACGCGACGAGATTGCTTACCCTCCCGCTTGACGTATCAATTGCGCCGCGATCTGCGGACGACCCTGCGTCTTGTACGTGGATGGCCGATCCAGAGCCTCTTCTGTGTTAATGCCATTCGCACCATCGCCCAAGTCGTACATTGCATCCGGTTGAGTAGGGCAACATCAGATGATGAGAGCGGTTGGAGGTACGCACTAATGCAAAGTGTGATTTAAAGGATTCGGAAGTGGCACCGTAAGAGAGCCGAACAAAGACGGTCTCCTGCAAACAAGTTACATACGCTGCCCTGCAATAATCACGCGTCGGTTCCTCTCTTCCGCACAAGGGATCTGCGACTCTTGCCGCCTCGCTTGCGTACCCGCGCGGGCGATCATTCCCAAGGATCTCAATCCTGAGGTACCGATGTATCTGTTTGGGAACTACGATCTGATGGTCGTTGCGTCTGGACCCCCTAGTTGTGTAGTAGGACCGAAAGACCTCATTGCTACAGCGCAAGTCTAGTACGGTTCAAGTAGGTGAATATGCTGCTACTACTGATGCAATCACAATCGCCTTATGCAGGGACGCCAAAGCGTGCCGATCTGCAGAAAGCCACTGATGATTTAGCGTAGCTTTCGGTAGCAATCGAGCGTGCTTTTCCAAGGAGGCGCAAACTGCCAAAACGTTCGCTTGCAGAACATCAGGAACCGAACGCTTTCTACCGACCGTTACCTCGTACACGCCGTTGGCCTCGTACAGGACGTTATCACATGCCTCTAACTGCAACGACATGCGGGCATAGTACCCAATCTGTAAGGGCAAGTGTAGAGTTCACATCACATCTCTCACACAACCACAGTTCGCTCTGATTTCGGGTAACGGGGAAAGGCACGATGCCTCATGCAGCATCTATGCCGTGCAAGCTGACCGGGACCCAGCGACTCGGACACGTATACCAAATGGCCACCTCGTACTACGTGCTTGTAGGACACTGCGTCGCTGCATATACCAACGACGATGTGTCACGTTACACACCACCAGACTTGTCGTCTTGTCTAGTGTCCTTCGCATCTGCCGAGATAGTCCACTCTGGCACCGTCGTGTTGCGCGCGTTTCTTCAGAAAAAAGCATGCAGATCCGAATCAAGCACCGGTCATGCTCGGAGAGGCCCGATAGATGCACTGCCCCTTTGGCAGACAAAGAAAATCTTGATAGCAAGACGGAGGGAGTGTCAGCGCTGCTGGTCACATTAAGCATAAGGATCATCGCTGGTGAGGGCGAGCGACGTGGAAAGTTCCGTCGTACAGTGAGTTTCGCGTGGCGGTGTCGATCTCCCAGCGGCCGTGCGTGGCAGCCACGAGAGTTCTCGCGGCCTTTTGCAGGCTGCCTCTGCCCGAGACGGCGCGCAAGCGAAGCGATGCCTTCGACCCTTGCTCGCCACGTTTGGGATCGACGCTTTGGTGTGCATACGGGAGACGGTGGGGCGCGAGCCAACAGCAACAACAACGGCGGCGCACTCGGGTCAGGATTACATAGCAGCAGACGCCGTTCGACGACTAACCGCCCTTCCCATCTCCAGGCCCCGTGCGCCTTTTGTTCCCTCGCTTGGCGAGCGCTGCCGCTGCGTTTGCGCGACGATGAAACAGCTGGCGTGGTGCCTTGGTGTGATTGCGCCAGCGGCCAACGCCTGTTTCGCTTGTCATGTCGTCTGCACAGGCGAGATGACGCTGCCTGCAGCCTCCTACGCACTACTATACGCGCTGCTGCTTGTTGCAGTAGTAGTACCACCGAACATCAACGGCTGCTGCTGGCTTGCACTGCGGCTTTCATATATCATTTCGTTGGAGGGCATATTGCCGTCCGCACGTACATACATGCGCAGTAGTGTGCATACACACGCACCTGCCTCACGCATGCCTACATACATACATACATAGTCGAAATAATAATGGCCCGTCAATCCCGGCTATGCGGACCTCGTCGTCCTGGTCTCTTGGGCAGTGCAGGCTCGCAGCAGCCAATAGGCACGACTGCGAATGATTCCACGATGGAGCCGCGGTACTTTCCTTTAGCCTCTGCAAACCCTCCCGCCGCGTAAGAAGCGCTGTGTGCACGAAGATGATCTGCGAAGACCGGGTTCATCCTGAACACACTACAGATTCCTCCCCACGCCACAAACCCTGTCCTGGGCGCCCACGCGCTTGACAGCAGCATAACCTACGCCATGGCCCAAAACTCTCCGATATCTCTGCTGCTGCTGCCATGCGAGCCATGCAGGGCGAGCAACAGTCGCGGTACCCGCCAGCCCTCATCGCACGAGTGCCGCAGCGCGAATCGGGCACCTTTAAGCTCGTAGCAGACCTAAGACGTTAAGCTCGTAGCAGACCGCCCTCCCATGGCCGCCTTGTGCTGGCCAGCGTACGGGACCGTCCCTCCACCATCGCCGCGCGCGAGTCCAGCCCTGCAACTGAACGGAATTGCACCGGCCTTGGGTTGCAGAAGATGGCGATGGCATGCTGTAGCGCATCCTGAGCCTCCGCTGCCTGCCAATAGTCGGCGTCCAGCGCGGTGCAGCCGTGCCACCATGGGCGGCCACACCCTCAACTCTATCCCATCTGCAGCGTAGGTGCTTGCATCTGCCATGTATCTATGTGTCTTGTCTCGCCTTCCATCGACAATCCTGCCCTCCAGCCCTCATTCACCACCCACCGACGACCCAGTCTCCCTCCCTCCGTGATCATCTTTGCAGCGTCCCGAGCGATCGCCTCCCGGCCACGCGCAATCTGACATCAATCTCATCCGCAGCAGCGGTCTTGCATGCATGCAGCCCGCCTGATCCTCGTGCTGATATTAATTCGTGGATCGCTGCTGGTCGGACGATCACCACTCCTGGCCACCCTCGCCTCTGCCTCCAGAACCCTTGCCCGTTCGGTGCACGCCCGGGCGTTCAATCCTGGTTGTTAATCTACCCAGCACCCACACCCCGGCCCGCATAGACACCACGCGTTCGAGGCCGAGAACAGACACTCCCTGCAAGCATCATCGTGAGCCGCCCGCCGCCCGTTGCCTGTCACTTCACTGCCGTCGACAAGGCGTCTTGGGACCCCGGCCGTCCTTCGCACGATAGACCCACCTTTCGATCCCCGACCGACTGCACGAGTAAGCCTGTGAAGGCCAATCTACTCGAACGCAGTCTTGCATCGGTACCTCAATTTACAACGGAGATCACCAGCTCGGTCGCTTGTCTGTGCGATCGATGCTTGCCCATTGATCCCAGCGCCACGCAAGCAAGCCGGATTCCGACCCATTGTTGTATATTGGCATCCTTCCTCGGATACTCGCTCCTCGTTGCTACCGTCCGTTACGCCTCTCTTCAGCAATCGCCCTTGTGACGTACCTTCTACCTTCCACCGACACCACTACTACTCCCACTTCCTCACCTCGACTCGTCCTGGATGGCAGCTGTCGGCACCATGAGCTATCCTGTCCGTGATAGCTACCAGGCTTATCCGCAGCAGTATGCCCACTACTCTTCACGCGCCCAACAAGCGCCAGCGGTGACGACCTCGTCGTTGGCAGCCAACACTTATCCGTCATACACTTCAGCTCCGCAGCAACCGCAACAGCACCACACATATCCGCCATCGAACAGATCAGCTCGTTCTTCACACTCACCTTCGTCAGACGATGGCCAAAAGCCCTCGTTACCGTCGATATCGAACCTGTTCGGAATGGTCGACGGGGAACGATCGTCGCAAGAACATGGTATGTCTTACCCCTCCTCAAAATCCACTACCCACTCGTCGGACTAACCAGCGACTTGCAGCAGCAAAGAACGCGCAATCGAATCACACTGAGCCTGCCCAGGTGCAACCTCAACAACAACCCCAAACTTACACCACATCGCAACCTCCGTCACAACCTCAACCTATGCAACCGCAGCACCAACACCAGATCCAGCAGGCCCATGTTCGCCAGCAGACCCAGTTCCAGCATCCTATGCATTCACAGTCACAACATGCCTCCAACGCGACGAGGCCTGAGCAAGTAGCGCGTATGACATCACATCCTCCTCTCGATGCGAGCAGTCAACGGGCGATGATTCCGCCTACGCCTCCGATGCGATCGGACTCAATTGGTGAAACTACACACAGCCCATCAACAATCTCGACTGGCTCATCATTATCAGGTCAACCATACTTCGTAGGCTCGGCCCTCAACAACGTGGAAGCCGACCAACAACGCGCGATAATCCCGCAGTTGCACAAGCGACCATCTGTAGCACACATGCACCCTCAGACATCGCCCTACAACGCTTCTCCGTACGCGACCAGCGCATACTCAGCATCTCCTGGAGCCATGTCGAACACCAGCTTCTACTCGCCCAACCAAGCAGGCTACCCCGTTGGTGGCATCTACGCACAGCGTCCTTTACCATCGAGCTTCCCACCCCAACCTCACGCTCCTCCGACGATGCCGGCCACAAACCCGTGGGAACACCACCACTACATCGGTCCTTCGTCTCACTCAACCTACCCTCAAACACAGGAACGCTACATCTGCCCGACCTGCAACAAGGCCTTCTCAAGGCCCTCAAGCCTCAAAATTCACAGTCACTCACACACCGGCGAGAAACCGTTCAAGTGCCCACACAGCGGCTGCGGCAAGGCCTTCAGCGTCCGAAGCAACATGAAACGCCACGAACGCGGCTGCCACACCGGCGGTGGCAGCATGTTGGGTTCATCACCACACATGACCCAATAGCCAAGTGTCAAGGCGTGCACAAAGCAACCAAGGACAAAAAAGGCAGCTCTCATGCACGGCACACCTGTTTCGATCCTCATAACGCCATCTTTACGAGCTGGAGTGGTCATTCTGTTTTCAGTTTCTGCGACGTCCAGTTAAGTTTTCCAACGGACGCAACGGCGTCTAACGGCGCCTTTACTTTGGCTGGCACTGCCAATTCAGGCAGGCAAATGGAGTTTTCATGGAGCAAGGAGTTCTTTCTTTACTATCATTGTCCCTTTTTTTACTTCTAATTCTTTCTCGCCGGGGGTTCTATAGGATACCACAGGATTTTTTCCCGCAAGACTAGAAAGTGGGCGTTTTTTTCGCGCAGTTCGTCACTTGGAGCCGCCGATGCTTTTTAGAGCACACGGCGACGGGCTCCGTTGCTTTTCTTGCTCTTTACTTGCTCTTTGTACAATATACATAACTGCTTTATACCCTTCTGTCGCGGGACGTTGGTCTCGTGGAAAATATATCATGTTCGGCATCACTTATCATTCGTTTCAATGCTTTTCAAAGGTGCGGTCAACTGGCTTCTAGACAAGTGCTTGTTGCCATGACTGAGATGAGTTGAGGCAGTCACGTATCGTTTGTCCCACGATGCCTTCAGGTGGTTTCCACTATCGCTCTTTGACATAGTTGATGTAAGAACGCTGGCATGTATCGTTTGTTTCCACTACGTGTCCCACGACGCCTTCAGGCGGTTTCGACAACGGCTTCTCGACATTGTTGATATAGACACGCTGGCAAGTACCGTTTGTCCCACGATGTGTTGCACGATACCGTCAGGTGGTTTCGACAACGGCTTCTCGCCATGACTAACACGATGCCCGTTGTGAGAACGCGGCCTTCCAACAGCTGACACCGGCTAAAACGAAGATGTGACGCAACGCGGTTAACAAAAGCAAGGTTATCTGCGGCCGATGGAACGACCCTAAGAATCACACATCCTTTCGATGTCGCGGACCAAAAGAACCGCCGAAGCCGAGGCCCTTTGCCATATCCTGTAGCTTTCGCACGCAATCTCTTCCTTGAGTCCTTGCTACTCTCGTAGCCATCAAGCGATCCCCTGCGATATCGGAAAATCCCACGCAAATCATCTCGGCCATCCTGCGTCCCGGATAGCTACACACAAACAATCTGCGGCATGACACCGGACCGAAGACCCCGATTGTCGGCACCATCCAGGCTAACAGTAATAACCCTTGGTATGCATCGTCCATCGGGGGCCTGAAGTCCCGTATCGCGAGCCGGGCAGTGCGGGCACTCGAAAGGGCTGTGAATGTTGTTATTATTGCTCACAAGGCGGAAAAGGCTAAAATAGAGTGTTAGGTTTGATCCTACTCCTCGAGCCTGTGCGCTTGAATTTATACTTTCGAGGGCGAAACATGACTAAAGTATCATCCTTGGGGCGCCTTGGGGCGCCCATGCTACTTCGTGACTACGTCGCAGCAAACCTTGTAATCTTCCTAATCAGCAGCCAAGAAGTCATGATATATTGGTTTTGTTCGCCTTGCTCGAAAGGACGCGTGGACAAGATTTTTTGGTGATAATTAGTTGGGTCATGCAGCGCGGTCAGATGCGGTCTTGTTGAAGTTATTCTTCATCGTGGGATGTGTCGATTAACCTTCTCTCTATTCTTCAAGGGAGTCGATGCGGGAATTTTGATCTATGGTCTTGGGTGCTGCAACTCACTTGCAAGTTGGTCTTTCAAGAACTGAGACAGGCAGAGGTGGGCAAGCCGTGGCCGTGGCTGGTGAAAACGGGCAAGACACCGTAACAAGCACCTTCTTGTGCATTGCTCATGTGCAGTGGTGTGTTATCTTGACCCTTCGTCTTGTATCATCTTCAGCACCACGGAGTGCAAATCCAAGGACAGTTCGCCAGCTTGGCATGGGTGAGATTGGATGTTACAGCAGCAAGGGCAGATGGAAAGCAAAAAGAAACACGGTGCGGTTATGTACAAATGATACTATGGCACAGCAGCAACTACCACTACTTTTATCCCCTCTACAAGACGGAAAGGTCGCCGAACTTCTCCTGTGGTGGGTGTTAGTCTGGTCTTGTTGCACGGAGGAGTTTCTCGAATGACGTACCTTGTAGCCGGGAACGTTCCAGCGGCCCTTGGACACGAGCTGCTCGACGCGCTGGTCGATGTCGGGGCGGGCGGCAATGACCTCGTCCTGTATGTCTTGTCAGATATCGATATCACGTGACTTTCCCCTCTTTTGCAGCATTTCCGGTTTGCGCAATATTCGAGTATACGCACCACAGTGAGGTCCTCGAAGGGCCTGGCAGTCTCGATGTTCTTAAGAGTCTTCTCAAGGTCCTTGAGCTCAGCGTCGACCTTAGTCTTGGTCTCCTCGGCGCTCTTGACAGCCTGGGCCTCGTAGGCCTCGATGGCCTTGATCTGGCGGTTGACGTCGTACTTCTTGACCTGGAAGGCGTTGAACTGCTTCTCGATGTCGTCGACGATGGCGGTGTTCTTCAGGATGGAGCGGTAGTGGGCGAAGTCGACCTGCTGGGGCTGCTCGGAGAGGATCTGGACCTTGCGGCGCGCGTCATCGTTGCGCTTCTTGAAGGTCTGGAGGGCCTGGGCGGTGCTGCCACGGAGGCCGAGTTTGGTGCCCAGGTTGGCCCAGTCGATCTTGGAGGCGGCGCTGCGCTGGATGGAGGTGTTAGTAGGTGTTGCTGGCTTCTCGGAAAAAGTAGGACGGGGGCTGGATGCGCCATCTCAAGCAAGTCCGGCATCAGGAGAATCGCATTATCGAGAGGAAGGGCACGAGAAGGAGCTGTACGTACAGTGACGGCCATTGTGAGTGCTGTGTGGTTGGTAGTGGGCGGAGACGGGGGTATGTTGCTTGCTGTCGAGGGTTTGAGGTTGAAGCGCGCGGGCTTGCCCGGGCGGAACTCACGACCAACGCTCTTGCCTGATCCGAAAGCTCAACTTCCTGCACGTGACTTGAATACTTGACTGCATCTTTACATCTCTACCTTATGCTCGATAAACAATGGCTGTAATACAGGTGATGTACAAGACGAATCTTCATTTTCCGAAGATTATTTATCAACGCAGAAAAGAATGAACCACTGTAGTCAGAATTTCTACCAATATGTCAGATCAGATTTACATAGGTACACGACCTATCACAGGCAATCTTGGCATTTCACTATTCGTGACTGTGAGCAGGGATCCAAGTAGACTCACGGGAGTCAGGAGATCCTGATTTTGGTCAATAGTAAATCATTACGTTACACGGCTACAGCTGACGGGGCCAGCACAGAAAGCTACTAGTTCTACCTCAAAGGCATACATATCCACAATGGCTCCTCAATAGCTGTATCGCTTTGTACACACATACTTTGCGGTATGGCATAAGCAAGCGATGAGTATATGCTGGAAACCGAACATCACTGTCATTGTATGAGAAATGGTTCGCATTTTGTACCTGTGCCGTATGACATTAGCATAGAAGACAGCGGATTTCCGCATGGTTGTAGGTTGGTGCGTCATGACTGTATACATGTACATCGACGACAACAGTTAGCTGAGAACTGGCTGTAAAGATACTAGAAAGCATCTCAAGCCCCACAATATCGTCCTGTAGTTCAACATGGAAAAACAATTGGAGGATCGGAATCGCATTTTACACATCGAAGCATGAAGTTTGATTGTACACCGCAACGTGGCGGCTCATATGTCCGAGCCAATCTCCAAAGCAGACTTAGCGTTTCCGCGTGCTGTCACGCGAGGAGTGCGTCGTCTATATGCTGAGGGCCATGATGCTGTTGACAATGTCGTTGTCGTTCTCCTTGAGGGCCTTGACGGCCTTCTTCCTGCTCACGCTGGCCTGAGCCATGACGAGCTCGATGTCCTTGGACTCAAGGCCAGTGTCGTCGACCTCCTCGCCATCATCCTCCTCCTCCTCCTTCTGCTCAGCACCCTCGACGGCCTTGCCCTTGTCACCCTCGGCAGAGTGGTCGTGACCGGCGTGGTCGTTGGCGGACTGGCTGGCGAGCTGCTGGGCAGCCTGGGCCTGGGCCTGGGAGTTGAGGTCCTCGATCTTGGCCTCACCGAAGATGCTGTCCTCCAAGTTAGTTACGGGTTTCTTCCTAGCCATTGGGTCCATAATCTTTCAAACATACATCCAGGTGTTGCTGTTGGGGCTCTTGTAGACGTCGGGCTGGGAGATGACGAAGAGGATGTTCTTGGGGCGGCGGAGGGTGACGCGGGTGATGCCCTCGACGTGCTTCAGGCCGAGCTTGCCAATGGCCTTGCGGGCCTTCTTCTCGTTCCTGTTGTGAATGGCGACAGAAGCGCCTGCGGGGATGTTGGCCTCGCCGGCCTCAGACTCGGAGTCAGAGTCGCCAGCCTCAACCTTGACGTCCTTCACGGGCTCGTCGGTGACCTCTTCGACACGGGGGTTGGCCATTTTTGCTGTTTTTGGGCGATTAACTGCCAAGATATATGATTAGCTAGCTGTCGTTGGTGGCGGGCGAGGTAGGTCGCGATTGCGCAGGAATTTTGCGCAAGCAGTTTCGCGTGAAAAATCGGGCAGCAGTTCACTCACTTGAAATCGTCAAAGATGGATCTGTTGGTAATTGCTTGTCTGACAGGTCTTGCTGCTGTAGTTGCAAGCTCGCGGAGGACACACCCAATATTCAACTTCCGGTCAACTTTAGGGAAGGTTTGCCGAGGACTTTCAGCACAGGTGAAGGACATCACCTCACATTAAAGATAAACATATGAATTGAATGGCCTATGATGACATGCCTGTGCGGGTGCATGTTGCTTATAATCGTAAATTCTGGCTTCAGAACCCAGTAAACATACCGACTTCACTGTAAATGCTCGTAGTCACAATTGGTCCACATGCATTGAACGTGGAAAATATCAGGTGTCATGATACGTTCCATTCAGCATCTCCTGTCATCCAGAGCGCGGCGTCCAGCGAGACGGCCGGCCCGTCTGAGTATGGTTGCGCGGGTATCAAAATTGCTCGTAGAACAGTTGCAGTTTCAATGTCTCATTTTCCGAAACGCTACTGAAGCTGCATGCCTGCCGTCTCCACCTGATTGACGCCTGCGACCCTGCTGATCAAAAGAGCATTCGGTCTAAAAGAAGCTCCTGGCCTGAGTCGACTCGTTCAAGCCTGTGGTTGGATTGTCGTTTGGTTTCGAGAAATGCACATTTACGCAGCCTTGGCAGCGGCAAGGGTCTTGCGGACCTGGAAACGGGCCTGAAGTAATCTGTCAGCTGTGTTTTCAGGACTCGGGCTCTTGAGGATCATGATGATGTTCATGAATGGGTGGTCCTTTCGCCACCCCCCATCCACTCGTATTCCATGACCCTCTTTTCCACACTAACCTGCTTCCTGAGGCGCATGACCTTGAAGCGCTCGAAGTCGTTGAGGTTCCTCCTCTTGGTCTGCTGAGCGCGCTTCTTGGCGTAGTCGCTGTTGTTGAACTTGCTCTCGATCTCCTGGGCGTCCCACTGCTTCTTGAGGGCGGCAGTGCCAGCAGCACGGGGGAGCTTCTCAACAACGAAGCGAGTGAGCGAGACGCTCGAGAGAGGGGCGGAGTGGCGGGGGACAGAGGCCTCGACGGTGGAAGCGGGACCCTCAACGAGGACCTGTCGGATTCATGTTAACCTCCAATTCCTTCAATTTTTCCTTGCGCATTCCTCCAATATCCTTCCAGAAACCCTCCAGGTAGTTTTCCGGGCGTAAACGTACACGCTTGTGGTCGATTATCTCAACAATAGTGGCAAGGCGCCCGGTGAAAGGACCGGAGGCGAACAGGACCACGCGGCCGACCTCAACGAGCCTCCAAGCACTGGCGGTAACCTCGACTGATCCCATGTTGTCGGTATTTGGTCGTTTGTGGCGGAATTCGGTGGTCGTTGGTCGGTGTCGTCGCACTTGGGCTACTCTCTATCAAATTCGCGACAGCCCCAGGCGATTTCGTGCGCTGGGCTTGGCAGGTGCAAGGCAAAAAAATGATCAAAGCGCCCTCCGTCGCGGGATTTGCCGCTCCCGAAGTCTTGAGGCAACTTCTTTGCCTCTGGGGCATGCACTCTTCTGCGTGCTTCACCATGTAATAAACACCATTACGCATTGCCTCTGGCAATGGCCCGGTATCGATCTGTATCCTACCATTGCTCCCCTATTGCTGGTGCTCTTGTCACATGCCTCAGGCCTCTCGGCATTTACTCGGCAAATGGTGTTTGCGGCCGCGAGGTACAGTCTGTGACTCCCGTCACTTCACATCACTTCAGTTGATGAGATCGCAGCTTTGCTTGAGCGATAGTGTTGTAGGCCTAAGCATGTATGCAATTCATGGCCGTTGATATTGCCACAAATTCAGGATGCATCATTTTTGCTTCCTGCACTAAGCAACGCCTATATCTACGTAGGCAGTAATCAGGATAGTGTGTGATGCAGTGGCCAGGAGTCAAGTGAAGTACCGGGTAAAGCTGACCTTTGCAAAACTACCTCGTTTCGCATGACCAAGACTCCGATCTTTCACTTCTCCACTTTACCCTCGACATGTACCATCGATACTGCACACAAGTACAGACATCGATCAACTTACATAACCATCTCCCTCAAATACACTCACACCTACACGCTCCCCTTTCCCTGAGCACCATCGATTAGAGTCCTTGACTTCAATGCCTTCACTGTTACCTACTGACTTCTTTGGCTCCAGCGTCAGCTGTTGGAAGGGTTATACAAACTTGCAAGGTGTAACAGTGTAACGCAGTTCGTTTACTTGTGACAATTCTATGCTATCGATGCTTCTCTGACTCTGTCAATATGGCGGCCACCTCGCGGCGACCCTCATCGGTAGCGGAGGCCAAACGCGGCGATGTGTGTATGGAGACTGATCAATGGCTAGCGCTCTCTCAACGGACAATTTGATAGGTGGTCAAGACAAATACGTCGATACACCCAGAGAGAAACAAAGAATGATTTAGGTCCCTCTCAGGGCGGCCTTGTCAACAGCAGGAGCACATGCGATGATATACGCATGGGAGTGCCGGAGAAACCATGTCTACTTCGCAGGAACGCAGTATGAGCAACAAGTACACAACCAATGATACTCACACCAAAAGACCTTTCGAAGCGCAGAAATGGGGAACAACAGCTACAATGACGAGCAGAATGACGACGATATATGCTTATAAGCTCGCGAGATGTTACGGAAGAGGTATGGCTATCTTGTGGGATATCTGTTGTTGGTGATAAGTACAATCATGGAAATACATGCATAGAACCAACAAAGATACTGTGGAGATCACAAGGTCTATTGAGAGGAACGCACATCCGACGGCGAGCATGAGAGCGATAGTATGCGCACAAGGATAAATGAAACACGCATGAGATATTGAAGCCTCTTATGCGGTCTTGGACTCCGAACATGAAAATGAGATGGAAGGTACTTGTATACAACGGATTACAGGCGATTGTAGTGCAATTTCCATATCAAAAATGTGGAGGGTAGTTAGTGGCGCTCAAGTGAATGGCTACGGAGCATCCCGAGGCTTTTGAAGCCGCGATGTCAGCTAAAACTACCACCCGAGCCAGAAGCCTAGAACCTGTTCCTCGCGGATAGACGATACGGATGGCCTACACTTAGAAAGAGATGCTCGGAATGCGGATTACCCCCACGACGCGGCATTGCCATTACCACTAATCCAGAGTCTCTCCTCTGAGAATGGCGGCACAGTCGCACTTCTCAATGAAAAGGATAACACGTGAATACGAGATATCGTGTGCCAAAAGAGCTAGTCAATGGCGAGTGAAGGCAAGAAGCCAAAGGACTTGAACAGTGGCGGGTGTGTGACGAGCCAGAGAAGCTAGTCAATGCTAGCCAATAGTGAGTAAAGGTGAGGGCCAGTGAACCTAATCAGTGGCAGTTATGGGATGGAGACCAAAGAACTTAATTAGTGGCGGTCAGGAAACGGTCCAAAAGAGTGAACCAGTGGCAGTTTGGGGATGAGCCAAAGAAATTAATCAGTGAGAGGCCGAAGAAGCTGATGAGTGGCAATTAGGGTAGTGAGGCCAGAGAATTGATCCATTGGCGAACAGAGAGAAGGGATAATGGTGAAGATATCCATCAGAGCCGCTTCTGTCATCGTCCGCCGCTGCCAGATCTGTGGTCGCTTCGACGCTCAACAAATCAGACTTGGTAGTGAGCGCGGTGGGAAAGTCCCAGGAACATGGCTTCCCTTCGTTCAGCGGGTGGAAGTGGCCGCCTAGAAGCAGGAATTGCGTGCACTTTTTAATGTTTTGTCGGGTGTAGATTGTCATCGTGGTGTAACTGATCGTAAACTTCGCAGATTCAATGCCTAAACTTCACCTTATTGATCCTTCGCTTCTAAATTCGTGTGGAGATCACGGGGGAATCTCTTGGCGGCTCTTGAGCACGTCGGCCATTGAGACACTCTTCAAAGTGTCTATTGACACCAGAACTAGTGTATCTTGATCTCGAAGACAAAGTCGCCTTGCTTGCCATTAAGAGCCTGTCATAACTATAAAGATTGTGGGATGCATTGGCACCTTCCATATTTGTCTGTGCTAACACGCATCGTGATGGTGAGAGAGTAGTATGAGAAAGTAGTACTAGTAAAAGTTGCGGGATACGGCGACCGAACTCCCGCACATTGCTCCTGTGCACAAGGTATAATCTTGAACGCCGGTGAGAGAAGCTATAATGCTAACTAATAGGAGATGGTTCTACTCTCCCTAGTAGTATTGATCTTTGCCTAGGTGCTACATGTACCCAGGAGTTCAGTGAGAAATGAACGGTATTGGATACCGAAATATGTCATTGTTCTCTGCCAAGCCTCAACATTTAGATACCGCAATTTTGAGCGCAACAATCGTGCCTGAGGCAGCTCTGAAGGGGAAGTCACAGCAGCCCATATATTAACGCTTTGAACAAATAGAGGCAAACGAAGATGCAGGAGTCTCGAGGTTACTCGGTGGCAAGCAAGGCTATACGTATCTGTTTTTCAATTATACCAGCACACTTGCTACTGAGTTAGTGAGATATTATCAGCGGTAATACAATGGCCAGCAAGACTGATCCTAGCTCTGTCGTTGTCGATACCCTTACTCAATCCTATACTCATGCCCATCGCAACCCAGCTGCTGTTCTTAATGGTAGGGTCCAACACCGTATCGGTCGATCTTGCCAAGTCAAAATTTTGCTGATTGTTGCGACGCATAGTACTCGTGTCACACCGCTAGATGTTGCTCCTCCGAGACTCACGTGTTAAGCGTAGTTGAAGCCGTCTTAGCAGACAGTGCAAGATACAGTCTTGCGATCGGCGAAGCATAGACCAGGCCGAGTGCCTGTGCGTATACGGTCGGTGCTCGCTTTGCATTGTTGCCAATGGATCGAGCTCTGCAGGTCGACTGGCTCCGAGTAGTCCTTGATCCAGCATTCGCATTTTGCTATGCGGCAGAAGAGCGGGCACGCACTGATGTTGTTGACTTGACGTCCGGTAGACCGCCTCGAGGTTTCGGTGCCAATCAGCACATCAAAAGTGTCGTGGAAGCCAAGTTCATGGCGTATCGATTGGTCTCAAAACATCCCATGACCAGAATCCATGGCGAAATCTCGCAAGCATCTCTGCAAAGCATCGGTGATTGACCTATCACTGACGCGTTCCCCAGATGAGAGTCAGTCTCGCAATGAATTACGCCACGGAGGTTTCACTCTCGCCGGTGCTCGCCGCAAAATTACAGACGACGGTGCTCTTATGAGAAGATGAAGTCCTTTAAGATAGGCGAAGAGGAGAATTCGGGGTTGAGTAGGATGCAGCTGATTCCAGGCGTGGCAAATTAGCATTGTCCTTCTAGCAGACATGTTCGCCAACGTACCTGATGAAGTGACTTAGCCCGTTCTTGCGCTGTTCCAAGAATCTTGGCCTGAATCGTGACACGACACTTTTGCGAGGGAGCTGAGGAATGCTACCCTCAGCATGAGGGAACGCTTTCACAAGATTCTCGCGAAGGCGGTCAAATTCAGAGTATCTGGAAAATCGTCAGTAAGCACCAAATCGGGCAGTCTAGCTATATCCCGGTCGGGAGTATAGACAATAAGCCAACGGTGGTAGCGTCAGGTACACGGCATGCGAGACGTTTGCTAAGGAGGATATGGAACATATGCACATATCGCATCCAAGTGATGCAATAATAACAGCCTGGAGCAGAACAGCAGAAGCCGATCACGTACCTTTTCCGGATACTCATGTCGCCACCCTTGAGAGTGCTAACGGTAAGGCTCCAAACAACATAAGCACCTAGCCCCGAAGAGCCAGACACGACAGTATAGTCATCGACCGTGACAGAACGAGCCCAACATCCTTGGCTTTGCTCGTGTTGCTCCTCGGAGTGATCCTCGAGCTGTATAGTACCCGGACCAAGGTGACTTATGGAATGGTAAGACGTAGACCTGGAGTGACGCGTACTCCAGAACACCGGAGGTGCATCAGTTTGGCGGTCTGCATGAGTGGAGGCGGCAGCGGCGTCTGCAGATGTTTGCATGGGAGGTTGGCGGTCGGCGGAGGCTGGGGTAGGATGGTCAAGATGCAAGGCCTCCTCTTCCGGCCGGTTAGGCAGTGGAGCAGCGCATTGCTGCTGTGGTGGCGGCAGCGGCTCCCCCATAGGCTTTGCGGAGCTTCTCAGCAAACAAGGGTCCGAGCGGACAGTAGCAAAGGAACAGATGGATGAGTAGCGTGTGGAGGCATAAGACAGTGTATCAGCGGTGGCGGATTGGGGGTGCGGTTGAAGATTGCCGGCGAGCGATATGTTGCACTGAGAAGTCTGTGCCGAGTGATCGGCGGGAAGCCTTGTCTGGGGATGTTTCGATGATTCGCGAGCGATTATACTGGCGACTGCACGTGCTGCCACCGGAGGACACCGACTTAGGGTATGGGCCAGTGGGGATTGCGAGGTGGTCAGCACGTCGGGCACGTCTGCTGTCCACAATCTAACCATGATTGCTGAGCGTCTTCTCCTTCAAGTGGCCTTGAGGTATCACTTTCCTGTGCCTGAGTCTGCGCACAACTGCAGTCACTTCATCAGCCATATCGTGGGGGCCAGCATGATCGTTCTTGAGTATGAACCCCAAAGTTACGAGCATACCAGCTGCTGAGGCACGAGCAATCCTCGGTAGCACTTCAGTGGCCTGTACTGTACTGCGGAATACTCTGCCGACGAATAGGACAGTGCTCCACGGAAGTGCGATAGTATTTTAATTGTGTTCACAGGTTCTGCCCGGCATTCCCCTCCCAGAATCTTGGACTTCACCAAGAACGTAAGAGATAGCGCAGACTCCTGTAGTTGCATCTCAGTGGCAGTCCTAGCTAAATCGAAGACTACACTACAAAAGAAGATATCATACTAGTAGCCAAACAGCTAGGTGGTGGGTTTGCCGTCCGTACGTAGACTCATGCGCAGTCATGCACGTGGGCAGATTTTACGGACCTAGTCGTTTGCGAGCCATTCCGCTTGCAGGCTCTCTGACCGCGCTAAATGTAGAGGAGGGCTCGCCACTTTAAGCGCGTCTTATGGTTCGCTCGTCGCCGAGCGCCTGTTCTCTCCACAGCCTAGCGCGATCTCTGGGGGCGTGTTTTCCCTTTTAGCGTTATCTATTTTCTATCTCGCCATGGAGCTATGGTACCTCAAAGTACACTTGTCGTGCTCTAGAAGTGGCCGGTATGCATATCGAGCCGCGTATGCTCGCGGTCAGCTGCAGCCTGTGACTCCGCAGTGGCAAACAGGTTACCACACAGCATCTTCAATCGCCCCAGCGGCGAGGGGAGGAGAGCCTTGGTATGCGGGCTCACGGGCCTGTCCTGCTGCTATCTCCCCATCCATATACCGAAAACCTACCCAATACAACGGGTGCGCTAGCCCATGTCTCATCACTCTAGTTACCCGACGCCGCCATAGCTCCTCCTCTTACTCGTGCTACCATTAGTATTTCTTCCTCGTGCGCTTGCATCTCATCCCTTTCTTCACGCACACTCGCTTCTCATCTTCATACTGCATACTGCAAACAAACAGGTAAGGATCCCCCGCCACTCGAGCTTGCCCTGTTGAGCTGTTGGTAGCCATTGAGGAAGTGGCTTGCTTCAGTCATACACCTTGACGAGATGTTTTGTGTACGAACACATGGAGCCCACACTGACTCGCCATAACAGCAGTTCTGTCACGTTCTCATAATTGCATCAATACCATTTTACGAATCGTACCTTAATTGCAACTTGCAACCCAAACATTCCACACCATGAAGACCTTCACCGCCGCCGCCATCGCCTCGAGCGCTCTGCTCTCTTTGGCATCCGCCCAAGAACAGTACCAGATTTCGCCTGATTCAGTGAGCGAAACGACTCGTCAGTTCTGGTGTAACAGCCAGATCACGCAGTGCCCCGTAAGTCTCATGGCTCGCTTTCCATAGGACATCCTCCTGACGCGCGCCACAGTTGATCTGCCTGCAACCACCTTCCGAGACTCCCAACATCATCGATAACACATGCGAACAAGAAACCCTGAGCTACTCTTGTGTATGCGGTGACGGTCTTTCGCCCAATGTGACCCAGTACACCCAGACCCTGCCATACTTCATCTGCCAGGAGTGGGGCAACCAGTGCGTCGCCGCTTGCGGCAATGGAAACAATGCTTGCTCCTCAGACTGCAGAGAGAACCACCCCTGTGGTGCTCAGGATCCCATCAGACCCAACTCTTCGACCATCAGCAGCACCATGTCCTCCAGCAGCTCCAGCACCGCTAAGGAGGCTGGCGCTACCACCGACAGCAGCGGCGGCACCATCTACTCTGGCTTCGGTGGTGCGTCGGCCACTGGCGACAGCAGCTCGGCGGAGGAGAGCTCTGCGAGCTCGGCTGCCGCAGACTCGGGAGTCGGAAGAGCATCGCCGTTGAACATGGGACAAACCTTTGGCTTCCTCGCTCTGGCGGGTGCCTTCTTCGGCGGCTTCGCGCTCGTCTTGTAGGCGAGGGGTGTCTTTCGAGCCCGCACCTTTCGATTCTCGTATAATCTTTCTTCGTCTTTTCTTGATCAGCATCACGGCGGCGTCCGCTGGAAGACGCACATCCGTCAACGGAACGGAACATACACTATCCTTTACTAGCGATACAGCGCACTGGGGTCTGTGTCGCTCTTGCACATTATAGGTGTCGACGATGAGGTGACAAGAGATGGACTTAATTGTGAGCGACGGCGTTGTATTAGCGAATTGCCAATTTGATTTTAAGGGGCTGCAAAAACAACTTCGTTCTGATCCAGTTCTGTGCTTGTAGCATATCTGCTTGTGATTCCTGCCGCAAAGTACAATGTAGCCAGAGCGAAGTGATGTTGTGGTGAATTAGCTCCGCGACAAATGAAACTCCCATTACGACCTCGGTCTCCACTCCACTCCACTTCCACGTTGCGGAGTTGGGTGGAAGAAGCACTTGCGACTTGCTATTCCCGATGTCCGACCACATCGCAACACTTTTAATATCGTATCTACGAAAGACCAATTGCACCCTCGATAGTTTTTGTCTAGCTCTAGCCAGTCGTGTCGGATATTTTTAGCATCGGCTCTCGATTTCCGGAAGCACAACGGACGCGCCGAGAGAGGCATCATGGCAACTACGGCGCAGCAAATCGTTCGAAGAGCGCAGCTATATGGTAGGCTCTCCCTTGAAACTCTCCAACTCTCCATATCACAAAGCGTGAAGATAGCAAATCACAGATACTCGGGTGGTACACGTGGTACCGCATAGCCCACCCGTGAGCTGCACGCTATCTAACCATTGGCAACGATCTCAGCCACGCCACATCTTTTGATGGCTCACAGAGCCTCTTCGAATCTCAGCTAACGACAGATTCCAGTCCCTGGCTCTTCCATGCGTTTCCTTGAAAAGTCGCGTTCTCTCAAAGCAGACAGCATTGCCTATGACCTTGAAGACTCCGTCACGATCAGCAAGAAACCCGAAGCTCGGGAGAACATCCTCACAATCCTGAATCGTGATCGAGTTGCAGGCATCCGCGAACAAGCCGTGCGAATCAACAGCGTCAGCTCAGGTTTCGCTTTAGAAGACCTCACCAAAGTGCTACGCGGCACCCATCTTGATGCCCTTGTAGTGCCAAAAGTCGACCGCCCGAGCGACTTGCACTTCATCACAGACGTTCTGCGTCAGACTTTGCCCGAACGACATGCGCCAGGCTCCACAAACCCAGTCAAGATCATCGCGCTCATCGAGTCCGCACGCTCGGTCACGGACTTGAACGCCATTTGCACGTCATCACCTTATATCTCTGGCCTGACATTTGCTGCCGAAGACTTTGCTCTCGACCTGTCAATCACGCGCACGCCAGACTTGCACGAGTTCACTTACGCTCGCAGCGCCATTGTCACCGCTGCGCGCGCATTTGAGATTCCTTCTGCGTTGGACTTGGTCAGTACGACTTTCCGCGGCGAGGAAGGGACGAAGGCGCTACGAGCTGAGAGTGAGAACGGACGTCGCTTTGGCTTCAATGGCAAACAGTGCATTCACCCCGACCAGGTCGAGCTGGTCCAGGATGTCTTTGGGCCTGGGGAGGAGGAAGTCAAGTGGGCCATCAGATGTCTGATCTGCGATCGCAAAGCGGATGAGCAGGGCCGTGGTGCTTGGACGTTGGATGGCAAGATGATCGACGTGCCTGTTGTGGGCAAGGCAAAGTCCATTGTAGCCAAGGCAGAAGTATGTGGCTTTGATGTTAAGGAGCTGTGGCAAAGATTTGCGGATGAGGAACCACAGTAGGATGTTGGGCGGTTGACTGGCAGTAATTGACTAGTGTATATAGATGTGGCAACGGAGAAATCTACAGGAAACCATCTAGGCAATATGTTGGGTCTATTCACCCATTTTGAGGACTATGTACAGCTTCCTGGCAAACCCGATCAATACCCTCTTTCCCTCCTTACTATGTTGATAAGACGTTCGCCCTTCTCCCTCCGCTTGAGGTTCACTTCCAGCACCTGGAAAGCCCTTTCTTCATAAGCAACTCCATTGCCCGAAATATGCGGCGTGACAATCACATTCTTCAAATCCCACAACTCGCTGTCTTCAGGCAACGGCTCGGGGTCTGTTACATCCAACGCTGCGCCCTCCACAGTCCCATCCTTCAAAGCCTCGATCAACTCCGGTTGGTTGATGATAGGTCCACGTGCAATGTTTGTCACAAATGCAGGGCCCTTGCCACCGTTCTTCAAGACCTCAAACTCCTCCTTTCCGAGGAAGCCTCTGGTCTGATCAGTAAGCGGCACACTCACAACAAGCCAGTCAATGCCTTGGCCCAAGAAAGCGTGCAAGTCCTCCTTGCCCAGCCCACTGTACCAAGCATCCGGAATCTCACCCTTGAGATCACCGGTGCCAGGAACCACGAAGCCGCCGTCGCGCTTCTTCTCAGCCGAGTCCTTTGGCGTGGCAGTGTAGGCTAAGACACGCATGCCTAGACCTTTGGCCACACGAGCGATTTGGCGTCCAATACTGCCATAGCCTAGCACACCCAATGTGGCTCCGACTTGGTCACGGACAGAGTTGAGATTCGCATCGTGAGCAGACCACGTGTGTTGCTTCTGCAAGTCGTAGAGAGTCTTGTACTTCCTCGACTCGACCAGGCGGGTCAGGACGGCCCATTCAGCAATTGTTGGGCCATGGACTCCGGAAGACGTGGTGATCGTGATGTCGGAGTCCGTGTAAAGCGGGTGCTGTTGGATGTGATTGCTACCAGCGGAGAACAGATGGAGCCAACTCAGATGGGGGGCATCGACCTTCGGGTCTGGAGGAAGAGTGCTGAAAGTCACTAGGATTGTGGCATGGTTGAAGAGCGATGGCTCCGGGGTTTGATCTCTCGGGGCATGATAGTAGGTTATGTCAATATGTGGGAACTGAGAGCGAAGAGCTGAGATGAGCTCAGTGGGTTCAGGGAGAGGGAGAGCGATGAGAAGGTGATCTTTTGCTGGACCGCCACCCATGGTTGTAGATTGTAGACGTGCTTGATGTGAAATGATGCGATGACGAGGATGACAGCTCTACTCCTTGATGCTATGTATGTATGCGGTTTGCAGATAAGAACAGGTGTGTTGATAGACGATTACAAATATAAACGAATAGGCGACCAGAGGGTGTGGATTGCCAGAAGGCGTGCTATGACGCGGGCGGAGGCTCTAATTGTGTGAGCTGCCAATCGCCGAGTCTCGGCTTTCGTGGCAATCAAATGCTGTTATGTGTGGGTCGAGCAATATCATGTCGGATACGCCATGCTCAGCGAACGATAAGATGGCTACTTCCATTCTGGACTACGATGCCCGTACGTTAGCCGAAGGAGTGAAGTCAGGGCGAGGTTTCGCCTAAGAAGCCGGCCTTGTCTGCTTGTCGCCTCATACGGTGCATTGGCATGTTCAATGTTAGCTATCGCGGATTAAGGGACACAAGTAAGTATTGGCTAAACACTTCTTTTTGGCATTCATGCGCCTGCTATTATACAACAGAGAGCAAAATATAATGGATGTCTGGCGCTATCGCCCATCGAAACAAACCGCATCGCAAAATTCGGGTCCCGGTCAATTGATCTGTGATATCACCCGATTGCAAAACACGAACAAGAAACGCAACGTCCACGGTTGCTCCAAACTCCTGCCGCTCATTACCTACTCAGTCATTGCCTGCAAGATCTGATGTCTTCGTTTGGGCAAGCCTTTTCAATCAAGACTGCTCCTCTGGCGCGGTCATCATACTGACATCGCCATCGACTTCCTTGTCATCAGAAGTAGCGTTTGCCTTCTCGGCAGCAGGAACAGCCTCGGCGGTCTTTGGCTCTTCCTCAGTGGGCTTTGAGTCTTCAGTCGGCTCCGCCGCCTTCTCTTCAGACTTCTCTGCGGTGGACTCAACGGCCATCTCTTCGACCTTCTTCTCCAGCTCTTCGGCCTTCTCCGCAGGCTCTGCGGTCTCCGCAGCGATTTCGCTTGCCTTAGGCTCAGCGGGCTCTTCAGAAGCAGCGGGAGCAGCGGCAGCGTCTCCGTTGGTCTCAGGTGCCTTCTCGTCAACAGCTGACTTGGGGGCGGCCTCGCCCTCTCCCTCCATGCGCTTGTTCCAAATCTCAAGAAGGTCCGCGCTGCGCTTCTTGAAGCTGAATTCTTCGTCCTTGGGAATGGAGGCGAGCTTCACAATGGCCTTCAGGACCTTGTGAATCTTGGTGGTCCTGATGATCGAAGGCTCAAGGTTGTCGTACTTCTCAAGCTGTCCGAAGAACTCGGCCATGGCAGACATTTCCTCTTCTTTAGGAGCCTGGTCGCGGGACAAGAAGCCCTTCTGCATACGGTGACGCAGGTAAAGAATGGCCTTCTCACGCTGGTCCAGGCGCTCAGCCTCAGTAAGCTCCTTCTTCTCCTCGGCAGCTTCCTCATCGACCTTGGGTGCTGAGACCTTCTTCTTGGGTTTGGCAGTTGGTGTCTTCTTGGCAGGTGTTGAGTCTCCATTTGGCGTCTTAGGTGCGTTCAGCTTCGTAACCTTGGGTGTCTTCTTAGGCTGTCGTACGTTAGTGACAACTATAGATTTCGTGGGCCAATGCCATGGGCATGTTCATTATAGTGCTTACCTTGGGCCCTTCGCCGTCGCTGTCGGCTTCCTTTTTGCGCTTCTTCGATGATTTGGGCGCTTCGGCATCCTCCATCTCGACATCTTCTTCGTCGTTCCCCTTGACTGCGCTCTTGCGGGGCTTCTTCTTCTTGTCGGCTGCAGCCTCTTTGGCCTTAGCATCCTTTTCAGCTTTGGCAGCGGCCTTCGCCTCGGCCTCTTCCTGTTTCTTCTGTGCCTCAGCCTCGATCCTTGCAAGCTCTTCTTGGTGGTCAGCCAAGATCTTCTTGAAGTAATCAATGTCGTGGCCTTCGGTAGCGATGCTGTAGGCTTCCTGGAGAGCCTTGGTCATCTTGCCGCTCGGCTTGGAGTTGCACTCCTCAGGGTCAAGAGGGGTGAGGCCAGTGTTGACAAGCCATGTGCTGCGATAAGTGTCAGTAGACGCCTTCATTGTGTGGCTCAATCATCATTGTGACTTACAACTCGTTTGTCGCAAGGAACATGACCGGGAAGGTGCGCTCCTTCGCGTTCTTGCCGCCCTCCTTGAAGTCCTCACGAAGTGAGCCGTCGGCCCTAGTAGTGCTGACCGGACGCGAGGCGAGGAGTGACTCGGGGAGCATCTCCTCGTCACAAATGATAGCAGGCCACGGAGGGTAGCCCTTGAGCCTGGCCCAGTAGTAGTCACCAGGCTTGCAATCCAATTGCAGGTTTGGCATCGACTTTTTCTTGTTGAGCTTCTTGCCCTTGTGCTCCGGTACGCCGCCGACTGACTTGCGCTTGTTCACTTTGCCGTTTGTGGTGGGAGTTGCATCGGCGGCAGGCTCAGAGGGTCCTTCTGCGGCCTCTGCAGGCTTCTCGCCGTCCGGCGCAGTGGCCTCAGTGGTGGCAGGCTTGCCAGCAGTCTCCTCGTCCTCCTTTGTGATGGGTGCCTCGCCTTGTGGCAGAGGGCTCGTGGTGGGCTCGGTCTCGGCAGCGGGCTGGTCGCGTGTCAGTGTCGGCGATGGCACCCTACGCGTGTGCAAACCATGACTTACCGCTTGCGCATCCACTGGCGCGTTGGTGGGCGTCTCCTCAGACATGACGGCGACAGTCTCAGACGCGAGCTGCAGTGGTGAGGGGACTTCGCGACGTGGGCGTTGTTCGCGACGCGTAGCACCTAGGTGATGGTGTGTCTAGAGGCCTGGTAGGATTGCGACAGGAAGGTGGTGTTGGTGCGACGCGCTTCGGCGATGCTTTTGCGACGTGTTGCTGTGGGTGTGATGAATGACGGATGGCGGGTGGTGTGGAGTTGGGAAGAAATGAAAGCATGAGCGGAACTTAACCTGAGAAGGCGTCTCTCAGCACAGACCTCTGGTGTCACGAGCTGGCAGAACGGCGCGGCCCAAGTGAACTTTGGAATTTCGAGATGGAAAAAGTGACTGAGGAGAATGGCGGGTGCCTTCTGATGGTCCACGTGTATTTTATCTCGATATAAGCCTCAAGTGAAGTGAAGACTGCCGTGCGACGCCTCTTGGCGGCTGGCTTCAGCGATGCAGCGATGGGCAAGCTGGGGGCGCTGGCTTGGAGACTTAGCGGCAAGCGCGTTCTTCCGTCACGCGCGCCCGAGTGCCTCTCCACAAGAGCTGTTGTCTGCGCAACGGCAGAGAATTCCGCAGCAAAAGGCAGCAAAGGATACGGCATATCGCCGACGCTGGCGAATCTGCTCAAGAGCATCACCATACCACTCCGTCGCCACCGCTGCCGGTATTCATCTTCGGGGCTGACTCCAGGCTGGCATCGTTGCTGACGCACACCCTGGACTCAACTCGCCGATCGAGCCGTCGCCCCCGCTCGGCTGCTTGGAAGCTTCCAGATCGAGCAATCGGCTGCGCGAGTTGATCATGAGCGCGGCGCGTTCTTTTTGCTCATTGCCAGGTCGTGTCGCATCAGCATTCGACCTGACGCAAGATCTCACAGCTTCGCCGTTCGTCCCAGACCTGTGACACTCGAGTGACAGACCAGCGTGAGGTCAGTCTTTGCTTGAACAGAAATATCTCTTTCTCCTGCAGATCCAAGCGGTCCTCCCAAGACGGTGCAGTCAACGGCATGAGATAGAAGGACCATGGACCAAGTTCCGAGCATGCTAGGTGTTCAGCATAAGCTCACTTACCTGAAGTAAAAATCGCAGTTGGCAGCGAGCGTTCCAGGGTGCTCAGCAGTGGGTAGAAACATGTAGTTTGGCGTTCGAGTGATTTCTTGTACTCGTCCAGCTCGCGATGCTTGAGCAGAGTTACGCGTCAAGCAACGATAGAGTCCATGTAAATATCCAAGCTCTTTTTCCCAAGTTGGTGGCCAAATTGACAGGTAGAGTCCGTGGCCTAAAGAACTCACGATTCACGCATTTCACAAAATGTCACCATCTTCCAGTAGGCCGGTGCTAAGCAGTACGCACTGTTCTCGGCGAAGCAATAGCGAATGCTCTGGCTCAGAGTTTGAGCATTCTTTGAAATTGCGACTCACTCAGAGGAATAGCTCCGAAATGGCAGCACTTCGTGACTTCCTCTTATACCTATGTTAGCGACTCTGACAAATCCTGGGCAGATGATTTGGGCGTGTCAATCACGTGGTGGTCCGGTATCAAAATCCCACCAGGCATGCGATCACCATGTCCAGGCATATCGACGCAGAATCTAGCAGGCACTTCCAGGGCCATTTTGCGATGCGGGAACAAGGCGCGAGCAAATGCAGTGACAAATCTCGTAGCTCTTGCAACCCATATTGTAGTGTCGGCCAATCTTGATTTTTGCGATGTCTCGGTCACAGTCTTAGGTGCCTCCCTCAAGCAGCCTCTCTCGAATTGACATCTCCTCCGCCAGCCACGTCTTTCGGATCGTCTCGGGTCATAAGGAAGCCATGTGGTGAGGACTGCGCAGTGCGATTTGCTGGACGCGTGTGCCTTGTTGCCGCTGCAGGTGGTTATTGCAACGGCGGATCGTAGCGCGCAGAGACGGTGCGGTGCGGTCGCCTTGCAGTGTCAAATCCGGCCATGGCGACAGGCTTCCATCGCAGTTCTCGTTGTGGATCGTAATACTCGAAGGATACTGTTGACGCGGTGGGAGTTGGAGGAGGTGTAGACGGTCGACTAGCGACGAGATGAGCCACAGGACTGCCAAGCATCACGACGCCCGACTTCTCTCCCTCTACAGTAGGCGCTGCAGGTACAGGAGTATTTCTAACAACAACTCCGGTAAAAGATAAACCAAAGCAAATTATTACCTGGTATTGGAACACCATTCCTGCTTTCCCGGTATTCTCTTGCACGCTACCTCCCGTCTTTCCAATGCAGGGTTACCCGCATACACCGGGCCCATCAGTTCGCCCGTGCCCGTCGGACAGCGAGCTACTATGACGCCGTTGACTTTGACTCTGTGCAACAGGAACGGAACTCCGTTTGTATTAAACAGTGTGGTATTTTCGTACAGATTTCGCAGGTAGCGTATTGATTCCTCCAAAATAAGCAACATTGTCACAACACGTTTATTTGCCTCTCTTACCGCCAGTCTTACATGCACATCGCCTTCCGTTCAACGATATCAAGAATGGCACCCATCCCAGTCGCTCTTTGCGGAAAGAACCCAAACATGGCATCAAGTTTCGCCGAGCACGCCGCCATGGGCCCAGAGTATTACGGTCAGTATTTTTGCTTCTTTGACAGAACATCGTTGCTCTGACGCTCCATAGTGTCGCACGTTTTCCATTCGACAGACACGGTGCGAAACGAGTTGCCTCTGCTTCTTCAGGGACAAGACATCAAGCCATCTTCGGGACTAGGTAGCAATGCGAGTAGCAGCAAGTCAGTGGCGCCGAGGGCTGTCATCGTGGGCGCTGGCTTTTCGCGGAGTGAACTGGACGAGATGCGCTTGTTCCCAGGTTGCAAGGACCTGCCTTGGTTGTATCCTGCCGGCTACAAGATGGCACAAACGGGGCTTGGTGCAATGTTGGGAAAAGACTTCATGACCTCGATCATTGAGCGCTCAAAGGCGACTATGAAAGAAAATGGTCTGATTGAGGGTAAGGAGGAAGAAGTGAGACCTGATGTTTGGGGCTTCTAGACAGGCATGTTCAGCAAAACGGTGAAGGAATGCATTATACCAACAGCAAGCTAACGCTAACGTGGTTTATTCTTTGAGGCTGGTCGGTTTTATCTCAAGCTACTAGGCTCGTCAGCCTATGCATTCATTGTAAGTGGACAGGAGGGCAAGGACATGAAAGGGAGACGGCAAACATGCACGAAGCATATAAATGTGTCTTCAGTACTGCCCCAGCTGATATGCACCTAAGCGCCCACTTCTTCTTCCATCCAGTGGTTTTATGTGTGTGAGCTAGAATGGTGCATACAAGCCACTTAATGACCGAGAGCGATGAGCCAACCGCATCGGAACAGGCGTCAAACGAAGCTAATATCAGCCATCACTCTGCCCCAGCAGGACCTGCTAGAGAGCTCCATCCCGCTTCAACGTCATCTGCACAAAGCACGCGTTTGTTTACTCCCACAACACAAAACACAGCTTTCGCTCGTCTTCGCTTTCGCCGTGGGCCGCACCTTTTCCCTCAACACTCGGGCTCAGCACAAATTCATCTTCCTACAGCTGGTCTCCTACTTCTGCCACTCGCAATGGCTCACCCCGGGCAGCCTTACATCAAGAAAACAAACAAAAGAGGTGACGTGTTCTTTGACTATGGTGGCACACCCGATCAACTGACTGCGGATCTGTGTTTTCCGTCCGACGACAGCGACGACAACGGCGGCGTTAGCGTTGACCAAGAGGATGGGCTCTCTGGGCAGTTCGCAGGGTTGAGATTCAGCAATGCAGACGACGGCACTCGTGAACGTCGTCCTCGCCGTCACAGCGAGCAGAACAACAGCACCAGTCGCCCCGCGAGAAATCTCCAATGGGAGAGAGACAATTTGCCAATCTATGGCACTCGCCCTCACCGAGATCACATCAGTAGCACGTTCCGCCGCGGTTCGAACTTACAATGGGAGACAGACAACCTGCAGAGTGAGGCGACTGGCTGGCCGTCGGACGAAGAGCACGCCGGCGAAGGCATTCCATACGATGGTGGTCCGTCTGACGAACTCACTGCCCTCATCACTCTGGAGAGAGCTTACAATGCCTTGGGAGTACCCATCGAGGACGATATTGGGGGTGAAAACAAGAACTACATGGTGCAACTAGCAGTTCAGTTCATTTTTCGCACTTTGCCTCAGCTCAACCACATCCGCGAAGACTTGAAAACTCTCGGAGACCTCTACGACGAGTCTAGTCTCGCCGAAAAATTCTACATCAAATACGGTGTCGCCATCTGGGGCTTCGGTCGTGGTGGAAGCCGCGAGCTTCATGACGAAAGACTGACACGCCTCGACCACTTCTTCGCCGCGCTCCGCACTCAGGACGCCACTCGCACCGACGCTGAAGCCTTGGGAGATAGGCCACTCGAGCAACTAGTTCAGCTTCGCAGGGCAGCCGCGGCCGCATCTCGTACTGTTCCAGAAGTAACTCACCATGTCAGTACTCTACCTGAATTGTACGCCGCCCTCGAGATCCAGACCGCAGACAATTGGGTCAACAGCACATTCCCACGCGCCGTCGCCGAGATGCTGCTCCAAGCTTTGTCTCGCGTTCGTGATCCTGTTGTCACTTCGTTCCCTTGCGCTCTGCCCTCCGGCTTGCTCATCGAGGGCGTCATCGATCGCATCATGGGCAGATATGCACGCAAGTTGTGGCCCGACAACACTGCCAGACCGGATGCCGTGACTTTCATTCTGCACCAATACATTCTGGCACTAATGAAGAGCAACCTGACTAGCCATGACATCGGGGAGAAAGCGGTGCAGATGCTGGATTCGTTCTTGGGGGTGGATGATGCCGATGTCGAAGAGGAAAGCAGTCATGCCCGTGAAAAACCGAATGGCAATGCTGGTCTCGAGTGTACCCTGGTGCATCTAGCTGAGCATGATAGTTGCAAACAGATGTTCGGGTCAGCTGCTGAACTATCGGCGCACCTGGTGTACGTGCACGAGTTTGACGAGGTTGCTGCGGACGACATTGCGTATGATTGTGAGTGAGCGCTGTATGCCTCATCTTGACGTCGGGTAATACGAGGATATCGTGCTCAGATCGCTTGCGGGCTGCTTTTGTGCTGACAGAAGGGAGAATGACCAAACGTCATCGCATCGAACCGAGTTTTAAGTTGTTAGTACACGGTAATTGAGCGGTTCGCGTCTTACAGCTGAGTCCACGTTCTTGTGTAGACTCCATCGTATTGTTCCGTCTCTCGATTCCAAAACTCGTCGCCTGACGAGCATGTTCGTATGATCCATGGCATAGACAAGACAATTGGCTTGTGATGGGTCTTAACGTCTTCACTTCCTTCGAAAAGGGCATAGAGCGATAAAAGCACATTTTGCGACACCACAACACCGTGAGCATACTCAAACACTTGTAATGACCCACATATATGCCACAGCTCAGCCATACGTGTATTCATAGCCCGAAAGACGCTACTTTATGATATTTCGTGAATAGATATGGATGCAATGTGAACACAACCCTAACCCTCACATCATCAGCGAATTTGGTTGCACTCTACATGTACATACATCTACTTTCACGATTGTATTGAATGAGGAGCACGGGTTGAGGTTGCAATAAGATCGAAAATTCGAAATGCGAAACATTAAGACATAACGTCTAAGATAATTTACAGAAGCAACCCGTCCGTTGCAGCCGCCCAAGGCCGTGATCCCCAGCCATCATACATCGACGCCATACATGGGGTCATGCCGAGACCTCCTCTAAACGCTAAGAAGCAGAAAATGGAAAAAAAAGTGCTTTATCTTACAGCGCATGGCTCAGAGCTACGAATAGCGGAAACAAATGGAAAAGTTTACGACAGTCGAGGGAAAAAAAAAGGAAAGGATTCTAGTGCGAATGGTCGTGGCCGTCGTGAGAGTCTGAAGACGACGGAGCAGGTGCGCAGCAGCTCTTGCCGGGTCCACATTGATCGCCGCACTCGAGCAAGCAGGCGTCAGGTTCGCAGACACTACCCGCTTTGCTGGCGACACGGCTTGTTGGGTTGGAGTTCCTTGCGGCGGAGCCCTGAGGACTGTCCAAGTGCTCGTCTCCGGCGTCGGTACTGCCACTGTGGTCGTGCTCAGGGTCGAGACAGAACTCGGGCTGAATGGTGGAAGAGTGGATGCCATAGGCGTGCAGGCAGCGGCGGATGGCCAATGCCAGCTCCATGTAGCGAGCGGAACCCTCTCCCTTGAAGTCGAACTCGACCTGGACGTGCAGGCTACCGACCAGTTTGGTGTCGCTGAGCTGCCAGACGTGGACGTGGTGGCAAGAGACAATACCAGGAAGGTCTTCGATGTCGGCCTTGATGTCGTCAACGCTAATGCCGGCGGGGACAGCCTGGAGGAGAATGCGCGAGGCAGCCTTGCAGAGAGGAATAGCGGATGCGAGGATAATTGCGGTGATGATGAGAGAGATCACAGGATCCATGTAGAAGCGCCAGCTGAAGTCAGTGAGCCAGATGAAGAGTGCGACAGCGATGACACCAACGTTGCCAAGTGCGTCGCCCAAGACGTGAAGGAAGACACCGCGCATGTTGAGGTCAGCGTGCGAGTGACCGCCCTTGGACTGCTCCTTGGGCTGCGCGTGCCTGTGCTGGTTGTGATCGATGGACTTGCGCTTGGTGCTTCCGTAACCGGCATGTTGGCCACTCAGAAGAGGCTTGTTAGGTGGAGTGTGAGTGTGGGTGTCGTCTACGTCGTCCGTAACCTGTTCATTGTCGGTGCCATCTTCCGATTGGAGGTCTTCCATGCGAGCGGCTGCAATGATGGACTGACGGAAAGCGCCCGGGTTGACATGGATGTCGTCGAATCCGGAGTACCTAGAGCCAGATCGACTGTGTCTACGCTTTGCGTACCGTGAAGGCGAAGAAAGTGCGGCCTGCTCATCCACAGCGGTAGCGTCACTCAGCTGCGCCGGGGAGTGCTGCTCTCCGTGGCTGTGTCCGGCATGGTCATGCGAGTGCGCATGGCCCTCCTCGGCATGCGCAATCTCATCGCCGTGTCCGTGGCTGTGTCCGCCGTGGCTGTGTCCGTGACCGTGCTCGTGGAAGAGGAACAGACCCATGATATTCGAAGCCAGGCCCAAGCATCCCACAATCAGAATCAGTTTCGGGTTCGTGATCTCCTGCGGCTCGACGAAGCGCTGGATAGCCTCGAGGAAGATGCTGACACACAGCGCGACCAGGAAGACACCGTTGACAAGCGCACCGAGCGTCTCGGCTCGCTGCCAGCCATAGGTGTACATTTTCGAGCTTGCCTTTGAGTCGGAGACTTTGACGGCCCACAGACCGACACAGAGCGAGAGGACATCGTTGAGCATGTGGAAGGCATCGGCGACGAGGGCGAGCGAGTGGACGGCATATCCGACGGAAAGTTCGAGGAGGAAAAACAGCGAGTCGATGACCAGGAGGATGATGATCTTGGTGGATTTCGAGAGCGCCATGGTGGCGAGGGTAGGGTGGGGTGGTGTTGTGTGGTGTTGGGATGATGGATGTGTCGTCGCCGCTGACGATTGCGATAAATGCCCTTGCCCTTTCTCCACGCACGGCAGACAAGTGAGGTCTCGGTCTCAGCGGGGCGTTCCGTTTGGCGCCTGAGTCGCGTTTGCCTGCTGCCGTTTCACTGGTAAGGTATGGAGTTTCTGCTCTCAATGCCACGCAGGATAGCAGCTGGACACACGCAAACAGGTGTAGGAGACAGCAGGACACGCAAACATTTTCAGCATCCTTTTGAGTCCCCGCCTCCTGTCAGTTTGATTGTCTCGCAGCGGCATCGCTTACACCCGCCCACTCTACCCGTCTCTCCCCACCTCCTCTCGGCGCCTTCGGATCGGCATTGAGCTCTAGCTCGAGACCAGTCTCGCACGAACTCAAGTCTATCACGAGAATAACCAATAACAGGAACCCACCACCACCCTCGTACTCCGCGCAACGTCGACTTGTGAGTTTGCAAAGCCTGCTTGATTGAAGACTTCCGCTATGGTCT
Source organism: Cladosporium oxysporum (assembly GCA_035771495.1). NCBI lineage: Eukaryota > Fungi > Ascomycota > Dothideomycetes > Cladosporiales > Cladosporiaceae > Cladosporium > Cladosporium oxysporum. The sequence continues at coordinate 1,289,817 of JAWNKS010000004.1, forward strand.
AAGGCGTGCTGTCGCACTGCTCCCCTGTTGCTCTGCCTCCATGGCCGACGAACCCAGACAGAGACGTTCTCGAGCTCCTCTCCCACGGCGTGTGTCTCAGGATGTGGTGCCAGAGCCTGAGCCCGCACATACGAGGGACCTCGGAAGGCCAGACACAGACTCTGCCAGCGATAACGGACGTGAGGCAACAGAGCTGCGCAGTGTCACTCCTGGTCAATCGGCCCTTCGACGCTCACGGGTGCTGAGTCCACCAGCTAGCTCTAAGTCACATTGGTACGACGGCGTATCTAGGCATTGGCGGCACCACGTTAATATCACCGTGCCTCATGATGATTGCAGAGACCACTTAGGTAAGGCAAGTGTTTCTATGTCGTGTTGTGCATACTGCGGATGGTATCCATGGTGCATCCATGCCAACATGAATGTTTTCTTCTTCCCACCCGACCACTGACATAAGTTTCCTTGACAGCGAATGAACGCACCTTTCTTGGTTACTTGCGCACATCTCTTGCGCTCGCCATGCTGGGTGTAATCATTGCACAGTTGTACAGATTACAACATTCTCCCAGCCCAGACCGGACGTTCGGTTACTATGTTCTCAGCAAGCCTATCTCCTGCATCTTCCATGCTTCGGCAATCTGTGTAGCAGTTCTTGGATCCGTGCGTTTCTTTCGCCAGCAGCATGCCATGGCAATTGGCAGGATTCAGGCTGGAGGATTTGAGCTGATAATCATAGGAGTTTACGTCTTACTGGTGAGCGAGCAGAGACATATTTGGACGCGATGCGTGTTCGTGAAGCTGACGTGGGTATTAGCTTCTGCTGGCTATGTTTGCAGTCCATGTTGGAATAACCGCATATAAAAGCTGAGCCGCAGCCCTTTCGTTTTACTTCATGTTGTCAGTTGCACCGTGACCTACACCGAGTGGCGTACGCGATGCACGCTCATCGGGTACAGGTTAAGTCCTGCCCTCTGCCCATCATGCTGTGTGGCAAACACAAACATAATCCAACACACAGGCAATACACTCGATATCTCTGCGAGCGACGATATCTTACTCCACTCCTGCGGAAAACTCGACGGCCTCGTCACTGCTGGAAGTTGCGAGTTCAAGAGGCTCCAAGCTTTGCGTCGGCTGGCTGTGAATCGAAGCATGAATGGTACTCTGCAGTGGTCAATGTCTACAAGATACAGACAAATGATGTGAATGATGTCTGAACAAAAAAGGGCCAGGAATAAACAGCCCAGTTACTTGAGGACTCCACATTGCGCATCGATCCCGATTGTCCGCCTGGAATTGCCCCGAGAACACCTTAGCCTATCCATATGGCGTCTTACCAACATCATTCTCTTGCCAAGCAGGCACCACACGCGAGTACTGCAGGGCCTCACTTCGCGACCGGGTCCAGAAGATGGCACCAAATAGGCGAAATCAGCTAGTTCGGGGACTGCAGCAGCACGCGACAGAGTCCTTCTAGCCCTTCGCCAACGCCAGGATCGACGGAAGGTTCGAAGTGTTTCACGCGGGACAACAAGCGTGTGGAACTCCTCGTTGGGGAGGTCGGTTATCGGCAGGGCGTAAATGGGAATGGGAAAGGTACATTGTACAAATATAACATCGAGCGATGGATCCGAGATACAATATTGAAAGTGAGGATGATGCCTGCGTTGCTCAATGGCTTGCGCCTCGGATATAGCATTCAATCACGATAGGCTGCCTGGCTCGCTAAGGCGAAGGGCCGTCGCCAACATGCTCACCAATCATGCCAATAGATGGCTGTAAGGCAACACAACGCGTTCAGCTGGTGTCGCTATTGTACATATATACACCCATGGCTTCTACTCCGCTTGGCCAGAGAGCATGCCACGAAGTGTAGAAACAACAATACTCTCAAGTAATATACAATCATCCTCAACATTTTTCACCAAGGCTTGCTATGCTCGCTCGCTTCGTCGACCCCAGATTCTTCAGCCCGGCGTTTGCTCTCTTTCTAGAACTGGGGCCGGGAAAAAGCTACTCCAGCATTGAGGGAGTTTCCATTTGCCTTTCAATACCGACAAGGGTGCGAGACTCCTTCGATGTGGCGCCCTACACCCAATGTAGTAACCATCGCTGCGATGCGTATACGCATGCGGGCCTTGCATTGGCGGCAGCATGAGTTCGCAGCTGCTTGATTGCGGGAAGGATGCAAATTACGCACAATCTACGATGAAGGATATCGCCGCATCCCACCTTGGCAGTATCGCTACAGGAAGAGCCATACCAATGTAAACGTGCATATTCCTCCAATGGCTAGGCCCAGTCCCGAGCCAGCCTGCAGGAAGCGTAGAGAAAGCGTATTAGATGAAAGGTGTTGTGGTAAAGCAAGCAGGGCTTATTTCCACGAGGGAGTTATTTAGCGGCCTCGTGTCGATCTGAGTTAGCCCGCCGTCCGGTCTGAACTTACCCACTGCTCGTCACACTGGAAGAGGACGAAGTCGGCTTGCAGCCAATCCGCACTGTGCCGAGTCATGAATAATATAACGTGGAAACAACGTGGTGGTCTAACTTCTGTCACCCCGGCATAGTCTGTGATGGACTACACTCGATCTACGACCGCGCTCCGCGATCTACACACTTAGGGGCATATCAGTGTGCTGCTCGACTCGCCTCACGTTTCAAAAAATCACGGTCGGATATCATGAGGAGGTAGCGTACCATATTTTTGCAGCCCTCGCGTGCACAGTGCAGACTGCAGAGACGCGCCCCCGACATCTGCCGGAACGCCATGCCACAAATGCCACGAATGAAGAGGGGTAAAGATCCACTATCCTCTTTTGAGCTCCAGCGCAATCCAGGTTGTGGCAGGATCCGAGACAGGCACTCAGGCACACGAGACGTTCGCGAAGCAGCGGCAGCTCTCCACGTGTAGACAGACAGGGCTTCTTCCTCTAGATTGCTCGTTTGCGTTGTGCGCTCGTTCGAGATTCTCTTCTCCAGCGCCACAAACGCACAGTAGCGGGCTGCGCCGTGGCGAGTCTACACACCTGCTTGGCCGTCATGGCTTGCGCTTTGGACGGAGGCAGTTTGGACTGACTGTGCGACTCAGTTGGTTTCGTCGTCGCGCACAATCATTGGAACGTTGGTTTGATATGTGCCCCTGTCAGAATCATGACCCAATTGCCGTACTCGATCAAACCCTGCCATATGCGCTGTTGACGTCGAGTCGCGAGTCGCGAGTTCTGCTGAGGACGGATTGCAAGGGCCTTATAGCCGGCGGACGTGCGCGACCCACTTGGGATGGCACGGATGGGAAACACGAGAGCCCGCCGTTGCATATCCTCCGCTGTGCTCGAGCGTATTGCCAATCTGTCGGACGATGTGCTGCTGGGGTGCTCCAACCTCGCACTGATGTTCCACGCGTCATCAGCATGGCCGACTCCCAGATCTGAGAACCGGAGACTCCGGACAGCACGACATATACATATGGACATGCTCATGGGTCGTAGCGAGTAGCCGCAGCGCGCAATAATACCAGAGGGACCCTGCAATAGAGGACGATCCATCCGATTCGCCCAGTCGAGCCCCAGTCACATCCACACCCACCTGGCGAATCCTGGCAGAGAAGCGAGCGCGACGCCTCGCATTGGTGCGAATGGGCATGCAGGGGTGCGTCCCTTCAGAGAACAGGAACCGGCTTAGCTCTTCTCACTGGTGCAACGGCCGTGCTACTTTCGTGCATGCAGAGCAAGAGGCCAGCGCTCTTCACGTCCTCGCGCCACACACCGCTGCCCACTCACCCACTGGAGCGCTGCTACTGCCAGGTCACGGCCATGTCACGTTATACGGGCACAGGCGCGCCTCGAGCAGGGATCGCGCCTCGTCCCCGAGCTCGTGCGCGGAAGGCTACTAGCGACTCTCTGGGCTTGCGCATAGGGCGCATGCACGCGAGTTCCACCTGTAGACGCCTCAAGATGGCTAGTTAGCGGCCCTTCGATGGCCGCAGCGGAGAGGCTTAGTAGGTGGGCATAGGGTGATGAGCCCGGGTGCCTAGGCCAACGGCACAGCATCCTCGCCTCTGAAGATGGCCTTCCTTCGCGCCTTGTAGATGTGACCCCAACCGCCAACCGCCGTCAGCTCCCTCTGGCACCTTCCCTAAGAGCCATCTTACCCCGGTGAGGCGCTGCAATCCGTCCTCCTCCCACCGGCTGCATATTCTACTCACGCCGTCTGGCCACCTGGCGCTGACTTTCACTCTCTTGGTCTCTATCTGTCCTTCGATCCGTTCTCTTGCATAATCGCTCTGTCGTGCTCCCACACCTCGACCAAGTCAGCAGGCTCCTGTAGCACCTCCGACCAACTCAACACCCTCATGGGAAACGATTGAGGACGCATAACGATTCGAAGATACGCGGGAACTGGATCATGGACTAATCTCACTGTTGCACATACTATCTGGCACTTGGATTATCGATATCAACGTACACACTGGCCATTGTAGACTATACGGAGCTGGATCTGATCACTTTGCTGCGACTTTGCGTTTACTGGACTTCTAATATCCCCTCGGGGCCCGACTCATCATTACTAGCACTCGGCATTCTCTATACAAACCATGTCTAATACGACCATATCGCCCTTTCAGGGCAACTGCATTGCGCCTTTCCTGGATGCGGCGATGTTTCCAAACGAGGGAGGATGTACGTCAATTGCTTATCTCGTTGCACGTTGTTCAGGCTGACGTATCGTAGTCGTCGAAGGACGGTTCTGCGCACCCATAGAACTGTTGCCAGGAAGTCCAACGTGTTGCTTGCCCTGTCCTGCAACATCGTGGGCATACTCAGACAGCTTTGCAACATACAACAGCATCGCCGAATGGCTTAACGTTGTCGGATTGATACTACTAACTTTCATGCTGTTGAGCTACCTCGTGCTGCCAACGCAAAAGACAAGAAGTCACTACTTGTCGGTGTGTCTTATCGTTGCGGTCATTATGATCTGTCTCGGATTCACCATCCCACTGGGAGCGAACCCTGAACAATGCCACGACCAAATTACACCCAACGACATGTACTCATCGATGGGGTGCGCTTGGAGCGGCGCGTTCATCGTTGCTGGTGGTCTCAGCGCTGCCATGTGGATCTGCATTCGCGCGCTATCAATGAACCTCCAGATCGTGTGGGACATTGTTCCTGGAAAGAAGTTCTTCTACGTCTCTCAGGTCTTCGGCTGGGGCGTTCCCGCCATCCTGTTCACAGTCACCATGAGCGTTACTGGAGTCAGCTTTCGATTTGGCAGCGCTTGTCACGTCAACCACGCCGACTCTATGGCAGACTTCTGGGGTCCAATGATGGGAATTGCCGGTATTGCCGGTATTCTTCAGTTGACGACGTTTGCATACTGCATGAACGTCTACCTGAAGAATCTTTGGGTCGACAGCCCAGCGAACTCTACCAGCGCATCGGGCTCTGGTCTTCCAAGCTACAGCGGCAGCCTGCACACAAAAACCGCTCGCGCCGTTTACCAACGTTTGAAGAAGGTGCTTTGGCTTCAATGGCGTGGTATCGTCATCGTCACTATCATCCTTGTGGATGTTATCTTCTTCTCGATTGTCTTTGTATACCTTGATGGTCTACAGGCGAGCGGCATAGAGAATGTCGAGAAAGTCATGCCATGGCTGATGTGCCTGGCCCAAAACCCAACTGATAAGAACAAGTGCCTGAACGATGCACAGGCATACCTCATCAACGAAGCGACCGTCGTTGCGGTTCTGCTGCTATTGTCTCTAGCGGGTATCCAGGTTTTTGTGTTCTTGAGTCGCCCTTCGATCTTCCCGGCTTGGATCGAGTTCTTCCGTCACCGCTTCACATCCAGGCAAGAATTTGTCTCACTCGATGCAAGGCAAGACGCGATACGCTCGCCTTCACAGCAGCAGATTCACAGCTACGATCGCGGCCACCTCAACACCACGTTCGAGATGCAGAAGCCCGGTTACAGCGCCACCATCACAGGGCCGTTGAGCGTAGACGCCGACGCGAAGAACTCGTATATGGACTCGCCCGACACCTTCCTCTCCTCCCCTGGCGAGACATACCACAGCCCATTACACTCTCACCACCCCGGTGCAGCCTCATACGATTACGGATCCCGCCTACCAGGCTACTCAGAACGCATGTCACCAGAGCCTGTACATAACGTAGGCCGCACTCCGTCCGCACGTCGCGCACAGCACGCTTCGGACTCGTCGATGAATCCGATGCTGCACCGCCAGAATTCAAATCGCAACATCGACTACTTTACACCCACCTCCACCTCCCCACCTCCGCGCGGCGAGAGGCGCTACAACCCACCCAACTCGTCATTCAGTGCACCCAAGACGCCCAGTCGACAGAGCAGCTTCAACCACCATTACAACATGAGCGCCAGCTACGACCAGCGGGCGCGAGGAGGGCTAGGACTACACCCGCCTGAGGAAGAGAACATAGATTGGAACAGAAGATGAAAGAGCCGGACTGCATCTGATTCAATTCAATTCACGAGAACGAGACTTTACGAATAGGCTGGTGGGGATAACCGGGATGGGACCTTGAAGTTCCTGTCAAAAGGACAGGAGCAAAAGACACGCTTTTCGCATCGATGCGAGTGTCACACACACATACCCATGCACGAATGACATGGGCAGGCCCTCCGTCAGATCTGTCTGACCAGGCAAGCAGGCCACACGTGCTTGACCTCTCGTTAACCTTTTTTTTTTTCTTTCCAATTCGTTTTTGTCTGCATGGCACGGCGTTTGTCCAAACGGGAGAAAGGAGAAAATTCTAGCGGTTCGCGAGAGCCCAAGGATCCATTGTTTCATTTTGTATAGCACCACAGGATAACCAAAATTTGACAACTCCGAAGAAACCCAGCATATTGTGAAACTTGACGTTCCGTCCTGATCATTTCTAACACTACTGCGCTCGTATCTGGCTTATCTTGTATCCACTGCAGTTGCCACGCAGTTTTGCCCATCGCCAGACGAGACCATCGAGATCGATTATACTCTCGTACCCATCCGATCCATCGTTAACTGCAGGGCCACTGCCCAGGCCTCAGACCCTTCGCGAACCCCAACTAGTCTTTCCAATATAAGCAGCTGACCGAAGTCGTAAGACTAGACGAATATACTTGCCTCATGCAAAGTAGCTAGAGTATAGGCCGCGAAGAACGTTGACGCCATACCCCAGGCAAACTGAATCGGTATATGCTTCCAGAACCACGGTTGCTCCAAGGCAAAAAAGAGATGGCCCAGCCAAGCTGGAAGATATGCGGCCAGTGCGAGCAAAGCTCTATAGTTCGTCAGTCATGCATACTAGAACTCATTGTACAGCGCGAGCTGACCTGAAAGTGGTAAGATGTGTGTTTGTTTCGTGGCTCCCAATTAAAACTCCAAGTACAGCACGCATGCGCCATACGTAGAAGAATGGCTGGATGACTGCCATGGCCAGACCTTCCACCATTCTGAATGCTAGGAAAGGGTATCTTTGATTGTGTCAGCGCTGTCTCGTTTGTGATATCCTCCACAACCGTGATCGACGCATGACCTACCGGTAAGTTTGGCTTGACAGCAACAGCCTTTTGGAGTACGATCTCTGGGCATTTCGATTCCACCGCATCCATTGACGCAAATACAAAGCACTCGGGAGCACGGTAGTCTCGATCTCAGCTTCAGGCGCCGACTGGATACGAGCCCTCCAGCCTTGATCGATAACCCAGCGAGTCATGAACTGATCATCGCCAGAGTTGAGCCTCCATCGCCCTAGCCAATACTCGTTCGTGAAAAGATGCTGAAAGTTCGGGTCTTGCACAACAGCCGCCCGGTAAGCAGCCGTTCGTCCAGATATGCACGGGATCCCACCATCCAGACGGACCGAAGCAGAGACGTCGATCTTGCGAAGCCAGAGTCTCCTAGCGGCGAGCGCTTCCCAACCATTGAACTGGAAAGCGGAGGGAGTATTTTGCCGGCGAGCTCGGTGGAAGCCTCCGACGGCACCGACACTCTCATCGGCCTCGAAGCCTGCGAGCATGTACGTGAGGACGGACGGTGGCCAGAAGACGTCGTCATCGGCGAATACAATGATCTCGCCAGTTGCCTTCTGGATTCCTGCGACCAGTTGTCTCCGTTTGTTGGCGAGCGGACAGCTTAATAGCTGTATGGTCTTTCGCTCTTCGACTGATAGCTCGCCATGTACTAGTTCGATCAGGGCATCGATGAACTTCTCGCTTGTGACGATGATGATCTCTTTGGGGTGGTTACTTAGCCATGATCTGACCGAGACAACTAGGTCTTTATCGAAGCCAATTGTGGGCACGACCAGCGAGACATCCCTGCTGGCATGGTATCTTGGTTCGTTCGGGAGTGGGATTGGCTCAAGACTTGTGCCAATCATGTTCCTGACAGCCCATTTGATAAGATGCCAAACGCTAGAAAATGGCTTGGTGAGAAAGAGTGCAAGATCCCTGGGCAACACCACTTACCATAGCCCGACCATGAAGTCATCCAAGGAAAGCATTCCGCGCAAAATTCGAATATATGGCGAGCGACAAGGGTCACGCACTTTTTAGCATTAAAGAACAATAACAATAATGAACGCTGCGACAACGAAGATTGGCAGCGTGCGTTTGAACAGAGCTGTTCGTAGCTTGCGCGCGATAGTTGTAGAGCTTATAGAGCTGACGAGTCACATAATTTACCGAGCTGCAAGACTGAGCTCGCGGCGGCTATGCGACCAATACAGCGATCGAATTATCGAAATTTATATGCCGATGATGCATGCGTTGGCACCCCAGTTGCGTCCGTTTTTGGATATTATCAGCGTCTTGCCATGTTGCCGTCGACGCTTGATATGTGGTCCATTGACAGTCGCTAGTCACTTATAAAACTGTTGGGCATCTGTGAGCCTGAATTTCTGTTGCGATGCTAAATGTGGACGTCAAATGCCTGGAAGAAGTGGCAAGTCAATTTGTCTTCTCAATCGTACATAAATCTTTGAATCTCGAACAGAGATCCTTGGTCGCAAGTCAAAAGTCAGCACCAACGGCTCTCAAAGCTCGTCGTGCTCGGTCTCAACATCGACCTTCTTCTCCTCCTTTGCCTTCGCGCTCTCCTTCATGATCCTCTCATACTCGTCATCGTCAATCTCCTCGAACTCAAAGTCCACACCCTCGGGCATCTGTGCCTTCAGCTGCTCGCGCATGCTCTCAGGATCGTTGGTGACAGGCTCGTACTTCACGGGCTCAGCGGGAAGAGCATCACGGGGGACGATGAGGTGCTCGGGAAGCTTGGTCTTGGCCAGGTCGTCCATACGGATCGCGTCAACCCAGGCTTCGATGGTTGTGGTTGTAAGACCGGCTGAAGAGTCGAAGTGGCGGTACCAGCTGCGCTTGCCGTTGACGGCGATCAACTCAATGCCATCTGAGAGGGAGAGCAACTTGCGAAGGGCCGTTGCCTGGCTGTTGGAGGACGGGAGCTGGTAGAAGGGGAACAGCTTGTGCTTCGTTGCTTCGTATTTGCGGTGGATCTCGCTGAGCGCTGCGATCGCTTGGGTGGAGTCTGCGGTGGGCTCGTCGCCGGCTGGAAGAATGGCAAGAATGCATGTTGAAGCTTTGTCGTTCAAACATTTTTGCTGCAGGGAGAGACCGTCTGGGATAGAAGAGATGGGAGTTGCCACAGGGACGGGTACAGGGGTGTGCTCAGCCTCGACCTTGGGGTCGGGGGAGGCTGTAGGGTTGGACGCTTCGTCGAGGGTCTCGTCTGTCTGGGAGGCAGGCGAAGCAGAACCTTCGGAGCTCGCGTGAGAGGCGGATGCTTTCGAGAAGGAGGATGAAGCCTTGCTGCTCTTGGCCTTCTCCTTCTTGTTGGTGGATGATGATTTTGACTTCTTTGGTGCCGGGTCAGGGTTGGGTGCTGCTACTTGCGAGAGGAACTCGAGGATTGAACTTTTCTTCATCTCGCCATCGTACTTGATCGGGTCTTTGCCATCGCCAGGAAGGAGAACGAGTGTGGGGAACTTCTTGACCTCGAACTTCTCGACAGCCTGAGGAGTGTCCTTGTTCCTCATCTGGGCCACGTCGACACTGCCGAGGAAGTCGATCGCCAACGATTTCAGAAGCGCGCTGACTGTGCCCTTGTCGGAGAACAGGATAGCCCTTGGTCCGCTCTTCGCAGACCAGCTCTCGAGTTCAGCATCCTTCAGCTTTGTCACGTGGTTCGGAATCTTGTCCACAACATAGTCCACAATGGCCTTTGCGCTTCTTGCGCCCTGGTAGTCCTCAATGATGGGCTTTCCAGCCTTCTTGCCCGGCCTCACGATCTTCAAGGTTGGGAAGCCCTGGACGCCCATTGAGCCGCACAGCGGCTTGTTTGCTTCCTCATCGCAGTTGACGGCAGCGACTTTGGCGAGTCCAGCCAGCGACTTTGCGGCTTTCTCGAAGGCTGGCTGGAGGTTCTTGCAGTGGCCGCACCACGGGGCGTAAAACTCGACAATGCTGGTGTGGTTGCTGCGGTTGACGTTGGCATCGAAGTCCTTGCTGCCGAGTTGCAGGACGGGCGAGCTCTTGGAGTACAGGCCAGCTGCGAGGGTGGACGGAGCAAGGAGGAGGGAGGTGGCTGCGGCCAGGATTGGTTTGGGATGCATTGTGGGCTGCTCGGACTGGTTGAGTGGATTGATGGAAAGGGCACTTGCCTGGGGATGTGTGTGCACTCGGCAATGAGGGGGTTATTTATTTGTGATATAGCACGTGGGCTGGTTGTTATATCAACGTGGCCTTTATTCGTGTCACCTGAAGCACGTACTGCGAAGCTCGAAGCTCCTTGAAGAGCAGCTCCTACCTTGTCCCATCAGCTGCCCTGTCATCACTTTAATTGCGGGGAAGCGCCGATCGCATACAGCTATCTATCTACTTGACTGTTTGGCTCCCTCTCTCACTACACACATACAACTCCTCCTCCGAATAGTATACTGCTCAAGGAACAGTACATATCGCCTTTCCCTTGCTGCTATATCAAGTGGACACCGCCTGCTGCAGACAACACATATCGCACATCCACCATGGCAGCCGTCATCCCAGCCAAGCTCAAGACGGCCGACGTACAGCGTTTTGCGACCAGAGCGGCACAACTGGAGAAACACCGACCTGTGGTCTCTTACTGGCTCGACTATTTCATTCTCCAAATCATCCTGAACAAACAATTGCACACAACCGACGATGAGGTCCAGACATACGCCATTGAGCTCATGGACAAGCTCGAAGCCTTCAAGACCGCGAACGCCTCGAACGATGCCGTAGTCGACGATATTGCCGCAAAGGCTTACATGGAGCAGTTCGCCCTAGAGACCTTCGAGCGAGCCGAGAACGCGCAAAGAGACAACAAAGTCACGAGATCGACCGCCGATACTTTCCAGGCGGCAGCGACGTTCTTCGACGTCCAGGCTATCTGGGCTCCACTGGAAGGTGAATGCGCTGCGAAGAGCAAGTTTGCCAAGTTCCATGCTCTCAGAATAGCGAAGGCTTTGAAGGCTGGAGAGGATCCTAATGCAACAAATCCTGTGATTGAAGAGCCAGCAAAGCCCAGTGCGGATGAAGAAGGTATCGATGCGGAGTTGAAAGAGCTAGAGGGTTCCGCACCAGGTCAGGGATCACGTCTTGGGGTATACAAATCGCCAACGGCAGAAACAGTACCGAACAGTACTCAACCATCCCGACCGGAATCCACGGTTCAAGGCGGCATATCAGCAGCACCAGTCTTGCCAGCGAAGAACATCAACGAGCCTCCAACAGACCAGCCTGAGATCTCACCAGTGGAGCCGACTAGTGACTCAGCGGCGCGTACCGGCTCGATTGGTGGCGGATACTTCCCCTCTGTACCAACCGGGACATCAGAATACAAGCCACCTGTCGTGGAAATTGGCACGCCTGTTGATGTCGATAGTAATGCAGACCTCCCATCTGCACCTCCAGCAGATCCCTCGAGCTTTTACAACTCGGAATCTGACTCGCTCAAACCATCAGTACCACATTTCGACCCGACAGTGTCAACACCACATGTAGCACCGTCGCAGACTCCTCTCAACCCTCCAGTGCAGACTCCAGTTCTGCGTTCGCCATTCACTCCCGTGCCACCACCTGCGCCAGGTCATGTCTCACAATCACAATACGCAGCTCCACCTTCGGGACCACCACCTGGTGGTTACAAGACAGATGATGAATCTGTGATGGCAGCGCAGAAGCACGCCAAGTGGGCTATCTCTGCGCTAAATTTCGAGGATGTGCCGACAGCTGTGAAAGAGTTGAGAATTGCTCTTCAGAATTTGGGCGCCTTATGAGCTGTTTGATGGAGAGATTGTATCTGGTAGATGTACAAAGCATATTGACAGTGGACATATCAGAAGCCAAAATGGCATTTACTGTAGGCAGAAGCCCACTGACAGATTCGTCTCAACCGCGCGTGATAGTATTGTTTTCTTGCTTTAATGTCCAGACAGCCTCGCCCTTTCCGATTTCGAATGCACACGGACTTTGCCACTTGCCTGACCAGAGATTGACCAAGGAACACAGAAGGTGCCGCAAGATGTCAACATGCAGATCGCAACTAGCAAGGCTCACGGTCTTCCGTGCACATCCACAAAATTGGTTACTCGCAAATATCTTATCGGACCGACCCTCTTTGACTGCACTATTATCACAATCACTTCGACCATGCATATCTACTTCCTTCTTGGCTGGATGACCACCTTCATCTCCGCCCTCCTCTACTCAGTCATCACGAGGATCTTCTATATCCCAGAGAAGCTGCCGAGAAGACGACGCTCGCCCAGAAGGCCCAGGAACAGGTGGTACGAAGTATGGTTCAACGCAACCGTCGCTCCCATCGTCACATGCTTTCTTTCCCTTCGTGGGATTATTTGCGCTGCATTCGCAACGCTCCGCATATGGATCACCGAGTGCGTCCGTACCCTAAATGACTACCGCAACAATCGGCACTCACCCGCGAATCCCAACGGATGTGAGAGGTGCGACGCGCAACCTCTGTCCGCTCCTCATACGCCATCAAGATCGCAGCGTTCCACACGAGCCTCCCAGCGCGCGATACGCCCACGAGCACCTCCGCGGACGACAGTGTCCTCTTCTGAAACCAGCTCACCTGCGCCCATGAGCTCTTTGAATCCGACCCGGGCCTTCCCACGCGCGACACGCCCACGATCGCCTTCTTCGTCGCCCGCATCCTCTTCTGGAGGCAGTACATTGATTGGGACCCCTTCGAGGGCACCATCTGTCGCTCCCGAGAATACTACTACGCAGGCGGCTCAAAGGCGCGGTCGCCCTACCCGACTGTGTGAGATCAAGGCATTCATCGCATCGACGCTGGAATCGCCATCTGAAGAAAACGTAAGCTTTATATTGTGCTTGTACGCAAGAACATCATCAACTGATCCTCTCTTTCCAGGAAGCTATTGCCGACGCTTTCAACCGCCTCGCAACCTACATGGAGACCAACCTGAACATCGTCCCTGGCACCTGCCGCCTCGCAGCCCTCCTCTCACTCATATACGCTCTTCACTTCGCCATTGCCCCGGAACGCTCGCTCCCCATCCAAAACCCCGAGCAGAGTCGATATATCTCCGCCCGCGAACTCGCCTGCGTCTTTCTCAACCGCTACGGCCCCATCGTCTGGCCCGCTGAGCCCGAACCAGCTCCTCACTTGACGAATCGCACGCTTCAATTCCCCCGCGACGCGATGATTCGGGAGGAGAGGCATGAGAAGTGGCACGAACTGCTGGTCAAGCCACCGGCTCGAGGCTCGGCGGGCGATCTGGCAATGAGTGTATTGGGAGAGCGGATGACGGCTTTTATTCGCATGGTGCATCAGCTGCCGGTGACGATGGAGGCTGAGCCGGATTGGGAGGCTGTGGCGTTTGTGCTGGACGATACTAGACCTGGGCAGCAGGGCATGATGATCGATGAAGCGGAATGGTCTGAGGCTTTGATGAGATCGGCTCCAATCCAACGCCATTGAGTTTGCGTTTGCATTGATTGCGGTGGGTTTGAGGTTCAATATGGGTTCGGTGACCCAAGCGGTCTGCGGGCGGTAGAGATGTCGTATCCGGATTCTGATCGTCACGATACTGGAGAAAGAATCCAAGCAATAGTGACAGCGACAGCCCCAAGAACTATAGCGATAACTACCATTACAACTCCATTTCCAACATCAAACGTCGGCAATGCCACTCCCGAATTTGGCAGGGCTGGGTTCATCAGCATGCCGTTTTGCAAGCTTGGTGAATCAATCCTCTCTATGTCGTCTTCGATGCTCGGAACAGGAAGGAGGGTGTACGGGTCCAAGGCTTTCAGCTTCACCACCAGTGCAGCAAGAACATGATCTGGCTCGGGCGGCTTTGCACCAGTAGTTGCGGTGTTGTCTTGCAAACGCCGCAGGAATCGGACGATGGCATCGCGTCTGACGACTTCCGGGGCACTGTCTCTGTGCCTGTCCCATGTAGCCTTGTCCTTCATGGTGCTGGCATCATTTTTCGCCAAGAGCTCATCGTTAGAGATCCGGGCCGCCTTTTCCTTCAGCTCCTCAGCGCGCTGGAGATGGGTCTGGCCCTTGAACACGTCCCGGAAATTGGCGTCGACGCCAGCCTGTACGAGAAGTTCCATCGATGCGAGGTCGCCGGACTCTACTGCAGCCCTGAAGACATCTGGGCGAATATCTCCCCTCGGAGGCAAAGATGCGCCTTGCGATACCAGATAGACACAAAGATCAAGCCGTTGCCATCGTTGTGCGAGCTCAAATGGTGTCAGACCCCATCTGTCCTGGTGGTTGACGTCGATGCCAGCCTGGCATAACAGCTTGAGTGTCTCTAACGAGTTCTGTTTGACCGCCAGATGAGCACAAGTCTGACCGTCGGCGTCGGTGTCAGACAAGAATTTCTTGCTGCGTGGCAACAACAGCGAAAGGACTTCGCGGCGGAAATCGTCCGGAAGCTCCATAGCATGGTGCAGTATGGTGGAGCTGGAGTAGTGGGCGATCTCAGGGAGAAGCGGGTCTGGTAGCTGATCAAGTGCGGCTTTGAAAGCGTCTACTTTAGCAGCGCTGAGTGCCATCCTGAGAGTCATTGGCGTGCTGCCGGCGAGATCGTGGGGATCGATCGCGTTGGTTGAAGTAAAGAGAGCTTTAACATGCGAGTCCCAGAGGTCTTGAGATGCCCGTCTAGCTCTCATTCCGGGAGTGTATCCCTGGTCATCTTTCAGAGTCGGGTCGGCGCCGGCGTCAAGCAGAAACTTGATCGTTTCGACATGCGAAGGGTCGGAAAGCTTGTCACAGATTGCGTGCAGTGCTGTCGCTTTATACTGATCCAGACTGTCGATGTTGAAAGAATTTTGCTTCGCAAAATGAGTGTGAAATAAAGTCACGATTGCGCAAATTCCTTCGGTTGCGGCCAGATGCAGGAAGTTGCGCCCATACGTGTCCGTATACAGGTGATGAAGACTTCCTTGAACGTAGATTCGAAGTAGCTCAAGTTTGCCCGAACTGATTGCGCTCACGATGGCATCGTCTGATGGGAGCGGTGCGCGGCTGTCAGCCATGAGCATGGTTGCAATAGTGTTTATGATCCCCGAATTGTGGTCGTAATCCAGAAAGTCTTCCACAAGCCAGTCGAGAGCCGTGCGATCTCCCACATCGTCTCGTAATGCCAGATCAGTGTCAGCGCGCGCAAGCAATTGACGGACGCAATTGACTTGCAGGTTCTGTACCGCCCTTGAGAGAGCTGTACAGTTCCACCCGTCGACAGCATTCACACGGATGTCTGCACGACTCAAAAGTCTCTCCACCATGCCATCGCGACCGAGCTCTGCTGCTTTGACCAAAGGTGTCCTGTCGTTTTTGGCAGTACCCCTGAGATTGATGTCTGTCGTGTCTTCCGAGACCAGTAGTTCGAATACGTCTTCGCGCTCGAACTCGATAGCTTCGAGCAGCGGAGACTTGCCAAGATTGGTCAAGTGATTGGAATTGGCGCCAGCCTTGAGAAGCAGCCGAACCATCTCGAGGTGCCCCTGACGGCAAGCATAGATCAGTGGTGTCTGGTTGTATTGTTCTTCGATTGGGTCGACCGACAAGGCTGCATCAATAAGTAGAGCACCAATTTTGCGTAAGCCGTAGAACGCACAAGCATGCATTGGCGTGATGCCACCGCTGACATCCCACGCCGACACCGTCATGGATGGGACGTGCCAAGCAATTTGCATTGCACAATCCAGTCGCTGAGCATCACTCAGCAGCTCCAGAACTTGGAAGGTGTTCTTTGCAGTAGGCTCAGCATGCTGGGCATGGAAGGCCCAATAGCAGGCGGCATAAGATGCGAACGGATATTCCTTCAGTGCATCGTCGAGCTGAGAAGACGTAGTGAAGGGGTTGGCAAACATGTCGAGGTTCAAGTACGATACACATGCGTCGAACATTCTCTGGCTCGCATCAGGGAGGGTCTTCTCTGGATGACTCTTGATGTAGACCGACAGAGTGCGATGAGAGAATCCCACAAGAAACGTGTCTGACTGCCACCCAGGATCAATGCTCAGCAAGCCAGCGGTGTCTCGCCGAACAACTTCTTGACGGCAACAGCGGCCTATGAAGTCTGAAAGTGAACGACTACCGACAACAATAGCTGCAGCATGGGAGAGCTGGTCAAATTGGAGCACGTCCATAGCGGCCGCCACGATGGAAAGATGGTCGCGAGCTACTTGAGCTCCACTGCCTTGCAAACATCGCAACAGCTTCTCGTGGTATTGATCCTCAATATCGGGCAGCGAACCGAGCTGGAGTCTTCTCAGCAGCAACAAAGCACCATCTCTATGGCGTTGCTCCTTGAGTCGCTCGAGGAACAGATTGGCGTGCAGGAAGTTGCCGTCAGCCGCTTCAGCTATCTTGGCCGGGATCGTGTCCCACATATCGACACCAATGTCTGCCTTGACCATAGCCAGCAACGGCGCGTTACCGGCATACATGTAGTCGTCATCTCCCACGTCTCCTCCGTTAGAAGCATCTTCCAGAAACTGTTTTGCGAATTTTTCCATGTCTCGCGGAGATGCTCTGACTTCGAAATGGATCCTGCCGGGTATCCTGAGAACATGGTTTGGATCCTCACAAGTGAGTTGCTTGTTGACGAAGCAGTCCTGACATATCTCAATACCTCTGCCAAAAGGCCCATGGCACTTTTTACATTGCCAGTAGAGGATCAAGCGATCCCAGGGGCCAGGACCAATTTGATGCCGGTAGCAGAATGCATTATCGCTCTCTATTCGATGCTCGTGCACTTCCGTACTGAAGATACACACGCCATGTTTCCGAAGACGCTGAATTTCGGTGTGGATAGCATCCAGGCAGCCTTCTGCTTCGTCGATCGCATCGATGACCAGAAACTTGTGTTCGTTCTCGGCCAGTTCCTGTAGCAGTAGATCCCTGGCCAGGTGCTCATCAAGCGGCCGTTTGCCAGTGAATTGAGAGTTTTGCCATGCTCCAAGGACTGGCTGGGGTATTCTCACGGGCTTCGCAGTGGTAATGAGTTGCCTGAGAAGGCTGCACAAGACTGAAGTCAGACTTTGGCGGGTAGAGTTTTTGTAGTTGAAGAAGAGGGACAGCACAGGCGTAGCCTGCCGATCGTATCTTTCGTGCAAGTCGCGCAAGACAGCTTGGGCTCTGATACTCTAATATTGATCAGCAGGTGTTATCTCGCAGGGTAACACGTCACACGTCTCTGATCCTGTGCATCAGGTGAAGCGAGAATTCTACTCAAGTGAAGCCGTAGTCAAACTCTTGGAGCTCGGCGGCAAGTGTGGGTCATTCTTCGATATGCAATCCATGGCGGTGTTGTTTAAGACTGGGAGCTCGGGCGCTGACCCAAGACTTCCTCTTTAAGGGCTCTTACCTACCTTTCCTGCACCTGGTTTGCCATAGCAGTTCAATTGCCACAACTTATCCTCGTGCCATTGCGCGTACACTGCATCGGAACGTACGAAGCTAGCATTCTCAAGTACAAGCTTGGAAGCGGGATGTAGCGGGCTGCTGAGACTGTCCGCACAGATCCAGTTCAGAATCTCGATATTGTTGTTGGTATCCTTGTCATACTTGAGTTCGCGCAATATGTTCGCGGATTCAAGCTGCTGCCCTGCGTGATCATCGCTCAGCATATCCCGCATGCGTCTGAGATGGGAAACAACCTCATTCTGCTCCTCTTTTATGCGATCCTTGCGCAAGACCCAAGTCAGTCCAGCCTTAAGGTTCTCGCGTCTGGATTGCTCGTTTGGTCTGACTTTGCTACAAAGGGTGTCGAACTTTGCCCGAATCTTGTCGCAATCTCCGCCGGGAGCGCACATTTCTCTGGCACGAAAATAGTGATCCTCATGCTGCCTATGAGCGTCCAAAGGCGTAGGAGTCGCAGAAGGGAGTGCATGCTGTTGCTCGATATGCTGCAACAACTTCAGCAGGCTTTCGAGGTCAGACTTAATATGCCGAAAGCCTTCGGCGAAGATGCGAGCATCCTCTCTCTGGTGCCGCACGCTCTCCAGGTATTTGATGATCTGAGTCGTTGCTCCGATGAATCCGATTACACCGGCTGTGATGCTCAACGGATCCATATCAAGGTCCTATGGCACTCGGAACAGAGACCGTGTCAAGGAAATGTGGCCGTGTACATCAGGCTGCGATTTCGAGCGACAAAGCACGAGGCTGTGCCAGTCATGGGAGATGATTACGGCTGTACTCAACGGGTGGGGTGAGTGACGAGGCAGCTAGCCCAGCCCTGCTGAGGCTACTCTGCTGCACCGTACCTGATGCCGCACATGTGCCGCGTAAGCGGTTCAGAAATGCAACCATGGGGCTGTTTGTGGCATGTTCGTCAGCCAACCCTGCTGATAATTAGAAATACTAGATTGCGACTCTAGACCGGGTGGTGGCTGCAAAGGGGCTGAAAGGTCTGGCGGCGCCACCAGATGTACTATAATCGCACGGTGTTGCTTGATAGGTTGTTGGTTCCCGCAGTATCCCAAGTCGCGTAGGTACGTTCTGTACCGGTGTGCAGATTGCCTATTATAGCAGCTGGGCGTTTGGCTCGTGACGCCTCTTTCGTTCAACCATATAGTCGTCCCGTACCAACATGCCTCTCCCAGATCAGCATAGCAAAAAGGCTAGCATACCGAGGCAGTGCCTGCGAGGCAATCATGTACCGTTGCAAACCTGTGATATTGCTTCCAGCCGCATGGTGCATCTAGTTGTTGGTCGTACAGAGCATCGGCTGGAGAGTCATAAATCCACAGCCGTACGCACTTGATCTGGCGAGCAAGCATCGTCGTCTAGTCTTGTCATCTCCTATCAAGTCTTGTTTACACTCTCGCGCCAAGCGTGATGTTGTTCCTTTGGAGTTTATTTGCACTCCTTGCCGTCGGTGCGGCACTTCCGGCCCCGTCTTCATCCGAGGAGAATTCGCATGCATGTGGCGATCTGATTCGTGAAGCACACGACAGTAAGTCCTCCCCATTTATTATTGTCTCACATCAACTTTCATCTTTCTTCCCACACAAGAACACACATTGCGGCACCGCGATGTTGTCCTTCTCATCTGCCAACTGCAGCGTGATCGTATCTACCATGACGCCTTGTACGAAGCTAAAGCTATGCAGGTGGCTATGCCCGGGCCATTGATGTCTATAACTGCTGGATCACCGTGCCTTTCAACCCTGCTGTAGCCACTCGATTCATCCAGTATTGGAATGACACACTGCAATTCCAGGGTACCCTGGAATATCTCAAAGATCCTCCAGCTGGCTATCAACAACCTGCTGTGGATTTAATCGCCAGCCTCGAGGAAATACAAAGCACCATAAACGCCGGCGAATTCCATAATCAATACGAGTTCGAAGCTGCTCTGCAGAGTTTGTTGTACTCTGCCCACGATGTGCATGTCAGTCTAAACGCAGGTTTGCTGTCTTCTTTCTATTTCGGGTCACAGTACGGCCTCACATGCGTGTCGATTGATGGCATTCAACTCCCGAAGGTCTATCTCACAGCTGAGCTCATCTACAACCAAACAAACACTGATGAGTATGAACTTCTTTTCACGAGTGTTCCCAGTGTACGCCTTGTACTTACTACTCACAGAAATTGGCAACTGTCCGCCGTTTCTCACATCAATGGCACGGAAGTCATCGAGTATCTGACTCGCTTTGCGGCACTGAATTCGTATGGTATGGCCGAGCCCCACGCGGACTGGAACTTATTGTTTGACAATCCTGTCATCGATGTGTTGAACGACTTCGCTCCGCTATGGTCAGGCGGGACCACGTTCTACCCTGGCGACAACTATACATACACCTTTGAAGATGGTTCCACGCTAGACGATGAATGGCTAGCAGTCTATTATGATCCCGGAGAAACTGGACCGCTGGAAACAGGTGGTGATTTCTACAACTTCTTCGTCCTCGGGCTTTACCCAGCTTCATTCAATGTATCGTCCCTGGCAGACGATCAGACCAATGCCACGAACGCCTCGTCGCCACCAGCACCAACCAGGTTCAACAACTCTGCTTTCCCTCAACCAGATGTTTGGCAGCCGAATCTTACGACAGCCGGGTTTACCACCGGCTACTTCTTGTACAATGAATCGCTTGCTGTGCTCAGTATTCCAACCTTCTGGGCGGACGAGGCTGCCATCGAATCTTTCACGGACACTGTCGGCGATTTCCTCACTCGAGCAAAGGCAGCCGGTCTGTCCAAGGTTGTCATCGACCTTCAGCAAAATGAGGGTGGTACTTTCTTGCTAGCATACAGTGTTTTCAAGCAATTTTTCCCGTCGATCGTACCATTCGCAGGCAGCAATATGCGTGAACATCCATTGGCAGACATTATGGGCAGTGTCATTACCTCCTACTACGAGTCATTGGACGACGACAGCTACGCTCACCAAAATGCTTCTGCTGATGAGTGGATTGCTACCACGCGGCTCAACGCAGAGACGGGCCGAAACTTCACCAGTTGGCAAGAGCTGTACGACCAAGGACAAGATAATGTCGACAGCTTCTCTTCAACGATTCGTCTCAACACCTCCAACTACTTGTATGACTACTCTGCTTTGGGTCAAGTCGAACCTCCGCAGGTTTTATTGACACCATCTTCTGCTGATGCTCCGTTCGCCGCTAAAAACATCATCATGGTAAGAAAGCCTTTCGGTTGAACACGACGATCTCAGCTAACCGTAGACCACAGTTGTCAGATGGTCTTTGTTCATCGGCCTGCTCACTATTCATGGAAATGATGCACTCGGACGCTGGAGTGAGAAATGTCGTGATTGGTGGTCGTCCGAGCTATGGACCAATGCAGACGCCAAGTGGGAGTCGTGCAGCTCGTTACTACAGCGTTGCGGAACTTGACAACGATATCAGCAACACCCTCTCCGTGCAGGCAGAGGATGATCCCATCGGCGAAGGGCTGATTCCAAACCGCACAAATCAGGATGTCTATGTTTACGACGCTGGAATAAGTCTGCGCAACCAGGTCCGCGAGGGTGAGACCACACCTCTGCAGATGCAGTTCGAAGCAGCTGACTGCAGGATCTTTTACACCCCGCTTACTTTCAATAACTTTACTAATCTCTGGAGGCACGCGGCTGATGCGATATGGACGAATCCCGAACTCTGCGTGCAAGGCTCCACTGGGTTCGCAACAGCTAAGGGAAAGACTCCCAACCCACCGCCTGCCGCAAGTCCTCTCGACGGCGTCAAGTACAGCAGCATTGGTATCCCAACACTCCGTCAGACAGGCGAGGAGATTCGTCTTGCCGTATCTGATCAGCCTCTGCCTGATGGATTCCCAATCTCGGTCCGGCCCCAACAGATTTATACCAATCTCCGAACACAAGAATACCTGCAACCACTTAAGCCGGCAACCAACCAGCCTGTCAGACAGCCGACCTCGCAGGCAGTACGACATCCTGCACTCGTGCAACAACACACGGGACGCGTTGCGACTCGGGCACCACCACCAGCCAACAGCAGATTGCGAAGGTCTTCATCTCCGCAGCATGCCGCCTTCGACTAAAGGTTTCGTAAATCGTGGATAGATGTGGGATGTTAGAATCATTTGATGAACAGACGCGCTGAGATAATTTCGTATTGCAAGAGAATGGCCAGCGCTCTGGATTAAGATGCACCATTTGAGAGACTTTCGATGGTCTCATTCTGGGTCATTTTAATCTCCCGTGAATATGATACGCAGATGTATAGACTTGGCTTTTCAAGACGCATTTATTCTCTGGCATTTTTTTTGATCGCGAGTCTGTCAACAACAATATACAGCGATTGCTCGAATCCGGAACAGTAGACCGAGATGTGAGCTACGGAAGTCAATCCAGTCAGTCTGACGCAGACGATGAAAAAGCCATCTGACGACGTGCTGGTGGAACCAATTTACCTCCGGTGCGGTTTTGGTGAGGCGGTGTGGCTGAGAGTTAAGGTGAAGTCGAACCTTGATGTCAATGTAGTAAGACGGGCTGTTTGGCCAGGCACATCGTCCTTTGCCATTGGCTAACGCTTTTGTATTATGAACATATTGCATTGTTTTTATTAGTCGAATAAATACGACCATAGGTCAGTGAAAACTGGGCATCCCGTCCGAAATCCCCTATTTTCACCGTCTTTCAAAGTTGATGGATCCTAGCGTGTTGTCATCTGTATACGTGGGAGCCCGACTTCCGGCCAACGCTGCTTGGGTCAGGCCGCCCTCGCCATTCCATCTTTGTTGCTTTAGAATGCCGAGACTCCCCGAGATCTGATAATCTTAATAACATGAACATAGGAATGACATACTAGCGCTACACGCGGTAGAAGTATCGTTATAAATACTACGCTAGCGACTCTGTTAGTAGGGTACGATAGTATAGATATCGCATGCACCGGTATGGTCTTCCGCCCCATATATACTATGATGTGTGGCATGTTATTGTTCTTACCGAAATGAGTCTCGAGCTTGACTTTGAGACTTCAACGCACCCCGTGGCTCATCAGCTGTTACAAATGACCAGTTTGACGATGATCGCTGATGGCATCTACCAAGAATTGTGGTAAGTACATGCTCCCTGCGTGAAACGAACTAAACTTCCGCGTCCATTGTTCTCTTTCGACATGTTCCCGCCTGTTCTCGTGTCTAATGATCAGTCTTGGACAATCCTTGAAGGCTGTGAGCCTGGATCCAAGGATGGAGCAAAGTGGTAGGTGTAACCTTGGGGGTACCGCAATCCGGATGAATGCATTGACGATAACAAATACTATCTTTACTTCTGCGTGGCGGTTCAGGCTTGAGATGATGGACAGGCACGACCCCGCCATTGCGATCTGTATCTACGCCCAAACAGGAAGGCTCTGAGACGCGCACTAATCAGCAACGCGAGCGCACTATTGACGACTTGCATGCGAAGCCATCATAACCAGCTCGTTCAGGCAGCTCGCTGATGGCTGATGGGCACAATCTTATCTTCCCGCCAATCATGGCACTGGGAACACGGCACACGAGGCCATTCACACACACTTTGTCCCACCTACGAGATGCCGCATCGCCACTACAATGTCTGCGATTGTCCGAACCTTCATGCCAGGCGTCCATCAGTAGGCACACAATCTTGCTAGGCACGGGATAGACCACCGGCATCGACTTGTTGTCCACAACAGGAAGGTCGTCGGGCTTGATTTGGACGATACGCCGATTGTGAAGAGATGACGAGAGCCTACATAATGGCATTGGCATCCTGCAGCCAAGATATGCTGTACCAAGCTTTTACCAAGCTCCCACGGCTCTGTTTGGTTTGCCCTGGCCAAGATGTTCTTCCATAGTTTGGGTGTCGTTGGCGCCTTGGCCATTCTTGCTGTCACTTCTCCCGTGCCTCACGCAGTACACGAGGTCCGAACAGCCATTCCTCCCGGATGGGAGAAGCGTGAGATCCTCGACCGCCGTGCCATCTTACCTATGAAAGTTGCTCTCGCCCAAGGCAATTTGGACAAAGGCTGGGACTGGCTGAAAGACGTTTCGCAACCTACATCAGCTAACTACGGCAAGCACTGGTCCGCCAAAGAAGTCGCTGAAGCTTTCGCACCAAGCCAGGGCACTGTCGACGCAGTCAAGGCATGGCTGGCCTCTGCTGGCATCGATGAACCTCGCGTCAGGCAATCGCAGTCATTGAACTGGTTGGAGTTTAGCGCCACGGTTGATGAGGCTGAGGAGCTTCTCAAGACGAGGTACAACGTGTACGAGCACGAGTCTGGACAGCCGCACATCGCTTGTGAGGAATACAGTATTCCCGCCCACTTGCAGGGGCATGTCGAGTTCGTGTATCCTACCGTCCACTTTGATGCCAAGCTCAAGGCTCGTGGTTTGTCTGAGGATGCTGCTGGAGATCTGGCGGTCGAAAA
Organism: Cladosporium oxysporum; assembly: GCA_035771495.1. Classification (NCBI taxonomy): domain Eukaryota; kingdom Fungi; phylum Ascomycota; class Dothideomycetes; order Cladosporiales; family Cladosporiaceae; genus Cladosporium; species Cladosporium oxysporum. Next base: position 1,314,288 of record JAWNKS010000004.1, read on the forward strand.
ACGCGATTCTGATTCCAACCGTGGTCGTGGCTGGGGACCTGGAAAACCTTGGGGACCTTGGAAGCCTCCGGGAGGTGGTTGGAGGATTCCCAAAGTAAGTGCCAGGCCGGCTATACAGTAGGCCAACTGTGACTTTTAAGCTGGCGGAGTTGACATATTCACGCAGAAGCACAAACCAACCAACGACCTTGCCAACTGTGACATGTACATCACACCCGACTGCCTCCGAGCGCTGTACCAATTCCCTGTCAATCACCAAGCAAACTCCAAGAACAGCTACGGTATCGTCGAGTACACTCCGCAGGCCTACGTACCTGGCGACTTGGACTTATTCTTCAGCAACTTTTCGAAATCGCAGGTCGGCACCCGGCCAATCTTGGACAGCATTGATGGTGGTGTGGTTCAGCAGACGAACATGAGTTTCAGTTTCAATGGAGAGAGCGACTTGGATCTGTGAGTTAGATCGCTTCCCTCCCTGCCACCTTCAGCCTGACATGCTTATCCTTAATCTGTAGCGAGTACGCTATGGCGCTCGTGTACCCCCAGAAAGTCACTCTTTACCAGGCCGGCGACCTCGTTGAAGGTGCATCCTTCAATAATTTCTTGGTATCCATAATTTCACGCTCTCTTCGCTCAAGCGCGGTTTGCTAACGGCACAGGACGCGATCGATGGTAGCTATTGCACATACGACGGCGGTGACGACCCAAACCAAGATGCCGTCTACCCAGATCCATACGGCGGATACCAAGGCCCCGAGAACTGCGGCGGCTACGCCGCGACCAAAGTCATCTCCACGTCCTACGGTTACAACGAGGCAGATCTGACTCCAGAGTACGAGCAACGCCAATGCCACGAATACATGAAGCTTGGCCTTATGGGCGTCTCGGTTCTGTACTCGTCGGGAGATTACGGTGTCGCCGGCAACGGAGGCCAATGCATTGACCAAACCATCACACCTGGCAACAGCACCTACACGAATGGCTCATCGGGCAAGTTCAACCCCAGCTTCCCAGGCACATGCCCGTACGTCACGTCCGTGGGAGCGACCCAGGTGAGTAGAAGCAATCGAGCGAGCGGAGCAAGCAACCAATCCTCCCACTCTGCATCATCGTCACGTCCGACCATTACTGACCCGGCCTCAAGGTCAAAAACAACACCGACATAACCAAGGCCCTAGCCACTGGCACGCAGCCGGAAGAGGCGTGCGAGACAGTCATCTACTCCGGCGGAGGCTTCAGCAACGTCTTCCCGATCCCCGACTACCAATCCGCAGCCGTGCACAATTGGTTCGCAAACCATCCGCCACCATATGGCGCCGACCGCTTCAACAACTCGCAGCGCACCCGCGGCATCCCCGACCTTTCAGTAAGCTCCTTCATCCCAACCAGTACCACTGCATTCCCATCCTAACACGATCTTCCACCTAGGCCAACGGCGCAAACTACGTCATCGCCATCGACGGCAACTTCTCCCTCGTCTACGGCACCTCCGCCTCCTCTCCCACAACAGGCTCCATCCTCACACTGATCAACCAAGCCCGCTACAACGTCGGTAAAAGCAGCATCGGCTTCATCAACCCCGTCCTCTACGCCCATCCGGGAATCTTGAACGATGTTACGGAGGGTGGCAACCAAGGTTGTGGCACGCCGGGCTTCTCCTCAGCTCCTGGCTGGGATCCGGTTACGGGGCTGGGGACGCCGAATTACCCGAAGATGCTGAAGCTATGGCTGGGCCTGCCGTAGGTGGGAGATGTTCGTGAAAGGAAAAGAAGGGAGGGAGGCAGGGATGACACGGACATAGCCTCACATTCGTCGTGTACACCACAACTTCGATATGTCATTGTCACCACTTACGTCTGATATAAGACTAGTCTTCATTTAGATCAACCCTGGATCGACTTCGTCTTCGCAGTATAAAGTCCGGTCTTCGTTTTGCAAAAAGCGAGAATACGTGATGTCGGCTGGTTTTAAGCATCTTGACGTATGGCCCGACGGAACAGCTTTCTATCCCTGTATATCCATCCACGAAGCAGCTATACTGCTACCGACCTTAGTAAATAAATTATATTGATATATTGTTTTTCAGCTAAAAATAAGCACATACGACCATAGGTCAGTGAAAACTGGGCATCCCGTCCGCTCTGCCATACATAAGCACTGAACCGGGCGACTAGTACTAGAGTGGGTGACCATCTGGGAATCCCGCCTGTTGTATGTTTTTGTCTTTTTGTTCCCTCGAAGGCAAGCTAATGAAAATTGCACATGCATTGTCTATGGACACGCCGAGATCTTTATAGTGCGGCGATGAAGGAGGAGTAAGCTCCGTAGTATTGTTACAGTGCTGTAAGCCGCGAGGCCGCGTCGCCATCGACGGGTCGATTAAGCATGACATGGCCGACCACGACACCCGCACACTGTCTTTCGATACTTGCATGGCTGGCTTCGCGAACATCTACGACACCTGCAGGGACTAACTATGGCAGAGAACTCAACTACGGAGGGCTCTGGCTTAGAACTCGATTACGACTCCGATAAAAGCGCATGAAATTTTGAGAATCGATCAGAGAGTATGGACAACGTCCAGACGAGACGTGCCAACGAAGCGACAGCGAGCAAGACAAGAATCAGAGGAACGAGTCTGCCGTCTGCGGGTAATTGAACCCGAACAAGCTTCATCCGACGTGGCACCTAAAGATCAGAATGAAAAGCCATTCATGCCCGGTGCAATCTCCCTTCTGAACGATTGCTTCGAATCACCGTACCAAATAGCAGTAGCATACAGAGCATCAGTGACCCACGCAAACTCACGACCCTCACTGATGATAGTCACAAGATCTTCAATGAAAATGGCTTGTCAAATTGCTACAACTACTTTTTTTTCTTACCCAACGACACGCAAAAGGAGACCGCACACGAGTCATGAAGCAAACTATCCCAACCAATGTATACCATGTGGACGCGAAACTCCTTTCGCAAGACCGAAAAAACGAATAAGAGCGCAAGCGCCACGCCCTTTCGCCACTGCTGGACACTCCCCTAACGCCGGCAGTATCCAAATCAACCAACAAATCGCAGAAGAAGCCCTTAAGCAAAACAACAGATCGAACGCACAGTGAACGCGAGAGAAACAGCAAGAGTGACAGTCTTCGCAAAGCCAATAAAGAGATAGAGAAAGAATTTGTCGAACCAATCAAAAAATCGTTATGTACAAACAGTAAGGAGAGAGAGAGAACACCCAACAAAAAAACAAGAGATAGATTTCCTGGACCCTCTTTTGTCCCCCTTTCCGGAGCCCGTAGGCGCAGCAATCGGCGCGTAGCAATGATGGGAAACTGAAAAGACACAAAAACAAAAAGAATCAATGATCCCCAATCCCCCTTACTCTATAAAGGAACCCGCTTTGGTTTAGATTTCCCATCCAGTCCCTTTCCAAATCCTATGACCGCTCATCTGAAATCCTCACTAACGTCGTGCCGCCTGCTTGATGAAGGTTCTCGTGAGTGTGAGGGTTCGTTGACTTGTAAGCTGGCGCGGTTAGCGCGGTTGCGACCTTCTCTCGCGTCCGGGCCGTTGGCCGAGTTACTACTCTCAACGCGGGAAAGGTAAGCGGCAGAAGTGAAGTCGCGACTTGCTTCGAACGAGGCGCGTGTGCGGTCGCAGGAGCTGCGCAGGCGGTCGAAGCTGGGTCTGGGGCGGTCGTAGCTGGGCCTTCCTGGGGGAATGTTGAACGAGTTCCGTGGCTCGGCTTCGTGGTCGAAAGGCGCGTTGATGACGGGGGTTGTGGGGGTGTTGGTTCCGCTGAAGGTTTGTTGGCCACCCATGTTGGTGTGGTCAGTGTTGACGTGAGGGAAAGCGCGGTCGAGGCTGAAGCGCTGGTGGCCAGTGTAGTCTGTGCCATCCGAGCCATTGTGAGAGCGTGGATTGTGCGTGGTTGCAGTAGGTGCCACTGAGGGCGGGTACATTGGTCGCATGTCTTCACTCATCTTATTTTCGTGGCTCTTACCCTTGTCGTTGCCCTTGGAAATTTCCGACGAAGATGCGGATCCAACGAGCTTGTCAACAGGAGCAAGAGACACCCTGCTGGGCTCGACATCCTTGAGATAGTCGAACTTGCCCTGGCGAATCTGCTCGCGTATTATGTCGACGTCGCGAGGGAAGTAGATCTTCTGGACTGCCTTGCCGATGAAACGAGGAAGCAAGCAGAGAATGACTGCTATCAAACATACAGCCCAGAAGGATAGCGCACCGAATACTTGGCTTCCTGCACCGTAGAAGGTGAAGCCTGCAGTGAAGGATGTGTAGGCGCCAGTCCACAGGAAAATGAGGAGAGTGGAGACGACAGCGATGAGACTCATGAACCAATCCCAGCGGTAGGTGTTCATCATGAGATAGGCGTTGACAACGATAACCGCAGGTATGGCGATGTAGACGCCGAGTCGCTTGTAGTCGTTAATGCTGCGACCTTCCTCGGTCACGAAGTTGCCAACGCGGAAGAGCAGGTAGGGGAAGTAGAAACATATGACACTCTGGTACAAGCCATCGATCATGTAGATCCAGAACTTGAGCTGCGTCCATTCCTTTCGCTCAATACCACGGCGGTACAATTGTGGCACGGCGATCGAAACCTTGTCGTCCACGTCCTGGTCGAGGATACCCATGAAGATGACCAGGAGCGAGGTGAAAGCCAGGTTGTAGAGCAGAATGTAGGTGTAATCGAAGGCGTAAGAGCAGTCGAAGTTGGCGTAGATCTGGTACCAGAAAAGGGCGAAGGTCCACACAATGTTCTAATAAGTTTTTAGTACAACTCAAGTCGCAAGGTATATTCTTAAGTAGTCTTACCTTGTAGAAGAAGTTAGCAATGGTCTCAGCCAATCTTCTGTAACTCCAGCGGCCGTGCACCAGTACCAGTCTTGTCAAGAAACGGAACTGTCCAATGGCATAATCGGCACTCATGACGGCCTGGCGACCTTCTTCACCAGCGATACCCACACCGACGTGGGCCTCTTGGATCATAGCAACATCATTGGCACCATCACCGATCGAAAGAGTCATGACTTCAAGACTGTTCTTCACCATGCGGACGACAGCTGCCTTTTGCGCGGGTGATACACGACAACACAGCACGGAGCGACACTCCTTGCACAGAAGTAGGAACTTCTGGCGGATGCGGTCATCGAGACAGAGTTTCAGAGAATCACCATCGATGACCAGAGCATGCGTGGGCGCAGGAGGTTCGTGGTTCTTCTTTGCGGCCTTGAGCTCCTCGTCGGATCCAGTCTTGCCAAAGCTAAGCAGATGCTTGTCAAGCTCTTGTTCTGCGTAGTCCACGCTGTCTTCCTCGAGTTGCAGCAAGATGAGATCCATATCGTTATCAAGGAGGTTGCAAGAGAAACCAATGTTGATAGCGGTTTCGACCTTGTCGCCAGTAAGGACCCAGAGCTTGATACCTGCTTGGGCGAGGATGGCAATAGAATCGGGCACACCATCTTGCAGCCTGTCTTCAATGGCAGTGCCACCGAGAAGAGTCAATTCGCGCTCGATGGCATCGGAAACAAGCTCAAGCTTGTCTTCACGATCCTGTACCGAGGCGGCAGCAAGATCGTGCTCAAGGTTCCATTTCTGATATTCTTCCTCGCCAATTTCGCGCATTGCAATACAAAGCGTACGCAGACCCTCGCGAGCAAACATCTCGAGATGTTCGGCAGTCGTCTTGCGCAGCTCAGCTTGCTCACCTCTCTTCAGGCGGGAATAGATGATGCTGTCCGCACCCTTACAGAGAAGAACGATCTTGCCGTCGGGCATACGAATGATAGCACTCATTCTCTTTCTTGTTGAGTTGAATTCCAGTGTGTTCAGCACTGTGTATTCTGTCTCCACGCCACACTGGTTGACCACGATGCTGCCATCGTTCGAACGGCCCATGACTGTGAAGCCGACATCCTTCGCTGTAGCAACGAGGGCTGCCTCATCAGGAGATTGAGCCTTAAATTCAATCTTTGGTGGATCGCCAGGAGTACGTTCAGTGATGACAGTGTGACACAAAGCAAGAGTCAACATGAATCGTTCGTTGGCTTCCTTTTGGACACGACCTGATTCGCCTGCCAGATCGTTGATGAAGTCAGGCGCGACGAACGTGAGGTCCTCGTCTCGGAGATACGGGTTGTCGTGCATGCGCCTGATATCGTTCAACATCCTCTCGCGATCCTTGGCAATCTGTGCTCTTGCTTGAGCGCCAGCGGCGTCCGTGTCAATGCCTTGCCGTTTCTGCATGCCAGCTTGCGCTTCGGTGTATGCTTCGCCATATGGTACGCCGTTGATGGTGCACTTCTTGAACTCCATGACGTTTTGAGTCAGGGTACCGGTTTTGTCAGAAAAGATGTACTCAATCTGACCAACGTCGTCCGAAATGTTCCAAGATTTGGGTGTGCAGGGATAGTCGATCTTTTCGTAGTACATGAACGTGTCGCTGTAGATGAAGAACGCCTGAGCAGTCCTCACAATTTCCAGGGAGATATACAGAGAGATAGGCACCAAGTTCTGGAACAGAATGATGGCTGCCCAGAAAGTGATGAATCCGTTGATCCCGGGACTGCTGCCGTAACCAGGTTCGCCACCAGGCTCTGCCACCTCGAAAAAGTCAAGCGACTCATTGCCTTTGCCGAACGTCCAGCCTTGGACAACGGCCGCTACAAGACACATGATGAAGAGGATGGCGAAGTTGTACAAGACGTTGACGTTCAGATCCTTGGAGATTTGTGCACGCTTCGTTGGTGTGATACCAGAGTTGAGCATGATTTTAGTTTCCTCTCCAGTAAAAGCAACAATACCGACAACCCAGTCGGTGTTCCGGAGAGTGCAGCCACGAAGCAACATGTTGTTAATACCAACAGGCTCGGCCATTTCCTTCGGAGGTGCTCCTGGATTTTTCTCATCTTTTTGTTGCCATCGTACAGCTCCAGAGTATGAGTAGAGGTTGGCATGTGGCGGCTCGCTTTCGAGCCTAAAGTTAGTTCGCTCGCAGTCCCTCGCGCGTCTGACTTTGCGGCCGGTGTGAAGCGCTTGTCGCACTTTCAAGTTGGTCTCGCCATCCAAGTTCTTCGTTTCAACGTAGCATGCGCCATCGGCGTCACTTGTTGACAGAACGATGATATCTGCAGGAATTTCCTCCTCATTGTACAATCGCACAAAGTCGCCGACCTGAACACTTTTCCAGTACTCTTTCTTGAACCTCGCAGTTTCGGGCGCATCAATTGTGGAATCGACCAAACTTCCGTAGAATCGTTTGGCAGGGGCATTCTTAGTGGAAGGCTTTCCAGCATCAGGCACCGCAAGCTGTTGACGTTGATCTCCAGGTTGCGCGGCGTCGTTTTCTAGCTCCTGGACCTTGTCATCACCTTGGAAGTATTCTTTGGCCGCGCCTGACTTTTGTCCCGGAGTGGGCGACGGAACTGGTGTCATTTCCATGTCGCCATTCTCGTTCTCTCCAGCTTGCATGTCATCGTCGTCATCAAGTGCCCGGGACCACACACTGTATCTCCTATCATCTTGTGGTTCTGCGGACAGATCGAGTGCGCGATCAGCGTAATCCTTGCCGCCCTTGCCCTTGCCCTTCTTCTCCTTCCAATCCTTCCATTGTTGCCAGACCCACAGGATACCCCGAGTAGTGGCCTTTTTGGTTTTGCGCCAGGGGTTGATCACCTCGTCGGCGGTATTGACGTTCTGCCAATCGACCAATCGATGCACTGGCGCATTGTTGAGTTCGTTGTCGAGTACAGTTCGTCGCCAATCTTCGATTCCATCCTTGACAGCTGTTACGACAATAATGACGATCAGCGGCACAGCTGAGAGACCAGGGTTTTCAGCTCCAAAAATGGGGAAAATCTACATTCGCTGTGATCAGTATTCCATCTATGTGGCGGCGCAGCGCATCGATACATACCGACAAAATGATAATAAACAAGAAGTACACGTTTGCAATGTTATGGAACTGGAGCCACAAGTTCTTGGGCAAGAAACTTATAGGTGTGTACTTGGCCGTTCTGATCTTGTTGCGTTTGTATTGCACCAAAGGGTGACCCTCATCGTCCTTGGCCTCGGGTGGTAAGGGCTGATTAAAATAAATGGTCCGGTTGCCGGGCGATGGCGCCGCATCCTTCTCGTCGTCTTCGGCCTTGGGGTCGCTTCCAGCAGACTCCCGCTTCTCCTTGGTACTACCCATGCGATTGAGCTGGCGATTCCAGATGCTCTTCCGTTTTTGCGTGCCTGATCGGCCGGTGACGCGCTGAGTGGCCCATCTTATGCGCTTGGTAGGTGCGGAGCGCTCTGGTTCGTCCCCGCCTGCGTCGTCGTGTGGTGGTGCTACAGCCATTATCGGCGATGTGGCGAGTGTTGGGCAGCCAGACGTGCAAGAGGTTGTCTCATGCGGCGAGACAATGCCGCGGGAGGCAATTGGACTGGGATGTTTCGGCGTAGGCTAGCTGTTGTCGGCGAGCATGTATTATTATTATTGCAAGCGCGTCGCGACCGGACAGCGAAGGTGCAGGGAGATGTGGAGTCGCAGCGAGGGTGAGGGCTGGAGGGAGGGAGGGTGGTGAAGAGTCGAGGTGGCGGAAGCGGTATGGAGAGTTAGTAGTAGTGGTGATGGTGGGAAGAGAGGGCAAGAGGAGACGAGACGGGTAGTAGGGTCCAGCAGTAGTGTGAGATGACGGGCGTTGGAAGCAATCGCTCCGGTCGAACGTGGCAGGGCGCGGAATCCAGGTGCAGCGTGCAGCAGCAACAGCAAGCAACAACGGTGGAGGCTTGCTGGCTTCTCGGGGACGGCGGAATGGCGACAGGTGGCGGACAGCGAGCGCAGAGAGGCCGAATTAGATTCAGGCGCTGAGGCACGAATAGGATCGAGAGTTTCCGAAAAAGGCTTTCTTCGAGTATCTCTAGAGAAACGTTGCACGCTGGTTCCCTTGATCTCAGCTGGCTGTCGACGGAGCTCCCTGGATACTTTTGGCACCAAATCTCACCGGGCTCCCATGAGGCGTACGAAGCACACGCGCTAACGCACCTTACACACACTTTCTTCTTAACCCCGACTCTGCCGGCCTATCCGAGCGCCCGAGATACCGCAGCGAAAAAGAGTTATGCGCGCGCAGTTTCATCAGTCTGCCTCTGCTTATGAAACCCGTCGGCATCACCCAGCAAGCGTACTCCGGCGCCCCGTCTTGTGAGCATCACCACCATCGCGGCAGTTCTAGAAGCACGCCTGACAACTGTCTTCACCGTTTTCTCCCTCTTCGCCATACTACTTTATCTACCCAAGTGAGCGGTACACAGGGGGCATACAACTGCGCTCGCCCCTCTCCCTCCAACGTTCCAGCTCCACCCCCGAGCTGATCCTCCTGTGCGAGATCGCAACCCTTTCCAAAGCTGAGTGCACAACGTGTGGCGCTTCGTCAGCATAGGCTAAGCTAAGCGGGTTCCCAGCCGGCGTAGCTAATCTCGGCCGCTGCCCATCCTGCAATACCACTTAACTAAGGCTGACCTGGAAACCGCTTTCGCTCTGTCAGCATCTGACTATGCGCCGCCACCAACGTGTGTAGCGCGAAGTCTGTGATGCCATGAGTAAGGTTCAGCCATCATTGCATCACCGCGTGGAGTCGATAACAACCGTACATCATCGTGCAATGCCTATATTATTGTTATTTTGCGAAAGCGATGAGTAGCAAGCGAGCCACGATGAGTGAGGAGCTAGACCGTGCCGTTGCCCAGACAGGACACGAATTAAGCCTCGTATCTGAGGTAGATCCGTTTTGCTGTCGTTTCAGGCAGAGCGTCCGCTCAGGAGTTTGGAGCGTCCGAGGGAGCGTGCGCTTCCGGTGATTCGTCACACTTTTGTCGGCAGTAGTATCTTGGTGGTTATTGTTTTGATTGACGGCGGCATTGGTAGAGCCTCTCCAGAGACAACGATAAATCATCAAGAGATCTTACTAGCTAGAACACTCTTTACCGGCCCTTCCTTAAAAGGAGGTAGTGTGTTGTATTCAGACGTCGAACGCATGTAGACTTCTGTAAGCGTACTGTTACTTCTGATCTACCGACCCCTCTTGTCACATGATATCGCGTAGCTCGATCGCGTCAACCTCTAGACGAGGGCGCGTCTTGCTTCAAGTCGCAACTGACTTCGACCGTTAGACACCCACCACCACCCATCATTAGGAATGCCACATGGCGCGCAACAATGGCGCCCATAACCGACTACTTCAAATCATTTACTATACCGAAAAACCGCATCCCGCGCCAGGACGAAGATGATGAGATCATAGTTGCGCCTTCGAACTCGTCGAGAGCCAGCACCCGTGAGATAACAACGTCACCAGCAAAGCGTCCTAAGCAAGCATCAGCAGAAAGAAAAAATGCGCAAGATGGAGCCGGTAAAGTGAGGCGTGGGCGCGGCCGGCCGCGCAAGGACATCTCGACTTCACCGAGCAAGTTGCGACAGGCGACACCACTACTGCAAGAGGAAGAGTCTGGACGCTCAACACCAACAAGGAGGTCGCCTAGAAAGCATACGGCTGGGATGGATGACATGCAAAATCTTCCGCCAGATAGCTCGGGCCTGACATCGGTGCGGTCGTCTCTTAAATCCACGCCTACCAAAGTGCGGGTTCTCGAGGCTGTAGAGATACCTTCTCCTGCGAAGCGTTCAAGCCCGGAAATGCCTGCGCCCGCTCAACTGCCAGTACAAAAAGCGAAAAATCCGGTGAACACCTCGTTTTCTTCTTTCTCGTCACTCACGAGCTTCTCTGGCATGAGCTCACAAAGCTCTAGCAGGCGGATCGTTAAGAACGGCGTCCAAGCGGTTACGAACTCCGATTCTGCGAGCATGTCGTCTAGTAGCGAAGATGAACTCTTGGATTTGGAGTCATTTGCTCCACGCAAAAAGCGCCGACTGTCCCCACTTCCTGAAGACAGCAAGAATGACATCGCCAGCCATTCGAAGTCGACCAGGACCAGCACGCGCCTGAGTGGAGAACAGGCAAAAAAACGACCGAAAGACTCGTGGCAGCCGTTAGGTCCTCCACCAAAGACCACATACAAGTACAGTCTGGCCAATATGGCAAAACAGAGTGCAAAGGATGCTGCAAGTGAAGCAAAGATTGCGCGAGCTGAGGCTGAGATGCAAGAAGCTGAGAGGCTAGAGAAGCAACGCAATCAGTTGTTTTCCTCATCGGTTGAGACTAAGAGCATGATGGCCAAAGAGTTTGCCCAGGATAGCGAAGAAGAGGAACGGATGGTGATTGCTATGGAGCGCACTGAAGTCTTGAGAGGCGAGGAGAAATTTCACTTCTTCTGCGGCGAAGGGGACGAGAGAATTGAATTGGACTTCCCAACTGCGGAGCTATCGACCCTCGGGTTAGATTGTTTACAAGATGGTTCAGCATGGCAACATGCTTGCACGTCTGGATTCCTCGCCACTGTGACATCACAGAAAGGGCTACCGCAACATCTGGTCACTTGGATTCATAACAAAATTTTCTATGAGCCCTCAGAAGAGCTATGTGAAGGATATGTGGCGATTTTCGACGCTCTCGTGAGAGGCGAGCACGATCTTCCCGATTTGCACTTTTCGCTCAGTGAGACATATCCAGGCCAGACTGTCCGAGACGCTGCGGACGACACTACGATAGACGGAGATACATCACTACCCTCTAATCTGAAGCACGCCCTCACGACGATGGCTGTGCTAGCACCTCACATCGGGCCAGTCAACCAAGCTTGCACTCTAGCCGAGCTCATCCTCTTGAACAACGACGAGAATGTTCGAAACGACGTTGAGGTGCAACTTCACATTGAGCGTGCAATGCACTCAATCTTGGAGTCTCATGCATCAACCGAGGATCGCGAGGTAGTCTTCCGCGAAACTACTCGCCAGATCCTTCACGCATCATCAATCTCTCGCCACCTCCTCTCTCGCGCCATCGCAAGTCTACCAGCAACGATCTTGCCTTTACATCAACTTCGCAGGAAATTGGCCCTCCACATCTTGCTTGATGGTCCAATCGACGAAGGCATCAACGTCACCGACCATTCCATTGGCGTTCACCTGCTGTTGAGGCTGAAGAAACACGCTTCCTTCCACATCTCAGAAAGCACTGACTACACCACTCTCCACTCTCTCATAGACCTCCTCGACATCTCCATCGACGTCGGCTTCTCAGACTTTGCTTTCCTGTCGCAAGAAAGCCAGGCGCAGCACAAAGCTGCACCAAAAAGCCTCTTCGGCCACACCACAACCACCTCGTCTCCAGCAGAGATTTCTTTCAATGCACAAATCGACGACATGGTCTCTCATCTGCGCCTCATGAGCAGCAAGATCCGAGACGCGGGCACGAGCCATCTCAAGCGCACAGAAGCCAAGAGCGCGCTTGAACGCCTGATAGTCAGGCTAGAAGCTTCTGTGCGGACAAAGCCACGACCACGAAAGGGCGTTTTCGATCGTCCTGGAGCTTTGAGTGCTGGGGCTTTGGACGGTTACTTGAGGCGAGTTGAGAGTGAGCATGGCGCGGCGGGAGTCAATGGCAGCGGAGGTGGCAGTGGAGATGGCGGAGGAGTGGCAACTAAGCGTGCCGTCCAGAGTGCACCGGGAAAACAGCACAAGGTGACCTGGCGGGACGACGTAGTGGGAACGGGGGACGCTGGGCCTGGCGCGGACGAGGCCAAGAGTGGAGATGGCGATGAGAGCGAGAGCAACGACGAGGATGATGAGACTCTCAGGGATATATATGGCAGTGATACATAGAGAGTGTCTTGTCCAGGGCTTTGGAGGCCATAAGAATAGGCACGACACGCACCTTGTCCCCTGATATGATCAGTAAGAAACTACCTCACGGCGGCCACTACTGCTACGCAGAAGTGCCACTACCACATGAACGATTTTTATATGAATGGGCATATGCAACAGAAGACGAGAACGCTCATATGTAATACTCGACAGAAGTTATAAGTAGAACGAACAAAGGTGGCAAAGAATAAAACGCAAATAAAGGGTCTGATATCTACAAGCTCGAACACGCCCACTTCTAGCGGCACGCTCTCTATCCGTGGTTCCTGTCGCAATCGCTTGCTTAGCTGGGTCGGTGTCTGACAAGTCTAGTCCTTGAAGCGACGGTTCTCGTTCTCGCCGAAGAGCGAGAGGCGGACGGAGGGCAGGGCGTCGGTCTCGAGGAGCTTCAGGCGCTCTTCGAAGGTGTTGTTGATCTCGATCTTGCCGGTGCCGTTGAAGATGACGACGCCGCCGGCTCTATTAAGAGTAATATGTTAGCAAAGACGTATCCTCCATGAGAAACCAAACAAGCAGTATCCCTGGATAATGGACTTACGACTCCTCAGGCAGGTTCTCCTTCTCGTCCACGGTGACCTCGACCTCCCGGCCCTTGAGCTTCTCCGAGTACTCCTTCTTTGCTGCCTCAATGGCCTTCTTGACCACCTCGGTGTCCTTTTTCCTGCAGCGAATGGACACCTTGCTCTCCACCAGCGCGTACAAACCCTCAAGCACAAGGCCCTTGAGCACGCTCTCGTAATCCACACCGCCAGCACCGCCGTTCTTCTTGCCCTTCTTGCCACCATTGCCGCTGCCCGAGCCGACCGTCTCGGCGAGCTTCTTGCCCGCCTGCTCGAACAGGCCGTCGAGCAGCTCCTGCTTGCTGGCGAGGACGCGCAGACGCTGGCGGTTGGCGAAGGTGGAAGCGGTGATCTGCTGGCTCATGCCGGCCTGCTTGTGCTTCTTCTCGTACTCGGCGTCGATGCGCTGGGTTTCCTGGCGGACCAGCTTGCTCTTCTCGATGCTGAACTCCTCGTCGGCTTTGAGGTGGATCTCGCGCGCTTTCTCGAGCGCTTCTTGCCGGATGAAGGCGGTCATTTTGCGCAGCTCGGTGTCGACTTGCGAGTCGGACATGCTGTGTATTTGGGACATGATGGGCGATGGGTTGCTGAGATGAGGCCCGTGGAGGGTTGATTGGGAGGTTTGGGTGGTGGTGGTGTTGTTGATGGGGAAAGGCTGAGGGGAGCCTGGAGGTGTGCGTAATTGGGTGGCGGAGGGTCAGTAGAGATGTAATTACCCCCGTGTGGTGTTGATGGCGGTTATCAAACACAGCACTTGGACAGTAGACAGGCAGGCAGGCAGCTCAGTTGACGTCGGGAGCTCGCTGCTAGCGCCAGCGCCGTGAGGTCGTCTGCAACTCCACACTTGATGATGCCACTAGGCCCAAAGCGAGCAGCACCGCAACGACTAAGACAACGCCAACGTCACATGCAGACAGTGCATCGTTCACAACATCACCCGCACCACGCCCGCCCTACACCTCTCTCTCTGCTCTACCATACTATAACAACTCGACCGCGCTTGCTGGCTATTGTCGCAAGCAACCACTGCCCATTGACGACATCATGGACCGCTCGCAGCGATAGCGACACCACCACCACCACCACCACCCGCCTCCGCCTCCACACTACTCTACACTCTCCACACGGCCTAGACCACGGGCGTCTACTTTCACCGCCTGCACACTACATATCCAACACTCCATGGCCGATATATCACCTGGCGCTGGTGTCGCTGTCGGCATCATCGTCGGCCTACTGTCAACATGCGTCCAGTCCATCGGCCTCACACTCCAGCGCAAGTCGCACATGCTCGAAGACTCCAAGGAAGACTATGAGACACGCCGTGCGCCATACCGCCGTCGGAGATGGCAAATCGGCATGTCACTATTTTTGCTTGCCAACATCGTCGGCTCGACCATCCAGATCACCACTCTACCTTTGCCACTGCTCAGCACGCTGCAAGCATCTGGACTCGTATTCAACAGTATCATGGCGAGTTTGATCTTGAAAGAAGCATGGACATGGAGGACACTGGCGGGGACGGCATTGGTTGCTGGAGGAGCTGTGTTGATCAGCCTGTTCTCTGCCCTACCGGAGCCGAGCCACAATCTTGAACAATTGCTACGACTGCTGCATTATCCGAACTTCTTGGTCTGGTTTATTCTGTCGCTGGTCTTCGTCGTCGGTGTGCTGATCATGGATTTCTGTCTTCGACACTTTATTTCGGTGCAAAAAAGAGAAAGCCCAAAGATTTTGTTGATACGCGGCATGGCATATGGACTGCTTTCTGGAATTCTGTCCGCTCATGCTCTCCTACTCGCCAAAAGTGCCGTCGAGCTGATCGTCCGGAGTCTGGCAGATCGCGTCAATGAGTTCCGATCTTATCAAAGTTGGCTGCTCGTTCTGGCTTTCTTCGTGCTGGCACTCACGCAGCTGTACTACCTGCACCTGGGCTTGAAGCTCGTTTCGACGAGTGTGTTATATCCTTTCGTATTCTGCATCTACAATATTGTTGCGATTTTGGACGGCTTAATATACTTCCGCCAGACAGATCGTTTACCACCACTACACGCCGGACTCATTGGACTTGGAACATTCATTCTCCTGTCAGGTGTTCTTGCACTCAGCTGGCGCCTGCAGGACGACGACGAATATGACTCCGAGGAAGCCCATCGCCACCAAATGGCGCAAGCAGAAATTCCTCAGACGGTGCTCGCTCCAGGCATGGGCTTCGTCGGTGAACCAGACACCGACACGGGCTCGAATTCGCCGACCGATGAAGAAACTGGCTCAGAAGAAGACCTCCGTCGCTCTACCCGCAGCGAGGGAAGCCCCTTACTCGGCAAAAGTAGATCGGGCAGAGGTAGCAATGGCGGGCACTCACCAGCCACAACTCGGCGCCGCAAACGCGCCTCAACCCTCAAAGAAATCTACAGCATATGGGAGGAGCTCGGTGATGGTGCAGCGGACGATGATGAAGAGCAATACGGCACCTTCAACAACCGTCGTCGATCCTCTGCCGGTAACCACCCTGTGTCGAACACAAGAACACGCTCGCGACCTCACTCAAGCGGTGGTCAAGAAGCTGCCATGGTCGACGGCACCACCGAAGAAGACGCAATCGCCGACGCCGATACTGAAGATCAGCGCGCAAATCTGCTTCGTTCCAACTCGATGCCTCTAGGCGGACGTTCGCGGAGTGGCAGAAGGCGAAGGCATAGTCGAACAGGCCAAGGAGCGCTGTTCAGCGATATGCTGCGCGTTGAGTGGTGGCGGTCGAGAAGGAGACGGCAGGGCAGTGCTGTTGAAGAGGAGGGAGGCGTAGAGCACAGTGGGCCTACAGGCGAGCGGAGCTAGAACTTTTCCTTACTTTCCTTTTACGTATCTGATGCATTTATGCCACCTACATTTCGGGGATCAGGAGTTTCATGAGCGCATGACCGGCGTTTAAAAACATGTACCAGAAAACGGAAAAGGCGCAGCGCGGATGAAGTTATGCGTCTGTTTGGTTCACAACACCTAGAGCTTACTCCTTTTCTTTATAACTTAACCTTGTCATGTGCAATTATTCTTGTGAAGGTATGGTCAAGATGTTTTTGGGATTCAAGAAGTTACAGATGCGAACGTTGCACGTGAACAACGCATCCCAGAGTGCGTGCCGCTCTCTTGTGGCGGACCTGCATGTGTTGGGTGTAATTGGGCAGCGGGCTGAGCGCACGCGGCTGGCTTGATGGAGTACAGTATCGATGACTCGCGAGCTTTCATTCGATTAACCGATTACGTGCCTGGACAGGGGCCTGCAAGCTGAATACTGACACGACCAAGGTCTCACAGTCACACCCATCCAAGCAGCCTTTTCCGAGCGGCATCGAATTTATCTTGGAGTGCGATGGAATCTTCCCGTAGAGCCATGTTCTGTTGAGATACTGTCGCGGCCTTTCCAGGGAAGTAATGCTGCAGGAACTTTTCGCCATCGAGTCGAACTTCAATCTGAAATTGCTCGCGGAAATCCAGATTCATCTTGAGCTGGATCCCGATGCGGTCGAAGTCGCTGAATGATTCTGTGTGTCCTTCCGCACATGACAACCAGAAAATCTCGCACGTTCTGTCGGAATTGTGTTCGCGTCCACGATGTTTGTCTTCTGGTACATGAGTGAGCTCGTCGCAACCCAATGACACACCATGAGCCGTCAAGCCTTGTTGGTACAGCTTCGTGCAAAGGGGCAAGACGATGCATGTAGCGCAAAAAGTACGGTCAAGCCCGAATCCTACGAAGATCTCCACTCCTGGGGCAAGCTTTATTACGACATGGCCAAAAAGATTCAAGTCAGTCGGTGGAGCGATTCTGAAAATACACTTGGATGTTGTTTGTTCCAGTTCAGGCAAGGCCGGTCCATCTTTGAGCGCACGATAATGGTCTGCGATTAACCCGTAGCGAGCAGTACATGTCGCAGAAAGAGGCAGTTCTAGCGCAACGCGGATTCCACGAATGCCATTAGCCTTGCGATAGTTTACTGGAGCATGTCGCGTGATGAACACTTGCCGCAGCGATCCCAGACGTCGCGCGTTCCGGTGAGGCAGCTCGATCTTGATCCATGCATCACCATCAACTGAGACCCGACGGTAAACCGGCATAACTTGCGATTCGGGTCCGTTCAGCTCTTCCAGAAAGATGCCGTATTCCGCATGCCATAGGTTGTTGATTTCGTGTACGCAGGCGAGGAAGATCTTGTTCGTCTCCCGGGTGAATAAGTACGGGTAGACATGCAGTTGCAGATCCGTGCCAGCGTTGTTCGTAGTCCAGCCCCGAGTAATGTTGAACAGAGTCTTGTGCCTCGGCAGGTTCAAGGGAATGCGGCCATCTTTCTTAAATGAAGAAGGAGCAGCCGCTAGCATTCCGTTCATGGGAGAAGCACGTCCTTGCCACAGGAGAATGCTTAGGTCAGTGCTCACTTTCATGATTTCTTCTTGGAACCTGAGGAAGGCCTTGCTTCCTTCTCCATAAAGCAATGGCATATTCACGTTGAAGAGACCCAAAAGGCAATATGCGGAATCTTCCTCGCGTGTTGTCTGTCTCCGAGCGGCCCAGGCCATCTTTTCTGCTACGCAAAAGTCGTCATGCCGGAAGCTGCGGAGAGCGAGCTGTGGGATTCCTGTAATTACTTCGAGCTCAGCTGAAAGCTCGTATCTTGAAGCTATAGGTGACCACCTGCTATCATAGAATTGTAGGCTGGTAGGAGCTAGCAACTCCTGGAGTGTCCAGCCTCGCGTAAACCAAGAGCTCTCAGCAATGCCTCTGTTGCCTTGGATGTCGCACAGGTAGGCATAGCATATGTCGGCTCGCTCGTACCACATGTACATGCTGTTGATGGCTTCGCCCAGCTCCGCGCTGGACTTCTTGTCTATACAACATGTGTCTACCCACACATATTGAAAGTCGTTCTTCTCTGCCTCCTCGCAAAAAGCCTTGACTTTCTGGTAGCCCTTGAGGTGTTGATACTCCGGAGTGACATCGCCGAACGATAATTCTTCGTCTTCCCATCTGTGAGAGAGGATTGCATAGCTGGGTATCTTGCCGAGAAATGCTTCCAGCTTCAAGGTTTGCGTGTTCAATAGCCACATAGCTGAGATGGCTTTAGGATGGACACAGTCGCTGCTTTGTCTGGACACTACTGCAAAATGTCTGGTAGCATTTGGAATGAAAAGACGTGCATGCACATGGGTGCCTTCAGTGGCGGCGGGGCGCAGCAACTACACACATATGCATGTCAACAGCTCAGCCGCCCGCTCTTGCTCTGAATGGCGACCGAGGCCGTTGACCGTGCTACTTTACATCAAGTTTAATATTCCTCTCATCTTGCTGGTCGGATCCATGGCAATACCAGCATGGTAATGGTATTCGCGATATGACATTCGGCGCCGGCATGATGGCTTGGCAGGATCGGCTGGCTAGAGATTGCTCACATTCGTCTCATACATGGGAGAACGATTGCGGCCAAACTTTAAAAGATTGCTCATTATGTATAGCAATCGTACATTTGTGGAAGTGTTGGTCGATGATAGCATCATGTTTCCCTATGCGCTTTCTTGCGGCCAACTTCGGGGGTGATGATCCGCGCTCGCTCGCCTCCGCTTGAAGCTGTAATCGACTGTAAAATCCACGAGACCAATCCAACTATTATCGAAGCTCGCAGTCAACGCCACTCCTCTGCCCATCCTCTGCCACTTCCGAACCTACCGTTTTCGACATAGCTGGACTCTATATCCATCACTTTCTCTGACCCATCTATTCCTCTCCCACGACTCTCGGCAAGTGAAACCCAAGGGGAATGCGGCGTGCCTTGGCCACCAATTTGGTCCGTTAGCAAAGACAGCAACCATCTGGCAGCGCCACCTTGGGGGGCATGCTGGAGCGAGCCACAGCATGTCTCGATTCCGGAGCACGTCTATCGGTTCGATGCGCGCGAAGGGTTTCGAGGAGCAGTCGCTCTTTGGGCTCGACCTTCTGGAATCATGGAGCTGGCGACCTCGATCTTGCGCCATGGACTGCTGCACACACCCAAAATCCACCGCTAGACGTACATGATAGCACACATCAGCCTCGCCGCGTATCAAACAAAGAGCAGGAAAGACGTGTCAGTAGCACTCCCGTGGAAAGCCCGTTCTTGGACTTTCTGTACCCTCCTCACGCCCTGGCGTTGCTCCACAGAAATGGCAGTCATCCTGCAGAAAGATGGGAAAGGCGAAACGAAAGGCGGCTGCCCAAAGGTTTCATACAGGCAAATCGAGGATACGCTTCCAAGGCGAAAAGGAAGAGCCGCCGAGCAGAGGAGATGGCCCAGGCAAAGGAGATGGCCCAGGCAAAGCGTCGGGAGAATGAGAAGGTGACATCCTATCAATGGGATGTCACAGATCGTGATACGGAACAACAATCGGTCGGTGAGATGGTACAGCAACCGGACGCGGCAGATGCAAACGGTGATTTGGCGCATTCTGAACCGCCTGAGCATATCGGCGAACCCCACGAAGTCGAGGAGCCCGAGTCTCCTTGGGAGCTGCGCGAAAAGGCTAAGCAAGCTGCGATCACGAATGAGATCAAGGCAGGGAAAGAGCTGCGTTCTCTGGTGATGACCCCGAACCCTGACGCGGCACTGGCATCGCCCGCGAGAAGCCTGAGAGACACAGAACATGCATGGTCGCTGTTCGAGCAGCTAGGCGAAAAAGATCGAGAGGATGTTGGCATCAGAATGAAGCTCTTAGAATGGTTGTCGCACTATCGCAACGAATCTGCAGAGACACACTGTCTGGAGCTATATCATGCCATTCCTGCCACACGTCGAACTTTGGCAATCTACATGTCTACACTACCAGTATTCATGCGGTCTAATCTGTTCGGGCTTGCGGAACAAGCTCATGCTGAGGCACTGGATCAATTGGAGAACGGACATGAAGTGTCCGTCTGGCTCTGCAGCACCGCAATCGAAAACGAGATGTGGGATCTTGCATCGAGAGTGAAACAACAACTGGACGCAAAACACAGGGGTCAAGCGGGGGACTGGGTGGATAACATTTTCTGGCGTCAAATCGCCAAAATTCCCAAACTCCTATCGAAGGCTGTCAATCTGTCCAAGCATTTTCGCATGCTCAAGCAAGCAGACTCCATGACGGCTGGCTTCGATCACTTCTCCGTCAACCTGTTCAGAGTTGCCATTATTCAGCAGTTCAGAGCCTCCCGTGACAAGAACAAGCGCAGCAAAATTACAAAAGCTGAAAGAACCCTCAACAACGGCCGTATTCGATATTTAATTGGCCGTGTTCAGCTCACAGGCGCAAATCCGCCAGCTTTCCTGCAGGACATCATACGCACACTCATTGACCCAAACTCGGAAGTCCACTACCCCGACGCGCACAGGACTATATCCTACATATACCGACAGCACCGCTCCATGAAACATGCACATCTTCATCAAGACGTACACTCGGACCTCATCAAAAGAGTTGTCGAATACACCGACACAGCAGCCGGTAGACGAGAGCCAGCCTGGTGCCTCTCGCCATACATTTTGTTCAAAGACTGGACGATAGAGTTTGGGAAAATCTTTATCGAGATGCACATGTTCCTTTTGGTGCACTATGCTAAGAAGGGAAATGTCGAGCTCGTTCGGCACCATTACGATGGTCTCATTGTAGATTATCCTCACTATAACCAGCATGACTATGTTCTGTGGCCTTTGGTGTACGTTCATGCCAGAAGAGGAGATGTCAAATCTGCGACAGCGGCTTTTGATACGATCCAGAAGTCTGCAAGTGCTGCTGGAGGATTTGTCCACATGCGAGTATGGAACGCGCTATTGCACGCACACTCTCGCGCGGACGACATTGATGGCGCACTGGCAACAATGAAGAAACTCGTCGCGAACGGTCGAACACCCGACGATTTTTCCTTCCATCCACTGTTAGAACTCTACGCTGCCAGAGGCGACATCGATAGCGTCATGGACCTGCTTCGGCAATATGATGAACTGAGTGGCAAGCCTCGCCACACTGCGCTGTATGGCAGTCTCATGACCGCACATAGCAACACGAATGACATGGAATCTGCGCACAAGGTCTTGGAGGCGCTCATACCCAAAGTCAAGGCTGGCGAAGTCAAAGGCACACTGACTAAATGCTTCAATATCTTACTCACTGGGCTCGCATTGCGTCGTGAAGTCGACGAGACTATGCGAGTCTACCAATGGATGAAAGATGAAGAGGTCGAGGTCGACAGCATGACATACGCCGCACTGATGCAATCCCTGGTTGCATGCCGCCAAACGGATGCCGCCTGGAAAATCCTGAATACGGCCTTACCGGAGAAAGGCTTGCAGCCACAGGCGTTCCACTATGCTCTCGTGATGAGTGGTTTTGTCAGACAGAATGCGTTAAAGACTGCGCTAGATATCCACAAACAGATGTTGAAGAGGAACATCGAGCGTACCCTGATGAGCAACGCCGTATACCTCAAAGCTAAGGCTCTCTATGAACTCAGACAAGCCCCAGGAGCAGACATCTGGGAATATCCAGTTGAACTGATTGTCGAAGAGCTTGATGAGATCTTCAAAGATTCTGCTGCTGGATTGGTAGCTCACGAGCCTCAGTCGTACTCGCCAGCGACAGATGACTCGCCCCAAGCCCTACTAGTTAGCCACGTCATATACGCTTACGGTGCGGCAAAGTCGGTAGAAGCTGTGCAAACGCTTGTCAAACGATACGCAAAAGTGGCACAGAATGATGAAAGCAGCAATGCCATCGAGCATCTGCCATTGAGACTACTCAGCGTAGTCATGCCTTCGTTCATTCAAACTGGCAGTTGGGATGAGGTCGATCGGTGTTGGCGCCTTGCGAAAGAACAAGCAGACGCAATATCCATCCGGAAACCTGTCCCACTACTTGCACCAGAAAAGGAGGCTCAGAATGCTCCCGATATCCTGAAGCTTGATGTGGCGAAAACTACCGGCGAGACGGTCAAGCCGGTCTCTCTGCTTGCGAGACCAAGACGCGAAGACCCGTCTAAGCCCGCTCCAGCTCTACGGCATATTTTGTCGCAGGCCCTTCGTCATCACATCACTGCTCTGGCGCTGCAGTCTCGGTTCTCCGAAATGGTCTCATCGGTAGCCAACATCCTGAGCCAAGGCTACATTCTCGACAACAGTACTTGGAACATCTTCATCGAGCATCTGCTTCGCCCTTCACCGCCTTTTGCACTGCTCGCCTTCCGCTTAACGGAGCGCTATCTCATTCCATCGTTCCCAGGATGGATGAAGGGCAGACCTGTGACCAACTTTTCATCCAAAAAGCAGGGCCTTCAGTACATCCAAGCACGTTACCTGAGCCCAGTTCAGTTGATGCCGCGATACAGGACCCTCGTCAAACTTGCTGCTGCCGTGCTCGAGATCCGTCGCGTGGATGCTCTGGGACTGGGGAGAAGCAAGACTTCGGATTTGAGCAATGGGGACGTTCTGAAGTATGTTGGCACCATGAAGCAAATTCAGCACCACGCTCCCAAGACTCTCTACGTGGTCCAGACCATGCCGACAGTAGAGGACACGCTACAGACTAGGCATTTGAGGAGGCAGACCATGTCTTAGGGTTCGAGGAGATGGCAATTGTACTATTCTTTGTTTTCATTTTTTGCGCATATCGAGCGTTCAGCGCGGCTTGTACATACTATGTAAAAGATACCGGGGTCACTTTCGGCTTGTGTGAATAAATGTATGTGTACCGAAGTATTCGTCCACGCGTCTACGTTCTTTATCTCCAATCTCCACGGCTTTAACGGATTTACCTTGTGTTGCTGATGACGTCTGTTGTAATCATTGATCGGCCTTAGTCCAATTCAATGCTACATATATGTACAAAGACCTTAGCACCATTCTCTCTGCCACCATCGCCGACAATCAATCACACACTCTCAAACAGACATCGTGCTTCCACCATAATGGCTCCCCAGGTCTTCTTTATAACTGGCACCTCCACTGGCTTCGGCTACCACTACGTCGAAAAGTGCCTCGAAGAAGGCGACAAAGTCGTCGCCACCGCCCGCAACTCCTCGAAACTCTCCTTCCCAGCCGCCACCAAAGACAATCTCCTCGCTGTCGACTGCGACGTCACCGACCAGTCTTCCATCGAGGCTGCCTTCGCCCAAGCCATCGCACACTTCGGCCGCATCGACGTCGTCGTCAACAACGCCGGCTACGGCCTCTCGGGCGAATTCGAAAGCCTGACCGATGAGCAAGTCCGGACTCAGATGGACGTGAATTTCTACGGCCTTTTGAACGTCACGCGCGCAGCCCTCGAGACCATGCGCGAGAAGAACTCCCCGCCCGGCGGCCGCATCCAGCAGATCACGTCCATCGGCGGCCAGCGCGGCGTGCCGACGTTCAGCATCTACTGCGCCAGCAAGTGGGCGGTGGAAGGCTTCACGGAAGCTCTGCAGCAGGAGCTGAAGCCAGAGTGGGGCATCAAGCTCACTTGCATCGAGCCCGGCGGATTCAGGACGGACTGGGCGGGGCGGTCGATGGATTTCGGGGCGAAGAAGAACCCTGCTTACGACCACATTGATGCCAGAGCGAATATGGCGAAGAGGCATGGGACTCAGGCTGGGGACCCTGCGAAGGGCGCGGATGCGATGTGGCAGGTGGCGAAGATGGAGGAGCCGCCGCTGAGGTTGGTCATTGGGAGTGATGCGCATAGGTTGATTATGGAGAAGATCAAGAGCTATGGGGAGAATTATCCGAAGTATGAGAAGATTGCTAACAGTTGTGATGTTGATGGTTATGAGAGGCCGCAGTGAGAAGCGTGATGAGAGATGTAACTGGGTGTAGTTAGACAAAACAATTGAACAGTTCAGTGCACCTTCTCGAATCGATCGAAATCATATCTTCCATTCCGTGATAGATAGATGTACTCAGGCAAGAGTGTATCTGACCGTGACAGGAGGCCGGGTCAAACCTGATGGTCCCATTTTGAATGGCTACTGGAAGGAAAGAACGTTGAGAAATGTCAAAGATTGTGTTGGAAGTGTGCCCTTGATCGCACAAAAGTAAATGTTGGTATCGTACATATTTGCTTTTTCCTGCTATGTAACATCATCAAACCGGTCCATCCAGCACACCGCTCTCGCGCAGACTGCGCCACAGCTCCGGCTCGAGGAACTTGCCTACCGAGACATCCTCAGCCAGACCCTTTCTCCTCCTGGTCTTGAGCACAAAGTCTCTGGCCGTGGCTTGTGCGCTCGCAGGCTCCAGGGCGCGCAACTTGATGTCCTTGTCGAGTGGATCACCAGGCACAAGACTCCAGCGGTCAAAGACGAGCGACACGGTCGCTTGGCCTTGGGTGTGAATGCGGAGATCGGTCTCGAAACCGAAGGAGTCGATGACGGGGATGAGACCCTTGACTGAGTAGAGGGGTGTGCCTGGGACCGGGGCGTCTTGGAGCACGTGGCCACGACGACGGGCAAGGACAGTGTACAGGGCTGAGACTGCGTTTGCGGGGCCGAGCATGGTGCATGAGTAGACGGGCTCCATGAGTCGGGGTCCTGCCATGAGGAAGGAGGAGTAACAGGCACGTCTTGATGTGGGGATGATCTGTCCACCGCCGCGGAAGATGGGCTCTGAAGCAAGATCAATGTCGGTAAGGCGGAATTTGGTGTTTCGGATAGGCTCTTCGCAGAGGGGACCTTCTCGTGTGGCCCAGGAGAAGCCTTGCTTTACTGTGTCACGGACGCTGCGTAGGATCTTCTGGTCGACGTCCGAGGGTAGGGTGTCATTTTGCAAAATGTTGGGGCCCATATCCTCTGGACCGAAGGCCCAAATGTTTCTGCTGGCGAGAAGATCGTAGCCGTAGTTCTCTTCGAAGTACTTTCCGACCTTGCGCACGGGATCCTTGATGCTCACTCGGCCAGACTCAATATCCTCAGCGATGCCGTCGTCCAGAGGCTCTGCCACGAATGTGAGTTTGTTCTTCTTGTTTGGTGTGAGGGCGTAGCATTTGATGCTGCTCTGATCTTGTACAGTCTCACAGAAGCGGGTCACAGGGTCAGACACCTTGATCTCCATGTTCGCATAAAGTCTGCGGAGGTCGTGAAGGACGCAATCCATGTACAACTCGCCCGTACCCAGAACGATATGCTCGCCAGACTCTTCGACCTTTGTGGTGATGAGAGGGTAAGACTTGTTGATCTTTCGTAGACCGTCAAGCATCTTGGGAAGTTCTGAAGGGTTGATAGGCTCCACTGCAACCTTAAAGACGCTTTCGAAGAAGTGTGTGACCGGCTTGAAGATGTGGGCGTCTTCATCGTCGGGCAGCTTTTGTGCTACGATGGTAGCCGATTTGACAATACTGTTGTCAACGCCACCAAGCAACACAAAGTTGCCGGCAGGAACACCGGATGTAGGTATGTTATACCGACTCTCTGCCATCCACACATCTGAGATCGTGGCTGTGACCATATCTTCTTCATCGTCAATCGAGTAGTTCTCACCAAGCACTCTCACAGTTGCTCCAATTCGTGCTGTACCTGACATCACACGACCGAATGAGTGGAAACCAGAGGCATCCTGAGTGTTGAAAAGCTTTGTGATGTTAACAACAAGCGGTCCCTCAGCATCCGCCTTGAGCATGCTCTCGGCAGTCTTTGAATCTTGAGGTCCAACGTAGTAGTGATCAAGCTTCTGCTTCGCGCCTTCGACGGGGCTGGGAACGTGGTCCACCAGCATGTCCACGAAGCCTCTAGCAGGACCGAAGAACTGTTCGCAGACCATCTTGAGCAGATCTTTCGCGTTGGCGCGCAGTTGTGAAGGCTTCAGCTGAATGCCGAGATCTTTCAGCGTCTTCTTCAAATCTTCGGGGCTTTCTGAGAGAGTATGGCTGTAAAGCTTGTAGATCGGCTCCATCACGAAGTTGACGAACGACCTCCTGGCACCCTCCTCCACTGCTTTTCTCGTGAACTTTCGTGATCCCGGGTTGAAGAAGATGTCACCCCACAGCCTCTTGCTGAACTCCTTCACGTCGAATGCCGCGGACGGGTAGCTCTCGGCGTACATCTTCGCGAAGCTAGGCAGAGTGAAGCACCAGCCCATACTGCTGCTGGCGAAAGCCACATTGCCCTTTTCTGGGCTAACACGGAATTTCTCGCCACGTCCAGGGATTGTCTCTTCGATCTTGGTGTTCACCTCCTCCACAACGTGCTTAAGCTTGAAGTATGCGTCGTTAGGCGGCAGCTTGAGCTCCAGAATAAGTCTATCCATCTTGTTGATCAGGAGGACAATAGGCAGGTCAACAAGAACAGCATGCTTGATCGCAAGCTCGGTCTGCACCTGCACACCCTCCACCACGTCCACCACAAGAACAACTGCATCTGCCAGGCGCATTGAAGCTGCCACCTCGTCCGCGAAGTTAACGTGGCCAGGCGTGTCAATGATGTTGATGAGGTGTGTCTTGCCGCTTGTGCTCTCCAGTGGTAACGACATCGGGCTCGACTTAATCGATACGCCTCGCTCGTGCTCCAGAATATGTGTGTCGGTGTATCTCAATCGATCGTCGCGCGCCTTTCCAGTCTTTCCCTCTTGGTAAGCAGATACATCGTGTGTCTGCGCAACCAGCATATCCATCACGCTCGTCTTTCCGTGGTGCAGGTGTCCGCATAGCGCAACGTTTCGTATTTGTTCCGGGAAACTCATCAAATCTGAGAGGAACCCGCGATCAAAGTACACCGGTGGCAGATCCTCCTCCTGCACTGTGAACTTCTTGCGCTCAACTGGCGCAACAATAGGCTGCTGCAGCGTCTGTGTGTCCTCCTCTTGTACCAGCGTCTCGACATCGGGGCCGTAGACTTGTGATGCGGATGGGTAGTACTGCTTGTCCTCATGCAATATCACAGCATTGGAAGGTCCATCCTCATCCACCTCCATCAACTCCTGGCCAGTTGCGCCGGCCTCGTCGGCCTCGTCGTCGTCCAGATATTGCGCGCCATCGTACGCGGGCTGCTGGTCTTCCTCCTCGCTCTCCTCGGGCTCGCCAATGTAGTTGCCGAACTCGTCGTAAAGGTCGTCCATGGCGGTGGTTGTGGTGGTTGTTGAGTGTGGTCTCCGTTTCGCACAGCACGCGACAACGAACGACTTTCTAGAAGGGTTGTCGCGGTTCTCGCGATGTATGCGCGAAAGTCTAAAAGTCCCGATGGCGCACGAGTCATGGCAGCACTGAAGCTTGATGGCCAACTCCTCCTACTCTTCCGACTTTCCGACAACAAGGCTGGGCACAAGAGCAGGCTCCACGCTTGTATTGCACTAATGTCTCGTGCTCCAGAGGTTTGATGTGGGCAGATGTAAGTAAGTCATCGAAGGATGCGACCCACGTCACGCATAGCCACGTACAAAGTGACAAACACTCTCATCTTCTGTCTGTTCCTCCAATCCACTAAAGACAAGAAAGAAGAAATCACGTCTACTTCTATTAGACACAGCCAAATGGAAACTTTGATCTGCTTTTCTCATCTCTTATCCACTATTTGATCACAATCCCGAAGTCCGCTACACACAAACGATGGAACGCAAAGGAGATAATCAACCACAGTCGGCGGCGAAAGCACACATAATATCCCAGGAGCAGTCAAGAGCAACCGAGAAACCCACACCGTCAGATCTTCAAGACCAATCGCCTGCACCCTCAAACAGCACGACCGAAAGCACCACTCCAACCCTCCTCTCCTACGACCCATCCTCCAGCCCCCCTCCCAAATACAACGACGCAGGCATCTACGCCACCCGCCCAAACCCCTCAACTTCAACCCAGCAGACCAAGCCCCATCCACAACCCAATCCTCGCAATCAACCCGTCAGCGCCGCCGCGCTAAATGCCATAATGGCAACTTCGAGCTCCAGCACAGACAAGATGCACTCGCAACCGTCGAGCTCGAGGAAGGTTGACGATTGGAACGAGGATCCGACTTACAAGTCTAGGCTTGCATCGATGGTTGGGAGTACGCGGAAATGGAATTACTTCGGGGCTGATATTGGCGGTAATCCGTTTAGACGGTCGAAGAAGTAGGATGTTGATGAGCTGTATTTTAGTTGAATATCTTTGCTTCTTTTACATTGGCTTTGGGTAAATGCTGCAGCAAGTTGACCTGTGCTCGATCTCTAGATCGGATAGTACATATGATATATTACAAGAAAAATCTCCCCCAAAATTCATACAAATGTTCAGAACTTTTGCTTCGTGCCCGCAGCAGCGCCCATCAACAACCCCTTCAACGGCCCCATCTTATTAACCAGATCCAGCCCCAAACTCCTCCCCCAAACCACAGGCCCCGAACCAGCCGAGTAAATCTTCTGCAGCTTGTCGACGACGCCCAGCATGGCATTGTTCTTCGCCCAGCGGTCGCCGTTGTAGCCGTCCAGACACCAGCAGCTGCCGATGTCCATGCCCTTCTCCATGCCATCGGCAATGTACTTCGCCAGGCTCTCGGCGTCCGCCAGCCCGAGGTTGAGACCTTGGCCGGCGAGAGGGTGCACGGTGTGCGCTGCATCGCCGATGAGGGCCACGCGGTGCGAGGTGTAAGTGTCTGCATGGCGCATGCGGAGCGGGAAGGAGGCGACGCTGCCTTCTTGCACGGCGGCGATGCGAGGGAAGGAGGCCGGGAGGCCGAGGGAGGTGCTGTCGGTGCTGGTTTCGCGCCAGGCGAGCTCCGAGGCTGGGGAGACGGAGGCATGGTGGGTGAGCATGAAGGCTATGTCGGTGGGGAGCAGACGGAAGGCGGCGTTGACCATTGCTGTGAAGTCTGCGGGAGAGAGTTGCTTAAGTTGTGCGGCGAGTGCTGGGGTTGTGCTCCAGACTATGCTTGCTTTGTTGTCTGGGAGTGGAAGCAGAGCGATGGGTCCGGTCGGGAGGAAGCGCTGGTATGCTGTGCGCAGGGCGGTAGATTGGAACGATTTGTCGAGAGTAACGGTTGCTACAACGCCATGCTGGCCGTAATCCCAGCCGTGGGAGGGAATATCTGCGAATTGTCTGACTGGACTATTCGCTCCGTCTGCTCCTACAAGCAGACGAGCAGCAAGTTGGCGGTTGTCGGGAAGTGTCAAGACTGGCCACTGCGAGAGGTCTGGCGCATCATCGGTTTCTGGTTCCTTGCCGAATTGTATTGATTCCACCTTGGTCTTGTCCAAAATCTCCGTAGCCTGACCTTCTTTCAATTGCTGCAACAATGCCGCAGTCAGGTTCCCATTCTCACACATCGTTGCCAC
Source organism: Cladosporium oxysporum (assembly GCA_035771495.1). Lineage (NCBI taxonomy): Eukaryota > Fungi > Ascomycota > Dothideomycetes > Cladosporiales > Cladosporiaceae > Cladosporium > Cladosporium oxysporum. The sequence continues at coordinate 1,343,945 of JAWNKS010000004.1, forward strand.
AACATTCGGATCGCCCGTCTCATATTTCCTCCTGCTCGCCGAGAAGCGCGACCCAGGCACCAGCTGTGCTAACGAATCCAGCATACCGGGCGTCTGATCCACGGGATCGAAGCTGATCTTGCTCCCACTCACACCATCCCACACCTCCATGCCATGATAGTGCTGTGTCCGGATATCATTGACGCTGTTCCAGGCGCCGATTTCTTTCAAGAAGCGTACCGACGCCGGCGTGAGCGAAGAGCATCGATTTGAGAATGTTTCGTTCCCGGGCGTTCGCGAGGTTGTGAGGTCTTGTCCATCGATCAACGCGACCTTGAGGTCTTTTGTCAAAGGATGTGAGCGGAGAGCTGAGACGAGAGAGAGGCCTGCTGGGCCTCCACCGACACAGACGACATCGTAGATTTCTGGCTTTCTTTCGACTGCTGCGGCGGGTGTAGGTGTGGATGCTGTGGACCAGAAGTTGCGGCGCACGGCTGGAGGAAGCTCGAGGAGTCGTCTGGCGGTTCGCATGGATCCAGAGTGCAGAGGTGAGAGAGCCATGGCGGCGGGCGATATGCTGGGTGGTGATGGCGAGTATGTCCACTCGCAGATCGCAGTTGGAAAGCACCGCGGTTCCGGTTAGACTTTACGGTTAAGCTGTGCTGCTGTACCTTGATCTTGATAAGGCTGGCGTGTTTCGGAGTGAACGCAAGATGGATTGCGTAAAACAAGGCCTACCCGGGTATATCTGATCATAGCCAATCCGTTACCCGATGCTCGTGTTCCCACTCCAGCCCTTCCCTGGACCGCGCGTGCCGGACCACAGAGGAGAGACTTCCCTTCCAAGCATTTGTATGCCGATGTCATGCCTCCCGATCGTTGGAATCAACGGAAAATTCCACTCCTAGCGCATCAACTTCAGATGTGAATACTGTAATGTAGGTGCCACAATCATGTTTCAATCGTGAACATCTCTCATTCTCTACACCTCGCCGACCTGCTACATACTTCACTCGCTCGCCTCCCCGGCACTTCAGTCGCTTCAGATCCCCAAGACAGCGTGCAATGACCATCCACCGTCCTCGCCACAGCCTCAAACGATTACAAACACTCCTCACACCCTCTCCAAACTCCTCCCATAACTCCTCCCGTGACTCCTCGCCACCAGAAACCAACAATTCCAACTCCAGCAATGAAACATCCGGCCTAGCCTGGATCATCCTCGGCGCCGCCGAACACGCCTCCACCACCGACGAGATCAACACAGTAGTCCACGACCTCCTCGCCCCAGCCCTCTTGGAATCCCCCGGGATCACTCTTCTATGGCATCTGCACAACACCAACCCCAACGCCCGCAGCGGCACCCTGCAAACCGCTTTCAAGCCTCTGAACGGCGGCTGTTGCGCCCTCGCCGTGCGCATCCACAACGTCAACTCGCAACAAGCCATGCAAGCCTTCGGCACCCTGCCCGTGCAATTCGAGCCGCCGCAGCATCTTGCTCCCAGGCGGTTGGAACACCGCCGCGGCTCAATCCCCGCGGAGCATTTCGGCGCGCATCTCAAAGGCTACGAGCTGATCCAGCACTTCGAGCCGCCTAGACTGAAAGGCCGGTCCGCGAAGGGCAGATGCGTAGTTGCGGTTGGAATCGAGCCAGCGTGCGGCGACGAGGAGGCGCTGGATCGCTGGTATCGCTCCGAGCAGCTGGACCTGATGGCGCAGAATCCGATTTTCGTGCGTTGCACGCGGTATCGTTTGCTGGGCCCCAAGCGGACGGGGAGCGAATCGAGCGACGATGGCGAGTTGGTAAATGGATCTAGCGAGGACGATGCTCCTCGGTTTTTGGCGCTGCACGAGTATGAGAGTCATCAGGCTTTGTTAGATCATGCGATTGAGTATGGGCAGATGGTGCCTGAGACGCCGATGTCTAAACGCATTCTTGACGCTGCGCGGAAAGTGGAACGCGCGATTTGGGTGGTCGATGAGGACTATCGATGATTTCGGACTGGTATGTGACAATTACTATTGGTGGGTGGCGAATCTTGGTCATTCGTGGCATTGTAGCAGAGGCTATCAATCAGTGGCTGGAGCATGCGCAGGCGCACGCAACTTGCTGCCAAAAAACATGTATATTATGATAAACGGTTGGATACTTGAGTCGGAGAGGTTTTGAGTGTACCAATAGATGCACACCCAACGGCATAAATGATATATATAAAAAATGTAAAACTACTATCTAAAATAGCCTCAAGTTGTTATGTTTTTCAAGCCTCATGGCAAAAAGGGTATCGTGTAAAAGTGAAGAAAAACAAAGGCAAAAGTAGAAAGAAAGAAAAATGCAAGTCGTCCATCAACGTCCCAAGCCATCACCAGCATCAGCTGAAGTGATCGCCTTCGCCAACGCCAACAGTCCCAAGCGGCTGACCCTTCCGCATCCTCAGACGCCTCCTCATCTCCTTCGCCTTCCTCTCCTCCTCTAACCTAGCATCCCTCTTCCTCATCCACACCGCCTTGATCGTGCGCCTAGTTTGCTCCTTACCCTCTTCGAAATTCGCCTTCGCCAGTGAAACAACGCTCTCGATCTCTTCCGGCGTGTACACGAAGTTCCACGTCGACAAGAAATCCGACTTCTGCGGGTCCACGCCAGGAACCTTCTCATTAGCAGTCAGCGGGAAGTAGATGACCGCGATGCCGGCGTCGGAAGACATGATGTGGCTGTCGTCATCGTGGGGCGATAGGCGTTTGCACTGGGGAGGTTCTTCGTCGGTTTTCCATTCGGTTTTGGAGCCGACCCATACTGTGCAGTGGGAGAGGGTGTCTCGATTTCCAGATTTCTTGGGAGGGTCGTCGTGCTTCGAAGCTTTTTCGGCCTGGTCGATGTCTCTAGCGATTTCGTCGCTCGTTTCGTCGCCGGATGGCCAGCCGGCGCCCATCGGCCAGCCTCTGATTTGGCGCTGGCGGGCGTAGCCTTCTACTACTTTGATCCAGTTATCTTTCTCGGCTTCGGCCGAGGCGTCGAAGGCGACGACAACATCAATGTCTCTGCCGGGGCGGAGGAGCGGGTAGATGGGCAAGTTGTTCGACATTCCAGCATCCATGAGGCGTAGGTGTGATTCCGAGTGAATACTTTCGGGGCATGTGGGCGGTAGTTGGCCTTTCAAGCCAAGTGCAAAATTAGGGATCGAGGCAGGGTCGAACGGGTGCACCTTGGTCATGTCCTCGTCTCGCTCAGCAAGTAGCGAGTCTAGACCGCTGAGAAGCCCACTGCCAATAATGACCGGTCTGATCTCTTTGTAGTAGTGCGACATAGTCGCGCAGAAAGCTGAGCCCCAGATGCCCTGATCGAAAGTTAGAATATGCTGCACTGCTAGGAAAGAGAGACACCTTACCATCATAAGAGGAATTTTGATCTCAGGCAAAAAGAGACCATTCTCTCGCTCCACGTTCCGTCCCCCATCGAAGGTGCGACCGACAGCCCATGTTGGAATGCCAGCCGAAAGTTCCTCACAGAAGAACTCGTATGGTGACCATTCGAACCATTGGAAGTAGTCGTGCTTGTGAACAGGTGGTTTGGCTCCGGGGAGAGCTTCCCTGCGGTCTTCCTCCGTCATCGGAATCTCGTGTCGAACCGCAGCATAGATAGGCAGAGGCTGGTCGCCGTCGTCGACAAAGTATCGCTGATTGGAAATCTTGAGGTCCCAATCACTGACTCGGAGCTCACCTTTCGGTATCAAGAGTCGGCTAGCGAGGAGGGTTCCGTAAATATCGACAAGTCCAAATTCGGCGTCAGGGACGCCTTTAAGCTTCTCCACAATGCCGCTGAGAAGGAACTTGTTCGTTGGTGCTTGACTCAGTAATGATAATGCTGCTGGCGGGAATGCAATGTGCACGCCCAACCGATCTTTGAAGTGGTCGATTAGGCGACCATAGTTGGTCTGGCCAATCGATGAGAAGTACAAGGCTTGCAGCCAGCAGCTCCCACTGACACCTGCGGTATATGTGGCGCAGTCGAAGAGCCCAGCCTGCTGTGCTGAAAAGTAGGACGAGGTACCAGCGACTAGTGCTCGAAGTCCACCACCTGAACCGCACATGGCAATAACAGGGACATCATCAGGATGGACTTCTGATTCCGGCACACCAATGTATCGAGCAAGAGCTTTTGCAATGTTAGGCTTGCGTTTGGCCAGGAATTGTCGTTCTTCAAGACAGAGATCGTTAGAGATGCGGACACGAGCGTCCCATACAATTTCCGGGTTGATTTCTGGATCATGAGCTTGCTCCCAGATTTCCCAGGACACCGACCACGGAGCCAGAGATAGTTCGTCCTGTAATTTGTGTATTGCGTTTGGAAGAGCAAGCACCCATGCTGGTACGACGGCTTTCGTGAGACTTTCGGTAAGGCCAGCAATGTCAAACTTTCCAAAGCTGGCGAAAATAGATGTTATGTTAGGGATGGCACCGAGAGTTTTAGCATCACCGTCCTTTCCCGTATACGCAGCGCCATGTTCCTTGATCTGCGATGGTGGCTTTGGACCACGCTGCTCGGACTCGGTGATGAAGGCACGTTGTTTGCCTGTTTCGTCTACATGACCAGATTGGGATGCTCTTTTGACATTGTTGATGACGGTAGGTTTTCCATCGAAGTCGGCAGAGGCGGCATTGCTGCTGTCGGCCAAAAGCTTCGCGCGTGGTCGACTTTGGACGGAATATGTGAGGGTGGCAGTGTATGCGAGACTGGTGGCCAGCAAGAAGCGCCTCCCTGGCTTGGCTCGCAACATGGCTTTGTCTTTCAGCAACGTCGGGTCATGTATAGTGGAAATTAGACATGACAGTGTGCCAATGGGTGGCCGTGAGGATTGAAATGCAATGGAAAGGAGTGTGGTGGAAGTGGCGTTATCACTTTACCGCAAAGTGGCAGTGCGCCTGCAACGCAAAGACTGACACGCCATACTTTACACTTTCGCGCATAACTGGGCAGAGTGCAAGAGCGCGTCTGCACGTGCTATGATTGAAAATATACGTCATTCAACCCGGATTCATCAGTCCGTTGGGATCACACGAAACTCGGCTGTGAGATGATATGCTACCCGCATGAGAGAACACAGCATGAATCGTTGCTACAGACCAAACATTACATATTCCCCCAACAAACAGCAATAGTAGAAATGCTAAGCAAATGATCTGGCAAGCATTCAGGAACAAGGAACGCTTGGTTTGTCCAGTCCAAGACAAGGTCTTGCGAATACAGAACGGCCCGCTGCACGTCACCCCTCACACGGGTTGGATCGGTTGGATCTAGGCCCGCTGGGGAAAATAGACAACGCCATTTTGGCGATGGGGAAGGTCTGCGCCCTTTCTCACGTTCGAACATTCGATCAGCCAATGACTCGCTATGGATACGTGTCATCTTGAAATGCATGAACATCGAGACACGCACAGAGATTGCTGGCCTTGTGAAATGTCCGTGTATACTCATCAGAGAGAAAGAATGTGAATAGCAGATACATCAAAATGAAGTATGTACAGGAAGGCAAAGCAGATCGGTCATTAGTTTGTGGACTGCCAATAGTTCATGTTTCTCGAAATGTCAAACACTAACCCTATCTTCCCTACCGTGGCCCATGTGCACAAATAAATAAATGTGTGCATGCAGGTAGCGCATGGATAGATATATGGAAATGACACTGAGAATGAATTGTGATTGTCAATTGGAAAGTTATTCGAGTAGCCTTACTGTTTCCTTCGAAAGATCGAATCCTTGCATTACATGGTCACTAGGTGAGAAACGTTCTGCGATACTCTAATTTGTATTATTGGAATCACAGTTCACGAGAGATATGATAACATCTTTTCTGAGCAAATGTCCACATTCATTCGTATAGTCGTTACGCTACGGCTCGGTTTCCTGACTCTCTGCACCCAAGGACTACAAAGCAATCGTGTACCTGGGCATACACTCAACTTTTGGAGTAAAGCTCTACTTCATGAACTTGCTGGCCATGTTGAGGAGGCCACCAACGCCACCGGAAGAGCCACCAGAGGCACCACCGCCACTGCCGCCCTTGAGGTACATCTTGAGCGCCATCTGAGCTGCAGAGGTGACGACGTCCTGCTTGGAAGAGCCGCTGGGGGCGTTGCTGTTGGCGTTTTGCTGGTCTGTGAAAAGTGTTAGCTGTATTGAATTCCATGATGCATCGAACCCGGACAAAATACGTACCGAACAGCTTGGCCGCCTCGCCCATGGCAATACCAATAAGTTGGTTCTGGCCGGACTTTCCGCTACCAGAGTTACCCTGGTTGAACATCTTCATGGCCTGCATGGCTGCAGCCGCGCCCATATTGCCGCTGCCGCCGGATTGGTTCGAATTGTTACCGCCATCGTTGTTGTAGTAGGCCTTGTGCTGCTTCACAGCGTTCTCCTCGTCAATGTCATCCTTGTCATCCTTGCCAGACAGCATGCCGAGTGCCATGGTGAACAAGCTCGAGTCTTCCTTGTTACCAGCGTGAGACTGGGCGTGGCTCGCAGCTTCGGAGAAGTCGTTGTCATCGCCGTATGATCCACCACCGTGCTGGGGCCTACCCTGGCCCTGGTTGAATGAGCCCTCGGGACGGCCGTGGTCTGATTGGTGGCCATAGCTGCTTTCCTGCTGCTGGCCGCCGTATCCTCCACTTTGTCGGCCACCGCTCGAAGAGCCATAATCATCGCGTCCACCGCTTCCATAGTTGTCATTCCTGCCATGGGATTGCTGGGAGCCATAGTCCTCACGTCCACCGCTTCCGTAGTTGTCGTTCCTACCGCCATGGTTGCCTCCCTGGTTCTGTTGGGAACCGTATTCATTGCGTCCACCGCCGTAGTTGTCATTGCGTCCTCCGCCATAGTTGTCATCGCGTCCGCCTCCATAGTTGTCATTTCTGCCGCCCTGGTTCTCATTTCTGCCTCCGCCGTAGCTGCTGTTGTCATGCCTGCCTCCGCTGTAACTATCGTTGTCAATTCTGCCGCCACCGTAGCTGCTGTTGTCATTTCTGCCGCCACCGTAGCTGCTGTTGTCATTTCTGCCTCCGCCATAGCTATCATTGTCGTTTCTGCCACCGCCATAGCTGCTGTTGTCATTTATGCCTCCACCGAAGCTATCGCTGTCACCAGCGCCCCCAGGAGGGTTGCCATAGCGGTCCCGTCCTCCGCTTCCCTGGTTGTTGGAGTTGCGTCCATAGGAGTCGTTCTCCTGGTAGTCGTTCTGACGGCCGCCGCCGTAAGAGTCGTTGCCGTATCCCTGGTTTCCGTAGGACATCTTGGGAGTGTGCTGCTAGAGAGGTTAGTAGCTAGAAGAAGTTGTCGACGGAGCTTTGATGAGCTTAGTTGGGACTCACGATGAGGTTTGATGCTTGAATTTGGGTGTTACTTGGAATTGACGATGGTGAATATGATGGTGTGGTTTAGAGCAAAAAGGCTGGTCTCGAATTAAAGCATGAGCTATTGGACACCTTGATTGCTGTGGAAGCGTCCGTGTGCTTCTAGGCCCACCGACACATCATCAGAATCCCCCACCAATGAATCCCTCATACGTCAGCGGGGCAGGCGGATGGAAGTGACGACAGACCAGGAAACGAAACTGCGTGCCAACATCGATGAAACTTGATTGGAGCTATTTGACAAAACCACTGTGTACCAAATAATCACTGCTCACGACCTATCATTGCAATTAGCATACCAGACCTACTTGTGCAACAACAGCCTACCACCAGCCACAACCAACCATTACCACCCTAAAGCATCCTTGTCAACAAAAGCCATGTCCGTCCTGGTGATCATCCTTGTGCTGCTCGCTGTCGTAGCTGGCGGCGTCTACCTGCAAGTCGATCCCCATTATACTTCATATGATCTGCACGCTAACATATCAACCAGGTTCGGCATCCCACCATGGCTCAAGCGCGAGCTCGAAGAGAAGGCACTCGACACCATGGGCGAGAACAAAGCAAGCTATCTCACGAAGAGCTACGTCGAGAAGATTCCCGCAAGCGACCAGAAGGACGTCCGCGAACTCAAGACTGGCGTTGGCAATGCTGCCGGTGGAGTTTTGCAGAACCCGCTTGGCAAATTCGTACGTTGTCTTCTCGCTTTTTTTGCAAAGTCACCATTACTGATATCGTTGCCGCTAGGCTGGCAACACCGCGGATGATGTTACCAAGCCTCTTACTGGTCGTTGAAAGTGCTTGGGAGCAGCATCACGGAAGGCCCAACATGAGCGCCTTGTAAGACGATCATACGGCCACTAAGCACACCCTCGCAGCGAAGCATGAAAACGATATTGTGAAGACAGCTTGCAAGCATTCGAAAACCATCTTCCATATTTTTTATGCAACTTAATTGTACAATAACCCTGAAGTGGAGCGTCTGAAGCATCGTTCAAGCGTGTCTCTGATGATGCAGAAAATGTATAATCATTACTGTGTTGTATAATGGGTTCAACCTCATCATGCACCACCCCCAGTGTCACAGAGCATTCTTAGCCATGGCGAAGCGTTGGTTCGACCATCTTCGCCGTTTCAACTGTGCGATAATCACGAAAATGGCCTCAAGTGCAACACTCCTAATGCCTTATGCCCAAAGCCGATGTCAGCGACACTGGTTCACCCGCAACTGCAATTAGACAGGTTTGACCCACTCCGACGAAGGTAGTAGTAGACTATGATGGATCAATGATTGATTGCCAAGTTACGGAAGAGAGAAAAAATGGCCAAGAGGCAAATTGGTATCTTGCGGGCAGTTGCGGATCTAGAGATCGAAGCATGAAAATAGGCTACTTGATGTGTCATGAGTCTATGATTGGTGGGTGGAGTGAGCTGAGCCCTGGTGAGGTCGGCAGATGGAGTTTCTCTTGCCTTCGATCTCTCGCCTGCATGCGCGTCTAATGCGTCTTCCACTGAGGGGTTGACCAATGTTGTTTCACAGGACGATGTGGTGAGCGATACTGTTTGCAAAAGTTGGTCATGTGAGCGTGCGCGATACGACATGTACCACATTCGAGCGTTGATACCCAAGGACATTATACCATGCCGCCGCGGCGGCTCAAGGGGACTCTTCTCCGTGATGTTATGGATGCCAGTACATACCCTCTTATATTCTTGTTTACTTGTCCAGCATATCTTTGACTTGCCTTCGTAACATCCACGTCCTTCGCTAGTACAAGAAAGCGAACAACTCAAAAGAAATCCTTATGGATCATTCAGCCCAAATGTCGAAAGCACCATCACCTGCAGCTCAGACACCGGAATCTTCGCCAGCACCTGCCAAGCTCCTGCCAGGGACGCCGGCAGAATCGGCGACAGAGAAGCACTCGCGCCCAGCTGCAAGTGTCTCGGAAATCTCATCGCCAGTCGAGCCTTTCCCAGAACTCGATCTTGAGGTCGGAGCCGAACCGAATCCAAGTCCCACCTTTTCTCATGAATCAGACATGAGTATCTTGCCTGGAGCCTTATCGTTGCCCGCTCCAGCTCTCCATAGGATGCGGGATGCTGAGACAGGTCCTCTGATCCAAGCTCGTGTGACGTGGTCAGAAGAACAAAAAAGCGAGGAAGAGCAAGGAGACATGAGGGAGGCGACCGCAAGAGCGCTGGAATGGGCGAAGAAGATGTTTGGGAAGGGTGCAGAGCGTAGAGTGGAGAGTGGAGAGGAAGGAGAGGAAGGAGGACATCGTAAAGCGGAATGAGAATGACTTTGAAGTGTTCTCGCAACGTTATCCACGAATGTAAGCAAACTCTCTATACCACTTCCACAGCTCCTGTGCCTGCGACCTCTCCTGTGATCGCGGCCTTGAAAATGTTCATGGCATCATAGTTCTGCTTCTGTAGGTCTGCATTATTGGTGAAAGCTGCTGCGCCTGCAAAGAATTGCTTCATCCTGGCTGGGTCCTTGTGCATGTCGTCTTCTGCGTATGCGTAAACCCTGCCAAACTGCCTCGCCAGATCTACGACTTTCTGCGAGCGCGGTCTTCTCACAGTATCAAATGCCTCAAACGCGGCTGGGATCTGTGAGGAATCGGTGATCTCAGAAAAGAGATAGTCTAGTACCGCCGAGTCTTCGAGGGCTTGTGCTGCACCGTTGCCAGCGAACGGCATGCTGGCGTGTGCAGCGTCGCCCATCATTGCGATGTGTCCCTTGTGATAGTATGGCGCATGGTCATGGTCCGCAGCCGTCCAAGAGGCACTGGTGTCTCGCGCAACCAATTCTACGATCTTGCGGGCGTCTTCGCTGTAGTTCGCGTACAATGCTGGGTCAAGAGGGGGCGCTCCGCCATCAGTGAACTTTGCGCCTCGCACAGCAACACCAGCGCTAAGACGCGTACCCTTGTTCACTGGGATGCAGTTGACATGGCCTTGGGGTCCGAGAAGGATTGGTACGCAGCGCGTCCACTTCTCATTGATATGTTTCTTCGCTTCCTCGACGGAGACCATGGTACGATACACTTGCCAGCCGTCGTGGTTGACAGGTTTAGTGGCGGGATGATCAGGTCCGAGGAGGTATTTGCGAGTCTCGCTGTGAATACCATCCGCGCCAATCAGGCAGTCGGCCTGTGCAGTGGATCCGTCCTTGAAAGCAAGGTGGATTGGATGTTCGTCGCCCGCAACTTCGGAGATTGTTTCGAGCTTCTTGCCAAAAGTTATGCAGTCCTTGGGGACAAGTTGTAGTAGACCATCGAGTAGATCCGACCTCGCAACTGTCTTCCTTCCCTTTGCTCTTCCCAGCTCTGCGACCAGCTCCCCCTGGTTCGGTCCCTCGCCCAGTATCACTTCAGTGACCATCTCAACATTTTCGTCGCCTTGGCTGAGCGCTTTGTCGAAATAGACTTGCTTGACTTCAGGTCCGATCAGCGCCATTGCTTTGATGGCGTTCATGTGAAGCGCAAGGCCCGCGCCGACATCTTTGTATTCTGGAACGCCTTCGTAGACGTGGACTTCGACGTGTGGTTTCTTCGCGAGACCTGCAGCGAGTGCTAGACCTGCGATGCCACCGCCTGCAATGGCGATCTTGATCTTGCGTTCCGGTACTGTTGAGCCCATGGTAAACAACAAATAGATGTCTTGATAAGCGAGCAGTAGTAGAGCAGCTGGATAGTGAGAGAGACGGATGGAATGGAATTGAATCGGCTACCCACCGACCGTACTTTAGGTATCGGACATTCTTCTATAGGCCTGCAGATTCACGTAAGTCTAGGTGTCGGACTTTGGTTGTAAGCATCATCCGTGCATATGCTGAAGTCCGAAGTGCATCGTCTAGATCTCGCATCACGAATGCATTCGACGGAAGATCAAATCTGGTAGTGGCATTCATTCATCGGCAGTTATGGTCGTATATCAGAGCTTTTGTGTTAACCGAGACCGAATCTTAGAAATTCAGAATGGTGTTTGTCAAGAAGATGGACATGTCCCGCTCGGGGTATTGGTGGCGCTAATGCAGGTCCCAGCCCCCCTCTTCGATGTTGATGAAGTCATCGGTATCGAGATGTGCGACGTCGGACCTCTTTGTCCGTTATCGCGCGGGTGGTATTCGAATGCATTTCATTATGTTGCAAAGGAAACATGAATGCTTTGGTCATTATCATATGTTTGCGAAATCATATAGCTTCGACTTTTCCGAGCTCTCATTCCGCCACCTCATGCGCCTTATCGTACTCAGCCTGCTCAACTTCTTCCCTCCAAGACGTTTCTACAACATCGGCGTCAGCAAAGCTCATGAATAGCAATTATATAACAACTCACTGCCCAAAGAGATCGCCGTATGGGCCATAATCGTACTATTCGTAGCACCATGCCAGTGCGTCTCGCCCGCAGGAATGTGCACTACATCTCCCACCATCAGCTTCCTCGGTGCCTCGCCTTTAGAGCAAACAAATCCCGTTCCGATCGTGACTGTCAGAATCTGGCCGCGCTCGTGCGTGTGCCAGAATGTTCGTGCGCCGGGAGTGAAGCAAACGTTGTTGCCCATGCAATCGTCTGCCGTGAAGATGGGGTCCATGTGCACCGTTCCTGTGAAAGTTTCGGTGGGCTGCTTGGAGGCAGTGTTGGGTTTGTGGGCGGCGCGGATTAATTGCATTGTGAGATGATTTGTTTTTTTTTTGGGTTAGAATCTTAGTTCAAGATAATGGTAACTTTAGGATTAGACGAGTACTGAGGATACCTGAAGTGTGCCCTTGACGACGACATCGGAATGGTGTGATGATAGCCTCGGTTAAAAGTACTTGCGCGTGCGTGCACTTGTTGTAGCCCATCTCACCAAAGTATGTTTGAATGTACTGTCTATCTGAAGCCAAAATCCGAATGCTCCTACCACTAAAGACCTTGCTTACAGCTTTGGCTTAAAATTGCAACTTGTCGTTATGAGAGCACGTCGGCACTATACATGTAGATGGAACTTGGTGGTCACGTTCGTTAATCATATACATTAGTCACTGTCGCGGAGTATGCAGTTTGCAGCATCAGCCTCCTATCACTTTCATCCCTCCCTCGCCATCTTGGTCTCACAAAGAGCCATGAGCCATTCGTAAATCATTCCTCATGGAGGGTCATTACACATCTGACACCATATCATTGATGCCGACCTAGGTCTTGATGATGTTGCCTGCGACGCGGATAGCCGCCGCAGTCTTGCGCACCCACTCTTCTGCGAGAGTGAAGTTGCCTGCGTCGACGGCTTCTGTGATCCCAGGGAAGGTAACAGGCGCATATCCTGCGAATGTTAGCAAAGCTCCACAAGTTTGGTGTAGATGAACTCACCAGTATCGATGCCAGGAGCGAAGATAGTGTGCTGGTAGAACTCTCTGTTGACAAGACCGCCCTGAGAAGTAAAGCCGCGTTGGAAGTCCCTGTATTTGTGGTTCACAACTTGAAGGAGCTCGGTGTTATTGGTGCTGACTGCCAACTGAGAGAGTTCCGCGACTTCGTTAGCCTGAGATCTGAAGGTGTCGATGGCATCGCGCAGCTCGGCGATGCTAACGTTGCCGGAGCTAGCGCTAATGAACTCGTTGAGTTCTTCGAAGTAAAGGTCCATCTGGTCCGCATAGTTGGGGAGGTTGAACGGGATCAGCTCAGCGGTTGCCAGGTTGTATGCAAGGAGCGACAGATATTCACCCATAGCTTCGTGGTGGTGGAAGCCAGGGTCACCATAGGTCGACATCCAGTAGTAGGAATCGTAGTTACTGTGGTAAGGGTACAGCGGGTCCGTGGGACCGCCATCACTGCCCATGTCGATCTGTTCTCGGTCAGTTCCAAAATAATTATATCTTAAGCCAGGCCACTGAAGCACTTACGGAGCCAATACCGCGGTGGACGAAGGCAGTGTAATCGCTTCCGCTTCCAAGCACGCCAACAGTGCCGTTTGTGTCCTCATACCAGATGTCGTACATGGTCCGGTTTGTATTGGGCCAAGAGATCTTCTTCATGACATCCGTCGCAATTGTGTGGAGCTCAGGTGTGGCGGCAATCATTGGGTGAGGGCCACTTGCTGCAATATCGATGTTGAGATATGACACGGCGGTGCCGGTAAGCCACGGGATGTACTCCTCAACCCACTCGGTAGAACCAACTAGGCCATATTCTTCAGCATCCCAGGAGCAGAGAACGATATTGCGTTTTGGCTTCCAGCCCTGCGCGAGGAGTTTGCCGAACGCACGACCAAGCTCAACGATCACAGCGGTGCCCGAGTTGGGGTCGGCTGCGTACAATTTTTAGCATAGATACATCGTATCGAATCGAAGAGTTTGCTTACCAGCACCGCCAATGATCCACGCATCGCGATGGTTGCCAATGATGATGGTCTCATCAGGGTTGGTGCCATTGATCACGCCAATGCTGTTCCAGATAGGAGTGTAAACTTCTTCCATCATGTTCTGGACGTTGAGGATGACACCCGGAGCAGGGCCACTGCTGTAAGAAGAGCCAGGGATAGCTCCGACGTAGCCAGTGCGGTTGACCTCAGCACCAGGAATACCGTGGCCTTCCAAAGCCGCAAACAAGGGCAGAGCATCTTTTTCGGAAATGGGAATGGAGGGGATTCGTGGAAGAACATCCGAAGTGTCCGCACGGGGTGAATCGTTGCGGGAGGGATAGCCTGGGGTTGATGGATCACCTACAGAGAGAAAGGCAAAAGTCAGCATCAAGCTTGGCTGGCTGCGATTATTTTGCTCGGAATCATACCTGGGTAAGTGGAAAGGAACTGGACTGAGCCTCTCTGCACCTGAGACGGATTGCGAGCACCACCGTCTGGGTACTCTGCATAACCATTCTCGACGGTTACGTTTCCGTCTTGAGCAGGATCAGTGTAGATGATGCAGGCAATCATGCCCTGATCCTGAGCATTCTTGACTTTGAGGCCGCGGAAGATGCTACCATCTAATTATCATGTCAGTCCCACGCATGCAAATTCAATACTAAGACGAAGATCCCAGTCATCGTCAACATTCTTAGACATACTAAGTTCGCAGTCAGCAATGCTCAACAATGACAGCATAGACATCACATCTTACCATTGAGCAAGGGCAATTTTACCCTCAAGCTCGACACCGAGGTCTACAAGTCGCTGATAGTCACGTTGCTAAACAAAGTATAATCAGCCCGCTGTTTGTCGATGATAAGACATTCGCGAACTGGACTTACAGTTCCCAAGCCGACGTATACAAATTCAGCACTGGCATTACCGGTTGCAGAGTAGCCGTGGAAGCTGGGCAAGCGATCCTCGCGTGTTGATGTCTCATCCGCTTCGAGGACATCTTCGACAAGGCCAGCAGTGTAGACGCTGCCATTGGCATATGTCATTGATAGCGAGTTGTTCAAAGGATAGTTCAGGAACACAGTGTACTCTGCCAGGCTAGAGGGAATACCGGCTTCTTCCCACTTGTCGGCAGTCCATTGTGCTTGACTCTTGTTACGACCCGCAACGTGATCTCCATGGGTGTAATAGTACGACCAGTCGGAGATGGAGTTGTTGGAGAACGAGTCGATGATGGTCTGTTCGTTCGCCGTGATGCTTGCCAGTGGAGTCGACTGGCGTTTCAGGATTCCAGGGGCATGGAAGTGGCGCTCCCTCGCGCAACCGCTGACTAAGTCAACGAGAAACGGTACGGCTAAGAGTCCTCGGTGCATAATGAATTGAGATAGACTTGGGGGACAATTTCTCTCCTACCGGAACAGCACCGTGATGGTCACAATCTTCTTATATGTAACACAAGCTCCCTCCGACCTCCAACAACCTCGTGCTGCCTACTGCAGCTGCACTGCGCTCCTGGCTTGGCAAGTGACGGTGCAGACCAAGGGCCAGCATCTCGGGGTGCGGAGTTCGTCAATGTGTGGAGATACTGGAGAGCAAAAGCTGCGCAAAAGTGTTATCGACCTTCTAACTCTGGTATCGCGCTGCTCGGCGTGGTCAGCGAAACATTGGAACTTCCCGGATCATCATCGTCATATCTGTCTTGGCACCGACCTCCCACCTTCGAATGCTGTATAGCGCCATTGCACTGTGCAGTAGCGTAATGAACTCCGTGATCGCTGATGCCTTGAGCGCATTTTGCATCGCGATTGCGAGCTGAATCGCGTGTCATCCCGGTCTAAGGCTCCCAAGGTCCGTCCTGGAGGATCATAAACCTCGAAACCCCGCACCATCATCAGTATTGGGAGGCATCGCTCAATGCTACCGTGGAGACTTCGACTGAGCGGATTGCATTGCTTATGACTCCGACGTAAGCACAGTCTCAGGTCGCAACCGGACATAGCAGGCAGACTCTTCCAAGCATGAAACGCGTCGAGTCGAATTAAGGTACAGCGGCCCTGTCACAACTATCACCAAATTCTCTGCGATGCGCGGTCAAGATTGGCATCCTGGTGCCCTACGGTCAGAGAGACTTGCCGGAGGTAACCCCCAACTTCGATGGGAAGAGCAACATCTGGCGCCTATTTCTTCGAGATGTCTCAGTGCTCTCGACATGTGGAACGCCGACCGGGATGAGAAGAGATGGTACATCTTCTTCACACCAGTAGACACATCTTTCCAGCTCACTCGAGGGGAGCCAGTGCATTCATCTTCTTTATACATTATAATCATGAGTCCTTCGTTACTATATATGGCGAGCCGAAGATTTTCGCACACTCTCTGTGCCTCAAGCCCATTGCTCACTGACCCGTTCCGTGATCATGTCCTTCATGAATGTGTGCTGTAGAAAGATATGATGGTCAGACCTGGCTCTCGGGCTCTCGCTTCCTTCGCCGGGCCGCCCACCGCGAGAAGACACCGTCCACTCTGTACCCATCCGCAGAACCTGTTGTGATTTTATCGTCATAATCGTAACTGCTGGCGTCTATCTTGTAGGCCGTTGGATCTTCTGCCGTGCAAATATCTGTCGTGACTGCGATATGATCTTCTGTGTACTTCGTTCTCCCATAGTACTCGTCTCTACAGTCTTCGAGACTGTCGGCAGCTCGCTGACACTTCTCGACCATCAGTAGGAAAGACAAATACTCCAATAGGAAGATGCCGGCAGGTACCAGAAAGCGATATTTAATCCAAAGCAATCTCCCATGGACCCAATCGGAGACGAACGCCAGGGTGATGAAAGGAATGATTACTGCGAACGAGATGCCGAACAGTAAAGCACAAACGCGGTGTAGTGGCCAGTTGGTCTGTCCTGCTTCATCGGCCGGGAACTCCGCAATGTCTAGGGCGAAGAACGATGCCATGAAAGACAATGGCAAAAAGATAATGGTGACCATTGTGAATATCACCATCACATTTCCCTGCTTGCTGGTCGCACGAGCACCTTCACGAGTCGAGCGTGCTTCCCAGACAGACGCTTGCTTTTGTTGAAGGTCCATGAGATGGTTGAGGCCGTTGTGTACCTCCTTGATCTGCTTGTCCAGACGCTCGAAGTTGTCGATTGCTCGGCCGATGATTTTGAGTGGTTCTTTGCATAATTGACCACCGTCTTTGCACGTCGACGGCGGCTCTCCTTGCTTGAAGTATGATGCAACATGATCCATCTGAAGGACTCGCTGTTGTTCATTGAGAACGTGGAGGATGATCTTAATCTCGTCCTCGATATCTTTCACTTCTCGCAACAATTTGGTCTGAGGTCTGATGTCGAGCAATTTGTCCAGTAACAAATCTTTCTCTAGGGCGTAGTGGCGATACTTCTCGCTCAACATATGCAACTGGCGTGACTGCGCGGTGAACTCTTCAAGCAGCCTTGTCTCATCGTCGCCAACTTTGCCGACTGTAGCTTCGAAAAAGTGCAGGAATCTTACCAGCTCCTCTTTTTGTGACCATGAGAAAACATCCGAGCAAGTCGAGACAATCCTGGAAACTAGATCTGCAGTCGTCTGGATGGGCAATATTGACTGACGATTGCCCATATTAGATCCCATGATGTTACGTCGCAGATCATCAAGAGGTCCGGATTCAACACCATGCCGTTCTGGGAAGCAGGTCACGACGCTGGGTAGGACGTTTTTATCCTGGTCTCCCGCGATCACCCATAGCCATAATTGGTCGACCATGAGAATGTTGTGATCGCTTACATTGAGATAATCGCGGGCCCATCGAGTCACAACTTGGTCTGCATCTCGCTGTCCTGTGTCAGAGAGCATGTAGTAATAGTATTGATCCAGTGTCCGACGTATATGCAAGGGCGGTGATTTTGGGAGGTACTCCCGCACCAGAAGTTTCTCTCTATTGCTCAATGTGCTCTTGTCGTGTAGTTTCAGGTCAATACTGGGTCCATCGGCATCAGAACCATTGCCAGCATCAACTGGCGATGCAGGCTCGATAGGTGAGGGAAGATCGTCTTGATCATCATGTTTAGAGCGATCCGAGCCTGAGTTAGACCTCGATCTTCCTTGCGAGTGGCGGGAAACGTGCAAGGAGTTGGAACGACGGCGACGGCGACTCGAGGGCCGGGATCGTCGGTGAATGTTCACTTCTTTGTAACCGATCCATGGCTCTGGGCGATTTGGAGCATGGGACGGTATCACTTCTCTGATGGCGTCGCTGACCAATGCATGATGATTGCTGTCCTCGTAGCTAACATATGGCATACACATGGCGAGTACAGATCTCCCGGATTCGGTCGAAAACTGAGCAGTATGCGGGTTGATGCATCGGCCGTGCGGCCACTTGCTATCCCTGAATTGTTCTGGCCACCCATTGAGATGCGTTTGGAATTGATGCCGGAGCAGATCCTCAGCCCATGCCATGTTATTTGCAGGCAAGTGATACCAATTGCAAATGGGCATTTTGTCTCCACCGTGTGGAACAGGCACATCTTTGAGCATCGTATCCAAATGCTTGTTTTCGTATATAGCTTGGTCGATTGGAAGGTGAAGAGGTGGCAGATACTCTTCGCTCAATGTCGTGTTGTTCAGAAAGACAGTCGTGGCGACCATTCTATAGGCTTTGCAAACTTCGCGCGCGGACTCTGATAGAGAAGGCTTTTGATCGCACTTGGCATTTGTTCTGGCAGCTGACGGACCTTTGACAAGTGGACGGCTTTGGAACAGATCGAGGACTCGTTGCCCGCTGGCATGTGACTCAGCCAGTCGTTGAGGCGTCTTTCCTTCGTGATCAGGTGCATGAGTCTCAGCACCGGCTTCAAGCAGGACTCTTACAACTTCAACGTTTGGAGTTTCCCGAGAGACTGCGTAGTGCAAAGGCGTTCGACCCAGAGCGTCGGTTAGGGCGACGTTTGCATTGCCTTCCTCTATTAGGGTCCGAATGCCCGCTGACTCCCAGCAAATATACTGGCAAGCCACATGCAAGGCAGTCATCTTGTTCGCGTTTCTCCTTCTGTTGACATCAATTCCGATGTCAATGAGCCGCTTCACAGCATCGACGTCGCCTCGTTCGACTGCACTTAAGAGGTCATGGGTTTCCACCCATTCAATGATTTTCGCACAGATGAGCTGGAAAAGCCAGTCATTCGAAGAGGCAAAGCTCAGAGAGTTGAAGCCCTCTTTTCCAGCAGATCCATAGTCCAGGAAGTGATGCAATACAAGATGCTTTTGCATGGTACCACTCAGTTCCGGCGCTAATGCCCTCAAAAAGCTTTTATTAGAAGGCGCATTCGTGGCAACAGTCGTGTGATTATCCGTCCTCAACCCAGCCACTGAAACAATTGGATCTTCTTCATCAGGTGGCGCATTCTGAGAAATGACACCTATAAGAAGTTTCGTGGATATGGAATCACTCAGGCGAGCGATCGAGCCGACTGCGTGCTGGACGACTCGGCAACCAAAGCTGTGTCCGAGAAAGATTATGGGGCGAGACTTCTCTTGTTGACGCTCGGAATCGAGGAGTCGGAGCAGCTCACGCGATGCATCTTCGAAATCAATGCGATTCTCTTTGGCCTCTATGTCAAGATCAAACCCGACGCAGATTATGCGACTGGGAGGTATCACTGTGGGAAGCATATCCCGCAGCCAATTTGTATTCTTAGATTGGTCGCTGGTGGGCTCTGAAACGAAAGGCTGAGCAGGCTTCCGCGAGTCAAGCTTGCCACTTTTCTGACCCGGGTAGTCCGGTTCGAAGGGGAAGGTTGCACTTACAGTGCTTGGCCCTTCGCGTGACCCATCGATCGCTGATTTCCGGCTTTCGAAAAACGTTTCATGGGTATTCTTGCCGGGTTCCCCACGGAACATGTAGACTAACACCAGATCCAGTTTTGTGGGACCATTTCCTGTTGAGGCATGATCATAGGGGGTGTGGTGAACTATTCTCAACTTCGACCGAGAAAGTCCTCCACTTGTGCTTCGCGCAATCCGGCGTTTGAATGACTTGCGCTCTGGCGGGGCGTTCCCAGCACCGGGTGCTCTCTGCAAGGTTTGCGAGCCCGTACGTGGCGGTTCGGCTGGGCGCAACTGAGTTTCTGCAGAGCTTAGGCGTACATGCGACTCGGCAGGGCTTTCATGGTGTCCAACGACGTCGTTCGCAGTGCCGATGCGCTCATCTTCGTGATGCGAGATCACCAGCTTGGGTGTCTGCATTTTGACTGTGGGGACTCTGCCTGTGGGTGATGTCAGTGAAGAGGTCAGTATCAACTCTCTACCTGGAGACGCTTACCAGACATTGTTACAAGTGATGGATGTTCTGCTCAGGCCCGATAATAATAAGATGCCTTCAGATGCAAACGAGGTCAGCGAAAGTCTGTTTGGAAGCGCTTCAGCATATAAGGCAGGGTAGACGAGGCTGTCCCCATCCATGGGACTGAAGGTACTCTGCAGCCGTATCATTACTATCCTGAGCGCGCAAGGCTGTCTATATTTACCTAACGCGCCAAGCCAACCGCAGCCTTGCAGGAGGGCGCTCGTCGTGGGTTGGGTCTTTCCAAGCATAATGGATAGAGGCGTTGTAGTAGCATTTCACGGTGATGACTCGTCTTCTAAATTCTCGCCTTGAGTGGTCTTAGATGAGGCAATTTGCCCACGAGAGACATTGAGCATATGTCGAAGTCCCCTGCTCCAGTATCGTCCAACACACCGTTACACGCCTCAAGCGAGGCGAGGCATCTCGCTAGGTGTTTTCAGCTGAGCCCCCGCATCATCACACCATCATATTGCAGACCTTTCACAGCCTGCGCGCTGCGCGCTGAGATGGTATGATACATTGCACATGATGTCTTCTAGGGTTGCTGCGATGAAGGTGTGCGGCCCCCGGCTGAGACGCCAGATTTTGATGCAACATGCTTCGTTGGTAGATGTGTGTGTTAAATTTTTGGTCCGGCTGCCCGTTTTTCTGTAGCTCAGAGTAGCTCAGTTCAGATCTCGAGCGTGTGGTGATGGATTTTTGATCTTATGGCATGGATAAGGAGTTGATGGAAGGGTGGTGTTGAAGACCATCGACCAAGGCGACGCGCCTCGCGCACGGGCGGAAGTCGGATCCTTTCCCACCGCCCTCTTGGCAGTGACCATCGTCTTATCAGGGAGGTTGGGAGGCCACGGCCTCGAACAAACCCTTCCCGTTGCAAAGTGAAAGCTCATCTCAATCCATCAACAGCTCTGCTCAATCCCAAGCACAAAATTGACTATCTGACTGGTGCAATTTTCACTCAGCCAAAGTTCATCATATCAAGGCAGTGAATCTCTCACACTAGATAGACTTCCTACCATTCTTCAGGTAAGGCAGCCTCCGATTTCGAGCAGTCTCATACCACCCGAAACGCCACATGGGGATCTTGAATACTTTTTAGGAACTGTGTTCGACCCAAGTATTACAAGTCGATCCTATCTAGCGACGGAACAATATTTCAATACACCAACGAACAGTTTTAATACTCCATTATCCGAATTTAAAGCCTGAATTGAGGCTTTTCCTTGCTCTTGCCATCTCTGTACGCATCCAATGCAGCATTCACCACGTCAGCGTCCAGGCCCTCTTGCATTGAGTACGACGTGGGGACGATCGCTCCGGCTTCAACGTAATCTGTCAGACGCTCCCAGAAAGAGACGCAAAGAGGATTCCTGTAGAGGAACAACCCAAGGACATCGAGCAACTCATGCCCTCTTGTGTCTTCGACTGTCCCTACAGGTAGCAAGCGTGCCACTTTCCCTGGGTTGTTATCTGACAAAGCCTTGAGCGCAAGACCAAGGCCTGCAGGGAGATTGACAGCATCGAGGGCATATGAGAGGTTGTTCCCTGTAGCCTTGCGTATCTTTTCAACCAGATCAGTCTCAGTAGAGTGACGGTCGAAGACTTGCGTCGCGCCCAGCTTCCGTAATAGCGCTTCGTCTCCTCCAACGACGACAATGTTCGGAATTTTGGCGAGCTTTGCAAGCTGTACAGCGAATTTACCGCAATTAGAGCCGCCTCCGACAATCAGTATGTTGTCGGGACGAGGCTTGTCGTCATTCCATGGTGCCGGCAGACCCAGCACGTCAAAGAGGGCCACAAATACGGCAGACACGTTGGTTGGGAAGGTTGCCTGCAAGCAGATCAGTTGATGGTTCTAATTGTACAGCGTTTAGGACAACACCATACCGCCTCGTCGTCTGAGATGTTGTTCGGAATTCTGGCACAGTTCACAGCATCAGCAAGGGCGTACTGCTGGAATCCAGATTGGGAGGAGTCGGTGACAGTCCCGGAGCCTAGACTCATGACACGGTCACCAACTTGGAAGTTTGCAGTCCCTTCTCCAACTTGGCTAACGGTTCCGACAACGTCCTTACTGAGTACAGCAGGCAGCTTGTCTGCTATAAGCAGACCAGTATCTCTGCTCCTCTGATCATGAGGATTGAGTCCTATTGTATTTATCAGCATAAGCAGCTAGAAGCCGAAAGTCAATGAAGCTATCAAGCTTCTACGCGTCTCTAACTTACCCGCGACTGTCACTTTGATCTGGACTTGGCCATGTCCTGCATCCGGGATCAGACGATCGTGCACAAGTACAAGAGGCTTGCCAATCTCCTGCACAAGGAGAGCTCTCTGTGTGGTCATATCGACGAATTGGTCGGTTGCTTGAAGGGGTCTTGTTATTTGGGAAAGGCAGCTAATGTAAAGCTTTCTAGATGGGTACTTGTATCCATAATTGCGAATGAAAGGAATGTATTAAATACCTTGCGGTCAACTTTCTTACTTTTGAGATGTTGTGGACCATCAAACGGCCCTATCTCGCCGTGTCTGTAGCTCGCTCTGTTGAAACTCACATGTTTGTAAGCGGCCACGCGGGCAGCACTGTTGCCAAGGTTGGTGCGGCTGGGAGCTGTATTAGCCGAGCATTTGAAATGCTTTTTTGAAAGCTGATTCAGGAGAAAAGGATCCTGGCACGGCTGCTGATCTCGATGTTCGCTACTTCGCTCCCTACTTTGGTAGTTGAGTGTTGATACTCTCTGATACAGGGTCTCGAATGCTGAGCAATCGCTCGGTATTTCGGCTTTTCGCGTGATAGAGCATTCCTCGAACGCGCTGGGTCGATCGCATCGCAAAGTAACATGCCCGCATGCGATGCCGTGCCATCGTGGATCGTGTAACAGCTGCTAGACCGCATGAAGGCACATTGATGTTTCCAAGTTTTGCAGACTGTATTATCGCAAGCACAAATGTCATGTCAGTAGGACAAGAATGCGAGAAGTATCGATAGTACACTAATCCTACTGATAACTCTTTCCACACTCCTCGAGTAGTACATGCACGTGTCCCAATTGGGGGCATTATAACGGTTGCTTGTAAATGTTCGATGCAAACGAGGTCACATATTCGTCATCTTAATAAGACTAGCTGGGCTATGAGCTGTTTTTTGTGCCCATCAAGTATCGAACAGCATGACTGATACAGTTGAACGCATTCACGACTAGAGTCTCATTAAGCGTGAGTGGTGGCAATATTTCCAACGGGATTAATCTGCCCATTTGAAAATTTGCTGTTGAATACTCTAAGAAATTTAATAACAATCAAGTAGTATATCATGTACAGAATCTTGAAAGGAAGAGCCTGATGCCGAATCGTAAATACCTTCTCCGACGCGAAGCAGCAATGCCGAAAGCCACACCTCTCTGATCATCATGGCGACCTCGTCGCCAGTTCATACACCGAATGTGGCGAGTTACGCGATTTGTAGCCCATATATCCATATCCATACCCATGCTTGCTCTCAACGCCGTCGAGCTCTCTGGCTTCGCCCACAGCAGCCAGCTCTGATGTCGCAACATTGTGAAGCTCGTGGCGACTTTCCACCCCAGAGTATGGGTTGTGCTTATGGTCGTCGCTTGGATTATGATTGACCAACAGGCCCTTTTCCGAAGGTGCCTTCTTCTTTCTCCGCACGAAGCATAGATAGATGATACCAGCGACCGCGGCGAGAACTGCTGCGGCGCCAACAGCTATGCCCACGATGACGCCTGTAGCAAGAACCGGGCCGTCTTTTTCCGTATCCGAAGCAGTTGCTGGTGAATCAGTCGCTTCAGGCAACGAGTTATCCGAGGAGCTTGGAGCTGGGGCGAGCGGGCTCTCTTGGGTCTCGATGACTTCGCAATCACCGCCAACCGAGACCAGCCTGGTATCGGATGTGCTGTTCGCTTGCCAAACGGTAAATGTTCCAGCATCATGGTTCACAAATAGGTAAGTCGAAGAGAAAAACTGTTTGCCGATCAGAGGCGTGTCGGCTGCGTTGTCTCCAAGTGTCGGCTGTATCAGAACTGCTGCTGATGATGAGTTGATTTGCACCTTCCCAGAGTCATCAATCATCTTTTCCGGGACCACGAGGAGCTCGTTAGGTATGGAAAGCTCCAAGCCAGAATCGAAAACCACACCTAGACTACCTTGGTACCTGCTGATGTCAGTCGGAGTGCACACGAAAAGTGCCTTGAGAAATCTTACACAGACGATGGATCGTAAAGTGGATTCCACCAATCAATCCCCATCGAGTAGTACCGAGACCATGATTGGATGTTAGCCTCAAATTTGTCGTAGTAAGGGTCACGCGGGAATGCGAGCATAGACGGGAAGTCGATTTGCAAGCAAGCAGAGAGCGGTGCGCGCGGTGCCTGACATGTACTCACGTCAGTGCCTTTCCCGTGATCTATAGTTGATCGCAGCTTGGAGAACTTACGATGATACTGGAGCGAGTGCTATTCGGGAACCGCATGACAATGTCTGTGATCGTCATATGCATGCCTGACATGCAGCTCAAAGAAGGTGTCTTGAGGTTGATCGTGATGTTGGAGCCTTGGACTTTTGCGGCATCATATCCACCGAGGACAAGTGACCCATCCACACGAGCGTTCGAAGTGGCGCCATCTTCACCCCACCAATATCCATATGATCTTGAACTTATGTGGCCAGCATCTTTGAGAGCTGATAGTAACGTGGAATTAGGTCCCAGACCGATAGCGCCTTGAGGGTGATTTTGTGTGCCGTAATCGAAGCCCGGCATTCCAATGGGATATCGGTCCAGTGTGACGTTACCTACGTCTAGATTATCGGTGGTCCATGAATTCTCCCAGACGTGAAGACCTTCTGTGCGGTCGATGTCGCTTGGACTCGCTCCTGCAGCAAACACATCTGGCACGGCTTGCGAGTCCGATGATTTCCCAGGATCGTAGAGGCCTCCGCGATAGGTTTCGCACGAGCGACTTGTTCTGTCCTTGGGACAATACGGAGATGATGTATTGTATGCCCAAGTATCGTTGAGGTACCTTTCGATTATCACCAATGAGTGACGGTCTTTGCTTTAGCAGATAGAGAAACTTACATCTGAGGTATCCATGACAGATTTTGAGGAGGATTTCCAATCGACATCAGCGCCCCTCTAATGGAATTTCCGCTTGAGAGTGCCACATCTGTGATAGGCAATACAACGGGTGGACTGTCTACACATTTGCTCTGAGTCGAAGGAAGGTAAGAGACGAAGAGGAAAAGACACCTTCGGAGCGCCATCTGGCGGTACAAAGCTACTCAGACAGCGGAGAAGTCGCAGATGGAAGTGTCGTTCAGCACATATCACATACAAGATTGCTTCGCACATGGCACACTTCGCCGCAAGGCACGGTAGCCGTCATTTCGGTTGACTGCAGATATTATTAGTGCAGCGCTTCGCGCCCGCTGCAAGATGTCGATAGGTGCCGAGCCAGGAGTTTATGCCGGCCAGCGGCGTAGTATCGACAAGCGGTTTCATGGAACCCAACCTTGACGCCGACATCAGCTACTTGCCTCGCTTGGTAGTGATGGCGAGATGACGGCTTTGCATCCTTGCCATCATCATTGCTCACAGACCGATGGGCGAAGCAGGTTCAAAGGTGTCGAGTTTGTCCGTAACAATGCGGCAACATGTATAATATCATGGTCAGACTCGCTTTGGGAGGTTCTGAGCGGCAGGATTAGGATCCGTTGGATGACATGGCCAAGAGGGGGTTGGGTGTGGAGGATCTCTAGCGTTGCCAGCCGACCATGCCGGATTGTGGTGAAACAGTGGGGCAGCGAAAGGCAACCATCGGGTGCAGGTACAATGCCTGTGATACATTCTGTGAGCATTTTCACTTTACCTATCGCACAATTACAAGTTGTCAAGATCTCGTAGTCGAACGACGTCTCTACGCATTTCGTACAACATCGCACGAAGCCATGTGACTGCTACGTTTAACGACCATGGGCTTCTCGTCAAAGCGCTGACGCCCGGTTGGATATGCGCCAGTGCGGCGTTGTGGCGCGTTGAATGTGACGACCCAAGCGACCAAGGACTAGCACGCCGCGTGCAGGGGTCGAAAGTCCCACGCTACCGCTCACGGCGGCTACGCGCTGTTCGCGAACCATATTGATTTGTCCGATGGGGCGAACAGATCGTGGTTTGTATGTGCACCTGCACTACTGAAGCACCCTCGACGTATCCTTGCCACATCGTCCCATCCGCACTTTCGAAGCAATATCTGGACGGCGTCAAACGTTCCGGGGACTTTCTGTCCCTGCAACTTGGGATCTATCTAGCTCGGAGTGCTTTTGCTACCTCTAGCATACGTCCGCATGGTACACTTCTAAACAGTAAAACCATCCTCACACCAAGTGGCGGCCATCATGTTACCTGTACCTTCTATGCGCCGGAGACATGTTTCCATTGTCATCGCGTGTACCATGCTCGGACTGCTCACATACTTCAGCAGCATGAGTGTGGGCACGCCACGGCCTACTTGGAACGGCGCGGACAATGCTACTCTAGGCTTCGGTGGCATCTTCGTCTTGACTGAGAACACACATACCTGGCGGGTACAGGGACTCCACAAAGCAGCTGCTTTGGCCGGCCTAGACTTGATCATTCTTCCTCAAACGCCGAAAACGGAAAGCGATGTGCGTGACTACATTGCAGGCGACAAACTCGAAAAACATGAGGACTATGTCAAGGCCACTCTGAGTTATCTACATCTCCTGCAGCAATTCATCGATACTGGATATGAAACTGCTTTGTTCGTCGAAGACGATGTCGACTTCAGCGTTATGATCAAAGACCAGATGTCAATTCTAGCGGACACTTTTGCGACGCTGCAGACCAGCACAAACGATTCCTCAGATCCCTATAACAAAGCTGATTGGGACGTGCTTTGGTTAGGTCACTTTGGCATGGAATTCACAGAGCAGACGAAGATCACGCGCTACACGGATCCTCACGCCCTTCCCTGGAAATCGTTGAAGTCAAACTTCAACAACTACTACGAGCAGCAAGAAGCCGCTGAGACGCAAAGTGGCCAATCGAAACAACAAATTGCGCACAACGTAGCACCCCTGTCCACCTACGCTTGGGCGACCACCAGAACACACGCTCAATGGCTTGTGAAAGAGTTCACCTCGGCTCGCTTTCAAATGTTTGATGTTGGCCTACACATATTATGCCGTGGCCTGCGCCACAGGTGCGTCGCGCCTGTGCCAGAGCTTATGCATCACCACCGAGTGGTCGGCTCCAAATCCATCGGAAGACCGGGCTCCCTTGGAGATTCTGAGGGACTTTTTTGGTGGCAACGCTTCCTAAATCGGTCCAAGGGCGAAGGTCTCGACTGGTGGCGAGACGCAACGAAGCATACATACAACATAGAATGGAGCGCGAGGTGCAATGCCGCGGAAACCGGCGAGCGCGCGGGAGATAGATGGCAATGCTTGCCCAAAGATGAGCATGCGGAATTATAGATTAGGTTTACCGTTAATGCAGCCTTGTACAGTTGCTCACCCTACTTGGGGTTCGAGATCTTCCACCTCTGGCATCTCTTTCTTCCATAAAGTCTCTCGTTCTCGCCTCTGCCGTTGCCAGAAACGCACATCTGCCGAATAATCATGTCAGCAACTCGCCACAGCCATGAACAGCGGAAGACAAGGGAGATATCACTCACACTGTAGAACTGCTTGAAGCAGATGTCCTAGAGTCCAAACGTCAGCAAACGCACCTCACATCTGTACCACTGACGAAGAGCTTACCCAAGGCAACCACTGAGCAGGGTTGCAACCAGCATCGATGGTGACACGAGCATTGCCAACAGGTACGGAGACTCTATTGCCAGCGCCACCGGGGACGTACTAGACACGCATGCTAGGTCAGCCTTTGGCCACGAAGGCAGAACAGCCAAGGGTTATACGTACACGGCCGGCCTTGCCTTTGGGAGGACGACAGTAGTACTCGATGGCCTTTTGGACGTTAGGAGCGCGTTTGATGCAAGCGCCTTTTCCCCACTGCGTCGCCAGTCTGTTAGCCAACATTGATCGAGGGCAGTGGAAGATATGGAGTTGTGAGGAATCTTACGTCACCGGGGTTCAGGCCAGCATGTGCAAAGGTTGCCAGGAGGGCTACGATGAGAAGGAGGAATATGCTCTTCATGGTGGTGGTTGTGGTGCAATTCTGTGATGCTACGCGGTAAGCTCGACGAATGGCCAGACTTGTGTTGGGAATTCGACTTGCAACGGAGCAAAATTTGATTGTATGTATGACATGGACATTGTGCTATGGACAAAGACGGGGCCTATCTTGCTTGCTTTGCGTCGATGTCGAGCCGAAAGCTCATGTCAATAGCGACTTGAAGAGGGCAATCGACTGAGTGCACAAAGAGAATATCGAACAAGAATTGACGAAGAATATACGAACACGGAAGAATTCTTCGCACGGCAGACAACAGTATGCCACTGTTCGCAAACATTTTCACACGCCATAGAGAGTGATTCTTTTCCTTGACCCAAGGCCCTTTGGCAACCTTGATGATGTCGAGATGTAATGTGGATCAGAACTGTGAATCTACTTGTGGTCGGATTTCGAGCGAATTGCTACGATTGAGCTGAAGGGGACGCAGTGGACTAATTGTAAGGAATTTTGTAAATCAAGGCGTCGTCGAGGTGCATTTGCATCGAGATCTAAGCTCCGAGGTTATTCCAATGCCTGTCCGTTTGCATTCCTACTACCCCGTCTTGGCCGACGACCGAAAAGGTGCCTCAATAGCCCATCTCAGCCCTCCAATCGTCCTCCGAAGGGAACACAACAATGCGATCAAGATCAGCCCCACGAGTGCCATTACCATTGTCCAAACCACCAATAGTGATCACATTGTCACCCTCAGCCAAATCCAGCTCCAAAGGAGTCGACAAGAGAATCCCTTTGTGCGAGTCACGCTGATACAGAGTCTGCATGTTCTCAACGTCGCCGTTAACGACGACACTGCTGATGCGGCGGATCTGCCACGTGCCGCCAATGCGGTCGGGCGAGCCGCCTGGCTGGTCGCCGAAGCCGAAGTCGTCGGTGTTCTGGTAGTAGAAGGAGACCCATTGCTTCTTGCCAGAGCCGTGGATGCCGGAGAAGGTGACTGTGCTGTCATTGCCGCTGATTCCTGTGACGATTTTTCCGCCGGTTGCGAACTTGGCTTCTTGCTTCCATGCGTCGCCGGAGACTTCGGCGTCGACGGCAGCGTACGAGGTACCGTTGACGGGTGTCACGACGCCAGTCTTCACGTCTAGATCATAGACGTCGTGCCACTCCAGAGACACGGAATTGTTCTCGTCATCGACTGTAAGAGGTAGCCAGATGTAGCGGCTGTCCCAGACTGAGCGGAGATCCCATTGGTCGCCCAAGTAAAGATATGTCGTACATTCGGAGCCGACGATGCGAAGCGAGAAGCCAGACTGGGAGTTGTAGGTGCGGGTGTACGGATCTGCGATCATGAATGGCTGCGACCATGGGCCGGACAAAGAGTCTGCGCGGAAAGCCACTACGTTGTTGGGGCGGTATCCGGTCTTGTGGCTCATGAGCGCGTAGTAGCTCTTGTCGGTCTGAATGATAGTAGGAGCTTCGAGATCGTATTTGTTGAAGCGGTGGACGACTGACTCGACCTCGGTGAGTTCGTCGTTGAAGGCACTGATGTAGACGTCGCGGCCTTCGACACGGTCGCCGTTCGAGTACAGAGCATAGGTGGAGTTGTCCTTGTAGTCCTTGAAGATACCGAAATCTTGCGACCAGTTGCCCAGAGGTGCTGTTGCGTCGACGAAGCTGTACGGGCCGGTTATATTGTCGGATACTGCAAGACCTTGCAATAGGAGGCCGTAAGTGGCATTGTCTGCATGCCACCACATCTGTGATAATCTGTCAGTTCTACCAGAGAGCCATATTGTCATTGATACATAGACGACTTACGTGGTACTGTTGCTCAATCTCAGAGTAAACGACTTTGGGTCGCTGTATGATCATGTCAGGCGATAGGTAGGGGTGATCCTCTTCGGGTGCTATCGATCTTGCTTAGTTGTTTGATTTCTCCGTTGAATTGACGTATCCATACCCAAAGCAAGGCCATGGAACTGCCATGTTCCAAGATCGTCGGAGCTGTAGACTCTAACTCCACCACCCTCTTCCTGCTCTTCAGTCTTGTATTCACCAAACCAAAAATATTTCCCAGTGACGTGATCCCAAGTCACACTGCCCGCGTGAGCATTGATGGTGTTGCCATCTGTATCTCTCCATCTACCACCGGGAGCGATCCACTTGCCAGACGCAAGAGAGGTAAACAGGAAACCAGCAACGACGGACTTGAGAGAATACATGACGACGATCGAAGAAAGCTGTCTATCAACCAACCTCGTTTAACAAGTACACCTCACGCATGATATAGTACTAGCCAAGCTGTTGACCGCGTGGTTTTACCCCGAAGGCCGACCAGACCAAGATGGTTGATTGCGGCTCCACTTGGAGGAGGCGCAGGAACAGCGATTTTTCCGTAGACGATCGTCTCTTGGCCTTGGAGCGGGGTGTAGTATTGGACGATTATTGCGAGCTTGACTGCTTGTAGGCGAGGGAAAATGACGTGGGGAAAGCATGGGGGTGTAATGTCAATGTTGTTCCTCGTGAAAGATGAGGCCGGTCGGGCGATGTGTGCAGCGTTGTTGCTTGAATACACCTGTTTTTCGTGACTGCTCAGGCAAGTAGCTCGAGTAAATGTACCATGCAAAAGGCCGAGCATCCTAGGCATGTGCAGCATGGCCATTTCTCGTCCGCCATCACACAAGACTCGACATGTTGAATGGCTTGACACATCAGGCAAGACCGACTGCGAGTAACAGATATATCGGCACCGCGGAAACGTATTGTTGTCAAGTTTCTTCGGCACAGATATGCGTAGATTGTGTCTGCAATGAGTGGCTTGAATGTTGGTGACCTTACTGCCATATACGGTCACGTGACACCGGCAACGCTGGATCAGCTTCCCTCGACGAGGCGTGTCGCGCGTTAGACGAGCGGCCAGCTTCAAACTTCGAGCATTGGAAGCACAATCTCCAACCACACCCACGCTCCACCATATCCTCACCCATCTTCACTGCAATTCCTCGTACACTCGGTCGCATTGAATTGCGCTCACTGCCGAGCTTCGGGAAGAACAATCTCAGCCCTACAGCCCCGAATCATAGCGACGGGCTAGCCTCCTGCATTTCAATATCTTGCTCTTGTCACCGGACTACTCCGTAAGAGTTCGAGCAAGCTACCTCCCACCCACGAGATCAGATCACCATGTCTGACCGTCGGATGCAGTCTTCTCGCGACGACCGTCGACGCGACCGCGATGGACCAGACAGGCGCAGACGCTCACGCTCGCCGCGCGGCGGAGGTGGTGGAGGCCGCAGAGATTACGGCGACGTAGACTCTTACTCGTCCAGCAGGAACTACAGAGAGAGGGAGCGCGAGGACAGGTACACTGGTGGCAGAGAGGACAGACCGCGTGACAGAGACTGGGACCGAGGCGCTGCGAGGAGGGATGCGAGACGGGACGATGGCGATCGCAGGCGCGACAACCGCCGCGACAGAGACTTGTTCGACGACCGACGTGGACCTCGCCGCGATGACAGAAGGGACCGCGATCGTGACGGCCGTGACGGAGGGCGCGGAGACCCCTCGGACAAGGCGCGCGACAACGACGATATGAGGCAGATGGAGCGCCAGAGCCGTGTGAAGAGCGCATCGCCGCCTCCGCGCAAGCCCAAAGAGCCTACACCCGATCTTACGGATGTGGCTTCGGTTCTTACTCGCAAGCGCAGACTGAATCAGTGGGACATCAAGCCGCCTGGATATGAGAATGTGACTGCCGAGCAAGCCAAGCTGTCGGGCATGTTCCCACTTCCTGGTGCACCCAGACAGCAACCCATGGATCCCTCTAAGCTGCAGGCTTTCATGAACCAGCCAGGCAACCAGGCCAGCACCAATGCTCTCAAGCCTGCCACTGCTCGCCAGTCGAAGCGTCTGTTCGTGCACAGGCTCCCAGCATCTGCCACTGATGACAGTGTCAGCGAATTCTTCAACTTGCAACTCAACGGACTCAACGTCACCAAGGGCGTTGACCCTTGCATCTCAGCACAGGTCAACCAAGCACAAGGCTACGCTCTCCTTGAGTTCAAGAACTCCGAGGATGCTACAAATGCCATGGCTCTGGATGGCATCAACATGGAGCCTCATGCGATGAATACCAGCAACGGCGATGCGAACGGATCCTCCAAGGGTCTTGAAATCCGCAGGCCAAAGGATTACATCGTTCCTGTAGTCACCGACGACACTCAGAACGAAGCTGGAGTACTTTCTACCATCGTCCCCGATACGCAGAACAAGATCAGCATTACCAACATTCCGATCTATCTCAACGACGAGCAGATGCAGGAACTGCTCCAGTCATTCGGTGAACTCAAGTCATTCGTCCTAGTAAAGGACAGCTCGACCGAGCAGAGCAGGGGAATTGCGTTCTGCGAGTATGTCGATGCGAATGTCACAGATGCAGCTGTTGAGAGCTTGAATGGCATGGAGCTTGGCGACGCGGCTTTGAAGGTCAAGCGCGCCAGTATCGGCATCCAGCAGGTCAGCGGAGAGATGAGTGTCAACGCCATGAGCTTGATGGCCGGCACACAGGCAAAGGCGGACGCCGAGTCTGGCAGAGTCCTGTGCTTGATGAACATGATTACACCCGAGGAATTGATGGACACCGAAGAGTCAGAAGGTAAGCTTGATCATTTCCCTATATACTACCTCTGTCTGCACACGCTAACTCAACTACAGAAATCCTCGACGATGTCAAGGAGGAGTGCGCCAAGTACGGCAAGGTCCTCGACACCAAGATGCCCCGACCCACCGGTGGCAGGCAGGGCGCTGGCATTGGCAAAATCTACGTCAAATACGAGGAGCCGGCTTCGGCGCAGAAGGCACTCGCTGCGCTTGCAGGCAGGAAGTTCGCAGACCGCACAGTCGTGGTCACTTTCTTCGGCGAGGAGTACTTCGATATTAACGCCTGGTAAACACAAAAATTGGTGGCGACAAATGAGTCCGCGGAGGGGTCAATGGAGTTTACATAGCCTGCGCTGGTGTTTGGTTGGAGCCGAAGACGTAGTAGGTTCTTTGTAGCAATAGGGTCCGCAGGCAGAGATCCGCGCGTCCCTTTTTGTATCATATTAAAATGAAGTCGCTCTGTATGGTTGCATGTGAAAATAAATGGTTGCCCGCTTCAGTGCTTATTGACGTGGAGGATGATTCGGCCCAACTAATAATAATAGTAAGGAAGAACTTGGACCCTGAAGACTATCTGACGACGCAGCGGGCGCTCAGCCACCACGAGGCGCCCGCATTCTTGATGGACTAGTTGTCTCAGCTCCTGGAATAATCTATCCCATACTAAGCCCTTCTACATACTCACCCTCGTGTACACACTGCAATTGAATATCCACACTATCCTCCTTTTCACGAGTCACTCAAACATTTGTCCAACAGCACACTCTCCAGCCACCAGAAACCGATTCCATCATGCCGTTCGGCATAGGCAAGAAAGACAAGGGCGACGACCTCGACTCCCAAAAGCGATCTCTCTTCGGCAGCCGCTCTAAATCGTCCAGCAAGACCTCCTTGCCAGCGCCCTCCTCAGCTAACCCCTACGCTGCTCCGCCTCCGCAAGGCGCCAGCTCGAATCCTTATGCCAACGCAGGCAGCTCGAACCCATACGCCAACGCCGGCAAGAACGATCCATACGCTCCCAAGAGCCAAAGCAACCTCTCACAGCCACCGACTAGCTCGTTTGGAAGCCTCACGCTGAACGGAAGTGAAGCTGGCGGTCCCCCTCCTAGCTACTCTGGTCCTGGTCAGGCGTCGAGGGATAAGAGCCCAGTACCGCCTGGAGGCTATGGTGGCGGAGCACCGAGAGCACCGAATGGAGGTGGTTATGGCCAATCGAGTTATGGCCAGGGTGCAGGATACGGAGAGAACCCCTATGGCAACGGTGCGTCGTCGACCTCGAGGGGTGGTGGTGGCTACGGCGGTCTAGGAAGGAGCAACAGTCAGGAGACCATGGGCACAGATGCTGGCCGCAATGCACTATTCGGTGATGCTCCCAAGCGAGTTGCTCAGCAGCAGCAGGAACAATCTCATCAGGAGCAGAGTCAAGATCACAGTTACGGCAATTCCGGTGGCTACTCTAGCGGCGGCTTCGATTCCACTGAAATGCCTGGTGGCTATGGCCCAGGAATGAGCGCACAAGACGAGGAAGACCAAGACGTGCTAGCCACCAAGCAACAGATCAAGCAATATAACAACGACTCCCGTGATGCTACACGACGGATGATGGCCATGGCTGCGTCCATGGACGAGACGCAAGCCAACACCCTGCAGACTCTAGGCCAGCAAGGCGAGCGCCTCTACAACGCCGAGCGCCACATCGACCAATCCACCGTCAACGCCGAAACAGCCCAAAAGAACTTCAAATCCCTGAAGCACGCCCAGAGAGGCATGTTCAACCCGGGCTTCAACGTCAGCGGCAACCCTTTCACCAAGTCGAAGAATGAGCAGGCACACATTGAGCGCGAAGTCGCTCACCTGGCGCGCCAGCGTGAGATAAGAGAGAACACTCAGCAAGCCAACTTCAGTGATGCCCAGCGCCGCGAGCGTGATGCCAAAGAATTGGGCCGGCTCGGCGGCCCATCGGGCATGCCTTCGAACAAGCCTTCGCTTGCTGACCGCGCGAAATACGAGTTCGAGCCTGATGATGAGGATGACGCTGCTAACGACGAGATCGATGCTAACCTGTAAGTACACCAATAATGTCTACAATAAGAGACTGCAAGCTGACCCAACAACCCGCAGTGCTGCCCTCACTCGCCACGCTCAAGGATGGAACCAGCGCGCCAAGGTTATGGGCAGAGAACTGGACAGCCAGATTGAACAGATCGATCGCACCAGGGCCAAGACCGAGAACTTGGAGAACGAAATGGATTATCTCGATGCCAAGATGAAGCGCCAGCTGAAGAGGAACTGAGCTGCTTTTGTGTGCTTGGATCTGTCGATGATCACAGGACTAGGTCATGCGTATAGAACAATAACAAAATGTGGCGTTTCTGCTTCCATTCTTGGCATACCTCGCGCGGAGTGACGACGCGGTCACTCTGTGGTTGACAACGTGACAATATCTGAAGACTGTAAGGTACAGTACTGTACATGCGTCGGTGGCTGTCCTCTAATACTGTAGTAGTAGCCTCTGCGAATGCATTTTTAACAACGAGCTCTAAATCCGCCTCGACAGAGGGGCAGAATGAGTGCACGCCATATGGACCTGTTGGTATATCACCATCGAGGATCCTAGTTCAGCCTCTGTACGACCTACTCAAAACACTTCTAGAGACGTCACCCAGACCTTCCCATGCAGACTTCACGCGGCAAATCTCAACCCACACCTCTCACATCCCGCATCCAGTAACTCCACTGCACGCAAGTTCTGATAGACGTCCTCTTTTACATTGAGGAAAGACCAAGCATTAGCTAGCCCCGGTCTAGTAAATGTACCTAAAATTCAAATTCTCCTTATCCGTTAAATCCCCAAACGCAGTGGCATCCAGATCGCGCCCCTCCAAACCTCCCTCCATCGCACTCTGGATCTCATCCCGGCGCTTGTTCTCTCTCGCTAGAAGGAAGCGCAGGGCGAGGATAAGCGCTGCTTCGATCAGGTGCGAGACGATCATGCTCCAGATGCCGAGCTGGTAGCGAGGGGCTTGCGAGGCGAGGTAGAAGAACGGACCGACGATGTTGCCCGTGCAGTAGCCTAGGAAGAGGACGGCTGGGAGGGGATGTGTTAGTCACGTTAGGGGGAAGAAGGAGAGGAGGGATGGGAATAGACGAACCGTTCGTGACGACTTTCTTGGTGTGGCCTGCGGTGTTTGCCGTGCTCATCGAGAGAACCATTACGAACGCTGCGTTGTACGGGCCGGTCAGGTAGTACGAGACGAGTCGTCCGGCTTGGTTGTCGGTGTCAAGGAATGCTAGACCGAAGGCCCCGGCGATGTTGGGTGCCAGGAAGAGCAGGATGAACCACGAGCGGGCTTGGCGGCCGGACTTCTCGACGTATTCGTTGGCGAAGACGCAGATGAGGATGCTGAGGGCGATGATGGCACCGTAGGGGATTTGCATCAGGGTTGTGACGAGGGTAGAGAAGCCGAAGCCTTTGATGATGATGGTGCCGAAGTTGGAGATGCCTGCGATGTCAATAATTAGCTTGGTTGATCTGGGTATACAAGTGGAGAGATAGACATGCCGCCGTTTGGGATGTTGCAAACCATGCCCAACAGAAAGAACATGTACAGTTTCACATCGCAGAAAGCTTCTTTGACCTGGTAAGCTTTGAGATGCTTGTTCTCGATGCCCGTCTGGTTGCCTCTCAACCTCTCGACCACGACCCTCTTCTCACGTAAAGTCAAGCCTTTGGCGGTGACAGGGCTGTCGGGCAGGAAGATGTACATGACAATTCCCCAGAGGAAGCAAAGAGCACCAATGATGATGAACTCGAACTTCCAGCTCGGCAGGGCAGCATCAATATTGCCAATACCAAAGCCTAGAAGTCCACCAACAGCAATACCGAACCCGTTGGCGATGTACCAGGTGCCCATAGCACGGGGTTGTTCGGAGCGCTGATCTCAAGGTCAGCTATACTCATCCCATTGAGAAACCATTGAAGTATCACTTCGCACTCACCTTATACCACATACTAGTGATCAACATAAAACTCGGATCCGCACACGCCTCCGCCGCACCCGCAAACGCCCTCAGCGCCGCCAGCCCCCCAAAGTCCCTCGCCGCCGCTTGAATCATCAAGAACACGCCCCAGAGACAGATATTAAACCCTAGATACCGCCCAATCGGCAAGCGTTGCATGAGGAAGTTCGTCGGAAACGCCCACGCCAGGAACCCGAAATAGAAGATCGAGCTGAGCCAGCTGTACTGCGTGCCTTGGAGGTTGAGGTCTTCGCGGATGCCGAAGATGGCGGCGTACGAGAGCGTGGTCTTGTCGACGTAGAAGAAGACGTAGCAGACGGCGAGGTAGGGGAGGATCATCCAGTCGACTTTGCGCTTGACGCGCGCGTCTTCTTCGGGGGAGATGGGCTCGTGGAGCTCGTCGGGCGAGCCGAAGAGCGCCATGGCGACGTCGCCGTCGCCGGAGCGGGAGACTTTCCATTTTGATTTTGGAGACGGTGAGTGGGGAGTTGGGTTTTCGGCGTGGATGGCCGACTCTGGGTCGAGAGACTCTTTTGGAGGTGTAGAGGGTGTTGGCGAGATTTCGGTGATAGATGGGTCTTGCGCCGCAGGCTTTCGATTCCATATAGCCATTCTGAGCGATGCCTACGGGTTGTTACTTGAAGATAGTGTGGGTTATTGACAGCGCTGTGCTGTTAGAGTGTAATATTGGATAAAGCTATTCGTAAGGCGCGTATTCAGGTTCCTGTAATTCCTTTCTCAGTAGAAGAGCACACGGGAAGCAATGACAACGAAACGCATGTAAGCTGGAGCGGAGAAGTAATGGCGACAGAGGAGAGACGAGCAAAGGACATAGCATGTTCATACAGACATACATTTGCGGCCCCAACTGGAGCCGCCCTCTCTATCCACATAACCGCGGCCGTTCGCTCATCATCATGTACAACATCGGCCAAACGTCCCAGCGAGCAGAGCCGATAGCGGGCCAAATCCGTCGTGTCACTTGACGAAATCGCTGGGGTCTTTGCGCGGAGAGATACTGATGTTTGGCATCTCGCATCAACCCCAAGCCCGTGGCGTCTGCCAACCCCGCGAATAAGCTCCACTTCAAGTGCGGAGAGGAAGCGATCGGCAAGGCTTCGTGGCGAGGACGGCGAAGCTTGGGAAGCTTTCTTGGTGATTGGCGGCTTGTCGCTGGGTGCGTCTTTCGGTTCTGCCGATTCTCGGTTGTGATGGTCGTTCATAAGTGAATTATATGTGTCCCATTCCATTGCGAATTCGGTTCCCTAAAGAGTCGGATCGTGGCATTTCGGGCATGGCCTCGTCTACATCGTGAGAAAATACCGTCGAAGGTGGCTGATACCTAACAGCTCAGTACTCGCGAATTTGCAGGCATGCAAGCTTTCGACGTGAGCTCAATATCCGTCGATATCCTCATTTAACATCGATCAATCCCAAATCCGTACCTATCCTCTCCGTTTCCCCCCATACGGATCATAAACTCCATTGAGATCGCCTGTGTCGTCTCTAAATCGCTTCTGTCCATGCCCGGACACATAAGCAGAAGTAAATGCATCCTGCCACATATTTGGAGTCACAGTAGGCATGCCCGGGAATGGGCCGCTTTGAATTGGCGTCTGTTGCTGTTGACGGACAGCTGCCACCGCGGGTGGCTGGTAGAAGCTGGCTGCCATTCCAGCACTCACAGGCTGTTGTGGCATGGTCTGTCGCATCATCGAAGCAGAAGAGACCGGCGTATATTGAGCGGTTGGTGGAGAAGGCTGCTGAGGATTTGGCTGAGGTCCAAACGCAGTGTTCCATTGCGAGAAGATCCCAGACGGATCCCAGACGGGTGTAGTGCTCTGTTCATTGCTTGAAACTCTTTCAAGAGAGTAAGGCTGTTGGTAAGCAGTGGTTGTGACGTGGCTGAAGTTCTGCGTGGGATAAGCCGTTGATGATGGGAGATCGAAACTGTTTGTGTTGAACGCCACCGGGTTGGCTCCCGGCATCGACGCGCTAGCAGTCGTTGCGTCGAATGATTGCATGTAGTCAGATGTCGGATTCGTCGTCTTCGGGGAGACATCGTTGTGTGGCAGCGGCCAGCCCTGACCCACGGCACTTTGCATGACTGCAGGCTGCTGCATCGATTGTGTGGTGATTCCATTCGTCACTACATGCTGATCCATGACAGGGCTGTGCATACCCAGAGTGTGCTTCAGCTCGAACGGCTTGCTCGTGTCCCGGCTGAAAGCTTCGCGAAGTGCATTAATCTGCTGTTGGATCTCCAGTTGTGTAGACGAAGTGCATTGCTCAAGTACACGCATATGTCTGGTGAAGTATCGTCGCGCTTGAGAGTTCAAAGCCGGATCCGGACACGTGATTGCAACCTACATTTCGTTAGCAGTCTCAATCATATGTCTGTGGACGGTAACTTACAAGATGAAGCATGGTGCATGTCAGCACGCAGTACACGGTAAAATTGATTCCTCGGAGCATGAAATGCAGCCCATGAAGCCCAAAGTCGCGTAGCAGCGCCTCTTGTAACTTACACATCTTGATGGCCGAATCTACACAAATATCAAGATGGCGTCTCCAATCGGGAAGCTTCATCTCGAGCCTTGTCTGTAATTGTGGCCGGTGGTGCATGACAACAACCAAGTGGAAATATGCGTGAGCGTCAGCCAGGAAGTGGTCTCCGCCGAGCCAAGGAGGACTTCCATCCTCCGGATAATGAATCTGTAGATCTGCCGGCAAGTTCTCGAAGAAAGCGTCAAGATCTTTATCATGTTGTCCCATTGAAGGATCGAGCGCCCAGGTTTGTGACTTTTTGCGCTTTCCAATCTGCATCATGGTGTTCGTCACTTTGATGGCATGTGCAGCTTGGGCCATCATCGTATGACGCCTACTGCACTGATAGTCGAAGACATCTAGTTCAGGTGTAGGATACGGGAAGTCTTCGTCAACAGTTTCGGCCTCAATTAGGAGGTCGGACCTTCCTTGAGGTCCGCCTATGATGAGTTCATGGCCAAATAGTGTTTGCCAAATCCTCGTGTACATGAAGCAATCAGCCCGTGGAAGTGTACACGGGGTTCCAGCGCCGTGTTTGTCATGATGTTCATGCATATCCAGATCCATCGCCATGGTGATGATATATTTGAGAGCCATCCAAGAGCGATAGAAGTAACCAGGTTTAGGTGCGAATTCGCGAGCCTTCATCAAGATGATCAAAGCCTGCACAGTGCTGATTCTAGGCACATCTTTGTAGCTTTCTTCATGCCTAGCGGCCAATGCGAGCCACCTCTTGCATTCAAGAGGATGGTCAAGATATCGTGAGACTGAGGCGAAGATAGCTTCCAAAAGAAGCGGCGGGACCGTCTCGCGGGCATTCTGCCACTGATCGTAGAAGGCCTGCTTGTTCAACACCGGGATGTAAGGGTGGACGTGGTTGAAGTAGTACCCAAAGTAGTCCATAACTCGTTCATCATGCGGCATCATTTCCGGGGGTATCCGCACCGTAGAGTCTGTCATCACGCTTGCCGGAAGTGTGACTTCTGGCTCGTCGCGCATGGGCGTTTCTTTGGTGCCCTTATGGTGGTTGGCAATCCACGGCGAAGCACTTGTAATTTCGACGCGCAGATCACCCATCTGGTTCGTAAGGCTTTTGACAGCAGCATCGACATCCTCCGGATTTCCATCAGAGCTAGAAGATACTTCACTCTGATGCCGTACTGCCCGCGGGATAGTCTGGGATTGTTGATACGGGTTCGTGGCCGCAATTTGATGGTACCCATATTCAGATCCAGGCAGAAGAGCTGACTGAGTTACGCCCTTAGGTGGGAGGTAGCCAGAAGAGGCAGCACTATCTGTCTGTGAAGGAGCTGAGGTTGGTGCTGTGCTGAGTGGCGATCGGGTAGAATTGCTCCAAGAATAATCGGTGGGAGCAGGGCTCGACGTATGCTGCGAAGACTTGCTCGTATTTGGGTTGAAAGTAGTGTTCTGGAAGGTGAATTGGGTGTTGCCGGCGGAGCCTTCGGCAGCCTGTGTGATGGGATCATCGTCCGGGTCCAGGGTTGGCGGCACGCACTTCAGCTTGAGCCGTACACAAGCACCACACGGCCACGGGCCATTCTGCAAGGCGCCATCGCAACGTATCTTGCGTTTACGACAGCCGTCGCAGGCGCGCATGACCTTGAGGCGCTTGTGTCTGTTGTATTCGTCGACGAAGACATACTGTTTGGTGTGGGGAGCAGCGGTGGCAGTGGGCTCAGCCATGATGACAAAGTCAGACCTTCTGCAAGGTCGACAGGGTAGTGGGCAGGCGTGTGTTATTGTAGTGGACGGGGGTGAAACTCGTCAAATGGTGTAGGGAGGTTTGGGGCGTCACACATGAAGCGATCTAAGGAAACAACGACTCCGGATGATGTATCCGAAGCGCCATGCCCCGTTCCGTAGCAGGGCGGGCACCGGTGGTTTTGACAACAGAAGGATGCGGGTGGGTTGCCAGTGGGTTGGGTTGGGTTGGGTTGGTTAGAGGTTAGCTGAGGTGCAGCAGGGGTGGAGGCGGGAGTGAGGTGAAGAGGTGACGGCGCGATTCGGGTAAGGTGCACAAGAGCTGGCAAAGGTTCAAAGCGCAAAGGGGAGGGCACTGTGGGCACTGAGGGCGCCGATGGCACACACACCGAGACCCGGGCGCAAAGCCGTGGTAGATTTGATTTGAGCAAGGTGCGAGGAGACGCTTGACGTGCGGGCCCTCTGAGAGACAGCCAACTGCCTAGCGTTTCTAGCGCAAGTGGGGAACGCTTTTGACTTGCGGAAGGACTTAAGGCACGCACATCGCTGGCCGCCGCGACGCTGCCAGGCTGGAGAGATAGCCGGTGCTGCCAGGTACCGCTACGCCTGCGCGCCCACAGAGCACGTCACTCTATCCGATGGCGCTGCACTCCTCGCCATGGCCTGCCAGGTCGCTCGCACGAGCCGTGCCCTTGCGCAGTGACACCGTGGTCTCAGCTAGCGTCGCTTCGTCGCGAGAGTTCAGGCGTCTGCAAACAAGCGTGGCAAACGGTGGGATGGCCATCTTCTTGCGTGCCAGATGCCTCGGCATGCTGCTGCCACGCCGTGCCACTTCGCGGAGTTGTGCACGTGAAAACGGGCCGGTTGACATCCTTCCATCCTGTCAAGCCTGTAACTGAGACACGCACTCAATCTCGATTCTGTCAAGATCGCCCCGTACCCGTCTGGCGATGTGACAGCGCAAATTGTGTGAGGGCGCGAGTCTGTTAAGGCTGCAGAGAAGGTTACAATCACTACCACCTCCTAGTCACGATCAGCGAGCCTAGATCTTAGAAAATCGTCCGTGTTGAGTGATGTGAACCCCACCACGTACGTCTGAGGAACATCACTCTGCACGGTCGTATGTGCTGGACGTGCGGAATTATTGCAGCGAATCTTCAAAAGGTGCAACAGCGGACACTCCACCACTGTGGCCGCACTCCTTTCTGCATCTGCCTGGAGACTCGTGGTGTGGCGGAGGGCGGGTACCAGCAATGTGGTCTCAACGTCTGCTCGGCAAGCCACACAACCTGCCAGGATGCGTCTGCACTGCATTTGGGCGTTCCACCTTTACTACTTCTCGCTACTACTGTGGGCCAGATAGATGGACACCTCACGACTAGGCGATATCATTAGCATGGCACTGTTGTTTGCCAGCACCACCACTTTCCGACAGGAATGATTACTGGACAGCTGTGCTAGCGAACAGCCTCAGCAGCGTACTGTACCTGGTTCATGCGCGCTAGACTCGCACGAGCGTGTAATCCTTCGGTATCATCCGGAAGACCCTGAGCCTAGGACTGAGAGAGAAGGAGAAAGGTCCCACGGGTCCTTTGGTTGCATCGCTG
Source organism: Cladosporium oxysporum (assembly GCA_035771495.1). NCBI lineage: Eukaryota > Fungi > Ascomycota > Dothideomycetes > Cladosporiales > Cladosporiaceae > Cladosporium > Cladosporium oxysporum. The sequence goes on from JAWNKS010000004.1 coordinate 1,386,771, forward strand.
TGTTCTCGTGGGCCTCGGGGCTGTGTCGGACGGCGACGATTAGAAAGCGAGCGGAAGTTCTCGCATGGAGATAACGTGACCAGCTGGACTGCCCGGGCAGGTGGCGATGACGAGGATGTGAGACTTTTATATAGGCTCTCGCCTGGATATAGGATTCCAGATGCCGGCTTGCGCAAGACGATCAGTATGCAATGTAGAAGCATGTTCAGAAGAATCATATGCCGTGGTGGAAGGATGAAACACGGTTTGCGAGCGTGTCAGTTGTAAGGCAGGCAGTTAATAATCGTCACTGCCCAAATTGCAGTGCAGCCGACTTCCGAAGCCGGACGGACGGTTTGCTTGCTGGCTCTCGTCACACTTGACAGTCGCCTCCAGTCCTGCTGTGAAACAACACTACGCTTACCGAGTGCACCACAAACAACCAGCTATCTACACTCTACAAATCGTCACACATTCCACAAGCAGCCATGGACGCCGACAAGGACAACCCCAACCCGACCATCGTGAACGCCTCTGACCTGCCCTCACGCCGCGAATCCCACCCCACCACCAAACGCCCAACGCTCTTCGACTCTCTACTCGCACCTGCCTACCCATCCTACGCCGCTCCGCTCGATAGTGCTTCTTCGCCAGAAGCTTCCGACAACTCTTCAGACGACGAAGATGATGCGCCGCGCGAGGAGATAGACTCACAGGAAATTTACGACCTCATCGCCTCTATCCAAGACCCCGAGCACCCCAACTCGCTTGCCAGTCTTGCCGTGGTCAACCTGCCCGACATCTTCATCACTGGCCCGACCACTCCCACATCACGTATTTCCACGGTCACTGTGCTCCTCACCCCGACCACCGCTCACTGCAGCTTGGGAACCGTCATCGGACTGGCTGTGCGTGTGCGCTTGGAGAATGCCCTCCCGCCGCGCTTCCGCATCGATGTACGTCTGAAAGAAGGCACGCACACGACAGCCGATGCTGTCAACAAGCAGCTCGGTGATAAAGAGCGCGTAGCAGCTGCAATGGAGAACGGAACACTGGTTGGCGTGATCAGGAACATGCTGTCCACATGCGAGTGAGGTGGACCACTTTTCCGTCGCCACCAGTACACTCCGCCACGCAATCTCGTCAAACGTCACATACATATTTGACATCTTGCTCGCTTATACACACATAGCGGATCGGCCAACTGCGACGATAACGATTTAACGAACAATCAGGTAAAACTTTGGACCAAAGCGCCGCCGTTGACGCAACATCCGAGCGTCAAGCTAGAAAGAAATGCCTCAGGCGGAAAGTTTGCAACACACCACTACACTTGAGGCTACGCGAAATAGTGCCATACCACACGACTCACGCAAATAAGCTTCTTCGCCACGTGTGCGGCTAGAATACGAAACTCAAAGCTATGCCTTGCAGAAATTGATCATGATGCTGCGCCTCGTTCATCGCACGGCATATCTATGTGATACTCCATGGAAGCACGTCGTGAACTGCCGATGGGCTTCATGAAGCACTGATGAAACGTGTGGAGACGCAAACGTCTAGAAGGTGGAATTTTACCGTGCCGCCCATTGCGTCAAGTTCCAGATAAGGGTTCTGTAGGATCGCATTCTTCGGAAGCGGTGGGGTGGATGGTTGTTGGATGTTTTGGCGAGTGCGTATAGCCCTTGGCAAGAAATATCATGTACATACCAGGGCCTTTCGCGTGTTGAAACAATTTGAAACTTCGTTTGCGAGATTTCGTATCATGGTTGCAAATTCATGATGATGCACAGTTCAGTCGAGGAGACAGGTCCTGGTCAGGACGCCAAACATGCACCTCAATACTCAAATACTCGATGCTTAGCAGGGCGTGCTGGAACAACCCTCTAGAAAAACAAGATATAAAGGAATAGACCCCCAGAACTCCATAGCTACCCACCGATTCAAACCCAGAAACCTTTGTTGGATAATAATCGACGAAGGAGAAAACCCCAACTACACCCCCCTAGAAGCAGCAGCACCAGGCGCCCGCACCTCGCTGCTTTCACCACCTCCACTCCTGACCTCCTGATAATTCTGATCCGCCGCAACCTTGCTTCCTCCCTGCGGCGGCTGGTACACTGGCGGCGGCGCATCCCCAGCGTGATAAGCGGGCGGTGGCGGCGCGAAGTTGCTGTTCTGCATGCCGTAGCTGTCCGGGTGCTGCTGGCCGTAGTATGGATTCTGCTGCTGGTTGGCGTACATGGGCGCGCCGTGGTTGTTGGGATAGTAGTAGCGCGAACCGCGGGTGCTGCGGCGCAGCATCCAGGCGTGGTAGCGGAGGGGTGGGAGGTTCTTGCGCGCGCGTCGGCGGGCGTGCATGTAACCGCCGAGGAAGTAGGCGAAGAGGAGGAAGAAGAGGACTGCGACGATGGTGTAGCGGACGGCGGAGCCGGTCTGGTGAGAGGTGTGTTAGCTGGGAAGGGACAGGTGGTTTCGTGCTGAATTGTATGGACGTACGTCGCTCCACCACCATGAGCAGCGGCCTTCTTCGTAGCAATTTGAGTGGTAGCCGTAGTAGTAGTCGTCGTCGAGCTGACGACTTGTGAGGGTGGCCATGATTGTTGCTATGTGTGCGGTGTCGTGTATTCTTCTTGTATATTCTTTTATGGCAATGAGCCTTGAGGATAACCTGGGTCCAGATGGAGGTTCGTCCTGCTGAGCCCAGGGATACCGTATGTATAGTTGCACGGGTGTTTGATAAGCGCCGAGGGCGTCAAGCGCAAGGGAGGCGCAGCGCTGAATGAGCGGTGGTGATCAACTGTTAGACCGGGTATGCTAAGTTTCAACAAAAAGCAGACTGTGTAGTAACTTTGAACAGGCAAACAGAGAGGAGAGACAAAAGGACAGCAATACAGGTGCCACGAGGATAAGACAGTCGAACTCGAGGAGGACGTTGCTAGCTCGCTGTGGCTGTGGCTGGGAGTGCTTGGGCCTAGCGTTGCGCGGCGGGCCTCGTGTCTCAAGCCAGCCTCGTTGTTATTTGCTCTTTGTACGATGGCCACGATCTCATTCGAATTAACAAGCAGCCTGTATCTGCCAGCAATGAAATATTGGCAAGTTGGTCCATTGAGATGGAGCTCAGGTAGCATTGGTATGTTTGCTAGGTATTAACACCGATCTCCGTTCGTCGCAACATCTGCACGTTAAAAGAACCCTGATGGGACAAACACGAGAAAGACATACCCGCAGCCTCATCGTACACATATTCTGATCACGATTCGCCACAGCTGTATGATATCACGAACAGCGAGTGGTCATATATAAATCACCACATATCAGCGTTCACACACATTATGTCGACTCCAGGACACTTCCACAATTGAGAGATTCAGCCACGCTGTATATTCATGTTTACAGCTTTGTCATATACCCAAGTTCATGATCATGTCGAATGCTAGAGGAAGCTACCACCAGAGAACTTGGACGAGAAGCTGCCAGCTTGCTTGAGAAGTTCTTTCTTCTGGGTGCGGCCAATGCCACCCATACCCATGTCCTTTTCGCGGTCGAATGCACGTGCACTAGGATCGTCTTCTGCATGTTCAGGCTTCCGTCCTTGGTGTTGTTCCATAAGTGAGGGACCTCGAGCTTTGTCCTGTGAAGAACTATCAGTATCACCACATTTGCCCCAGTTTAGCGCTTTCAGCAAACTTACAGTACGTTCCTTCAAGGCCTTCGCCGCAGCATCGTCGCCTGCTTTCTTGTTTGGCCCTGCTGCTTTAGGGACACCCGGCGAAGGCCTCGATACACCCATCATTTCGTCTTCTAGCCTCTTTCGCTTTTGTTCCGGTGTCTCGTGCCATGCCGAGCTGTCTCCTCCCTTTTCTGCTGGCGCCTTTGCACCCTTTCCTGTGTTAAATCCTCGCGCGCGTAGTTTGCTAGGATCCATCCGTGAAGCGAGCCCGTCCTGTTCCGGAGGCATAGTCATCCAATCGTCTCGCTTTGGCTTCGCTGGCTCTGCTTGCGCTTCTGATGTGTATTGTTGTGGTTTCGTGCTTGGTCCGTCGTCCTGTGCTTCGCCTCCAGCTGGAGGTAATGAAGGCCCAAAGTCGTCATCATCACTGCTGCTCTCGTCCTCTTGTGGTTGCGCAGTCGCAGGCTCTGTAGGTCGCTCTTCTAGAGGTGCTGGTGGCATTGCCGGTCCGATAACTCTCCTTCGCTTGTCTGCGCCCTCGGGGCTTGGTGTTCGCTTTGCGCCGGAAGCTACAGGAGGTGCATCTTGGGTTTGTTCTTCTTGCTGTCGCTTCCGCTTAGCCAAGAGATGTGGTGGAAGCTCTGCGCCTATGCCCGACATGTTTATATAGATTGAGTGATGTGGTGATGGAAGTGTTGCTGGCGGGCGTCGATGATGATGCTGGAGGGCTTTGGTGTTTGTTCGCTCCGCGGCAGCTTGGCTAGCTCAAGGCATCCTCCATCCTAGAACGACCGCTGCTACTTCGATTCGATGTGATCACTTTATCACCGACGTCGCTTGATAATACATACTAGACCGTGGAATCGACATTGCCACTACACTGGCCTTCGCATCGCTTCGTGGTGCCTGGACGATACCTACATAAGACCTCTCCCAACCCAAACGCTTCCGCCTCAACCGATCAAGGATCCAAACATCTGGACGAGTCGCGAACACAGCATTGAAGATCCACAAAAGAGCTGGTGAAGCAATGTGCGATTACTGGGGACACAGATGAGCTCAATTTCGAGCGGCAGCGACGCAAGCGCTCATAAGAAAGAAGTCGAGGCAGCAGGCACGGATGATACAGTAGCTCCGCAGGCGGTAGTGGAGGATGTCGATAATGAGGCTTACTTCCTGCAGAGGAGGGAGGGCAGTGAAGAAGCATTGCACTCAACTTTGGAAGATGAACTAGAGGGGGAAATGCTGGATGGTGACAACACGCTTGAAGATGATGCTTCTCCCCCAATGGACCTGGATGAAGATGTCCCGCAACTGGAATATGAGAGATCTACCACTCCGGATGAAGCGCCTCTTGATCTGCCACCTGACCCAGTCACGCCGGCAGCAGGGTCTCCCCTCGCGAGTCCATTGGACTCTGGATCAATACCAGACGACACACTTTCAGCTTTGGGCTCCCAACCATCAACACCAAATCGGGCACTTCCCTCAACACCTCGTAGATTCCCTTCTCGATCGGCTTCGGGAGCTCTGCAACCCTTTGAGCGCAGATTCGAGGGTAGACCAACACTATCACCATCTCCCTCGTCGCGTGGTGCGTCCCCAGCATTTCTGTCTCCCCATTCAAGACAGATCTCGCTGTCTTCGCAACTATCGCCTTTCAGCGGTTCCTCGCAAGGCGATGCGACATCCGACGAGGCACCGCAGGCACCCTGGGAAGTTGTAAGGTGGACGAAGCTGCGAAAGATCACTGGCCAACTGTTCTCTGAGGTGGGCAAACGAAACTTTGGTAGGCCGACATGCTTGGCAGTATCAGCATTGATTGCCGTGGGCACGTCGAAAGGCTTAGTTCTCGGCTTTGATTATCATCAAACTCTCAAGATCATCATTGGACAAGGAACCAAGGCCGCCGAATGCGGCAGCGTAACTTCTTTGGCCATTGCGGCCGACTACACCACCATTGCTGCCGGGCATGCCAACGGCTACATCTTCACATGGGAGATCAACCGTCCGGCTAGGCCATTCCTGCAAGTTCCTCCTGTAAGCCTGAACGATGTGCAACGGCCACAACATCCGGATGGGCACGTAGCCGATCGTGCAATCCTGCATGTCGGCTTCCTAGGCACAAGACACACTGCACTTGTTTCCGCTGATTCTGGTGGTATGGCCTTTTCGCACTTGGCCACGAGAGGTCTCGGACCTGTCACACGTACGATAAAAACCACACGTCTACTTGGCCGATACCCGTCTGCAGATCCTCAAGCTGAGCGCCTCCGGAAGCCTAGTTCGGTGCTCGCGTTTTCGGCCCTGCCACTGGGGAATGTCGAGCAGGACACTGATAATATGGGCTTGACTGCGTTACTGACGCCGTATCTTCTGGTCATTGTATCGACTATACCAATCGCTCAGACTCAACATAAATCTGCACGACCCAAGGATGTGTCTCCACACAGCACGTTAAGCGGTTGTCTCGCGTGGTTCCCTGCTGTAAAGCTCAAAGGTTCAAGCAAAGATTCGGAGAAACAAGCTTCAAACACCAAATTGGTGTATTGCTGGTCGAACGTTCTTACCGTGCTTGATGTCAAAGTCATTCCTCAAGATGACTCTGCGGATAAGAATAAGCCTCCAAAGCTGGAGTTCAATGCACGAAGTCGATGGCGTGCAGAAGAAGCGATTGTTGCCGTACAGTGGCTGGGCCGCTCAGTGCTAGGCGTACTCACTATCAGCCAGCGCATGCTCATCCTCGAAGATGGCGGTTTGCAAGTGACTGACTCGGTCGATCTGCTCCATCGCCACTTGTATCACCAGGACACATTCTCGCGCCAACTTCACAATGTTGTAGAGCGACTAAACCCAGAAGATCCGTCGATGCACGGTGTGGTGGCCGATGCATTCTACATGAGCTTCAAAGCTTACAAAGGCCGAACTTTCTTACTAGGATTCAACGACTTGACTGTGGGTTCACTCTCGAACTGGGCCGACAGATTAGTTGCTCTCATGGAGACGGGCGATCACATTGCCGCGATCAGACTGGCTACGGACTACTACAGCGGAGTTGCAAACAATGTCACAGTCGGTCTACCGGATGATGATGAAAGCCGCCACGAGATGGTGAGAGAGCGCCTGCTCGCGATGTTGTCCGCTTCGATGGACTATTCTTTCGCGCAGCACGATGACTCGCGAGACGACCGCTTGAAGGAGCTCGCCGATGTCTGTTTCGACGCTTGCATTATAATGAACGAGACCGAGTACCTCTTCAACAAGTTTTTCGAAGTGTTCCAGGACGCCGATCATGAGGACATATTCGTAACTACACTGGAGCCTTATGTGCTTGACGGCGACCTGAACTTCCTCCCACCTGAGATCGTGAAGAGCGTGGTGGCATACTTCATCTCACAGAACGAGGCAAGACGACTAGAAGAGTTGCTATGCAGGCTGGAGCCGACTTCCTTCGATTTGGAAGAGATCACAATGTTCTGCCGACAGCACAATCTATACGACGCCATGATCCATGTCTGGACGCGTGCCATCAGAGACTTCGTAACACCACTCGTGGATCTCTTGCAACTTGTGAAGATGCTAGAAGCCGGGAGTGAGGCTGAGCACGCAATGGACAACCCTTACTTCGCTGCCGCCATGAGAGTATTCCCATATCTGGCCTTTGCTTTCACAAGCAGGCGTTATCCCGATGGCGAAGTGATGAACGAGGATGACGCTTCGCACGCCAAAGCCGATCTGTATGAATACTTGTTCTCTGGTAGATCGATGGCGTGGCCACCAGGAAGCAAGCAGATTTCCCACATCGAGACGAACCCGCAAGACGAGCCTGCATTCCCTTATTTGGTCCTGCTCCTGCGTTTCGACGCTGCCAGCTTCATGAGTATGCTGAACGAGGCATTCGAAGATCCGTTCCTCAACGAGGCCGACGAAGAATCTCAGCTCAATGGCACTGCTTCCACAAATGGGAACCGTGCAGGCTACAGGATGACACGACAACACATTGTCAGCATATTGCTGGACGTGATGGAACAGAACAACTTCGAACCCGAAGAAAGGATCTTCCTGGACATTTTCATCGCACGCAGTCTTCCCAAGTACCCAGCACAGCTTGTCCTGTCGGGCTCGCTTCTCAATAGTGTGCTGCAAAGATTATGTGAAGTCCCATCCGCAGAACTGCGGGATGATTGTCAGCTGAGCGCAGAATATCTACTATCGGCGTATCAGCCTCCTGACTCTACTGCTCTGATCCATGACTTGAAGCAAGCAGAATTCTTCAGAGTCTTGAAGACAGTTTACCGCAGACAGGGACTGTACACTGAGCTTCTCGAAACTTACTTCGAGGATCGTGAGGACAAGGAGGGCATCTTCGACTGCATCACATCTTGCCTGTTGCCCAACGTCGACCTCGGACAGAAACAAATGCAGAGTTTCAAGCGATGCATCGTAACGCATGCCAACGATCTTGCGAACATCAGTGTGGTCCAGACTGCCAGGACACTCCTCGCTAGCGCAGCTGAGCTTCTCGAGCCTACGGCAAAGGCGCTGCAGGACTCGCACCAGCAATTCATGTTCTTGCGCACCTTACTGGAGCCCAGCCTTGTTCGCGAGGACGCATCCCTGCGCTCGAAACATTCCGTCCCAGAGAACGTTCGCACAACTTTCCAAGAACGGTACGTGCAGCTCATGTGTGCCCACGAGCCTGACCACGTCGCCGACTACGTTGGTCTCTTGCAATCTGGAGACTTACGACTTGATCGAGTGCTGCCGGCTTTCGAGGAGAGCGGTGTCATTGACGCAGCAGTCGTCTTGCTGGCACGAGATGGACTTGCTCGAGATGCTATGGATCGACTCGTCGCGCACGTGCAGAGTCAACAGCATGCACTTACGAGTCTGATCGAGGCTGCAAACGAATCTCCTGACGCTGAGGCCACGAGGGAGACTGCCGATGATCTCGTCGAAGCTGTTCAAAAGTACACTAAAGTGGGAATCTGGCTTTGTCAAGGACAAAGCGCCACGACAGAACGCCGCCCACGGCCTCGCGCTAGTCTGATGAAAGACATTGACGAGAACGACCTTGACATGGACGAGTTCCTATGGCTGAACTTAATTGACACCATCGTCCAAGTGACAAAGGAGACGTCTTCAGCCCTACAAGCCCTAGAGGACCACCCCTCGGAAACCAACACCACCAGCCTAGACGCAGACTCGCTTCGACGAGCCCTACGCACAAACGTCCAAGAAACATTCACAGCCCTCCTAGCCGCCACATCAGCCCACATCCCTAAACAACAAGAACACCAACCCTCCCCTCAGCACCCGCCCCAACACCAAACCAACCTCTCCTTCCTCCGCATCCTCCGCGCCTTCCTCACCCGCGCCGCCACAACCGCCCCCTCCCTCTCCGACCTCCGCTCGGTCCTATCCGACATCTTCAGCGCCTACGCCTTCGAGCAAAATGTTCTCTCCCTCGCCACAGACCTCCTCGACAGCGCCGTTTTCACCGACATCGCCGCCGCGCACGCCCGCCGCCAGCGCGGCTGGCGCCCCAGCACCTCCGTCTGCTACACCTGCAAGCGCCGCGCCTGGGGCCCGGGCATCGGCGAGGTCGTCTGGGACGAGTGGGTGAACCGCGAGACTGCGCGGGAGCGCAGCAGGGCGGAGAAAGCGCTTGCGCTTAGCGGCGGGGAGGAGGCTAGGAGGCGGTCCAGGGGGAAGGCGAAGGCGATGGTCGCGGCGGACCCGACTGCGGATGCGGTGGAGGATATCATGGGGGAGGACCGGACGAGGTTGGCTCTTGTGGTGTTTGCTTGCAGGCATGTGTTCCATCGGGTGTGCTTGGATGAGAATGTGAAGGGGGATGGAGAAGGGGAGAGGGTGTATAAGTGTCCTGTATGTGTAGAGCAGAGATGAATTGAATTGAGATGTGTTGATTTTTTGGCATTGCATTTCTAGTGCTCATGTGTACTCTTGCAATAGAGTCTTTCTTAGATTTTCGCCGTAATGCGAGAGCCTGATATAGGACAGGAGTGTAATCATGTCGTGAGAAATACTTCCGAGGAGGTATACGCCGTGACGTGCAGTCTCCAAGTGCAACCCAAAAGCAATCAACATCTGCAACTGTTTTGTTGTTGTACATATGAACATACACTGCTATACACTTGCTACGACTACACAACACAATACAATTGCGATCCCCCTACTCCACGCCAAAACTCGCGAGCTACCATGCAGCCTCAACGAAAGCCAACCCACCATGTCAATGACAGACAACAACACACTCCTCTCATCACAACAGCAGAAATTCCCTACTTCTTTCCACCCTTCTTCTTAGAAGGAACAACCCTGAAGTTACCGTTGGCAGGATCCTCCTTGGGAGTCTCAGGCTTAGCGGGACCCTTCTTTGCAACCTCGCTCCAACCACCCGGAGCCGCATTAGCGGGACTACCGCTCTTAGGCGGGGTGGAAGTGTCGACAAGGCCCTTGTCCGCAAGCCTCTTGCGGCGGATGAACTCCTCGGCGAAGTGGCGAGAATCGATGGTAGAGCTGCTGCCGTGGACGGCTTCGGTGATGAGCTCGGCTTCGGCGGGGAAGAAGATGAGGTCGGCGACGAATTGCTCGGCTGTGAAGGATTGTGTTAGCTTGTGCCTTGTCTTGAGATGTGATTCTGGTGATAGGTGACTTACCAGTGAGACCCGGGTTCAGGTCGGGGCGCAGCTCGTTGATGGCCCACTTCCTGAACTCTTCCTGGGCGTTGACGGCGCCGGAGCCGGTCAGGGTAGCGCTGCGAGACGGTGCCTTCTTGACGGCAGCGGACATCATCGGCTGGACTGCGGGCATCATTGATGCACTGGGGACACGAGCGGCAGGAGCAGGAGATGGTGCTGCAGGAAGCTTAGTCTTGCCACCAGCACCAACAGTCGTCCAAGCACTGTTGCCAGGAGCGGCAGAGGCCTGAGCCGACGGAGGCATGACCTTGCCGGCGAGGTTGGCGTAGCTCTTACCACCAGCTGGGCTGGGGACGCTGGCCATGGCAACCGCCTGGGCTTGCGCGGCAGCGGCGGCAACACGCCTCTTGCGAGCCTCTTCTTCCTTCTGGATCTGAGCCATGCTCTTAGCGGCAGTGCTGGCCGGCTTCGGCTGAGCAGCCTTAGCCCAAGCGCTTGTTCCCGAAGAGACAGGGGAAGCACTTGTCGCAGCCCAGGTGGACGAGGACGGGAGACCTGGCGCGGGAGGTGCAGCAGCGGCAGCAGCAGTCTGGAGCTCGAGCTCTTTCTGGAGAGCGGCACGACGGGCAGCGGCGGCGAGCTCCTCCTGTTCGGCAGCCTTCTTAGCCTCTGCTTCCTGGATCTCTCTGAGCGAAGGACCCTTAGGAGGACCGGCGGGCTCCTTGGCCCAGGGCGCGACAGTGGTCGGGGTCTCAACGCTAGGGGTCTGGGACCTGGAACGAGACTCGGCGTTCAGGTGTTCAGCGACGGTCTGTCTGCTAGTCCTCTGTGCTGCAGGTGCAGGAAGAGGAGACTGAGAGGGCGCTGGCGGGAACGGTTGGGGAATGCCAGTGTCAACCTTAGCCCATGCCTGCTGCACTGGTGCGGGCGACTGCTTAGCAGAAGCTGCCTTTTGAACTTGCTCGGTGAGAGTAAGAGGCTCCTTCGTCTGCGCCTGCTCTGCTTGGGTGGGAACGGGTGATCCGACGCTGCTCTCAGTAGTGGTGGACTCAGCCGCCTGGGAAGGCTGCTCCTGAGCCTGCTGCTTTTCGGCAGCGGCTTGAGCCTTGTCTTGCTCCTGAAGCTGTTGGAATTCTTGAAGACGCTCGTTGGGAGCCTGCTGTTCGGGCTGGTCTTGCTCTGTAGCATCCTGCCTGGCCTGCTCCTCGTTGAGCCTGGCGCGGTCCTGGAGCATCTGTTGAACTTGCTGTGCGTGGGCATCCTGGGACTGCTGTTGCTGAGAGAAAGGTTGACCGGGAGCGCCAAACTGGTTGGGCTGTCCAGAGCGGTTGCCGAGGTTGAGCCTATTCATGATACTCGGGATCTCTTCTTCAGCGATGTGACCCAGAGAGTCGACACCGGCGCCTACAGCACCGAGCCCGGCTTGCGGGTTACGGAATGAATTGTCAAAGAAACCAGTAGGTGCTCCTGCAGCAGGTGGTTGAGTAGGGCTGGCCTGGAATGCGCCTGGGCTTGTGATAGAGCCGAAGCTTGGCTGCGAGTGGAGGCTCTGAGCGCTAGAGTGACGGTGCAACTGGCCACCCTGGGATGCTGCTCCAGGCGCAAAGCCTGGGTGAGGGCCTTGAATGTGCTGCATGCGGTGCGCGATCTGCGCCTGGGCGAGGTGCTCCTTCTGGCGAGCCATGAGATACTGCTCCTCTTGCTTCCTACGCTCAAGGGCATTCTGCTGGTCGGCAGTGAGAGTGGTACCAAAGGACGGGAAGCTGGATGCGAACGGGGGCTGCGCGCCACCAGTTGGGGCAGCGGCAGCAGGAGGTGCAGCTGCAGCCCATGGTCCGGGTGGCGATGCAGTGTTCTGGCCGTGAGGGATTCCAATCTGGGGGACGAGGAAAGGCTCCCTCGAGTTTCCAATCCTGCGGATGAGTTGGGCGAGAGGCTCATAGTCGGCATCCTCGGCCTTCTTGACAAGCAGCTCCGGCGAGAAGAAACCCGCCTTGTACCAGTCGTGCATCTCCAGGCCGGACCATGGGCCCTGAGTTTGACCCTGAGGGTCACGGTAAATCCAGCGCATCCTGTCGGGCATGACCATGGTGCGCTGCTGTGGAGGCGGCGGCTGGTTGGAAGCAGAACTTCCAGGCGGCTGATGCTGGCCCGCCATTTGCTCCTGCAAAAACTGGTCGCCATCATGCTGGCCACCAAAGCCTTGTCCTTGGAATGGGTTGTCCACATCGAGTCCGCCCAGTCCAGCGAACTGTGCCTGTCCAGGTCTCTCCTCGTGCTGGTCGCCCTGGCGCATCTGATCTTGCATGCCTTGAGGGAACATGCTCGCCATTCGGCTGCCGCCAAAGCCGGAGCCAACGTGAGGACTCATAGCGCTACCGCCACCCAGGCCAGCGAGGTTGGGGGACTGCATGTCTCCGAGCGAGTTGCCCAGCATACCTCCGCCGAATGCGTTCGATAAACCAACGGTCTGGCGACCAGGAGTCCCAAGGCCCGGCTGGCTGGTGGGCCATGCAGATGGACCACCAAATTGTCCAAGGCCTCCCAAACCAGTGAAGCCGCGGTTAGGACCAACACTGCTGGTCTGGCTGCGATCATCGCTGGCAGGACCTTGTCCGCCAACATGGCGTCCGAGGTTAGGCAAACCACCAAGACCACTAAGGCCTCCGCCCTGGTGCATGGCGTCGCCACCATACCCAAGGCCTGGCAGAGGCGCGCTTGGGATATCCGGGGTATCGTCAAGAGACTCACGGAGCTGTTCGCCGCCGTGTTGCTCTGGGGACTTGTAAGGGTTCGTATCGGTAGGACTTTGGGGATCGTTCGCAGCAGAGATGCCAGGGCGTCCAGGGGTCTGCTGGTTGGCGGACTGCAGGAAGCCAGATCCGAATCCACCAGCATTGTCCGTGGTCATACCGAAAGCTCCGAATCCAAAGTCACGATCGCGTGTGTTTGAGCGGCTTGGGGTGTCGAAGCCACGGAGTCCCTGATGAGTGTTGGGCGGGGAGAGGTCGGAGCCAGCAGCCAGCGCGGCACTTCCAGATGGACCATCATCCTCGTCAGGCTCTTCCGTGAGCGCTCCAGGCGCGTCGTTTCGGTCCTGGGGTCTCCAAGATTCGTTCTCGTTGACCTTGGGCAGATTGGAAATGCTGGTCTTGTGCTCCAGAGCCTTGGCACCAATGTCTTCATTGCTGTCCTTGGACAACAAATTCTTGAACCTGCTTTCTGCTCTCCCACTACCGAGGCCAGCTCGTTTCTCACCAGGCGTACCCTGACCAGATCCACCCAGGCCAAAGTTTCCGAAAGAGCCCATTGGAGAGAATCCAGCACTTTGAGGTCCGTTTGCCCAAGGCGAGGTAGGAACGCCGAATCCAGCTCCTCCCAGTGGGCCAATTGGATTGCGCTTCACCCCAGAGGGAGTAGTAGCGCCTTTCTCCTCGCCTGCAGCATCCTCGGATTTGCCAACATCCTTCAGATCGGTTCTCCTACGAAGAAGTGAAGCTGGTGGCGACGGGGCACGCTGCTCCTCTCGAACAGTCGGAGAAGTGACAGAATTCGGGAAAGGATAGGAATCGCCTGTCTGGCGGCGAGAGCCACGGGCGGTGCTGGGAGATTGCATGCCAAACCCGCCAGGAGAATTGACAGACAGTTTGCGACCCAAGACACCGTTAGACTGCTGAGTATCCTTGGTGGTAGTCGGTGGTTTGAGCGGTGTGTTGACCGAAGTGGTGAAGAGCTAGTCAAAGTGTCAGTCCAGTGCTCGGTGTTGAAGAATTATTCCATCTATAGATACCCACCTCTCGTTCTTCGTCGTCCATCTCGGTCAAAGCCAAGGGCTCATAGGTCCCATCATCGTCCCAGCAGACATCCGGACCAGGAGGTTGCTCTCGGCTAGCATCGTTCCTGCCCCATCCAGCAGCTGGAGCTCCGTTCTGGCCATTTGGCTGCCAGCCTCCAATGTAGAGATTCTGAAGATCCTCCTGGAGGCTCTCATCCGCGCTCTGCTGCTGTCTGTAAAGGTCGAGAAGCTGGTTCTTGGAGTAGCGCGGGTCGCTCACGGTTCCGTTACGGTGTGGCGGGACGTAGCGCGGGGGTTGTGAAGAGACAGCGGGATTGGGGAGGTTCTCGATGTTCTGCGGCGCGGCGGTGGAAGTGTTGACAGCGTTGGAGGTGCGGCGGAAGGTTTGCGTAGCCCCGTTAGGTCTACGCGCCCTAGAAGTCAAGATGGTTAGCACAAATGCTGGCGTCTCGAGTCGTGCGCCGGAGTGGATGCGATGGTGATGGCGATCGCATGGCTGGGCAAGGGCTTTGGATGTGCATGCAGAGGGATAGGTAGACGTACCACTCCGAGCCGGCCTCGCGTGGTTGCGCATTTTGCTGATTGCTGCCCGCCGCCGCCGAAGCAAAGGTAGAGGGTGCCATTGTATTGGAAGGTGGTTGGAGGTGAATGACCAGCTCGGGCGATCGAACGGGAGGTCGTGGGTGGGTTTGGTTGGTGGAAGGTCGATAGAGTCGATGGCGCTGAAATGCGGGAATGAGTTGGTTGTGGGTGGTGAGAGTGCGGTGCGTTGTTCGGGACTCGTCAATTGTCGAATGGCGTAAGTCTCCCGGTGGTAGTCGCACGTCCAGCGAAAAGTAGTTACGCGCACGGGCCCACTCCCGCTCGGCTCTTTCCTTGCACGCGATGTCTTGCTGCAAGGAACAGACAGCAACAGCACATGCGACTCTTTGCGGGTGTGTTGTGTTGAGGCAGCGAAGGAGAATATCACATCGATCTCTTCTCGTTTTCACTCTGCTTTGGTCCTTTCCTTGAGCTCACAAGCAAACACGCATCACGTGAAATAGATAGATCGTGTGGCCACCTGTCAAAGCGCGACGCGTCAAGCATCAATCACCAACCACCCCGTCCAATTCACTCACTCAATTTAGCTCTCAGGAGGTAGCACGTATACCACCCCTCAGGCATTGCTGCAGACGCTGTTGACATCCTTGGGTGTGCCACCTCGAATATTATCACGTGCACTAAGTAGCTCTGGGTGCCCCATCACACCTCCCCAAGACCATCCATGTAACACCGCTCAACGCCACCCTAGCTGACCATCGCATCCAAATTGTTTGCTACAGCACCAGCATCCCTAGCCTTTCTCCGCCAAAGACTTCACCCGACAGCCTCCATCCGCACCATGCATCGTTTGCCTCGGAGCAACTTGTCGCGCAAACCATAGCTCATCCGTCTGCCCCGTCCACTGACTACATTCCCCATCCCTCCTCCAGCCGTGACAGTAGCTTGATAAGGCAACCTCCTGTGCCACCAGCTCAGCAACAGGGAAAGCGTGGCAAGGCCATATATTCGGGCTGCGAGACCAGCTGCTGTCTCTTTATTCGACATGTTGCCATACACTCCTCTAGTACGCAAAACTTGCTTAGAACACACAGCCACTTCTTGTTGATAACCAGCCACATATCACACGATACACGACGTATAGTCAATGAACCCTATGGACGTGGCCATGATTCTTCCTCCTATGAACAGGCATAGCGTGTACGGTATGATGTTATCACCTCTTACCTCTTTTCGTCGACAGACATGATGGTCCCTCATCACTACGATCGTTCACATAGCCACATATAACTCACAATCCCCTCCAACAGGTCTACCACCACCACCCATGCCCTACCCTCCAGGCCTCATCAGTCCAGGCATCGGCATGCCCATGCATCCCGCGCTCTCGAGCCACGACCCAATGGGAATAGGCATGCTGGCTTCCTCCGGCCTACATCCAATGGGCATAGGCATGGGAATGGGGATGGGAATGGGAATGGGTGGTTTCCACCCAGCCATGCTCGGCGGCATGCGCTCGCGCCACAGTCCCTACTACCATCAAACGTACGCCTACGGCCCTGGACGCAGCGGCGCTCGCTACTTGGACCCCTACGATCTGTTCGATGATATCTTTGACGAGGATGTCTATGTGGACGACTACGATGATATCGACGACCCGCTGATCATGTGGATGCGAATGGCGAGAGGCGGACGTGGTGGACGCAGAGGGCGGAGGGGACGATATGGCAGGTATGGTGGAGGTGGGTTGGGGTATCATGGCCTGCTGTGAGATCATTGGCAGGAGGAGGAGATTCGTTCCTGACGGCCGTTTTGAGTTCTCGGTTTGCTGCTTCGCTATGTGGATGACGATTTGGCGTTGGTCGGAGTGGATGCTGGCGTTCTGAGGTCCACGATTCTATTTTCTCTTTGTGATAGGCTAGAGCGTCACGTTCGTTGGTCTTGCTGATGGTTTCTGGCAATACTCTAGCCCCGATCCAGACGGACACATAACGCGAACATGACGAGCAGAACTACGAGATGGCTGGACCAGATAGCTCATAGCTGCGATCACTTCAAGGTGTACATGACGAATGACAACCAGACTCCAGTAAGATCCAAAGGCCACATCACAAGCGAAGCAATCTTCCCTCATTACTCGTTCAGAGATGGTGTTACGATGGCAAGCCGGTCGTCTCGAAACCTGCAGTGGAAGACACCAACATGTGAGCGAGTCGGATGCGCATCTTGCTTCTGAAGCATCCCAGTGGCGAGCTTGTTGCGTGCAACGATCAAACCAGTTGTTACTAGCACACAGGCGACTGAGACATCAGTTGAGCTTCGACGGCATCTCTGTGGCAAGTACATTGATTTTCGCAGCGATGACTGACGGTGCTTGTTCGTCAGTGACTGAAAGTCGACCTTAGCCAATATGATGTCTCAATGGCAGGCAGAGTCTGTCTCACAAAGGTGCATGAAGAAGGTTATTTGCTAGCCTGCAGCCCAAGTGAGGTCAAAGCGAGGTGATGCCTGAGTACGCGAGGGATGGCGTACAATTCTACTTCAAGCGCAACTATGCAAATGTAGAGGACAAATAGCTGAATGGAACGAGGTTCAAAATTTGGTTGGTGACGAGGCATTTTCATTTGCATACTTGATTATGTAATACGTATTACAAAAGACATCACTTCGAATAAGGTATTTAGGCCTTAATCTATGGACCACTGCAGCCACATACAGACTGCCGCGGTGAGTAAGAGGTCGTTCCAAAAGGATGAATCTCCTTTTCACCAAAATAGGGCTGCGACAAGGTAGAGAAGGTCGGGCCCAGAGTGTTGGAAAAGTTGGCAAGGAAAACAAGACGAGAGGAGAAGGGGAAGTGAGATGGGACGACAGAGGAGCAGCCTGGAGGCTGAGAGCTGACTGGGCTTGTTACGGCTGTACAGCTATTCAAAGGATGAAAGACGCAGCAGACCGACTACTGTTTTCAACGCCGGACTCCTGAATTGTGGGTATCATGAATTGAATCTCAGGCTTTTGTGCCTTCGAAGCAAGTTATTGCATTGGATCTCGTGTGGCGCGTAATATTTACTCCTCAGGGACTGTGAATTCGTTAGAAACGGTCTTTCGGTGTGCGATTTTCGAGCAAACTCACTCTCAATCTCGCCGGACTTGATGTCGTCGGAGACGCTCTTGGGGGAGCGGCCGTCGATCTGGCAACCGGTGGAGAAGGCAGTGCCGACAATCTCAAGGACAGTACCCTGGAGGGTCTTGGCCATGGACTTGTGGCGCATGGTGCGGCCAATCTCGATGATCTCGTCAAGAGGGATGGACTTGGTGTGCTTGATGTTCTTCTCCTTTTTGCGGTCACGCGGGGGCTCCTTGAGGGCCTTGATGACAAGGGAGGAGGCGGAGGGAACGACAGAGACGGCGGCCTGACGGTTCTTGATGGTCAAGCGGACGGTGACGCGGAGACCCTTCCAGTCGCCAGTGGCCTTGGCAATGTCTTCACCGACCTTCTTGGGCGAAAGACCGAGAGGACCGATCTTGGGCGCAAGGGCGGAAGAGGCACCGACCTCACCTCCGGTGGCACGGAGGTGGATAATCTTCTCCTCGTTGGGATCGAACTTGGGAGCTTTACGATATCATATCAGCATTGTCGCATAGAGGACGTGGAGACGTCCGAGTCTCAGTCTGAGCTGAGTAGCCGCGGATCGAAGAGGTGATACTTACGCATGGCTAGGGCGTAAGGTAGTCTACCTTAATCGATTTTTGTTTGTCGGAAGGGTCGTCGGGTGAAAGAGAGGGAGAGTGTGCGACGATGTGAAGTTCTTAAGCAATTTGTCGAATTCCCGCGGTGTTGTGGCCCGCGCGCGGCGCTAGCCGAACGACCAGCAGTCGATGCCTCAGGCGTGCGTGATGAATCGCCGACCTCAGGCGCACGGACTCTAAGTAACCTGCAACGTTAGGCTCTCTGACACTTGAGACTCCGGACAGCTTGCAGTAATAAAGTCGCAAGGGTCGGGGGCGCACTTGAAAGTCGCAAACACCACTTCCTTCGTTCCTTTCAACGCCACTTTATAACGCGAAACGTATTCGACCATATACGACCACTTCACACATAGCCACCACCAAGATGGCGCAACCACAACCCCCTCCCGGAGCACAACCTGCCGGGTTCCCGCCCGGTGGAATCCAACTGCAGCCAGGACAACAGCCAAGTCCCGAGCAGATTCGTCAGATCCAGGCCCAAATCGCTGCCGAGGCCGAGAAGGCTGGAATGTCGGTGCCGCAGTTCATCGAGCGACAAAAGGCCATTCACAACGCCAGGATGCAGCAGATGCAGCAACAGGGCGGCCAACCTTCACCAGAACAGATCCAGGCCATACAAGCGCAAATCGCCGCCGAGGCTGAGAAAGCTGGTCTCACCGTGCCACAATTTATTGAACGCCAAAGGGCAGCCCACGCCGCTCAAATGCAGCAACAGCAGCAGCAAGGTCAACCTTCGCCCGAACAGGTCCGTGCCATGCAGGCTCAAATCGCAGCTGAAGCAGAGAAAGCTGGCCTCACAGTCCCTGAGTACGTCGAGCGCATCAAGGCTCAGGCTATGCAGCAACAACAGATGCGTCAACAACAGCAGGGAGCGCAGCCTGGCAAGCAGGTGCCGATCGCGCCTGGACCACCCAAGCCTGAGGGCATTGCAGTCGCAAAGTTCTTGAGGAGCCAGGACCTGAAGCTGAGGACATGTATTTTCAACGACCAGAGAAAGGATATGTTCAAGGTCAAGCGCGCGATCAGAGCACTTCACTCGCCTGCGTATGAAAAGGCCAGGAAAAAGAACCCGCTTCTTCCTGAGGTGAAGGACAGAGTCACAGCTGAGAACACCCTCAAACTACTGCCGCTGAGCATGCTCGCACTTCGTGTGTCGAAGATCGATCCCCACGAGGGCCACGGTCATGGTAAGAAGAAGGCAGTGAAAGGTCTGTGGACCGTGAAGGTCGAGCCGCAGCAGGAAGCACAGGACGACTACCACTACGTCTTCCTCTACGAAGGTTCGCAGTGGAAGAACAAGCTCTACGCCGCTGGAGCTCTTGGTCTGATTCTCGCCGTCGTCTTCTTCCCTCTCTGGCCCTACCACCTCCGTCTCGGTGTTTGGTACCTTTCCATGGGTATGCTCGGTCTGCTTGGTCTCTTCTTCGCAATGGCAATCTTCCGTCTAATTCTCTTCCTCGTCACCATGTTTGTTGCCGCACCTGGATTCTGGCTCTACCCCAACCTCTTTGAGGATGTTGGATTCTTCGACTCTTTCAAGCCTTTGTGGGCATGGCACGAGGATGAATTGACAATCAAGAAGCGCAAGAAGGAGGAGAGGCAGAAGAAGAGGGCTAAGCGTGAGGCCAAGGCAAACGGCACCTTCAAGAAGACAGAAACTCCCAAGAAGGCCGTCCAAGCTGAGACCGAAGTCACCCCGCCTTCATCGAGTGGAAGCGCAAGTGGAGCACCAGAGGCTCAGACACAAGAGGCCGCCTCCACAACTGGTGCCGAAGCTACACCCAACAACGTGCAACAGCGCAACCTCGGCGCCAGGGTGGAGGAGGTCGAGGACGAGTAGGCTTCACGGATACACGGGTAATGGCGTTGTCAGTTTTGTGGTCGATTTAGCGAAAAGGGCACATGTACACCTAGCATGCAAAAGCTTTGCGTTGCTGGACCTCGCACTGCAGGAGCGAATGGCGTTGTCGATTAATGCAATCACGTTGGTGTTCTCCTTTCGAGTTCAAGTTCACATGTTCTCACGATTTGGAACAGTAATCAGATGTTTGGTATCTCCACGACCGCTGCGCAAACAGTATGTTCTTGTCTTTTCGGTCAGTGGATGGAGGCAAATTAGCAAAGAGCTAACGTGATCTTCATGTTGGGTATTTGGAATGAACTCGAATTTCTGGTCTGCGATGTAGCCCCAACCCTAACCCCGACTGCTTGTCCTGGCACACTTCGGAAGAGGAACTAGAATAATATGAATGCGCAATATAGCGAATAGAATATGGTAGGTTACAGTTCAGCCAGGTTGAATAGTATAGACGCATGAACCTTTCTGTTTTGGGGCTTGACTGTTGTTCGCGTTGCAATTTCATGTACATGAAGCTTTGGTAGGAGTGAACGGGTCAATTGACCTCACATATTCGCTCTGTATCTTGCTAGGAGACGACTACACGCAGATAGCCGAGGCAGCGTGATCTGATAGAAAGCAGACGGTCATACATACACGATCCAGAACAATACTAATTGGTCCCAGGGACGTGAGTAAGCTGTCCGAACTGCACAAGCTGTCTCGCGGTCTAGGTTCAAACTCCGCACTGGCATCTTACCGGTAAGAGTGAGCATATGTTCCATCTGCGCATAACGACAACAGCATATTGAACACCGAACGAAACGTACAACTTGTATAGTATGTCAATATAGAAGACTGACATAATAGTCTGTAGGTCGATGATGACAGTGCACTATAGGTTGTTAGAAAATGCGAGCATAGCTTATGGACTTTGAAGCTAGACCGCGAGGCCATGCGCATTATTTTAAATGGCGAGCATTGACACAGACCAACCACTGGCAGTCTTCTTACAGCTGACGATCGAGGTCTACTTTGTTCGACGCGTCCAGCTGAGTAGGCTTCAATTACTCATAGATATTTGCTTAGTGGAAAGAACATCGAACTGAGTTGATGACCAAAAAGCTCGTACTATGCTGGCCAGCTTGTGTGATGGGGAGGTTTCGTGAGTGCACTCACGAAACCCTAAGTGGTGACTAAAAGTGAATACTGAAGAAGACAAGTCTGTTGTATACCCGACACATGGTCTTATTTTAATTGATTGATGCGGCTCTGCGGATCGCATCGTCATCGGCAGGTCTCCACATAGCTAAAGCACTTCCATGCGCTGATCCTACAACCGTGGAAGCCTGCTCGCGTGGCACAGCCTCAAACGGATCCAACTCAGGTCAAGCCACCTCCATAACGACTCAATCACTCAGACACACATTTTCAAGTCGCAATAGCGACGCACCGCACCACCGCGCCGCCATGCCAGAAATGGCCCAGCGCAGCGAGTCGCTTCCCAGCAACAGCATGCGCCACTCGTCCGCCGCCGCCGCCGTTGTCGAAGACGACGACACTGAGCGCGACCCGCACATCCCCGGCTCCATCCCTCCATGGGTACATATATCCTCCTCGGAAGACGACACACTTATCCCCCCGCCCGTACGACCCAACACGCGACATTACAAGCCACCTCCTTCCCACTACAAGCCGGGACGAAAATGGGATACCATACGAACCGCCGAACCCCCGCTTATGAGCGCGCCTATTGCCGACCACCAGACTCGATGGCTGCCATTCATGCAGAGCGGACCTCACCCACCATGGCACGAGCAAGGGGCACGACTGATGAGCCCGGAGTGGATGGAGGATAACGTCCCCATCACTGTCCGGGGCTGGGAAGAGGAGGACGAAGCGCTGGCTGACAAGCAGGAAGAATTGAAAGGATTTTGGTTGCTGAGTCCCGAAAAACGAGAAAGAACAGTACGGCTTTTCTGGGTAAGTCCCTTTCATTACAAATCTCCTACGGACAAGCATTTTCCACATGCTTGGTTCCTTTGCGTCGCTGCAAGCATAGGCGTGTTCCTGGCGGCCGCGCTTAATGCCGGACCATCCGATGGACGGCCACGCTCACGCGCTGCAAACCGCGTGGAAGTGGAGCCCTTGGCAGACAAGTGTCATAAACCCACATTGGCGCCAGACCATCATCGAATCAGCCGCTTTAGCTCACCTGGGAGAGCGCCAGACTGAAGTTCACTTCATGTCAAGCATTCAATGCGATTTCTGGAGGTACTGTGTTCGATCCACAGAAGCGGCATCGATCATTATATTTTGCTCTCTTTTGCTCTCGCGCTCCCTGCAGTATGCCTGTGTTTTGGCACACTATTGAGTGTGCCTTTGCCGATTTTATACTTGAGTAATCATACCTACTTTCGACCGACTCGCTGACACAATCAACAGAGGCTACTGCTAAAGAACCCCTTCATCCCATTGATCTTCCGGATCTTTGTTCTGGCCTTTTCTGGTGCATCTCTAGGTATCTCAGCGAGAATGTTTGAGAAAATCCAGGCGGTCAATACAGACAACGACCCCGACAATCAATGCGCGCCTCGAGCATCAACATATATGGCCATTGTCGTAGGCTGTGTAGCAATCCCATACACTCTCTATGTCACGTGGGATGAGTACATGAGCAAACCGTACGTCCAGTTTCATAACCTCTTAGTGCTTACCACATCGCTGACCACACATTTCTCAGACTCGGCCTACGATCTGCTGTCGCCAAAACCTCACTCCTTCTCTGCGATCTTTACTTCATCGTGTTCTCCGCCTCGAACCTCTCGCTTGCCTTTGATGCCCTCTTCGACCGTCGCTGGGCATGCTACGAAGACCACTCCACGCCAGTTGGCTCCGAACAGTTCCGTATACCAGCCACATGTCCCGACAACCCAAGTATTTGCTACCGGCAAAAGGCCCTGGGTGGCGTCTTGTTCATCAGTCTCGTTGCGTGGTTGTCCACTTTCAGCATCTCAGTCATGAGAGTTGTGGAGAAGCTGCGGTAGGACTGTTGCGATTCTTGTTCATAACGACCTTCTTTCTTCTCGGCTTTTTTGCTGCTGGTTTACGTCTTTATTTTCTTTTGTTTTCTTCTGACGTTGGATAACCGGCTGCATGGAGGAAATGGGAAACATCATTGCATTGCGTCGGCGCTTTTGGGTCTATGGGAGTCTGTTTTCTTGTTTCTGGGATTTTTGGGCAGCGGGAAAGAAAAAACAGGGCTGGCGATACCCAGGGTGGGATCTTCTTTTGTCTCGTTTCTTCCTATTTTTGGCGAAGGGAAGCTGCTGGTAGGGTCCGAAAACTGTATGTGTACATAGTGTTTGAGACCTCACGAAATGAAGTATAATCTAAATCAGATCCAAACCAACCGAACAATAGGTCATGACATGCACATTGCAAAAGGCTACCTATACCAAAGCTACAGATATATATTCTCCGCATATATCTTCACTCATCCTTTGCAGCGCGCGACACTTCCTCTGCCGCAGCGATGACCTCAGGCGACATATCGGGCTGACCACCAGGGTTGTGGCCCGGATAGGTCTGCTCGACGAGTTGAGAGAGGAAGCCTGGCTTCTCGTCGAGGATCAGCGAGGAGATTAGGATGCTACGGCCGACTGCGTCTGTCCATTGGGGCGTGACGTTCTGGAGAGTAGGGTCGGTGTTCGCGGCGTAGCTCTGGAGGGTGTTTGTTAGTGGCGGGATGGGGTGTTTTGAGGCGGATTTAAGTGTGAAAACTGGCTCTTCTGGGATTAAGCATGTCTGTGTCTTTTTCATAAGACCATGGAAGGTGAGTCTCCCCTACCACAACCAGAACAGCAATCCCAATTGCCTTTTGCAGGGCATTAAGGCCATGGCAACGACAAAAAATCGCATATCAACAATTAAAATTCGTGAAAGCACCTACAAGAGTCCTTCCCACAAAGTCCCACGCAAAGTACTGTGCATTCTTGTCCTTCGCAGGCGTCATGTACGTTTGCTGGTTGTTGCGCTGCATGGCCTCGTGCTCGCCGAGAGCCTTGATCAGAGCCAGCAGCGAGTTGACCAGACGCGTCCACTTCGCGCTGACACTCGGGTCGGCGGGCAGAGGTGCGATGGCCAGGTAGCTGGCTGTGAACTCGGCGCGGGTGGAAGTGTTGGGGTTGAGCGACATGGTTGTACTTGTTTTTGGGTATGTTATGAGAGAACATTGTTCTGTTTGAGATTCTACAGAGCAAAGGACGCGTCGATAGTGACCCCGCGGTGCGTGGCAGTGACAAGACGTGATGAAGTCAGAGGTGTGGGCCGTGATCTGCAGCAATTTGATCGAATGTGTGGTGATGATGCACAAAGGTCTTTTGTGCATCTTTGTTGCCATGCGTGATCGAACGGCAACACTCATCCAGATCTTTCCTACAAGCCAACGTCGATCAAAGGGAAAAGCATTACAAAACGAAATCGATCTATTCAGTCTACTGCATATACCTGTCAATAAGCCAACACCCTCCTATCATTCGTAAAAGATAAAACAGTGAGAGCAAAAAGCGAATCAACATCGTCATCATGCAAATACTTCGCTATGCTTCAATCATTCAATGTTCATAAAAGACCCAAAGTGCCCACTTTTGTGTTCGTGCATTCCCTTTCTTTCTCTAAGACTGCTCCTCGCCCTCGGGAGCGTCCTTCATCTCCTCGTCGGGCTTCTGAGCGGCCTCCTGTGCGGCGCGCTGGTCGGCCATCTTCTTTGCGGCCTCGGCGGCAGCCTTAGCCTCAAGATCGGCCTGCCTCTTCTCCTCCTCGAGCTGGCGCTG
This sequence comes from Cladosporium oxysporum, assembly GCA_035771495.1. NCBI lineage: Eukaryota > Fungi > Ascomycota > Dothideomycetes > Cladosporiales > Cladosporiaceae > Cladosporium > Cladosporium oxysporum. The sequence continues at coordinate 1,411,849 of JAWNKS010000004.1, forward strand.
CTTCTCAGCCTCGGCCTCAGCCTTGGCGCGGCGCTCGTCCTCTTCCTGCTGGCGGCGCTCGTTGAAGCGCTGGATGACAGAGGCGGCGACGCTGCGGAGCTCCTCGTGCTTGCTGATGTACTGAGCCTTGGTGGCGTCCTCGCCATCCTCGTAAAGCCAGTCCTATTGAAATTGTTAGCATTTGATTCACAAGGCAAACAGGGTATGAAAAAGCTTACCTCGAGAGACTCGCACTTGGCCTTGATCTTCTCCTTCTCCTCCTCGCTGGCGAACTCGGCGTAACCGTTCTGCTCGTACGGCTCATCAACCTTGTTACGGAGGGAGTAGATGTCACCCTCGAGTTCGTTCTTCTTGTCTTCGGTCTCAGCAACGAGCTTGTCCTCGCTCTGCATGTTACCCTCCTGCTCGAAGTACTGCTCACGCAACTCGGTGCTGAGAGACGCGGTGCCGGCGGAGATGGGCAGGTCACCCTTGCGGACCTGCTTCTTGACCTTGCGGGTCTTGGGTGCCTTGTCGTCGGCCTCGGCATCCTTGTCCTCGGGGATGGGCTCCTCGATCTCCTGGTCCTCGACGTAATAACCCTGCTCGATGTTGAGCACACCGTGGAGGTTAAGGCGGGCCTTAAGCTTGCAGATCATGAAGTCGCCCTTCTCGTCAGGCTTGACGTTCTTGACGCTGAAGCGACCAATCCAGGGGTTGATCTTGCCGGGGAGAGACTCGGGCTTAGCGTACTTGGCCTCAAGGTCGAAAGGCTGCTTGCGGTAGAAAGTCAGGATCTTAGTAGAGGGCAGGGCGTTGCCCTTGTTAAAGACAGTGAGCGAGGTGTCCTCATCGGGGATCTCGGCAGATTTCTCCCAGGTGAACTCGATAGGGTGGTGGACGATGTCCTGGATGCTGAAGTCGCGAACGCGGAAGACAGGGGAAAGGATGGCGCAGCAGAATGCGCAGCCACGGGCAACAGCCTCGTCGGCGTTGAGAGTGTAGGAGAGGGTCTTGCCGGCGAAGAGGTCGCCAATGGCCTTCTTGAGGGCAGGAACACGCGAGGCACCACCAACAAGCTCAATGACATCGATGTCCTCGGCCTTGAGCTTGGCGTCGGCAAGAGCCTGCTCAACGGGGGCGGTGGCCTTGGCGAGAAGAGGAGCAACAAGCTCCTCAAGTTCCTCGCGCTTCAAGAATCCGGAAACGTCAATGTCGTTCATGACCATCTCGACGTTGATGGGGGCAGAGGCGTTGGCGGACAAGACCTTCTTCAGCTTCTCAACGGCGGCCTGGACACGAACGCGAGCCTTGTCGTTGGAGTAGATGTCAATCTTGTGCTTGTCTTGCCAGATCTTGCGGAAGTGGTCCATGATGGCCTGGTCGAAGTTGCGGCCACCGAAGTGCCTGTCGGAGGCGGTGCCAACAACCTTGAGCTCGCCCTTCTTGAATTCGGCGATGGTAGCGGTGTAGTTGCTGTGGCCAACGTCGATGAATGCGACTCTCCTGGGCTTCTCCTCAGCGCTGGGAAGGTCAAGCTTGGTGATACCCCAACCGAGAGCGGCGGCGGTAGTCTCGTTGATCAAACGGAGGGTCTTGACGCCAGCAATCTCAGCGGCGTCAAGGATGCTCCTCCTCTGCGCATCGGTGTACCAGGCAGGGCAAGACAGAACCAAGTCGTTGACGGGGAGCCTGAGCTCAGCGGAAGCGGTCTGCTTGGCCCTCACGAGGAACATGGCAATAAGCTGTGTCGCGGTGAAATCCTGCTCCTTGCCCTGGAACTTGACGCGCGCGCCAATCTGGCCATCCTTCTCGATCAAAGGCACTGACATGAACTGCTTCTCGATCTCGACATCGGGGTCGTTTAATGAGCGGCCGGCGAGGCGGGACAGCGAGCCGACGGTGTTCTTGAGGTTGGAGACCTCGAGTGACTTTGCGGCCTCACCGAGGAATCTGCATTTGGGGCCGAAACCGACGAGGGCACTGTGTGAATGAATGTCAGCATGGAGTTCGCGCCGTACCTGATCGACAGTTGTGCATAAAAAGCCTGAATTTTGACTTACGGTGTAGCGCGGTTCGAGACCTCGTTGGCGATAACATCAACACCCTTGTTGCGGGCGACAGCCTGTATACTAGTATCAGCGCATGTTCTTCACTCCGACGCAGCTCTTTCTGGGTATGCCTTACAATCACCGCATTCTGGGTACCGAAATCTAGACCGACGACCGACATGATGTGTGAGAGATCGCGCTACTGATTGCGCAGTGAAGAGGGTGGGTTTGTGGTGTTGTAGAGGTGGGTTTGAGGGTGGTGGAGAGTTTGTGGCGGTAGTGAGGTGTCGGTGACTATTTTTCGTGGAAGTTTGGCGGGGCGAGAGATTCAACGACAGTGACGAAACCTTGGGAGTGGTGGGTGCTCGGGTTGTTAGCTAACAACCTAACGTTTTGAACGAATCTTCTCGCAAAGTCCTGCAACTTCCGACCCTGGCGAAATACTGGCCAATCACGCCTCTGTGCCTTCAACACAAGGCGGTGCGCTATCCTGCACACGTAGTGAGGCATGCGTGCAGGTATGTGCAATGTGCCGAGTGTGCCTCTGTCGAGGGTGACTAGGGCATTTTGACTGTTGCAATATTGCATTCTCCCATGTCAGGTGCATGTGCCCTTTGTTGGCGGTCAATTCCAGCCTCGCCTTTGCCAAAATATTGCGTTTGGTGCTTGCCGCGCTACTTGCATGATCCACTGTTTGCATGGCGCTTAAAACTCATACGTGCGAGGGCAGTCTCTGTCACAAATTGGCGTCGAAGTGCTATCTTGCGAGAGAGTGCTGAGTCTCTTACGGCATCTTGGCGCATACCAGTGCCGGCATGCTCATGTGAGGATATACCTGACTACTGAAACTTGATTTCACATGCGATAAACCCACGAGACGGTTGAAAGCAAAGAGCACTATGACCAAGTTACTACATGTAGGCAGAGGGATGAGGTGAGGTCGATATATGCTTAGGCTGTGCAAGAGAAGGAAGGAGCGACCTTGGGATGAGACTTTGGCCAGTGATCGCATCGCATCGCACCAGAGACTTTTAACAAGTCTCAGCAACCGATACCCAATCTTTAAACAATTATAACCGATACGAAATTGAGACAATTAGCGTTGCTGCTCTTGCTGGAGACTGCCCTCGCGCCATTAGCGACGGATTAGCATCACCTCGACCGTCCTCTTGCGACCATCGACGGATACATGCTCACAAACCATGATGCATTGAGGCGAAATCCTTGATCGATTGATCATATCCCAGCCCAGAGATGATTTTGCAAACATAAACAACAGCACATCATACCGGAGTGCTTGCCAGCATGAAGCGCTTGATCACATGGACTGTCTCTCGAAACGCCTCTCTCAAAACGCTACAGAGCACCACCGGCGTGAAGATCTCAGGCAGATGTGATAAAATAGATGAACCACTTTTAACACTTTCGTTATTGAACACGACTGGGAATACTCTGCTCGACCCCTCACTCAACCTTTTTCCTATAGTCTGCTCACAGCCAGGTTTAACATCTGGATGGCAAAGAAGTTCGTCACAACATCACACAGTTCTTGCAGGGCACAGTTGTGGCCTGGCCTACGCACGATCATGACGATTATATCGAGGGTACTGTTCGTAGCAGTAAAGCAATCAAAGATGATTCGACCTAATTTGGAACCAAAAGCCAGTGAAGAGGCGTAACACTTGATGGTCTTATTAAGAACCCCCAAAACTCCACGTCGACACTATGCATCATAATGTCGATCGTCTTGCTCACTACGTTCATCATCCCGGTGAAGCCATTGACCGTCAAGGTCTGCGATATACGCCAATGCCTATCAGGATGACTTCACTTACGTTTGCTCCATGCCTTCGAATCTTCAACGTTTTCTCATCTCCACGGTCACAACTGCTCGGCAAAACAATGTCATCCTTTCCTGACGCAAGTCGAGGCATTATTCTGAAGCACCCCGCACTCATCCTCGCCGTCCCTCGATCGATGATCTGACCCAAAAAGTGCAAAAATTTAATCTGTTACAAACCCCCGGAATCGAACCGGGAACCTTCTGTGCGACCAAGAGCGCTTATATTGCAACTGATTGTTAGACAGAAATCATAACCGCTAGACCAGGCTTGCTATTGATGAGTCTTGAAGGAGTCGTTCAAAATATATAACTCAGATGTTGATCAGGAACGTGGAACGTTCGAATTTCGACCTTGCATCGCGACATCCGCTAGATCAGGCTTGCTCTACTTGCTGGAGATCGATGGTACGATCGGAGAATCGTTGAGGAAACCTAAACATGCTCACGATGACACAATGACTTGATGCTATTGATCAAATGAGTGTCAGCATGTGAGACTACATTACTCATCTTGAATGACAGGCCTACAGTGATAGGATAGCGCTTGGAAAAGTTACTACGCTGTGAACTTTCACTTTGTCAGAACATTTTTCGGGAACGGAAATTTTCAGTCCAGATCTTCAGGGACCAGACTTCAATTTCGAAATCAATCATTCATTTAGACATCTTCCTCCACGCCACAAGACTGTTGCCAATTTTAGTCTGAAGGTCTTGACAACGATGCAAATCGATCTAATTGATCTATGGTGATACTGAGAGCAATGGTGATCGGTGCTGATATCAAAGAACGACAGACTACTCCCTTGAGCCGAAATCTACCGTGACCGCACAGTCCAATATTCCTGATCCCTTCCATTCCCAACTTGCATAGCTTGACATGTAACACATCATCAGTGAAATGAACCTTGATGTCATAGGAGACAATCACCAGTAACCAAGGCCTGTCGCTATCAGACTTGATATTTGAATGGTCCATATTAGGTAATGTGCAGCTCGACGTTCCCTGATATCCGTGACAGTATTGAGGTGGCCAGGGTTACTAATTTTACAACCAAACACAAGCTTTTTGCCGTTCATCCATCGTGATTATCATAGCAACAGGGGAAACTGCTTCTCCTTGTTCTCTTCCCACCATATCTCATCGTGCGACGCAATAAGCTCGACCTGATCGCCACTCGTCTTCACGAGTTCCTGCAGACGCTTGATGCTTTCCGCTGCTCTCTCTTTGTCAAGATGAATACAGAGAGTGTTGCCCTGTGGGCCAACCCAGGTGCCAATGTCTTTCTCTCCCGTAAGAAGTCGCTTATCGTGGAATGAATCTCCGCAAAGACATAGCCATCGATCCTTGGTCCGACAGAGCAGGTTGACATGACCGGGAAGATGTCCCGGTGTATCGAGGACGAAGACCGAACCATCCTTGAACAAATCCAGTGCTGCGGGGAAAGGCCCCAATGGTTTCCAATCACTGCCCTTCGGATCGGATAGTTCGCTTGATCGATCATCTGGCAGGGTATCGGGCTCAAAATGCTGATGCGATGCAATGCCTCCAAGTCCGTTCTTCAACACACTCATCGCTCCATTGCCGATGACGAATTTGGCATTCGGGAAGTCTTCCGGGTCGCCGTGGTGATCGTAATGCACATGGCTGAGCATGACCAAGTCGACATCACTCGGATCGAGTCCACCAGCTTTCAATTGCGCAGCAACACCGGGAGGCAGCCGATGCGGCGCACGGCCATCGATGTGTCGTTGCAGGTGCTCAGGATAGCGTTCTTTCGCTTTTCGGAGACCAAGGTCGAACATTAACCTGAAAGGTTTCGATGGATCCGCGCCGAAGGCCGATGTCCCTGGGTGAGTGACGAGGAATGTGAGAGAAGGGACTGTGCGCTTAGCATCTTGGATTGCTGGCGAGACGAAGAATTGTTCAGCTAGAGTGATGAAGCCACCTGCTATGGGTGAGACCGTCACGTAGGTTTGGTCGGGTCCAGCTGCTGGTAAAGGCTTGGTATCTGAAGACATTGTTGGGATGAAGATGTGGACAATAAATACAAGAGTATCTCACAAGAGCATTGTGTACGTCTGATTGGCAAGGTCTCACTGTAGAAACCAGTTGTAGTCTACCATCCTGCCGAGCATGTTGATGCAGTCTGTGGTCAACCCCTCGGATGGCAACCCCTCAATTGTCATGTCGACCCCGCAAACATCTCGCACCAGAGCCTCCATGTCGAATGCACGATGACACCTTCCGTGATCTTGTATCCACTTGAGTTTAGCGTTAGCCTAGATCTCCATGAGACCCTGGAGCTTCCTTCCGGTTGCGTGATGATCTCCTCGGCAATGTTCTGGCTGCAAATGTCGTTGAAGCTCAGCTGTCCAGCTCCATACCATCGCCTGATAACGCCACGAAACACCCGGAACATAAACGATCACCAATTCAAGTTGTGACCGAACAATACTTTTGTTAACCTAGAGACATCGCAACAATGGTCGCCCATTACACCGAAGAAGAGATCAAAAAAGCTCACGAGATCCTCTTCAACGAGGGCGTGAAGATGCGCTACCAGGTGGCAGGCCAAGACTACGTCGACGCCGCGCTCAAGAAGCGTAACGATCCTTTCGCAGGCGCCATGCAAGACGTAAGAGTTTCCATTCGCATGTGACACGAACGGGAAGACTGACTCTTTGTAGTTCGTCACCGAATCATGCTGGGGTTCCATCTGGACACGACCCGGTCTCGAGCTCAAGACTCGTTCGTTCCTGAACATCGCGATGCTGTGTTGTCAGAATCGCGGCACAGAGCTTGCGACGCACGTCAAAGGTGCACTGAACAATGGCGGCACTGAAGAAGAAATCAGGGAGGTGATCTTGCAGGCAGCATGTTATTGCGGTATGCCGGCAGGTATCGAGGGTTTCAGAGTGGCGAGTAAGGCGGTTGAAGACTGGAAGGCGGAGCAGATTAGGAAGGGACAGAGCCATGAGGCGGACCTGGATGTGGGACAAAGGTCTGCGATGGAGACATGAGTGTGGTTTTGTACGAGGGCCATGCGAATTGGTAATCTATTCTATCTTCTATTTGAGCATAAGCCTCTTTCTGTAATTCATTGCGCTGAATCTCAGTGTTCAAGCTCACTTCTCCGCTGGAAATCTCGTAACCGCTCCTGAACGCTGGCTCCGTTCCAAAGCTCGGTAGTATTGGCTGTCGCAGGGCTGAGTTGCGGCATGCCTACTTGCTCAATCGTGAAACTCGCAGCAACACTTCCCCAGCGGGCGGCTTCGACGACATCGAAATCTGTGCGTACAAGGCCAACGGCAAGACCACCAAGGAAGCCGTTGCCACCGCCTGTGGGATCGACCACCTTGCTTTGCTCGGTGTGATAAGCAGGCAGCCAACATGACGTCTGGGAGCTACCACCTCGAGCAATGTAGCAGCCAATTTTTCCTGACCGCACGATAATAACACCCTCCTCTTTGGCACCAATGCCACTTGCTATGAGCTCCGCAGCCTGCTTCTCGACAGCTTCTTTGACCACACCCGACTTGTGCTCAAATGAAAAGAATGCACCAAGCTCCTCATGATTAGGACTCAGAACATCAACACATTTCAAGGCGGCCTTTGTGTTCTCCAGTTGCTCGGCAGTGCAAAGATCGGGCACCGGCTCCCACACTATGATTGGATCAGGGATGTCTGTACCGAACGCTTCAGCCCGTCGCTCCTTCAGCCGCTGCACAAGCTCGCCACAACGGACGGCTGAGCAGATCAGATGGAAGCTCTTCGACGCGAGTAGTTCGACGGTAAGGTCATCGGCAGTCAGTCGCTTCTTCTCCGTGAGGTATCTAAAGGCCCGGTGATCGTTTTCACCGTAGCCGTTCCAGCCGCGAGTTGTGAGAGCATTGCGTGGTTGAAACAAGACACCAGTGTTCCACGATGAAACGAGGTCACGTAGCTCGTCTGGGAAGTCCGTACCAGCATCGATAATCCAACCGACTGACTCCGACTGTGGCGGTGGAGAAAACAGACGAGCTCCAATTGCGGAGAAAGTGCCGGCACCACCCATGATGTTGATCTGAGGAGTTTGATCTGGCGCTGAAGGCGGTGGGTAAATGTCATCTGCTCGCGTTAGTCATAGCCAGGCACGCCGTGAAGATGGAATAGGAAATGGTGGATGACTGCACGCCTACCTATGATGAACATGCCAAGCGTGCAGAAGTCCATCTTGCCTGCTTAGAGTCGTGCTGATGATGCAGCAACGAATGTGGAAATTGAAAGGTATACACAGGAATGTCAAGACAAGGGCGGCGTATGAAGTGTAGAGATGGCAAGAATTTGGTGTGCATTAGAAGCAGTCATATGTACACTTATGGCTGTGAGGCACGTCATGCAGAGGGCAGGGCTGATGAAGCTGAAGCTCTGCAGTGGAGGAGGGCTGGCGTGGACAGGCTAATGAGGCGCTCCTTAAGGTACGGCTCGCTACCTATTTATCTCCTGCCTAGAAAGGCACCTGTATTACTGCCTACCACCCACTATTGTATCCTATATATTCACAGCTACGACTGTGTTGCTGACCATCGCCTCCAACAACACCTCTTCTTCCTCTGAGCCAGCCGGCAAGCACCCTGCAGGCAGTCCCATCTCCAAGCACAGCAGGCGGCGATCGACGGTTACGTGCAGCGTATATCATTCTTGTCCACCTCATCTGCGGAGCCCTGTCTCGTGACCACCAAACCCAAACATGTCTTCTGAGCTGGCAGCGTCTGGCCAGGGCATGCACAATCTCACCACCCTGATCAAGAGGTAGCTTCTTCCTTCCCTCCCTGTCCCTCTCCATCCCCCTTGCCCTTCCTTGTTGCTCTCCTCACACCGCCCTCCTCCATTGTCACCACAACCACCACCCCGCCCTCGCACCAATGGCCGACACCCTCAACTACGCCTCCTCCCCGCGACCCGCATCGCCCAGCAGCAACCAGAACAACCCGCTCACTGCAATCATCCGCAGACTCGAAGCCGCAACCTCCCGTCTTGAAGACATTGCTTCAAGCTCGACCAGCTTTGAAGCCCTCGACAATGGCAAGATAGGGCAGGGCAATGCGCCCAGGGCCAGCGCGCCCAACCTGCCAGGCACTGCTGTGACTGGCTCTCCAGCTGTCGAGGCCCCGAAGCCTGCAGCTCCGGAGCTCCCGCCTGCGATTCAAGAGATGGATGAGTTGATCGAGGGCGAGGTTAAGAAGTTCGTGGAAGCGAGTAAGGGAATTGATCCCTTGGTCGAAGGACAGGTAGGTTTTGTGAATACGAAGAGCAAGGAGGGCGACTGCTTACGACAACACAGGCCGAGACCACAGCAAAGGCCTTCCGCGACCAAAGGCGCTTTATTGTCACCTCTACCAAGGCCAAGAAGCCCGACATGAGCTCCGCCGGCTTCCCTGAGCTCATCAAGGATCTGCAGCAAGATATGGGGTCGGTCGGAGACGCCAGAGACACAAACAGGGCATCACAGATGAAGGACCATCTGGCCATGGTCGGCGAGGGCATTGGGGCTCTGCAATGGCTCATTATGGACGGCAAGCCTGCTGACTTTGTCGGCGAGGTCACAGGTGGTGCGCAGATGTACGGAAACCGCGTGCTGAAGGCCTATAAGGAGACGTAAGTTGTTGTTGGTGTCGCGTGCTACTTCAAACTTGTTCTAACAATGTATACAGCGATCAGAAACACGTCAAGTACGTCCAATCGTACTATGCTCTCTTGAAGGCCCTGCAAGCCTACATCAAGAAGCACTACCCCACTGGTCTTACCTGGAACAACAATGGCATCGATGCCGCCCAGGCTTACCGTGAAGCCGACGACAAGACACCTAGTGCTACTCCAGCACCGCCTCCCGGTGGTGGTGCGCCTCCACCTCCTCCACCGCCTCTTCCCAACTTCGACACCAACCCCCCTCCACCGCCCCCACCCGGCGCTGCACCAGCACCTGCGAAGAACACTGGTGGCGACATGGATGCTGTGTTCTCCCAGTTGAACCGTGGTGCAGACGTTACCAAAGGCCTCAAGAAGGTCGACAAGTCGCAAATGACACACAAGAACCCATCTCTCCGCGCACAGGACAGTGGTGACAGCATCCGCTCGCGCAGTCGCGGACCCGAGACAAAGCCAAAGCCCGTGTCTATGCGCCAGAGCAGCTCGGCCTCTGGACCTGTGAAGAAGGAAGGCAAGAAGGAGCTTGATGGCAACAAGTGGCTAATCGAGAACTTCGACTCGCCTTCGGTACCAATCGAGATCGAAGTCAGCCAGACCCAGAGCATTCTCATCTCGCGATGCAAGAACACAACCATCATTCTCAAGGGCAAGGCAAACGCAGTCAGCATTGACAACTCTTCCCGCACACAAGTTCTTGTTGAGACTTTGATCAGCTCGGTCGACGTGATTAAGAGCCCCAACTTCGCGATTCAAGTCACTGGCTCGCTTCCCACCATCCTGTTGGACCAGGTGGACGGTGCGTCTATTTACTTGGGCAAGGACAGCTTGCACACCGAGGTCTTCACGAGCAAGTGCTCCAGCGTCAACATTGTGTTGCCACCTGCGGGTGACGAGGACGACAGCACAGAGTGCCCTCTGCCTGAGCAGTTGAGGACGTTCATCAAGGACGGAAAGCTTGTTAGCGAGATCGTCGAGCACGCTGGATAGAGCTCTTCGGTTGTACTGTAGGATTGGAAAGAGGAGGGTGGTTAGTTGGATAGATGTATGATGAAGTTATTGTGGCTGTCAATCACGCCAACGGTATTATCGAACGTGACTGCATGGTAGTTTCCGCAAAGCAACATCTGGTGGGACATGTCGTTTCCAACATACTAAGTTTCAAAGCAACAATTTCAATTGATATAGAGGAAGAGCGCTGGCTGCTATCTTGCTGGTACAGAAGCTGATCCGTGACTCTGCACGTGGACGTCAATACCACGTTCCAATGGTCTGAACTCAGTATTCGGAAAGCTATTATAATCATCCATAGATGAAAGTTATACGCAGACCGACCGTTGACATACTATCGAAATTGGAAGTTTATTCGGCATTTAGTACGCTACTATCCTTGTACGCGTTTGACTAATACGCTCACTCTTGCCACTGACATGCCAGTACGGAGCTTGAAGCTACACCGCTACAGTAGGGAGATACAGGCACGACAGGGCATTGATTGCTCTCGGACCAAACGCACGTTGAAAAGCCCGAAAACCCGCGCTGGGTTGTTTAAATGCTGCAACTAGTCGTGAGAGGGGCGGTTGGCAACGTCTTTTTCTAGGATGCCGATACCGAGCTCGCCACAGATTGTGAAGAGACCTTCTTTGACTGGTCATGGACTGGTTTCCAGTGAGCATTGCGGCGATGATTTTGACACTGCACTGCTCGTCGAAGGACACATACAAGCTTCCCAGTCCACGAGAAAGCAAAAGGAATGCTTAAACGCAAGGTTTGTCATGCGCATGTGGAGGCGGGCTATGACGCGTTTATCGTGCAACTCGCAGCGGATCGCGGGCGAAATGCCACCCGAGCACCCTCCTTCGTGATGCCCTGTGCTACAATGGAAGTTTGCTCGGTTGATCTTGTCAAACGAGCAAGGGTGAATGTCGGCATAGAGAGGGGCTGGTGGATGATGGGAACACCGGTATGGCAGTACTATTAGAGGCAAGCTGCTTTCCTGTTGAGTGCTTGCTGTTGATAACCTTTCCTCGTCTCCGTCGAATAGTAGATCATTTCTTCTCTACTTTCAGCAATCATGCCTCATTCAGAAGAACCTAACAACGGCGATGCCATCAATGGCTCGAAGCCGACCCGCCGTGGTGTCTACTTGCTTACCCACCCACGATCAGCGTCGAATCTTTTCCAGACGATGATGGCCAAGCAGAAGAGCCGCGGTGCAGACGTGCAGTGTTCCAGCTATCACTTTTTCAACGCATCGTTCGCAGTGTTCATGCAGATGGGTAGAGGGAGTTTGCAAAGCGCAAACTGGACGGAAGAGGATCGTGCTGCACTGAATGAGCCATACAAGGCAGCTTTCGAGGCGATGAACAAGGAGTTGGCGGATGCGGAACAACATGTGAGTTTAAAATGTCTTCTTTATAAATGATTCATATCGAGTTCCGGAGCATTTAAAGAAGTGAGGTTGCGTTTCGCCATCTTTGGCGGATGACCAATTATTCACGATTATGGCGTGCTCATGCAAACCCTGGGCCAACCCGCTGACCAACCATCTCTCTCCCATAGTGCCAACAGGTCTTCATCAAAGAACATGCTTGCTTGCTAAAGAGTCCGGATGAGCTTTTCGCAGTGGCCTTCAACGAGGATATCTCTGACAAGAAGCCATTTGTGCTCTGCCATGCAGGTTCCTCGAAGGAGCCCGTCCACACAAACCCTACGTATCTACCCGATGACTTGCTGCTGGCAATGCAGCCTGTCTTTCAGATCCGCCACCCCGTCTTGATGTTCCCATCATTGCTTCGTACAGAGTTAAAGGCGTTGCCTAATTCTAGCATACGCGATCCGTTGTTCGTGGCGTTTTTGACGCTCCGTCCGTCGCGCGCTCTGTACGAATGGTACGCCAGCCATCCAGCAGCACTGTCGCCTAAAGTCATCGATGCCGACGACATCATGAACAACAGGGAGGCAGTGCGTCAGCTCTGCATCGACATTGACTTCGACCCGGATGCTGTCCAGTACGAGTGGGAGACTCGTCAAGAAGACGACCCTATGAAGGCCCCTTTCCTGTCTACCATTTACTCTTCAAAGGGCATCAAGCCAGGTTTGGAGGCGAGATGTCTCGACATCGAGGCAGAGAAGAAGAAGTGGATTGCCGAATTTGGCGAGCAGGATGGCGAGATTTTGGCGAAGTACGTTTATGATGCCATGCCGGACTACGAATATTTGCTCGAGAAGCGCGTGAGAGGTTCCAAATAAATGCTCTGTACCAAGTTAATACGAAGCATCGTTTCCGAGTCCACGAATGACCACATTTTGTCTCACGTGGTCATCAGATGCTCCAACGTTGGCGAAACCGTGGTTATCGAGTGCGGGAGCGATCATTTCCATCTCATCACGTTTCACGCAAAAGTTAACGGTCGCGTGACTCTGGTCGTACTTGCAGCGTTCCCTGGCTGCGCCACAGTTGGAGGAGGGGGCGGTGGCTTATGTGGCGACACCCTGGAATACTGCAGCCTTGTGAGCTTACCACCTCCTACGTACGCATCCCTAGTGCTCTCTTCTTTCTTCTCTCCACTACTGTTCTGGTAGATCCGAATCTTCCTCATACCCTGCTGTCTCTGTGGTAGCGAGGTCTGTGGGCTGGACTCTTTCTGAATCCATACCATCCAAGACGCCCGCTAAGTCCTCGCAAGAAGTGTGGCAAAGATGCCTGCAGCAGCGGTGAAAGGTACGTTCCATCGACCCATGTATTGTGGGCCTCTTATCCTTGGGAGGTCTACACCCGCATTAGGCGCCCTTTCGATCAAAATGCCGTCGCAAAATATCGGTTGCGACTCAACATCGATATACGCCTATTTACGCTACTAAAGCTAACGCCACAATTCAGGCATCATCATCTCGATCTCCATTATCACCGCACTTGGAGTCGCCGTTCTTGAAAACCCGCAGGTCCAGCAATGGCTCGCACAGCAACGTCGTCACCTTGCTGAGCTACTCCGTACTCTGGGCCCCGATCTAGACCCACAGTCTCGTCGTGAGGCTGAAGCGTTCGCCTTCGAGGGTCGTACGCCTACCAACGATGAAGCCATCCGCCGAGAAGCAGAAGCTAGTCGAGAGGCCGCTGCTGTAGCAACTGGCAGAAGCCTTGGATTGTCGACGAGTCCGGTGAGGAGAATACCAGTTATGGGACCCGGTGACGAGCAGGCGGCGGAAGAGAGGAGGCGCTTAGGCCGGGAGTACCTTGCAAGAAGGAACATGGAGATGTCTGCGTTGAAGCAGAAGAGAGGCGTGAGCAGTCCTGCTGCTGAAGAACCGCCTTCTTCCCCAACTAGCTTCGACTCGATGGTCGATGGAGAGGGCAAGTTGAGGCTTGATGATAAGCAGTTGCCGGAGGTGCCGCCCGCCGATCCTACTCAAACCGAGCATGAGATGAAGCAGCTACGCCAACCCATACCAGTCGCAGAAGCCTCGAGCTCCTCATCCAACGCTGGCGGTTGGGGCTGGCAGTTAGGCGCCGCTCTGGCGAATCCATTCGGTGACGAGTACGAATTAGAACGGAGCATTACACCAAAACCACCTGTGCCTCCAAAGATCTCTCTAGAGAGCAAGCCACAGCCAGAGCAGACTAGACCGGTGGTTGAATCACAACCGCAGGAGCCGGAGATCAGACCTGAGGAGCTGACCTACGAGGAGCAAATGGCCATCGCACTATCTTTGTCAGAATCAGAGACCAGCAAGCCTTCAGCCACTGTCCGCCAGAACAGTCAAGAAGAGCCCGATGATGACCTCCGAGCTGCCATAGAAGCTAGCCTACGTGAAATGGACGGCCAACAGGCTGCGCATGCCATCGCACATGCTGTACCAGTTACTCCGCGTTTGATTGGCAACTCGAAGCAACCTCTGGTCGACTTGACACCTGACCCACCAATTTCTACTCCTCAAGATCTACCACGTGGTGACTGGACATCCTTGTTCGATCACTCGGTATGGAGCCAAGAAGCGAAGGCAGCGGACCCCCCTGTCAGTGTGACACCGCAGGCTGTGGGTGTCGACGAAGACGATCTTTACACTGCGACACCTCAACTCACTCGCGCTCGCCTTGCAGTCCACGACTCTGAGCAGGCACAACCTCGAGCAATTGTTGCCACTAAGCCCTACGATCCCGTACACGAAGCTGCAAGTGCCCAGCAACAGCAAGCCCCTCTCGAGGCTAGCTTCTACTCCGCTCAATCTCGCTCTACTTCACCACCAACTTCTCACACAATGTCGAACGCGCCTGCACCACCTCCACTTGTCGACATCTCCGAGGATATGAGCCCCTCTGCGTCTGGACACATCGCAGCAGTCCACTCTCAAGTCTCTTCGATTTTGCTTGACAGCACATCCAGTTCCGAGGCCTTCGCATCTCTTCCAGCCGTGTCCCGTGGTCAGACTCCACCGCAACAAACCGCAAGCGTGGCGCACAGTGAAATGTCGGATGTCGAGGTGATTGACGTCTTGGAAGACAGCGATGTTGACATGCTGTCTGAGGAAGGCGATGGCGTGGCAACCCCCGATAGCTGGACTGAGGTTGGAAGCCAAGACGGCGAGAGTGAAGTTGGTCACCCCGAGGCTACCATGCTGTCATCTTGAGAAACAGGCTCAAGAATCATTCACACTTTGGCGAAGATTGTTAGTATTGGGAGCACCGGAAATGCTAGGACTGAGGGTTGGAGTTATTGATTTGTGTTTTCCAGTGCTAAAAAGTGCCTCTGGCTAGGATAACTTACTCATCACGATCATTTGGCACGGAGCCGACACGTTGCTACCACTTTTGGTTCTTGAAATCTTGCTTGCGGTGCCTTGGACCTTTGTATGTAACCATGCCCGAAACAGTCAAGCGTGTCGTTTTGTGTCGCACTCGTCACAGGTAATTTCTCATCAACAGCAGCCTTACTTGGATACCCACGCCAACTATACATAGGCCATGAGATGACTATGTCAATCTAGGAGGGTTCCCGACACGGGAAATCTACGGAACGCAGAATGGAACAACAAGCCAAGAGGTCAAATGCACGAGAGCAGGGAGACGTCGCATACTCCAAGAGACTCTCGTCGGCGCCGGCGTCCGAATGTATCGAAGCATCACGAAATCAATGATCCCCAGATCTTTGCAAAATGCCCAGACAAAACCCCGCGCCGAGATCCTTACAAGGCTCGACTTGCAGTTGCAGTCGTACTGACTATTCTTCTGTTATGACGAAACACTTGAGTCAAGCTGATCGGAATAGCTGCAGCCTTGTCATGCCCAGAGCCAGTCTTGGTTGGACTCTCTTTTGGCCGTGGCCTTAGGGGCCAGTACATGACTAGCAAACACATTCAGTCACGATCTGGAGCGTGTTATATCACCAAGACGTCCTTGCCACCCTTCCAAGCTCTTGAATTCGCGCTCAAGGACTTGGGAAGACACATCGCTATGCCTCTGGCGGCTGAGCTCACTTGCTCTCGTGCGTCCATTCTGCAAACCCTCACGCTGAATCCGGTAAACCACATGACATCGTACATGGTAAAGGCTCGCCGAGATGCGTAGTCGAGTTCTGGTCAAGGCCCTGGCGACGATCGGCCGCAACTGCACATGGATCAGGAGTTTCTGGTCTTCTCCTCATTGCGTGCTCGGTCGTGACTGACGGACAGGCGCAGCGGCTGCGGCCAGCGACATGGGAAAGCCAATTCTCGCGAGTCCGTGGCATGCGTGGATGGAAAACCTATAAGTACTCAGTCTTTCTTCTTTCTAGTACAGCCAGTTTCAGATCATCAGCAACTCTTCTGTCCGCTGGAACAGATCTCATCATGGCAGCAGTCAACCCCGAAACCAAGAAACATCATCCATCTGGCAAAGATGATTCGTCTATGGAGACTGGAATACCTACGGGTGAAAAGATTGGTGTTGAACATGTGGAGAAGCTGGAGACAGCAGAACCCTCAGCAGTAACCGCTGGGGTAAAAGCCTCGCAAGTGTACGAGAATATGGCACCAATCGCGAAGCTTGGACTTCCTGATTGGAGGGCAACAGAAAAGCAGCTTGTCCGCCGCCTCGATATGTCTCTGATGCCGACCATCTGGCTACTATACTTCAATAATTACTTGGACCGAACAAATATTGCACAAGCCCGTCTGGCTCCAACCACCATCGACGAGAGCCTCGGATTGTCTGGTGAAGACTACAATGTCGCTGTCTCTGTTTTGACGGCAGGTATGTGTCTATAGACAACCACATCGGATTCGAAGTGGACTATATGCTGATCAAAAAACGCAGGTTACATGCTCGCTCAACTCCCTTCCAACATGCTGCTGACTCGGTTGAGGCCTGGTATCTACTTGCCTTGCACTACCCTGGTGTGGTCCGGCGTTTCAATCGCTACAGCATTCACCACCAATGCTTCTAGTCTGTTCGCTGTCAGGTTCTTCCTGGGTGTGACTGAAGCACCGCTTTTCCCTGGCGTAAGTACCACCAAATGGATACTATTGACGGAGATGCTTGGTGCTTCATAGTTATTCTCGGCATTGGGAGTCACGCGATTTACCACTAATCGATTTCGCAGGCTATCTATCTCATGAGCTGCTGGTACACACGGAAAGAGCTGGCCCTTCGGATCTCAATTCTTTACTCTGGCTTACTCATCGCTCAAGCATTCTCTGGCATTATCGCCGCAGGTATCTTTAATGGCCTTGAGGGTGCGGGTGGTATGCTGGCATGGCAGTGGTTCGTTCCACTTAATCTTCCATCTCTCCATGTACTGATCCTTACTGCCATTCAGGCTATTCATCTTGGAGGCACTGATGAGTGTGGTCTGTGGTATCGCAGCATACTTCACTCTTCCCGATTATCCTCATTCGAAGACTGGGAGCCAGAAATGGACAATGAACCATCACATGCAACACCTTGCTGAGGCTCGTATGGTCGCCGACCGAGTCACGGGCTCTGTTGGCAAGGGCTCCGTGTTCGGAGGCGTGAAGCTGTGTGTATTGGATCCAAAGACCTATCTTTTCGTAAGCACTATCTCTCCGCTACAAGAAACCTTTTCTCTCGGCTTACACTCATCCACAGATCTTCCTCAACCTATTCATGACCGCGAGCTATGGTTTCAATTTCTACTTCCCGACGATGGTCCAAGGTTTTGGTATCGGCAGCCGCACAATCTCGCTTCTACTCACATCGCCACCATTCTTTCTCGGTGCATTCGTCTCGTTCGTCCTTGCATGGAACAGCGACCGGACAAGGGAACGAGGATACCACGTCTCCGCAGGACTCTGTGCCGCCGCCATCGGATATATCATCACTCTGGCATCCAGTGCGACCGCAGCACGTTACACTGCCGCCTTCTTCTACGCCCCAGGGGCTTTCGCAGCAAATGCTCTAATCTATTCCTGGGCGATCTCATCTCTGTCAGCCACGCCTGAAAAGCGAGCTGCAGCCGGAGCAATAGTCAACATCCTGGGGCACATTGGCAACATCATCTCGCCTTACTTCTTCCGCGAGAACGAGAGGCCCGTATACACCACTGCTTTTGTACTGATGCTGGTATTCGGCGTTCTTGCTTTCGCTATGGCCATTGGCACCAAGTTCTATCTCAAGCTGCAGAATAAGAAGTTGCGGAAGCGGACGGACGAGACTGGGGAGGTCTTCAACCCTTACACCACATGATTCGAAAGCCGCATTGTGTGCACAGAAAAGACGACGCCGACCATTTACTGTAGTTCACACTGCAAAGAGCTTGCTAGCCGCGATTGAACGTTCATTTCGGACAGATGTTTGTTCGGTGATTATCCTTCGTCGTTGCAATAGCAAATTGATGCCGAGCACTCTCCTAGAAAAAAGACTTTTCAAGACTTCAATGAACAAACATCAGCCGACTGGCATCAGTGTAGCACAGGATCATGCATCGATGCAGTTCCAGATGTGTGTAGATGAGGTAGTAAAAATCGTCTCTCTACTTCTATACATGTATCACGCCATGTACGACGTCTCAATATCTTCTATTTCCACCATGACATAGGTCTCAGGAGCGTCCCTGCCCCACCTTTTCCCAACTGCGCAATAAGTGCGCACATGTCCCAGCGCCCAGCGAAACAATTACAAGTAAATAACGCTCACAAACTCAAGGAAAATGATTCAAAGCAGTCAGTCGGTATTTGGCACAAGGCAGAGCTCCATCTAAGCGCTGCCAGTCGACCTGGTGGCGTCCCACTTGGGGATCTTCATGGTGCCGTGCTCGTTGAGGTGCTTGTGCATGTCGAAGGCGTTCCACAGAAGGTGAGGCTCGTGGCCCCAGCCCTTGCGCAGGCACTCGAACTCGGCGCGGTCGAGGTAGTCTGTCAGGATGGGCTGGTAGTCGGGGTGGGCGCACTTCTTTATGATCTCACGGGCACGCTCACGAGGAGACATGCCGGTGACGTCGGCGAAGCCGATTTCGGTAACGACCATATCGACTGTGTGATTTGTTAGTATTGATACAATTATCGTAGTGATATGATTTTGACTTACGGTCGTGCTCGGTCTGGTCGACGTGGGTGCACATAGGGACAATGCAGGAGACACCAGTGGGGTCGGTCTTCGAAGGGCGAGTCGAAGGGGTGTGCATGATAGAGTACTTGGAGTTACGCAAGAAATCGGCAGAGCCACCGAGACCGTTGAGCATACGGCTACCCATCACGCAAGTGCTGTTGGCATGTGCGTAAATGTCAACCTCGACAGGAGTGTTCATGCCGATGATACCAAGTCTCTTGATAATCTCAGGAGAGTTGGAAACGGACTGTGGGCGGAGAAGGAGCTTAGGTGCGTAGCGGTCGTAGTTGTCGTAGAAGCGCTTGAAGCCTTCGGGGCTGAAGCGAATGGATGTAGCAGTGGCGAAATCGAGGTTGCCGCTGTCGAAAAGGTCGAGGAAGCTGTCCTGGAGCACCTCGGTCCAGACCTTGAGGTTCTTGAAGTTGGCACCGCCGGAAGCCAAGCCACCAACAACTGCGTTCGCGATGTTGCCAATGCCGGACTGAACGGGAGTGAGGTTTGCGGGGAGACGGCCGTGCTTGACCTCGTGCTGAAGGAACTCGACAAGGTTGCTGGCAATCTTGCGGCTAGTCTCATCCTCGGGGGAGTTGGGCTGGGTCTGGTCCATGTAGTCGGACTCGACGATGGCAACAACCTTCTCAGGGTCGACCGGGATGTAAGGCAGGCCAATGCGGTCTTCAGGTGACATAACAAGGTAAGGCTTCTTGTAAGGAGGAACGTCGGTACCGACAATGTCGTGAAGGCCAGTGAGATCGGGGGAAGCAGTGTTGACCTCGATAATGATCTTCTCGGCCATCTGGACAATCTCAGGGCTGGCGCCAACGGAAGCACCAGGAATGATGCCACCCTCGGGTGTGATAGCAGTAGCCTCAATGACAGCCACATCGAGCTTCTTGTTCTTCTTGTGCTTCGTGTAGTAACCGTAGACCAGGTCAGAAGGACCCATTGAAAGGTGCTTGTCGAAGAATTTGATGTTGCCGTTGTTGATGCCCTTAGCGATGTCCTTGCCGACCTGGTGAGGGCTTCTCCTCTCAATCATGTTGTTGCGTGCCCATCTGTTCTCGGTCTCCGCGCCTGATGAGGCTCCGACGAAAAGGTTGTACTTCAATTGGCCCTGGAGGCCGTTCTTCTCAACATGCTCGGCCAATGCTGTGGGAGTCTTCTTGGGGTAGCCGACGCCGGTGAAACCACTCCAGCCCTGTAGTGTACTGTTAGTGATCGTTGACCACAGAAGCGAGGAAAATCGTCGGCTGTCCAGGCGAGGTCGGACAACATGTTTCGAGATCCCAGAGATCCATTGAAGGGAGGAATGGTATAGATTCGCCAACTTACAATCCAAGAGTCGTGAGGAAAGTGTTCGATCAGATCTTCAGCCTTTGCGAGCTTCTTCAGGTAAGAAGGGCGCGCAACACGGCTCTTCAACAGAGCAGACGCAGACATGCTGGGGTAGAGTATGGGGAGAGTGGAGAGATGGTTGGTTGGGGATGGAGAAGAAGAAGGGTAGACAGAGAGGAAGGAGAAAGGCTTCGACTTATTTTTCGAAGTCCAGCTAAAACACTAAACCTTTGGGGTTCTGCGGAGGAGGTACGGTATCGAACTCTTGGTACCTGTCGGGCGAGACAGCACGGTGGAGCGCTGTCCTTCGCTGGTAAGAGGTCGGATCTTTTGCGGATCTGCAGGCTCGTGTGATGTCAAGGGCATGCTTGGAGCTCGGTTGTCACTATCGTCTCGCGATAACACGTGATATCGAGGCTCGGGAGAATGGAACGTTTGTCTCGTAGGCTCCGTTTCATCCTAGCTGACCTCATGGCCGCGGGAGTGCTCGCATTAGCAAGGCTGTTAGTGCCGAAGATTTGATCGACTAGAACCGAGAATGCGGCGCCGGGGAGTTGCGCCCGGTATGAAGTCACCCGTGCTTGGGCCTGCTCTGGCTGATCCGGTTCTAGTCTTGTGTTTACGGCTACGGCTACTTCCATCAAGGTCGGCGTGTGTTTGTTTGATATCGACGACATCTGCCTACTCGTCGTCGCCAGTGCATTTCTGCTGCTGCTCTGCAGAAGCGCACCGGCAGCTGCAGCCCTTTTAAGATGACCAAACCAAAGCTCGTCCATTAACGATATATTATTGGTTGCAGCTGTCTCAACCGGACAGCGGAGCCGATGCAGCTCTAACGCCCAGGAGCATTGTTCCTTCACATGCAAACAAGAGGTAGTCGTGCCATCATCATTGTTTATTAGCATTGGCGCTCTGTCTCTGTTCTGTAGTCTCTCTCCCCTTTCCTCTCTTCTTGTAGCAACAACACCCTCTGCAGTACCACCAACCACAGCTCATCAGCACCACAACAACAATCACAATGGCGTCCACCGGCAACCTCTGGTGGTTTACACCTCTCCAGGTACGTTCTACGAACTCAACAAAACTGCTCTCAATCAAATCATGCAAATCGCTGACATCGCATAGTCCTTCGCAGTAATCGGCACAGCCGTCAATTTCGGTATCGTCAACTCCAATCACTAAACCAATCCACAATCTAACCACCACCTCCACCCAGGCGGCTCCGTCCTGCAATCTCCCCTCATCATGCCCATGCTGCAACTCCGCGAAGTCCCCGCGCACCACGCCGGCACCATGACCGCCTACCTGCTGCACAACTCGGAGAAGTTCTTCCCGCCACTCAACGGCGCTTGCACCGTCACCAACCTCGTCCTGACCATCACCGCCTACCTGCACCGCCACGAGTCCTCGCTCGCCGCCGCCAAACTCCCCTGGCTCGGCGCCTCGCTCGCTCTCAACCTCGCGACCACCGCCTGGGCGCTCGGCATCATGGTCCCCATGAACAAGGCCATGGCGCGCCACGCGACCAGCTTGCAGGCGAACAACGCGGATGAGAAGAGCGAGAAGGAGTTGAGGCGTTTGCAGGCTAGGTGGCAGAAGCTGAACTACGGTATGTTCCTTGCGATTGATGAGGGTTTGATTTGTCGGAAATGGTTTGATGCTGACTCTCTGGCTTTCTTAACAGGTCGTGCTTTCATCATGATCGCTTCCTCCATCACTGCTCTCTACGGCTTGCTTGAGGACGGTGCCATTCTCAGGGTCTAGAGACATTCTGATGTGGCAGAGAAGAACGAGCATAGAGTTCTCGATATCTAGTACCAAGACTATATCATCGCAACTGAAAGCTTGACGTTGAAGTGCATATTAAATTGCAGATTTTTGAATGTTCCTTTTGATAGCTTAGGGATCGCTGTGCTGTTCTATTGTGAATGTGCCGCTATTCGTGTTCCGATCGTTTGCAGCGAGAGGAAAGCAGTTTCAGATGAGCTTCGCAGGCATAGAAGCAAGACGCAATTCTTGCAAGGCGACTTCGATGGCCAGTGGCGATTAGCGTGCAATCACCGGCGAGTGACAAAACATTGTATGTGCCGTGGACATGAGAATATGTGCGCTCACGGTCAAGCCGTAACATTAAACTTCCTGAGCGGGCCATTCGGGTATATATTGTGCATCATCACCACATCTCACTTTCCCTCTGAAACCATCTTTTGCACTTTCATGAGCAGCACATTGCTCTCCCTCCCGAGCTTCCTCTGCCCGTTGATACCGCCCTTTCGGGCCTTTGCCATAGCGCGCTGCATCTTCTCTCGCTCCTCGATCTTCCTCTTCCGTTCGCGATGACCTTCCTCGATCTCCCGCCGCCTGGCCTCCGCTGCCTCTTTCCTCGCAGTTGCCTGCGCGTGCTCCTTTGAGAAAGGCTGGAACTTGGGCTTGCGCTCGCGCGGTTTCCGCTCTCTCGGTGCTCGTAGCACAGGCGCTGGTTCGGGTGATAATGAAGGGCGTGTCATGAGGTCCTGACGGTCAGGGTGGGGTGCGGAAGGTGGCGAGGCTTCCTTCGGTGTTGCCGCAGATTCGTCCTTCTCGTCGTCGTTTGTGGTCGTGGTGGCTTGGTCCAGGTGTGCGGATGCGGGAACGGGAATGGCATCATCCTGGGCGTCCGGGATCTTGCCTTGTCGCTTGAGACGGGCATATTCTTTCTGGATCAGAGCGCGCTCGATGAGCGAGTCTTTGATTTTCTTTGCTTTGCGCTTGTAGGTGCCGTCTGGGAGGTTGGCGGGACCGACTTGGAAGCCTTTCTTGGCTTTCTTGCGGTCGCCATCGGGCGCTGAGGCGGCGTCGTGTTTGCGTTTTTCGGCAGGCATTTTGGTTTTGTGATGTTGTTACGGAAGTGATCTCTTTTGATCTCTTCGGCAAGCCTGAAAGTCTCGACTCGAACTTGGACCCCGAAAGTGCAAGCAAGGGTCAAGGGTTATTAGTTCTTATCAGGCCGGCGATAAGGGACTAGCGCAGCAAGCAGCAGCAGCGATCGAAGCATCTTCGCAGCAGCCTTCACATCCGCATGCGCAAAGGCTATCGCGTGATAGCAGCCGGCTTGCTATCAATCAAAACCGCAGTGCGTGACTCTTGCGCAGACTGCAGTGCATACTTCTTGCAGCGAGAGAGAAGGCCTCGACTCTGCTGTGACTCGCGGTCCTTTGTCACACACCGCTCGCACTCTGACGTACAAGCACGTCTTCGCCTCCGCCCTCGCCCTCACCTCGCCTTTGACTTCCCGTAAGAGCCATTTCGGTGCAAGCCTGCACTCGTGAAACCACGGCACCTCCCTCCCACAGAGAGCTTCTGTTTACCTCGCCCTCTGATTGATTGTCTCTCTGCTCACTACTGAAGGTCAGTCTACAGGCGACCACTAGAATCCCCTTGAGAGTGCAGCACTGTGCAGCCCTGCTTTGCGAAGTCATCCCACTTTGACTCTACCTCGCCTTGTACCTTCTACTGTACTGGTGACGCCTTGTGGAGCGCTCGGAGTCTGACAATAGGCTCCGAGCGAGAATACCATGTCTATCCATAACAACATGCACCCAGATCCAGGTCGCCGGTCTACCGAAGACACTGATGGCAGCGGTGAGCCCCGACACAAAGGCGAGGCGTCCGAGAGAGCCAGTCATAGCCGCCATGCCAGTCCAACAGGAATGTTCAACCCTTACTACACTGGACGTCCACGATCGCCAATCACCGCAATGAAACATGAACCCATAAATCGCCAGGAAATCATTCGGAGGATCAAGAGTCGGGAGCATGGATCGAGACCAAGCTCGCCTGAGTTGGAGCGTCCGTCTAGTTCGAGCGGCTGGAAGGGAAGAGAGGCTATACCTCTGCCTCCTGTTGTAGACTCCACTGTGGCACGTCCGCAGTCCAGAGAAGAGCCGTCGGACAATCTGGCTGCTGGTATGCAGATCGAGAGGCCAAGATCGGCTTTGCATAGTGGTGATTTCCGAGAAAGAGAAACCGCCGATGCTGGTTTCGGTCGATTCACCGATGCTGTGCGAGAAGAACAACAGTCGACAATTCTGTCCACATCACCTGTCGCACCATGGCACTCTGGATTTCCTGCTGCTGCATTTCGACAAGCCTGGTCGGAAAGACGTCAACCACCGCCACCACAGCCAAACTTCGAGTCCCAAAGACCTGCGCGATCCCGGGCTATATCGAATGCTACATTGGCAACTAGTTTCACCTACAAGCCGCCCACTAGTCCTTTGGTCCACCAGTCGAGGCCTGATACACCAGATCCCCAATCACGTCCGATGTCCCCAATTTTGGACAAGTCGCGTAGGCATACTTTCTCTCCGGAAGCCTTGAAACGGATGTCTTCAGCCGCTCTGGACTATCCTGCCTCTGCGCGTGGTCAGGAAAGCAGGCCGATCCCTGCGTTGCGAAAAGAAACCACATACCCTTACCAGGCTCATCAACCCCGCCGATCTTTACATTCCTTCAACAGTCTACCACAATCGCCTTCGCCTGCGCCTCGGAGGCCCTCAATATCAGAATCTCCGATACAGCATGCGCACATGGTCGGATCTTATGAGGAATCTATACTGCGAGGTCGCATGTCTACAACACCTTCGAAACCTTTGAATTTCGTTGCACAGATTGGCGTGTTGGGTAAAGGAGACTGCCCGTCGAAGCTTAGATGTCCCCCACACGCCCACATTCCGTTTCCTGCGGTATTCTACAGCTATGGTTCAGCAGATGGGCAAGGTTGGCAAAGTGATCAGCCTAGTCCTTACGTGGGTTTGGTCGACTTGGAGAACAATCTTCCTAGCGCGGAACAAGCTCCAGAGAAACGGAGACAGCGAATGGAGGAGCGCTTGCAAGTGCCCCGAAGCAATGAAGGCAGCCGAGCCAGCTCTCAGACCCGTGGCGAGGAGGCCACAGGAACTGATCCACAAGCCATTCGTCGTATTCGCCAAAAACAGAAACGTCGATCAGGGTCGCCAAAGGCTCCGCCTGGAGGTAGTTACCGGATACCGCGACAAGGACAGCTGCAGATTGTGATCAAGAATCCCAACAAAACTGCTGTAAAGCTGTTCCTGGTTCCTTATGACTTGTCAGACATGGAGCCAGGTCAAAAGACGTTCATCCGCCAGCGTAGCTATTCGGCTGGCCCCATTGTGGATATGCCGCTATCCTCTAGAAGTAATTTGGGCACCGATCGTCCCGAAGCAGCTTTACCAACCTCTGACGACCCAAACGAGAGGCCCACACTGCGATATCTGCTTCACTTGCACATATGCTGTCCGGCAAAGGGTCGATATTTCCTCTACAAGAGTATCCGAGTCGTGTTCGCAAATCGCGTACCCGACGGCAAAGAGCGTCTACGGAATGAGATACAGCTACCAGATCCTAGGTACAGTGCTTACAAGCCTGCACGCGACTCGAATGTCGGCCCAGCAAATACGCTTGGCTTCAATGACACTGGATGGACCAAGCCAGCGGCGTTTGATACTGGACCTCGGAGCACTCCGACTGCCATTTCTCGCAAGACGGTGCCAATGGACGTCGATAGAGCCTATGCTCAAGAAC
The DNA here is from genome assembly GCA_035771495.1 of Cladosporium oxysporum. Classification (NCBI taxonomy): domain Eukaryota; kingdom Fungi; phylum Ascomycota; class Dothideomycetes; order Cladosporiales; family Cladosporiaceae; genus Cladosporium; species Cladosporium oxysporum. Next base: position 1,437,867 of record JAWNKS010000004.1, read on the forward strand.
CCAGTCTGCAATTTGAGGGTGTCTCGCCACGACAGATTCCTGTGGCACGCAAACCTGGCTTCGATGGTATTCGACGACACCAAGACGAAGACCCATTCACTTTCCAGCGTGACCGTAGTTGGGAGTCTGGCAACGCGGGCGAAGTGAGGAACGAGAGTCTTCTGAGCAGACGTTTGAAAGGCTTGGAGTTTCGGGGAGTGAGCGGCGACAATGACATGTGCTTCGAGAATGAAGCTGACATCGGCAATGACCGGCTCTAGCGGTTTGGTCCCGACTACTGGGTGTCGCAATTGCATAGGAACTGGATATGTTGCAGTAGTTTGCAACACGGGTAACAGCACGTGAGCTTAGCTGGGCGTTGATAGTATTTGATCTGTCTAACGCATCTTGGATAGAATTCTAGTTGTCTTGCGCACATTTTTACGTACGTGGTCCAAACTATACCAGTGAAGCCGTCGAGAGCGGCGACTGAAGTGGTGATGGTAGCAATTGAAGCACTATGATTACCAGAAAGCGCCGACAGGTCACGGGCGGCTGTTCTCCGACAATAGTGTTGCTGAGTGTGACTCCAGGCTATTGACATGTGACTGGCCTTCGCGTCCATTCGTATTGTCGTCGGAAACAGTCACCGCTGTACTGCGACTCACCAGGCGTCGAAGTCTTCCTCCAAAACCACTCAACAGGATCCATCACACACCCATTGAAACCCTCACACCGACATCTCAATTCTTTGCATATCGTTGTCTATACCGATCTCTATCTTATCCATTGCAATTGACTCCACGAGTTCACCAGCCACACAGAAAGCACCGACACTAGCGCCCCGCCTTCTTCTGTGCTTTGCGCGAGAGCTCTCCGCGAAATTTCATTGAGCTTTTGCGATTTGCGACAGCACCACCTCCACTCACATCTCCCACATCCCACACTTTCACAATGGCCGACGTCGCAGAGAACAAGCCTACCGAGCAGGTCGCTGACCAGGCTCCCGCCGCTCCCGCCACCGAGGCTGCTGCTGAGAAGCCTGCCACCACCACCACCGAGGCCGAGAAGCCCACCGAGGCCAGCGACAAGCCTGCTGAGGCCACTGCCACCACCGAGGAGAAGAAGCCCGAGCAGAACAACGACCGCAAGCGCCGTGGATCTTTCCAGGACCGTCGCGGCGGCGACAACAAGCGCGGCCGTGGCAGAGGTGGCGCCCGTGGCGGCTACAAGGAGCGCCAGAACAAGTCGCGCTTCGAGACTCTGCCTGAGTCCGACGATGCTGGCGAGATCCGCCGCCAGGTCGAGTTCTACTTCTCCGACTCCAACCTGCCCATCGACGCCTACCTCCTCAAGCTGTCCGGCGGCAAGGAGAACAAGGCCGTCCCTCTTAAGACCATCCACGACTTCAAGCGCATGCGCCACTTCCAGCCCTACTCTGCCGTGCGCGACGCCGTTGCCGCCTCCAAGTTCCTCAACTTGAGCGAAGATGACCAGATCACCCGCAAGGTTGCGCTGTCCGACAAGTTCGGCGACGACGCTGAGGAGAACAAGAAGATCGCCAGCACCGCCAACATGGCCCGCAGCATCTATGCCAAGGGCTTCGGCCCTGAGGACGAGAAGACCCAGCTCGACATCGAGGAGTACTTCGAGCCCTACGGCCCCGTGACCGCCGTGCGTCTGCGCCGCGCCGACGACGGCCTCTTCAAGGGCTCCGTCTTCGCCGAGTTCGAGACCGAGGAGGCTGCCAAGGCTTTCCTCGAGCTCGACCCCAAGCCCGCTTTCAACGACAAGGACCTCCAGATCATGAGCAAGCAGGCGTACGTCGACAAGAAGAACGAGGATATCAAGGAGGGCCGCGTGCACCCTCGCTCGCCCTCACGCAGCGGCGGACAGAAGCACCACTCGACCAACCGTGACGGCGGCGACAACTGGAAACAGAGCCGCGACAAGTTCCAGTCGCGCGGTGGACGTGGCGGTCGTGGTGGTCGCGGCGGACGTGGAGGCCGCGGTGGCCGTGGCGGACGCGGTGGTGACAGGAACGCCGAGAGGGAGGCACAGCAGGACGGCGAGAACAAGAAGCGCTCGCGCGACGAGGGTGAGGGCGAGAGCAAGCAGCCCGAGGCCAAGAAGGTTAAGGAGGATGCTCCTGCTCCCGCCGCCGAGGCATGAGCGTGGACTTGATATCGAAGTTCGAGATGATCAATGTACGAAGAGACCGGGAACAAAAGCATAGCACTGGCGTTTAATAAGGGGAACTGGGGTCTCAATGATCTTTGCTTTAGAAAAAATGGGGAATTTAACTCTGATTGTCTACCAGACATGTGCCTTGCAAACCGGCCCAAGGTCTCCAAATCTGATGGTGCCTCGATGTTTTAAGCTTGACTGCTACCTGAAGAGAGCTCCCAAGCCGATCTGCGATGAATGCCAAGGCATATGTGACGATTCATTTTCAGCAGGACGAACAACGGCCTAAGTTCATCAATGTTCCTTTATTCATGTTCATGCTAAAAAGTGCCAATGAAACGAACGCTAACCTAACAGATACCCAAACAAATACGACGAGCATCATCAATTCCCAAAAGCGATCTCATTCGATCACATCTCCTTCATCAACTCCACCAACGTCAAAGGCTTCCTCACAGCATTACTGAATCCTTCGTGATACGTGATCCACACTCGTCCCTCCGGCTCGCCAGCCTCCTTCCGCCTCCTCTTTTCCTCCTCCGCCTGAGTCTCGCCCGCAGGCTTCTCAACAACCACAACCCGCCCGAAGAAGTCTTTTACCACTTTAGTGCGCTTCGTCGCAGCTTCCTCGTCGCCCATACTCGTCCCGCTACGCTTCAGCTGAGGCGCCGCCGCCGCGGATCCAGCAGGCAAGCGTTCGAGATGCGCGAGCTCAGCGCGCCGCTGCTCTTCCTTGCGGAACTCCTGCTCGAGGACCTGCCTCACAGCAAAGCGCGTAGACTTGCCGCCGGCCACGCCAAAACCCGCGCCGCCTGTGGCGAAAGCGCCCAGCTCGTCGAGCGCGGGCTCCATGCGGTAGACCCAGCTGCCTGCTTGCTGTGGGCCCGGGCCGTCGACTTCCAGGGGTGAGACGCGGGTTTTGTCGAAGCGCACGCCTGAGGCGCGCATGGCTGTTACGGAGCGGGCGACGAGGGCTAGTTCTGAGCTTTTGCGGACTGCTGCTGTGGATTGGCGGTCGGCGCCGTTGCCTGTTATGAGAGTTGGGTTGACGCCGGGTGAGAGGAGGCGTAAGAGATATGGTAGGAGGTCTGTGGCGAGAGTGGCAGGAGAGGTGAAATTGCGGGCTAATGAGGGTGAGAGTGTTGAGGCGAGAGAGTGGAGGGTTGCGGTATTTGTCTTGGTAGCTTCGCTCGCGGCGAAGGGCGCAGAGGAGGTAGTGAACGGGTGTGGTGCAGGGGTATTGTCGTCTTCTCCAGGCTGTTGATTCTGGGGTTGTGCCCATGCTCGAGTTTGTGAGGCGAATAGATGGTGGAATCCGAGGATTGGGGTGGAGAGATAAGGTGCGAGTTCCCATTCGTTCCCCGTGAAGACACGAGAGGATAGTGTGTCATGGAAGTTGAGCCATTCGTAAGCTGCGTCGGGTTTCGAGAGATACGTATCGTCTTGGAAAGGATGGGTTGGATAGGCTGAGAAGGCGTCTGTCATGATACGATCAGAATCGCCGTTGGTGTCGATAAGTTCTCGCAGGCGAGCTGTGGCAGTGCGCTTCAGAGCTTCAGCAACACCCTTGACTCCTGTGTTACTACTGCTCTGATTCTGAGGAGCGTCCACGTTGGTAGACTTGGGAAAACCTGCGCCTTCGCGGAAGACACGTTCCACAATCTCTCGAGGTCCACCACGTCCAATGCCTCGTGCTGCACCACCGCCATGGTTTAGATCCGAGAGAAGATTCTCTTCGACCCAGCGGCGGGTCAATCGGACGTCGCCAGCTGTTTCGTTCAGTGCACGGAGCTTTCCAGCTACCCATTCACCTACGACCATGATACCACGCATGTCACCCTCACCAGATCCACTCCCTGCACGATCTTCCTTGCGGTTTGTGACGCCCCAGGCAGCCTCACATAGTCGCCGAACACCGTCGCTATCACAGGGAACCCCCTCCTTTTGGAAAATGTCTTGCATGCGTAGAGAGATTGTCTGAAGTGGCGGCTTCTTCACGTGTATGATCTCTGCTAGATTACTTTGCCGTAATGGGCGAAGAGCAGGATGGTACACGTCGTTGCAAATGAGGATCATTGGTCGCAGCATGCGGAAGCGGTCTCCTTTCTTCTTGCGAGTTGGCGCTTGTGCAAGGGTCGAGAGAGCCTGTGAATTCTTCTGGTCCAGCAGAATGAGGTCGATCAATGCCTTGACGAAGCCTCCTTCTCCACCACCTGCGCTGCCACCGACGACACCGTCGACCTCGTCAACGATAACACACACTGGCTTGCCAGCTTTCCTCACTTTACCATTGACGGTCTTGGTGTCCACTCCTTTCACGTTCTCGGTGCCCACCATATCTCTTATCCTGCCCCTGACAACCTGGCTACTCCTCTCATCACTTGCGTTGATTTCTTGTGCTTCGTAGCCTGCCTGCTTCGCGCACACATGTGCCAGAGTAGTCTTTCCCAAACCAGGTGGTCCAGTCAACATTAGGATCTTCCTGTGCGGTTTCTCCTGGAACTCCTGTCCATCCGGTCCGGTTTTGGACTTCTTGGGTCGATATGATCCAGGAAACACGATCTCGTCCCATCGTTTCAGCCAGTGCATCACAGATCTATGCGTCCTCTCGTCGCCAACCAGATCTGTGAACTTGCGTGCTCGGTATTTCTCTGTCCATAGCAGAGCGGGTTTGCCGGTTTTCTTCTCTACCGATGGTCTTTCTGCGGGTGGTGTAGGAAGCTCAAGAGCAGCTTTGGGTGTCTCATCTTCGGCTTGTGCTTCCTTGAGCAAGTGGTGTATGTCGATACCATAGTAGACGCGCTGTGCTTTTGCAGATCGGCCGAGGGTGCTTTGTCCAAGGTCGATATCTGCAAAGCTACGCTTTTTTGGAGGACTGAGAGGCGGTGAAGAAGTCATCGTGGTTATTGCAAGCCCAACAATGACATGAATGGCTGGTGGGAGGAGTTGTCTTGTCTTGTTCAATTAAAGCCCCGCGACTTCACGCGACACAAACGCGTCTTGGTACGCAGACATTTGAAAGATAACATAGGTAAACATATGACCTGAATAAAAACATCCTCCCGTTAAGCAGCGTGTCTTGTCAATCACCATGTTATCATTGGATATGACCTGAACTTCCCATTCTCTTGCTGGACATATGTTATTGACTTATCTCCATGATCGCCTCTACCACCCACGCACTGCTTGCCGACCACCCATCACCAAGACTCTGATGAGCGGCATGGCATCGGAAGGATTCTACACAGCCTCCTTGTGATTCTGCTTGGCAAGCATCTTGCCAGTAACATGACTTCATGTCCGCGGCGGTGCAATCCTCGCTTCCTTGCTGTCTTCAAGCGCCCGCGAGAATAGGCGCCCAAGGGTCGGTGCCACCAACTTGCATCGCCCGGTTTACAGCTGCTATATAGCCGTTCGGTAGGTCCGTCTTGGATTCTAAGCTTCAACCATTCCTATTTACCAGACTTGCTGTATACCAACCAATACTCCATTAAATTTTGAAAATACAGAGAATAGATATCGACTACCATGTCTCAACTCACACAAGCCCTGACCAATGCAGCATCACGCAATCATGAGCTCCTCTCCGTGCTTGCAGAGACAGACTATGCCGCCAAAACCTTACAGCAGAACTCTTCATACATCACAGATTTAGAAGCCCAGACAAAGGCCACTGAGAAAGAGCTTCGAAAGCTACATGCGATCACTGAAGACGAAAGGAAAGATCACGTCAAGTATCGTGACAGTACCTTCAAACGCTACGCACATAAGCTTGGTGGCCGCAAAGGAGAGGCCAAATTTGCATCCAAGTCCGAAAAGGAAGAACGCGAGTTCCTGGAAGCATGGCAAAAGGAGCGAGAAGCTGAGGAGCGCAAAGCCGAGCTGCAACGAGCACTTAATACCGCCAACGAGGACCGCCAGCGTTTCGAGAACGAGAAAGCACGTAACGAGAGTGCACAGCGTGACCTCGATCAACTATACGCCAGCATCTTCTCAGGCCCTACACCCGACCTCCCCGGAGAGGACCAACTGGAGTCCGCAGTCCAGTATGCCAGACAACATTTCGAGCAAGTTCAGTCACAGTCCAATGCCGACTCCGCTGCGCTCGATGCTCTTCGTCGTACCGAGACACGCATGCAAATTGCTTCCAGATCCATGAATCAAGCACTCGACGCCTCAAGATTCGACATAATGGGCGGTGGTACCTTTGCGGATATGATGGAGCGAGACGCACTATCCCAAGCTTCCGTTGGCATCTCCGAAGCTCTTCGCCACATGGACGAGGCGCGTCGCCTACAACCCGCCATCACTCATCTGCGAGAGATCCACGTCGACATGGGCCATTTTGTGTCAGACGTAATGTTCGACAACATTTTCTCCGATATGGCACAGCACGACCGCATCAAGGCGTCGAACAATCAGTTGTTGGAAGCAATGGCGCAGCTGAAGGAGCAAATCACACTGCAGACACAGAGAGCGCAAAATTCAAAGCTTGCTCTCAACCAGGGGAAGTCGAGCATGGAAGAGGCAAGAAAGGAATTGCAAAATATCCGTGCCGAGGCCTTCGAGAGAATCGCTGGTGGTGGTGCGGTCCATGGTGGCAGTGGAGACAGTGTTGCGGCACCGCCACCTTATGTGCCAATGGAGGGATCATACGGACAGCAGCCAGGGTACACCGCTGTCTAATGGCACTTGGATGAGAACGCACGCTAATGTTGTTGGGTATAATTCCATTACTGGTTTTACTTGCCACCGAGAAAGGCAGGGTAAACCATTGTACGACCATAATGCCACATCGTTCCCTTGTTGAACCTTTTGACTTCTCAGGTCCCAGGAATCCCACATCCGTCACCTCGCCTCGTTTTCACCAGATTGCCTCTGCCCACTCGAGCATCCTCCCAACACCCTGACTGCCCAGTGAACAACAATCACACGTCCACTGCCTCGCCTCGTTCTCACCTCGCTCGTCTGTCCATTCAAACATCGATACTGCCCAAGGCCCGGTGTTCCCTTGTGCCACGAAATCCAATAGTGCCTTGTGCCACTTTTCATCTTACCATGTGACCGCCGTCACTAGTTCTTTCAACCACTGCCACTGCTGCTGCCATAACACAAAAACAAGAAGGAAAGAAAACAACGCTTTTAACTCACCATTTTGGTTTGTTTGTTTCCAGTTTCGAATCCAGCCAATTCGGACGGGATCTCATGTCCCGACTGAAGGAAGCTGGCGACATAGCGCTTGAACGCCTGCTTGAGCTCCTCGTTGTTACTCTCCGCATCGGAGCACACGCAGAGGCACTTGCGTTCCCTGGTGTCGAAGGTGTACTGCTTGAAGCTGACCACACGCCTGCGCCCGCCAAGTTGTTTGCCACTCTTCTCGCAACACAAGCAGCCGGCGCAGTCAGGGAGCTCGATCTTGACGATGTCCAGCATACCTGCAAGGTCAGTTGTGAGGCCTTTGGCCTTGCGGGCTTCATGGATATCAAACAACAGTTGCGCAGACACGTACGCGAGGTCGTTGAACTTGAGGCTGATCAGGCTGAGGTGGCGGCCACGACAGAAGTCGTAGTGCGAGACGCGCAAGGTCTGAAGGCCCGTCGCCGCAGCGAGCATCGCGAACGAACGCTTGACGGAGCCGGAGAAAGGCCCTTGAGAGCCAAGTTCGTAATCGTAACCGGTAGGGCCAAGTGCGATGTGGCAGAGGTGTTTCCTCATATCCCCGATTTGCTCGAGGAACAGCTCGAGGGCCCTTGAACATTGGAAGGTGAAGTGGAAGGATTCGTACAAGAGAGGGCGAGCATCAGCGCTGACTTCGTTGCTGACGCGAATGAGCGCCGTGTCGTTGTTCGGCGCGCTGTGAGGTATCCCGTTCACAAAAACCTTCAAGGCCACCTCACTCGAACGGTGGCCTGAAAGTTTTTGGCGACGGTAGGCTGCGATTCTGGTGCTTTCCAGTGGAATGAGAGCGAGGCGATAGATCTTCTGGCGGAGCTCGATTGGCAAAGTTTGGAGCGACGGCATGTTTACGAACGCTGATGAGTGAACTCAGAGATGCGCAATGCGAGGACGAGGGAAGGATAGCGCTGAATAGATGGTCAGCAAACAAGGCGGTAGCGTGTGAACAATTAGGAGGGCCAAACCCACGGTTGTTTGCGACGGCGACAAGAACTGGACGACGGTGTTGTTGCTGCTAGAACGGAACAGGCGGTAGAGTGTTTCTTGTGTAGAACGAGGATTTGCGAGCTCAAGATAGGAAAGAGACTGTTTCCACTGACTGGATAAGTGGAAGAGAGAATTGGTAAGTAGCGTGGTTTGGTGTGGTCACGGTTGAGATGCCAAGCGAGGTGAAGGTAAACAAGATGCTCATCAACGGCGGACCATAACGACGTGGCTACATACAAACACAGCAAACGCTGCTGCTTTCAGTCTATAATGAGTGAAGGGTGAGATCGCATACTTCACTCGCTGTTCGCTAGCGCTAATGATCAAATCATCGTTTCGGCAAGTGAGGAGATTGATCAACACTTCGACTCAAGTGAGTGATATTGCCCTTCCGACTAATCCGAGTGCAGACGGTTCCCTCGGTCTTGAAACCCAGAGCACTGCCTAGTCGACATGACATTACAATGACAATCTACATGGAAGATACATGATGTTTAACAATGGTATGATTGTGGTCCTATAACAGATCGTGCTGAATGCTAATAAGAAGCAGCACAACAAAAACAAAGAGTCAAAGACTCGCCTTTCGCCCTCGACCTAGCCTTCTAAGTTATCACCAGCGCCTCACTCTGACCTGTGAGTTGATGCTACTCCCGGCTTCACTTCAAAGCGGTGCTCACGCCTCACTTTCCTGCGAGGGCACCGCGAGGCCAAGCTGAATTGCAACTTCCTCCTTCACTACCCGCTTCAAAAACTCGTAGCGCGCGCGATACTCCTGGCACCCGTTCTGGCACGTATCGCCGCAGTCCTCTTCTGCGAGGTGGTAGACGGGCTTGTCGGGGCGATGCCAAACACATGTCCACCCGCAGTACCCAGCGCAATGGATCTCTGATCGATGTGGTCGGTCCTCAGGGAGACGACGAACGATCTTGACCACGTTGAGGATGTCTGCGTCTCGACCGCGCGCCTGGAGGACAGCATGGAGCGAGGCGAGAAAGGGTGCGAACATCTCTACATGGTCTTTGATGGAGTTCCTCACACGTTGCGACTCGACATCGACATGTTCGACAGGGAAATTGGTCACGCTCAGTGTGTGAAGGCTTGTAGCCATCGTCAAAGCGGCCATGGCTCGGCTCCCTGAAGCAAAGACATGCCCAACAGGCGAGCAACTCAAGCCCACGGCACGTAGGTGCTGCTTGTTGTTTCCGATCTGATTCAAGAACCGCTCAAGCGAGACCGTCGTTGTGAAGTCGAAAGTGTTGCAACCGTAAAGGACAGATGCTGTCTCTGCGTTGAGTTGCTTGTTGACCATAGTCAGAGCAGTCTTGCATGGGATCTCAACCCACTGCTTACCGTTCCATTGCTGCCCCCTGTGCTTTGAGTCGCGTTTGTGATCAACAGGTGCGACGTCCTTGTTGGCGACGCGAGATGTTGCCTTACCATTCGTCACATACTGTAACTCGCCCGAGGGCTGGTAGGACTGGAGCTTTACACGTTCTTCTTCGACAAGCACGAACTTGTAGATTCTGTTCCTGAGCTCCGGGGGAAGTTTATCAAGGGTGCCAATGCCCGTCGTCTTCTGAGTACCAGAGAGCTGGTTGGTAGCACGAATGGTGCGAGCAAGCCTGCCGCGAGTCTCCACCATGGTGGTTGACGGACTGGATGCAACTTTCGAACGTTGTTGATTCAAATTTGACTTACGGTTTGACGCAGGCGTGGAAGTTGTGCTTTGCTGTTATGATGGTAAGTGACGGATGATGCGGGTGCTGATGCTTTAGCGGAACAGGATACAGGTTTATGTAGGCATTTCAGGTACGACGCAAGTGTTGCCTAGTATGTGAATACAAGGCCATTGGTCCGCGACTTCCTGCAATTCAATGCCACCAATCACGTGGTTTTGACAATGGCTTTGTCCCATGTATGACTTGGAAGGCTACGGTATGGTCTGCTCTGTGGATCACTCGCTGGGAGAGAACAATGCCTGTAAAAACAAAGGATGAGGTGATGCCTTCAATACAATGTACCAACGACAAATCTATCTCAAGCATCTTGCCAAGCGTAACACCTGTGCGGTCTTTCGAATGGTCCCGCGTTCATCCACCAATGATTTGATAGCCTATCTTCCACCGGTCTCTGATGCCGACACTTCCTTGCCCCTTTTGCGATCTCCTCGTAACCATGCTTCCGAAATCTGTCTTTGCAATGCATCTTTGAAACTTTTCGTTGCGTTGAGGACGTGTTTGGAGCATAGGAGGGGCAAGCAGATACAGTTCTTGGCCCCATTCAACCACCCGAAGTCCAAAAGTGTTACAATCAAGACGATTCCAGCTTGAGTTGTTTCGCGACCTCCTCTTTCAATTCTTGCTTGAGATCGTCGTTCACGTGCCCAGCCTCTCCGCAAAGACACCCGCATTGATCCCGGGGAATGGCAACCCTTTGCATGCGAGAGGTGTATTTGGTAAGAAAGAAAATCCGCGGATGTTGGAGATTCAGCATACTGCAAGTGCCATTCAACTCGCAAACGGAAGGTACGAGGCCGATTTTGACGACGTCGAGTACATTCATGTTGAGACCGTTCTTGGCAAAGTCATCGTTCAGGGCGTGTAGGAGTGGTTTGCAATGCTCAACCAGCTCTGCGATTTGGAGCTTCAGCTTGCCCTTCGGGCAGAGAACCGAATGCGACACCTCCAGAGTGCGAAGGGAGGTCCCAGATGCCAACAACTGAATCGATTGCTTGAACGAGTTCCAGGATTTCATGAACAGGATTCCATCTTGGTAGATGGACACATGGCGTAAGTGTCTTTTCGCATCACCGATCTGCCCAAGAAAGTGACGAAGCGCCCCTGCATTCAGGAACTCGAACTTGTTGTAGCCGTATAAGACTTGTGCGGCTTCTTCGCCGATGAGCTTGTTGACTCGAAGTATTCCGCTCGATCGCCCCGTCCACGACTGGAGCGCAATTGTGCCTTTGTTACGCTTTCTTTTGCCTTGAAGCAAGCGCTTTCTTTTGGCTCGTAGCAAGCGCTTGATCGGAATGGCTTCAGACTCTACAAGCAGATGAGTGTAGATCTCCTTACGAATCTCCGGTGGAAGTTTCTCGAGGTCGCCAGCGTCCGCCATGTTGTGTCGCGGTCTGTGTTTGATGAAATCTGTCAAGAGCGGGTCAGAACAATGATTGGTGACTGGCAGCTGCGCGTCAAGGCGCTAAGTACGTACGTAGGACTCTGATGAGAACTATGAGTGTCGTGTGTGGACGCAAGACGCCGGGGATTGTTGCTAGCCCGACCGAAGCGAGTGGTGCAACTTGATGGAGGGTGTTGGTAGCGAGGTAGGGAGTGTCGCAAGAGGCCCGATGAAGCTCTACACTACGCACTGGTCAGTGGATCTGCGGTCCTGCTGCCGGAGTAGCATGTGAAAAGATCTGGGCGAGTGAAGTGTGGCAACTGCAAAAGTGAGATGTGAAGATCACAAGCTTATCACTATCTGAAAAGCTCACTTCAGTGCTCTACCGTCTGTATCTCCTTTGTTCATGTTCTGTTTGAGCTGACCCTGGGAGGTCGTTGCTTGTGCATGCTTGCGATCCATGTTCTTGGTGCAATCTTTCTTACATTGTCTTCTTCTCAGTTTGCTTGAAGTTGCAAAAAGCCGGACCGGTCCTCATTGTGCAAATCTCGTAGCTAAGGCGGCTATAGAAGAGATTTGAAGGATAAAATGCAACTTTCACAAAAATATGCACCCAAAACCTTCCAATCACTGTACCGTGCCAAGGGCTGATACACATCTGTTGCTGTATTCAACGCTTCCACGCTCACTTTTTTCCCTGAGGCATTGGTGATCCTTCCATTCACTCAAATTGCCATCACAGTCGTGATGTCGAGTGCATGCCTGCCGAGAATACACTTCGTACTCAGCAACGTCGCCCCTCTGTCGCAATGTGTAGAGAACGAGGACCAAAGCTGTCGTGTTGCCCTGCACTTTCATGACGAGTCGCGTGACAAAAGACGCATGTTGTAATTGCATGTCGGTCGGGAAAAAGTGTGGTTGATGCAACGAGTGCTCAATTTTCTGCTCGATCCTGCACGATGTCTATGCATCGAACTCCAGATCGTGCTGTTCAGCAACAAGGCGCTTGAGTTCACGTCCGAGCTCGGTCTTGTCTTTAATTGCCTGCTCCGTCTTACAGGCACAATGCTCAAACAGGTGTCCGAATTCACCGTCATTGGCGATGTCGACCTTGATGACTTCGAGTATACTTGCTTTGAGGCCATTGGTCTCGTAGGCAATTTTCAGAGATTCGAGAAGAGGCTTGCAGATTTTTACAACCTGGCGGCTCCCGGGGTAGCCTCTGCGCAGGCATACGTCGACATGGGAGACCTCGAAGGTATGCATGCTCTTTGCGGCAGCTAGCGCCTTGATTGCGTGGCGTGCTCCACGAAAACCACCGCGATATGTCCAACCAAAAGCGTAAATGCCGACGTGGCAGAGGTACTGGATGTTGTTTCCGATCGAGTTCAGGAACCGGGGCATGTTGTTTGCTTCTTTGAAACGGAACTTCGTACGGCTGTAGAGAACAGGCGCCGCTTCCACGTGAATCTTTTTGTTGACGCAGAGCAGGGCGACGTTGCTGGCTTTGGGCTTGTCACTCCGAGTCCGCTCGATCTTCGCACGCGACGCCCGATAGCTTCGGTTGTTGCGCTCGCCAACGCCTTTCTGTTGCTTGCCTGTGAATTTGCACAAGGCTAACGGTTCAGGCTGAACAAGCACCAAAGCATAGATCTCGTTGCGAATCTCCGGCGGGAGTTTTTCGAGGTCACCGGCGTCCGCCATAATTATGGCGAAGTTACGAGTAGATGAAACTTACTACGAGCCGGTCAGAACAGTGAGCAGTGATAGCTCCAAGTATGGAATGCACTGACCTCGCTAGTGCGCGGAGGCTATGTGTACCGTGGCAGGAAATGAGGAATTTGAGGGATTCGACGAATTTGTTAAACGCAAGATGTCAGGGTGGCGAAGCTAGCCGAGCTGAGGAGCGCGTTGTCGCGAGGTGCAGGAAAGACACGGATCGCCAAGCGGAGGCAGCGAGAGCGGCAAGATATAAAGAAGTGTGGTTCGCGATTCTCAAGTCGGCACCGTCTGAAATAGGCAGGTACCACGTGATTTTGCGACGACTGCTCGCGAAGAAGCATGTGAAAGGGTCTGAGTGAGTGAGTGAAAACCGCATGCCGACTAGGGGGCAGAAAGCTCACCTCGAGTCGGTTCAAAGCGTCTCATTCACAGCTCACGTAGTCAGATACTTCGATTTCCGGAATCACGCTGCAACATCACAACCAGAAAAGCAGAGTACGTCAGTAGAAATATGCAATTCGATGACTTCCTATCTCAATCAATCAGTACGGTAGTGTAGGCTCTTACCACCCGAACACCCGCTTCATTTTAACACCATGTATGATGCCCTGAATCCCGGAACTGACAAACGAAAAAAAAGTCTCATCTCAAAGCTTTTGCAAGTTCGCAAACACAGTACACTTCTCCACATCGAGTCCCTCCTTGCTTTGCTCTCTTTGCGCAGCGACTTCGACTTCGATTCTGTTGACGCCCTGCACCAAGCTCGCCTCGTACATGTGCGTGCGCAAGAAGCCATCCTGATGGGTTTCGCGCTGCGTCAAGCGGATACCGTTGACGGTGACAAATATCTTGTACGGACGACCGAAAGACAATGTCTTGGAGACCGTAGGCGAGATCTGCAGGAAGTAGTGGCTAGGTGGCAATGTGATGGTACGCGACTGCTGAGAGAGAGTCGGGTGTGGTGGGATGGCGAGTTGTAGAGGTTTGGGAAGTTTGAGATGGGGGTGTGTGGCGACAGTGATGGCTGGAATGAGCGCTTCGGCTAGAGGATACGTGCGGACTGGTGTAGGAGGTAATAGCGCAGGCGCGGTGAAAACATAGCTGCTGACTGGTGGCTGGCCTGTTGGGAATGGACTGCTGCTGGCGGGTCGAGCCAGTGGTGGCGGCATTGAGCCATTGGTAGTGGTGGTGGCGGCGGCGGCGGCGGCAGGAATTGGTGCCGTGGCCACGGTAGGGACAGTAGGAGCTGTGGCCACGACGGGGACCGCAGGGTTGACAGCTGGTGACTGAGATACCGCCTTCTCGAGTTTCACTGGCTCTGCTGGAGAGGGCGCAGCAACAGCGGTTGGAGGGCGCACTTCTTGAGTCTCGGGTGCAGCTGCTGGAACTTGGGGTGTGGCAGGCTTTGCGCCGTTGACTGCTGGAGACTGTCGCTGCTGGGGTTGAGCAGCAGCTGACACGCTTTGGCGTTGACGTTTGGCTGCTTCACTATCAGAAGCGACAGCCGCAGGGGAGGGTGATGGACGGTTGTTGTTCGACAGATTCAGAGTGACCTTTGGCTTCGGGCCACCAAGCTTGATCTTTGGAGGAGCAGGTCCGCTTATCTTGGACTTCGCAGCTTCTAGGAGCGATCTGAAGTGTTCCTAGGTATGGTGTGTCAGCATACAGGTTCGATTAAACAGCATCAGTACTAGACCCACCTCAAACTGGCTAGCAAGTTCGTACATCTCGCTGCCGTCTTCATTGTAGTCCTTTGCGTTGCGCCAAATGAAGCTGATCTCCTCTTCAAACGCATCCCACGATTTGAAGTCGGTGATTCCAGTATGTTCGTTACGTCCGTGCTCGCCGTCGACGCGCTTGCGCACCTTCTTGAGCGAGACTGGATACTTGATGTACCTGTAGTAATCCTCGAGCTTTCGTGAAGGCAAGTTCGCGAAAGGTGTGAATATCTCTAGCCCGCTATTACTCTGTTAGTAGTTGTCTTACAGTATAGCATGAGTCCACGAAATACATACTCTTCGTCTGTTGTCTTGAGCAAAGTATCAATAATAGCAAATTGGGCGTCCTGGAAAGACATGCCGGTGAAGTTCACGCCACTTTCGTCCTCAGCGTTATCACCATTGGTGGCATCGACAGTGACACCATCAGGTGGTTCTGATGGACTTGAAGTCTTGGTCTTTGCATTTCGAGCGGGTGTCGCAGATGTTCTTCCATTTGCTCCGTGTCCGTCGATGGCGCCATTGAGTTTCTTCTCGCCAGGCTTGGGAATGGGCGTCGGGAAACTTGCGTAGTTTGGGTTCTCCGTGTACGCTGGGTTGTTTTGCTTCATGTAGTTGTAGACCAGCTTGCGTATCCTCTCGGCATCCTCGTAGATCTCGCTGCCGGTGCTGTTGTAGTCTTTGGCATTTTGCACCATGCGCTTGAAGTCGCTCTCGATCTCGGTGACGGTGGTGTAGCCACCATCGTGGATCTTGTCTTCGATAGTGTCTATGGCGATTGGCAGCTTGGTGAATTCGTAATAGTCTGGCAGCTCGTCCCTTGGAGGAAGAGTGAGGAACTGGGAAGCGATTGGACGGCCACTGTGGATATGTGTCAATTTCGACATTCATGCGGATTCTTGATTGCTGCAAGGCATCAACGACTTACGACTTGTCCTGCGACCTTCTCAGATTATCAACGAGTTTTTGGCCGACCGACTCGACAAGCGAGCCGCGAGCGGGTGCGGGTGTTGATGGCACATCCCTGGTGTTCTACAGGCCGACGAGTCAGTATTCTGCATCTCTGGGCTCCTGGTCTGGCGCATGTATATGAGCAGTGGTTGTGAGGCGGTCACGGTGGATCAGCGGAGTATGACGGAGGTGTTGGGTCTTGAAAGTCCAATGCCGCCCATGCTCTCACGCGAGCGCAGGCGAACCGTCGCGGACTTGTCTTCCCTTTCGCAACACCAGCAACACGAACACCGCCCGTCACCACCGTCAGATAACACACACGAAGACACACATATGCCTTCCGCCTGCACGCGATGTGCCCTTGCGATTCATGCGGCGGAAGAGGAGGATATGGAGGAGGGGGACACGTACCACCAGCTTGATCTTCTTGGTCGCGCTGCCGTCGGTGTTGGAGGGTGTCGCGTTGTTGGCTTTGCGCTTGCGGCTGGCGTCCATGGCGGGCGCTGCGCAGAGTAGGTGGATTGTAAGGATATATGGACAGCGACTGCAGTCGTCGGCTCGCGCGCAGTATGCGACAGAGGCGTGAGGGCGTGGGTGGTTTGATGTCACTCTCACCAATAGTCGATCGTGACCCGCAACAAGAAACACGCTCTCTCTCGCGATGTGAACGAATGCACGGCCGCCGCTTGCTGCTGCTTCGGAAAGCTCCGAGCTTCCGCTTCGTCCTTGCCTGCCTGTCTTTACGTGGGGAAAAAAGCCCTTGATGGTCAAGAAGGTGATCGAACTTCACTATACGGCAGTAAATATAGCAAAAAAAAAATATCAAAATGAATCGAGTGTGAAGCGATGCAATCGACAAGTGTATGTACACATATAATTCAATTGAATATACGTGTACATGGATACTTTCCACGTATGAAAGGAACATTTCCACCATATTAGGGTACGGCCCTAAGCAACCTCCATCGAGATTTGCGGGGACCTGGACGAGACAACCATCCATTCGCATGTGACAATCGAAACATATAACCAGATATACTACACACCAAACAACCGAAACCAAAAAACAAAAACCTCTCCAACCATGCCGACCCCTCCACCCAGCAACAACATCCCCGCATCAACAGAGACAGGCTCAGACCTCTCCTCAAATTGGCACTCCAGATACCGCGGTGTACGTCCATCCACTCATTCATGCACCCACGTCAACCCACCAACTAACACTCCTCCCCTCCAGGCCGTAGTAGAAGACCTCGACCCCGGCCCCGCCCTCTCAACCCATCCCTCAACGCCCCTCGGCCAAGCCCTCTTCGCCGCCTTCGAGCGCGACTACACGCACCTCACCGTCCTCGACCCCACCACCAAAGCCCTGCTCGGCTACATCTCCACGCCGTCGATCAAAGCGCAGCTCGCCAGCAAAGCCATCACCGAGAGCGACAGCGTCGAGAAGGCCATGGTGCGCTTCCGCCGCAAGGGCCGCAAGTACGCGCTCATCACCATGGAGACGCCGCTCGAGGAGCTGGAGGCTTTCTTCGAGGGCAAAGCGACCGGCGGCGGCGAGAAGCAGGATTTCGCCGTGGTGACGGATCCCGCGAGGAGGTTTGTGTTGGGCGTTGCGACGAGGGAGGATTTGGGGGAGTTTGTTAGGAGGAGGCCGGCGTAGTGTTTGGGTGGATGGATCTGAGAGACTGGGGAGGTTTTTTATGACAGGACAGGCATGGCATGGATTTAGCGCTGGCGCTGGACAAAATGGATCTTTGTGGAGAATTTCAACCGCGGAAGATGGTGAGTGATGTGTGATGTGAGCCGGCGACGAGGAGAGTGAGTTCTCGTGAGGCGAGCTACTGCAGATCAGGGCAGGAATATAGCATAACGATTTCAACTATCGGATGAATGCTTCGAGGAAGAGAGACTCTCATGGCCAAATGATGATACATACAAGATAAAACAAGCATTTGCTTTGAAGCCATTATTGGCTCATCGAGACTGGGAAAACGCCACCCAATCTATGAGGTACACCCGAATCTATATGTCCCCAGAGATCTTCTAAGCAAAAGCGCCAACCAAAGCCATAAGCATGCTACCAGCAACCACCGCACCGCAAGCCTGTAGTCTGCGCTTGCCTTGCAGCTCGGCATAGCTAGCATCGCTCAAAAAGTCTTCTGCCAGTAGCTGTACAAGACCGGCATACAAAAGCAGACCACTGCTGACTGCATTCACGATTCCCACCGTCAGTAGGCCGACCTGACTGGCAGGGTCGTATAATCCGTGGACTCCCAGACCAATTGCCTGTCCGATCGGTGTCGTGATTCCATACATTAAGCTCATTAACCAGGGTTTGAAAGACGTCGTTGAGAAAGACCCTACTCCTGCGATGCGGGAGCCCAGGGCAAGACCCTCGAAGGTCTGGTGGAAAGCGATCGCGATGAGTAGAACAATAAAGGCAGGACCTGTAGAGACTGATAGGGCAAGACCGATGAAGACACTGTGGAAAAGGATGCCAGCTTCGAGAAGCAAGCATTGTAGGATAAGTCGTTGCTCGTTCGGATCGTTCGCAGAAGGCGAATGCTCATCGTGGGCGGGAGCATTGTGGTGGTCATGGTGTCTAACATGTCGATGGGGATGTAGGTATTCGTTCGAAACTTCGGAGCCACTGCGCTTGCGCTGGTTCATACCAGTTAGCGGCCTGGTATCTGAGTCTGCATGCGGATCAAGCTCGTCAAGGTCCAGATCAGAATCATCCTCGGATTCGCGTTGCGGCGCTGGTGGATCTGGTGGTAGAGGCTTGTCCAAGGTACTCCCGGGCGCTGCAGGCTCGTCCGCATACGGCCTGTTCTGCTCTGTCATGGGCATGCCATCCTCTCCATGGTCCAGCCCCTGGCCAAGCGGTACCTGCCTGAAAGGCCTGAAACTCTCCGTCCGCCGGTGTCCAGGCCTTTTCGCTTGTCCTCCTTCTTCCCTCAGTCCGTCCAAATCCACCGCATGCGAATGCGATGCGCCCTTGAGCGCAAAGAACATTTCAATGGCCACGACAACCATGACGCTGACCATTGCGATGAACCCGGGCATCGCCGGGTACACATCCGTCCAGAATGGTGGCAGACATGGGTCTGTCAAGCTTGTGTAGGCTGTAGGCAGCAGGTGGACGAATGCCGTGGCTATGAGTACGCCAGTACCAAAGTGCCGTGAGAGGAATAGCGCATAGCTAGGTACTGGCAGGTTCGGGAAGCGTCGGACCACGACGGGAAAGGAGCAGGCGGCGGTGCTCAGGAAGAGGATGAGGAAGAGCGCGAAGACATGCAATGGGGTGTTGTAGGCGTGTTTCGATGTGCCGGAGCCGCAAGGCGGTCGCTCACCAGCCTCTTGTCGGCGGATCAGTTCGGCGTGCAGGGCGTGGATAGGTATGTTCGACCAGGCGGACGCTGAAGGGGGTGGATGTGAGCGACCAGCAATTTTTGCTCTGAAAGGTCGGACTTACAAAAGTCGCCGTCTTGGGCCATGCTGTGTTGCTATTGTCTGGCTGTTTGCGCGCCAATCATCGCCGTATGACAAGTCGGAGAGGGAGAGGGAGAGCGATAATGCCAGCAAGGCAATGGGAGATCGTCGTTCGGGCGTGAGCAAGCTTTACACTAAGGATTCGCGTGTGGAGGCGGGAAAGCCTCCTTTCGCTCGGGATGCATGTGATAGAGCATTGGGATTTCCAGTACAAAGAAAATCTACTATTCCAGGCTGTCAATACCTTATGCTTACGGTCACTCACAGCAGAGTCGTTGGGGGTGGGAGATGACAGCTGCACAATCACGCATAGGGACGAGTGAGGCTGTGCTTCGACTGGTGCTCTCCCAATGCCATCTATGCAAACACCATTGACCTCACCACCATCCACAAACACAGACATGCCCCATCTCATCAGGGTGCTCACAGTACAGGCATGTCCATCGACGCCAAGTCCGGTGTTCGCCTTGAGCCACATACCACATACTCTCCCAACGATTAAGACACTCGTTGCCATCATGTATGTCGTTGAGCCAACGCATCTTTACCATCGGCACATTCAAGTTGTGCATTTCCCTCTCCAGGCATGTGGTACCATGGCTTCACATGTGCAAGGCTTTGGATGGTCAGCTATCGAGGCGAGCAACGATCTACTTACATATACCTAATCGCCGGAACGATCTGAATACTCCAGGGTTCAGAATGTCTCGGCTCATGGATTCCAAGCAAGCTGATAGCATTAGTCGGTCCCGAGAACGAGCGCCATGCAGGCTTGATCTGCCTCTACCGTTGGCAACGTTCCTGTACATATATACATCGTCTCAGCACCCTACTTACTGAGTCGTCTGCTTCATAAACCATCGCATAATAGGTACTCTTAAGGGCTGTTCGATTCGTTCTACCATCCAGGCACTGCCAGTCTTCGCTTCTATTCATAAGCCAACGAAAACACGACGTCGTTTTCCTGCCACAATGATGGGCCCACTGATGTTGATCGTGAGCATCTGCTCTACTTTCGGCGCTGTCGATGCAATGGGCGCAACATCCGTAACACAAACAGTGAACGCAGGTGGCCAGTTCGACTTTGTTCGAAGTCCGTATACTGAGTTGGCTGCTATGCTGCCACGTAGAACGGCGCGATCACGCCAGCAGTCAGCTGCACAGTCCGCTATACCAGCGTCAAAGCCGCCTCCAGCGAAAAGGTCTTCCACGACCAAGTCTTCAAGGTCAAGTCCTCGAATGAGCTGAGAATCGCTCCGGCTGCGGAGAAGGTGCAGAAGACGACCTTCCCGCACGATGTCGATGGATTATCGAGTCTGAAGCCATCCTGAAATAGTCAGGAGTTCTCCTGGAGAGTCATCTGGCCGTTTGTTTGCATGGAGGCCGTGCAAGGCAAGCTTGATCCCTCATCGTGTAATGAAGAAGTTTATGCCAGCTCGTCAATAAAGACAAGGTTGGGCTGCTGTGCTGCTGTAGCTTTGCATAGGCACGTGTATCGTAACCTTAGAGTCCACAACTCTATCTATAAACCTTCAGCTTAAGACGACAGACGCTTCCTTGTTCCTCACTGATGCCAGCAATTCTGCAAAACTACTCTGACATCTTGTAAAATTTGGTAAGAGATAAGTAAACTTCGTACAAGCAAAATGGGGGGCAGCGTTCTTTCGCCGGCGATAACATTCGGGTGGCTTGGTAGACCATGCGAGCGGGATAACCCATTAATTGGTCCTTGGGCGCTTGCTCGACCGCATTTCTTGGAAGGCCCTGCTCACTCGGACTGCAATGTGGGAAGTGCTTGCAAATTGGATGACACTGTCACTGGTGACGTTGAAAGAGTCGGCCACGATCATGACTCGCCCACGAACTGCAGCAACGTCACGTGCCATGAAACACCTTAGGGGACGGACACGCGCGTGAAGAGTCTTCTTCCTCTTACGTGCGACCGGCACAGCAGCATCGGAAATGGCAGGCTGCAGCACGCCCGGTTTCTCCGCCAGACTCCGATGAGATGGCCTGTGCTAAGCAACACTCACCCACGCTAAGCCTCTCACCCGTCCTTCACCCGCCTTCTTCTCTCCACAAGCACTGCGCCAAACCCCGTGTGGCCCCGTCTTAAAAACTCGCCTCCCGGTGCCATCTCTCCACCTCTCCACTGCAAAAATCAGTCACCGGCCCGGTTGGTGCAGGCGGCGCATGGGCTGTGGGGGGTTGAGTGTCACCTTCGTCTAGGGCATGAAGACACTACGCCTCATGAGGGAATGCCGTTTGGAGTCCCCGTGGGTATGTCTTCCGCATTGTAACAATTATATATATGAGCTCTCGCTGTCGGGGGTGTCTGGAAGACTCCATTCTTGTCTACTCTCAAGTTTCTTTCTTTTTTCTTCATCGCCTTTTCCCGGTTCGTTTTCTGGCACTGCATTAGTGCCACCGAACCTTAGGCGGCGACGATGAACGACGATATTTCAAAAACCGGCGTGCCCGCCTCATCACACGACGAAAAATACACTGTCGAGACCATGGAGCAAGGTCACAAACCCACGGAATTTCCTGGCGCTGGCGCTGCATCATGGAACCCAGAGCACCGCGCTCGTGTCGAGAAGAGCATGAAAAGGAAGCTTGATGCACGTTGTGCCTTGTTTGTCGTGATCTACATCATGAACTACCTCGACCGCAACAACATTGCCGCAGCAAAGCTCAAGGGACTCACAGAGGATCTCGGCATCGAGAACGACGAAGCGAAATACCAGACATGTCTCAGTATCTTGTACGTCGGCTACATTCTCATGCAGGTCCCCTCGAACATGATCATCAACAAGATCTCACGACCAAGCCTCTACATTTCGGTCATCATGCTCATCTGGGGCATGATCTCGACATGCTCTGGCGTCACCACAAACTTCTCCGGAATGGTTGCTACTCGTTTCTTCTTGGGTTTCGTCGAGGCTGCTTTCCTGCCTGGTGCACTCCTGATCCTCTCGAAGTGGTACACCAGACGTGAGCTTACAAAGAGAAACGCTATCCTCTTCTGCGGCAACTTGATCTCTAACGCTTTCTCTGCTCTCGTTGGCGCCGGTGTACTTTCGAATATGCAAGGCACACTCGGTCACTCAGCTTGGAGGTGGCTTTTCTGGAGTAGGTGTTTTCCTTCTCGATTGAAGTATGGTCATGTGCTAACGTAACATAGTTGAGGGCGCTGCCACGATGCTCATTGCGATCCTCGCAGCAGTCATCTTGCCTGATCTTCCACACAACACCCGAGGCTTCACCGCCGAAGAGCTCGAAGTCGCCCAGCTTCGCATGACCGAAGATGTCGGTGTTGCAGACGTGGACTCCGAGGACATGGGTACCTTCGATGGACTGATTATGGCACTGAAGGATGCCAAAGTCTACATCATGATGATCGTCTTTGCATTCTACGTGGTCGGACTTTCGTTCAACGCATACTTCGTACGTGTTCCATACCCTCCATTTCAAATCGATACGCTAACACGCTCGCAGCCTACCCTAACCAAGACTCTTGGATTTGGCTACGTGCCAACTCTGCTCATGAGTGCTCCCCCATGGGTGTTCTCCTGTATCTTCTCTGTGTGCGTAGCCTACAGCTCCGATAGGTTCCAGGAGAAGGTTAGTGCATATCAACGACTGCTATACGTCCTCTGTACATTTCACTGACACAAACCAATAGTTCTGGCACATTGTCGGACCCGTATGCATGGGCATGGTTGGTTTCATCATCAGCATGTCCACCGAGGTCGTTGCCGCCCGCTATGTGGCCCTCTTTTTGCAAGCCGGTTCTTACGCTGGGTAAGTCTTGTACACGCAATTCTCTACCATGACAACATTTCTAACCTATACTTCCAGTTTCATCGTTTTCTACTCCTGGATCTCATCCTCTTTCCCCCGTCCTCCCGCCAAGCGCGCCGTCGCCATCGCTATGATCAACGCCTTCAGCCAAGTCGGCAACATCGCCGGCTCCTACGTCTGGTCTCTGCCCGCCAACGGCTACCGTGGCAGTTACGCTATCACGCTTGCCATGTTCGCCGCAACGATCCTCGGCTGCTTCTTGTTCCGCGTCATGCTCAACCGCCTCAACAGGGAGCTCGAGCAGCAAGAAGTTGCGTACAATGGCCTTGGCGAAGACGTCGCCGACCCGAACGACGAGAAGCTGCAGCTTGCCAAGGGCTTTAGGTACCTCACGTAGAAGGGCGCGCGCTTATGACATGGATTACGATACTGTGTGGATAGATATATTAGAGACTATACATGAAGAGCTTTTTGATCTTTCCAACAGCATGGAGGCTACACATTGGCGTACGATGTCATACATCTATCACCACTGGGATTGATTGCGTACTTTTACGGAACTTATGCTGATGTTGGACGTTGGAGGGCATCGATGCTGCAAAGGGCCGTCGTCGAAACCCTGTTGCACTATTACGCCAATACTTGATCCTACGAGATCATCGGAATGACAGGAGCTTACATGGAGTTACGGTGACGTTACAAATACATTCGTGCGCAAGCACTGTAGACATTAAACTACTACCCAGCTTAACCTTGAGGCGAAGCTGAGTGTTGAAAGTAACAAAAGGATTCTCGTCCTCGCCCAAGGGTATCATCGCCACAACCACCAGCCCTCAAAACACCTTCCTCCAAATTCAACTCAATCTCCGCGATGAGATCGGGCATTCATACACTCATCGATTCTTTCAGTGCGTTCCTCAGTGGCCCTTCTTAGCTGCCTCAAGGTGCCACTGCATGATCTTGTCGAAAATGCCCTTGCCGCCAGTCTCGATGACATCGCCGTGGCAGGGAATGATCTTGTCAAACTTCCACGTGCTGATTTTGGCCACCTCACGATTGAACGCAGGCTTGTCCTGCGAAATGCCGTGCCAGATCAGGCGTCTCTGGCTAAGAGCCTCACCGGAAGTGCTGTTGAGCCAGTTGAACAAACGAGAGAGAAGACCGCTTTTAGGGTCGATGCCAGACTTTGAGAACTGCTCGTTTGCAGGAAGGTTGAAGAGGAGATCTCCCTCGATGAGGGTGCCGGACTTGCGGTGGTTGAATACGATCTCTTTGTTTGCGTGTCCATCGACGTAGGTGAAGTCGAACTCAGAATCGAAGTCGGGGTCGACACTCAACTTTCCCTCTTTGCTCGCTTGGGCAGTGAAAAGGTGCCAGTTTTGCGAGGGGATCTTGAAGTAACCCTGCTTGTCTCGGTATGCTGGCAGCGTCTCGGGTGCGATGACCTTGGCTTCAGGGAACTCTTTGTGCCATGCTTCCAGGAAGATGTGGTGTTCTTGGTCCAATGCGACGAGGTACTTGGTCGGGCCAAGAGAAGCCATCTCGGCGCGTACAGTGGGTGTGATGGCGACTGGTGAAAAGATGGCAGTGCTGCCAGAGGCGAGGCGGACGGCGGTGCCGCGACCACCAATCTTCACACGACCAAAGCGTAGGAATGGGGTTGAGAAGGTCTTGATGTCTGGAGTCACAGAGCGAATGACCATGACCTTCTCAGGGTCAGAGGGAATCAACTTGTTGACGGAGGATGCCATGGTTGCAATGTCTGTTGTGTGTTGTCCAGGTGTAGTTGAAAATGATGCTGGAAGTGACCAGTACAGACAGACTCAGGTCTTTGTATCTGATTCTTACGCGCGCAGTCGTCTTCGATTTGGAATATCTGGGCTGCACGGTGGTGGTCGAGACGCGTTCAGTTCGGTCAGATTTGCTGATTCGGGGCCAAGGGCTCCAGTCGAAACGACAGTCGATTGCACAATTCACTCTTAGTCAGATGTGCCCTCTTGATGAGTGTACTCGAGGGCGGTGCTTTGTAAGAAGACGAAGGGAGGAGTGGTCAGACCATATTGCGCCGCGCAAACAATCAAGTACGACGTCATCCATTTCGCTTAGCGATCTGTAGTCGGCGCCGGAGAGCTCCGGATGGCGACATAAAATCGTTCTAGACTCTAACCCTAAAACTGAAACAATTTGCATGTGATCATAAATCTTGAATTATTCGGAATCAATTTACATGTCTTCCGTTCTACTTCTATGTATTATTACTAGCCATTTCTAGCATCAGCTCCGTGCTCTGTGTATGCTTCCCTTGCAAAATGTTATACTTACATATTTCCAAATATAGGCATCACCGTGTATTGGGACAAACGCCTGCAAAGCGGTCCACTATATACCCTCAAGTAGTAAATAGCACAGTCGTATTATAGGGCAGCAGCAACTGTGAAGATCCATCTACCGGAGGCTGTCATTTATATAGTCATTCTCAAGGGTGGTGCGGACATGTGAAGAAATTCTATGGATTAGCACACTGATTGCATTCGGTCATTGCCTGCGACGTAATATTTGTTGTGACTATATGACCGGAGTATTGCTTTTTGGCAGATCAAAGACTCGTGACCTGAATCAATATATGTGATATGGTTGAACGAATTCAATCAATGCACATTAAATTGTGATGTAGTGTTCAAAGCACACAATCATTTGATAGTGGCCCAAGGGATGTGATGTGCCGCTCGTCGAAAGTCCCAGCCGTCTCCACATGCGCCCACAGCATCACCGAAACCTCGCTGCACGACATTGACCAAACAAGTCCAGAGGGGCAAATTGTACTACTGGCGGCAACACATTCGTCGCCAATAATTAACATGTCTTCTCTCTTGCGCACGTCTTTCGACGCTCCGCCACCTCCTCCTCGGCCGCGACCAATCTCAGACTCCGACGAGAGCTCGTCCGACTCAAGCGCCGCCAGCGTCGATACAGTCCGGCCCAGCGAACATGAGCAAGTCGCTGGACCTTCGCACTGGACACATTACTTCGACCAAGAGTTATGGCTAGAAAAGACTGTGCCAGACGGTGCTTCCGCTCGTTATCATGTCTACGTAACGCCACCCACCGACCCTAGCAAGGACCCGTTGTTTGTCTGCCATCATGGCGCTGGCTCTTCAGGTCTTTCTTTCGCCGTATTCGCTCAAGAGACCCGCAAACTACTTCCTAATGCTGGCATTCTCTCGCTCGAGGCTCGTGGCCACGGCTCCTCGATCATCTCCCAGACGGGTGAAGAAGTGGCGGCAGATTACTCACTCGAGACTCTCACCTCTGACACGCTCATCATGCTTCAAGAAACCCAAGCGCACTTCACCTGGCCAAAACTTCCCCCTTTGGTGTTCGTGGGCCACTCCCTCGGCGGCGCCATCGTCACAAACCTCACCACTGTCTACGGAAAACTCCTTGCCCCAACGCTAATCGGCTACGCCGTCTTGGACGTCGTTGAAGGC
This sequence comes from Cladosporium oxysporum, assembly GCA_035771495.1. Classification (NCBI taxonomy): domain Eukaryota; kingdom Fungi; phylum Ascomycota; class Dothideomycetes; order Cladosporiales; family Cladosporiaceae; genus Cladosporium; species Cladosporium oxysporum. The sequence continues at coordinate 1,464,496 of JAWNKS010000004.1, forward strand.
TCCGCCATCGAGGCTCTCGCACACATGAAGACCTATCTTGCCCAGCGACCCTCTCTCTTCGACTCTGTAGCGTCCGGAATCGACTGGCATACACGCACACGCACTCTTCGCTCCGCCGCCAGCGCCGAAGTCTCTGTCCCAAGTCTACTGATCCGCACGCCTTCAGGCCGCTACGCATGGCGCACGAACCTCAGCGCCACTTCTCCCTGGTGGGAGTCCTGGTTTGCGGGTATGAGTGCGCGGTTCTTGGGCGGACGCGGAGCGAAGTTGCTCGTTCTCGCTGGCACCGATCGCCTCGATCGGGAGTTGATGATTGGCCAGATGCAGGGCAAGTTTCAGCTCGATGTCATTCCTGAGGCTGGACATTTCGTGCAAGAAGATGTGCCGGCTAGGCTGGCGGCGTTGATGGTCGAGTTCTTCCGCAGAAATGATCGCAGTCAGATGGTGCTACCGCCGAAGGTTAGTGAGATGCTGGCTAAGGGAATGAAGGTGTGAGGGATTGAGTCTCTGTATGCCTGTCTGTGATGGGCTAAGCATGTTTACCTAAGAAGGTGCATCCATTGAGCTGAAGTCACAAACATGACGAAGGGACTACGAAAATGGTGATCACAAGATCATGAAGGCTGCGAGACAGCATCTCACCACGAGCGCTACGTAGACATAACGATACAGCAATAACGAGCATGTGAGGCGATGCATGAATATAAGCTGGATTCATGCTATGCCCTCTCCCAGAGTTCTTGGAGTGACGTCTACCGCTTCTCATCCAAACGTCTTTTGTGTAAGAGCAACAAAAACAAGGATATCCTTGGTTCATAGATTAATCGTGTCTGTGATGTGCATACCAAACGAGCAAAACGAAAGGTCCTACCCGGAATCGAACCGGGGTCGCCCGGATGTCCTACACCACTGATGTGATGTCGATCAGAACCGGAAGTGATAACCGCTACACTATAGAACCGTTTGTGGTTCATCGATTAGAATTGCAGTAATCGATGGAGAAATGGAGAAATAATTAAATATATAGTTTGCAAATTGGGGCCTATCAGGCTAAACGCACAGCACAACGCTACATCTGTATAGCCTCGTCGGGTGATTAACGACTTCTTTTAGCCTTCGCTCCTTGAGGCTCGAGTCGAAAATTGTGGGCGAGAGCTTACATGTACTACAGCAGATTTACCAAGACTGAGTGTTGGGGTTTCCTCGCATTGCTCTAGCCGCTTCTATAGTCCGATCAACTACAAGCAAGGAACTCACACGCATTCTGCATGTGCTCTACCATTCACCTCCTAGAATTCTTCATCAATGCGCCGCCTTGCTCTAGTACTTTGAGTTATGATAATCTCAGAGACGCTAGAAATCGGAAGCGTGTTGCTTGTATGTGTCGAAGTCCTCGGAAAGTCTGCGCCTCATCTCGTTTCCTCCTGCATTGACATAAAGAACGGGCGTGACGAACCTGATCAAAGAGACCAGAGACTCCTCAGTAATGAATGAATGAGCGCTCACCTAATCCGAAGCCTGTACTTAGAGGTACCGGCCGCCTTCATTGCGCTTTCGGACAGCGTGCATCCATGCTGAGCTTTCCAGGGAGTCAAGGCAGCAGCCTCCACGTAGGTACGTCGTTCAATCTCGTCTTCGCATTTCATCTTCTCTTCAACCAGACCATAGCTGAGCCAGAGTGTCCCCAAGATCGCAGTCCGCTCGAGAATCTCGAAACCGGGAATTTCGGAAGTGAGGCAGCTAGGTAGATTTGGGAAATCGAGTTCGAGATGGCGTAGTTCCAAAGTAATGTTTGGCAAGTTCGAGTTTTGCGGGCATATCTCTTCATAATCGACCTGGAGGCAATCGAGGAGATTTTCCAGGTATTCATGAACCACGTCAAAGCTCTGGGCGAAGTTCAAGTTCAATTCGATCCTGATGTCTTGCAGACGAGGGAGAAAATCAGTGATGTAGTCGAGAATGACGAGTCGCGCACTCAGCGTGTCGAGAACATGGTCCTGTTCGCCACTCACATCTCTGGCAAACCCCTCTGTCTCTTCTGTGTACATGATAACATCTGCAGCGGTGCATTTGGTCGCAATGCGCGGAAGATGGTCCAGGAAATCCGAGTCATGGCGCTCAAATCGGTTGGTGCAGGCGGTGACAAACAGAGTCGCATCGTCCGGAGTTTGTTCGTCGTACTCATGCTTGAACTGACGACTGATGAGACGAAGATGAGGCTGGGGCGCTTTGAACTGATACCTATAGTAAGTATCTTTGATGTTGTGGTCAAAGGTGAATTCGTAGATACGGTCGCGAAGCTCCCGAGGGAGCACCTCGAAGAATGTCTTGCCATCTCTGTCGATGGAGGAAGACCCGCTAGGGTCGGTTGGAGGCGCCATGGTTCCCAGGGCTGGCACGGCGGCTTGGAGGGTGGTTCGAGGGATTGGTGTTTGTGAGAAGGATGTCGGTCGTTGTGTTTACCTGGCTCGAGAAGCACAAACAAATACCAAGTGGGGCTCCCGCTGCATGCCGCACAAAGTTACATGCTTGCTCATAAAGTGAAAGTGATTGAATGCGCATGAGCCCCAGGCGCACGCAAATGAGCGTATCTTCGGTGCAGAGATGGAAAAGAGCTAGCACCAAGGAATCTATACGACATGGAAAGCATCTCTCCGTTGCTCAAAGTTGTCCAAGTCTCACCCCTTCTTGCCAGATTTGGTCTTCAGATATGTTCATCTCTGCGTCCACAGACGATGTAACACTCGCGGACGCAGCTTGGATGGCTGCTTCGACCACAGTCTCCATTCTCAAATACTCGTCGGTTCTGTCATCGTTTAGCTGAAAGCAGCCGTCTTTAGCACTCCATACGCCCAGAGTAACAGGCTCTTTCAGTCGCTCAGCACCCAGAACATCGCACTTCGATCGCATTGCCGTGTTCAGGAGCGGGAGTCCACCATAGCGTAGCTTGAGATCGAAAACAATGCCGGAATCGCGAACGTCTACGCGCTCGTTGTACGCTGGGTTTTGTATGAGGTAGTTGAGACGATTGAGAAACCGCGTTGAGCGCTGAGAAGCATAGTCCTTGAGCATGCAAACGGAATCCCAAACCAGATAGACTTCCACGTGCTGCAAACCCTCTGGAGCCAGTTGCAGTATGAGATCTTTGCAAGCGAAGGCAATATTGTCCCAGTCCGATCGCTTGCAAATAAGTGTATGCTTTCCCAAGAGACAGTTCAGTCGGATGGAAGTGTACCTCAATGCAAGACCGGGCGCATTGGGTGGCCGCAATTGTCTTGCAGAAATTCGGCGGAACGAGACCTCGAGATTTGTCCCCCATTCAGACCGTGCGTCGTATTCGTCTTTGAATTGGCGGCTAACTAGGCGCAGATGCGGACATGGCGCCATGAACTTGAAGATGACTTTCTCTCTCTGTATTTCTTGGAACATCGTGGCGTCGTAAATCTGGTCGCGGATTTCTGCAGGTACGAGTTCGAAGAACGATCTGCCATGCTGGCTGGTCATTGCCGTTTCGTCCAGATCGAGGCCGGTCGCACTGTTGTGGGCAACAGTCTAACTCTATTTCGTAATTCGTTTCAATGACGGCGAAGAGGCAGTCGCAAGTCTCCTGAATGACGGTGTACAAATGATTTAGCATGCCAATGCGGTCCTAACAGGTGACTTTGATCACATTGATAACGGCACTCGATTACTGAGTTTGCTCAGAGTCCAGATGGCATCGTAATTGTGACTCATTTCGCACCACAGCTGGTCAAATAGAGCAACTGGTATCGGGGGTTGTTAGTGCAATATAGTTCGCAGGGCTTCGAGAGTCGTAAATGCCAAAGCAAAGGTATCCCTTCCTTATCGTGCACACCCGCGAGCAGGCTAGGATTCAAGGATCTCGGGTAGTATTCGAGGAGATGGTCTTATGATATTTTCGGGAAGATTTTGTGATCGTTGGTGCAAGGGAGATCTACGAGTAATCGCAACCGTGTCTCATCAAGATCAGGCTGCCATTTTCTGCCTTGCTACAAATTTCGATTTTACCATTAAACGTACATGGATAGTGGTAGGTACTGTATGCTCGGGTCTAGGGATGAAGAACCTTCGAATCCTCCCCAGCCATCTTACCATTACCCTCTCCCCGCTCCCCCAAACGTGCGCTTTGATGCTGGGCCAAAAAACACCTCGGCTGTGACGTCGAAGACGTGATGATAGTGTAAGCGAATGCCGAAGTGTATATACTTGAAGAAGATAACGGCTCCGCCATTTGTAGTCTGGTTAGCGATATCGACAATTATTCAATCAATCAGTATGGTCAAAGCTATCTCCATTCGCAAAGTAGACGGCAAGCCCGGCCAGGTCTATTATCCACTCGAACACATCACCATTCCCGACAATGCCCCGAAGGATAACGAAGTCGTCGTGAAGATCACAGCCGCAGCTCTCAACCACCGCGACCTGTTCCTCAGACAACATCTTTATCCCGGGACTACGTTCGGCGTGCCCCTTCTCGCCGATGGCACCGGCATCGTCACATCCACTGGATCCTCACCAGAGGCGAAGAAATGGCAGGGCAAGCGCGTAATCATAAACCCCGGCAGCGGATGGAAAGATGACCCAGATGGTCCTGAGAGCCCAAAGGGATACTCCATCCTCGGCGGCACGAAGATGAACCCGCTCGGAACTCTGGGCGAGACCGTCACGATTGACGCCGGAGAACTCGAGGATGCGCCCACACACCTTTCGTCGATCGAAGCCGCGGCGCTGCCGTTGACCGGTCTGACTGCTTGGAGGGCTACAATGGTCAAGAGCGGCAACGCAAAGCCTGGACGGAACATTCTCATTACGGGAATCGGTGGTGGTGTCGCAATCATGGCACTCCTGTTTGCTGTTGCCGCAGGCGCAAATGTGTATGTGTCGTCGGGCAGTCAGGAGAAGATCGATAAGGCCAAGTCTATGGGCGCAAAAGGTGGCATCAATTACAAGGAGAAGGGCTGGGAGAAGACGCTGAAGGAACTCCTACCGAACGACCGCAAGCAACTTGATGCCATCATTGATGGTGCCGGTGGTGATGTGGTGGACAAGGGCGCAAAGCTGCTGAAGGTAAGAATGCTATGCTCTTGACTTCTACATATTTCATAGTGGCTAATAATGAATCACAGCCTGGTGGAATTATTTCCATTTACGGAATGACCACTTCACCGACGATGCCCTTCCTAATGGGAGCTGTGCTCAAGAACATCGAGCTCCGCGGCTCAACCATGGGATCGCGCAAAGAGTTTGCTGACATGGTCAAATTCGTTCAAGAAAAGAACTTGAAGCCCATTGTGTCACGATCGGTGAGTGGTGGGCTGGATAACCTCGAAGGTATTGACTCCTTGTTCGAAGACATGAAGGCCGGCAAACAGTTCGGTAAGCTTGTGATTGAGGTGGCGAAGGAGCAGGACGCGAAATTGTAAAGCGAATGCAGATACGGGCTGTGCTATCTATCCCTCAAAGTAAACGATGCTTGGCTGCACCATCCTCTTGGGTTCATTCCTATGGCACATGGAGCAGTGCCGAACTTGCCATTCCCTTCCCGGCACAAAGATTCGCTTGATGTGATACGGGCATAGGAAAACAGATTGTTCTCCGCTATGCTTTTTGTGAACGGCGAGGGCACTGATCATCTCCTATCTCCAGTCCTTGTCCTCGTCCATTTTCTTGCAGACCCTTTCATTCCCAAGCAGGGCCTCGATGTTGAACTCGCGCAGAGAATGTGCAAGCTGGACGAAGCCTTCGTCGTGCTTCATTTCGTCGTTTATGGTTTCGATGATGTTGAAGATCTCGTTGGCATCTCGGTGAGAGTGGGCGGCGCGGGTAAACTCGTCACGCGCATTTGCGCTGAGTTCAGACTCCAAGTACTTGTCTGCCGTCAAATGAACGTCGAGCCAGTGGCGCCATGTCTTGGCTTCCTGTCTCCACGGAATAGGAGTCCTGTATATGTGTTGGAGGACGTGCTCGAGGGCATCCGGATCGTCGTGTTTGAGCTCTAGCACTTCCTGTGAGGCTTCCTACGCGGCGAAGATTCATCAGCAGGCAGATGTGGAAAGATTGGGTGATGAGACGTACCGCAAAGCGACTACCTACGCCACAGGCTTTCTTGAACCACTCGTTGGTGGTACAGAGGATGTTCTTGTGGACTCTGACTTCGCGACTGTCTCTGAGAATGATGGTGAGGTCGGAGTAATCGGGGTTGTTGTAAAGACTGAGGAGTGTCAGGTTTAGACCAAGGGTGGAGGGTAGTTCACATACTCAGAGAGATTCATGTTGGCGATGGTGACTAGCAAATGACGATACGCGTGTGTGCTGTGTGTTCTGAAAGGCAAACAGCAGAGACCAAGGTGCATGTATGAGCGGACAGTGATGAAATGGAGCCACTGACCGCCTCAAACGTTTCGAAGTGGCCTTCACGATCGACTCGTTTGGTGTTGCCGAACAACATGTAAGTCTGAAGCGGTAAGTGCGGACTGGCTATGCTTCTTGCAACTGCTGTCTTCACCGATGTGGAAGTAGCCCTCGCTGTAAACATGTCAAAAGATGTGGGAGCAAAAGTCATTGCAGTAAGATATCTTGCAGTTACAAGACACAGCTTTGATAAAATCTGGAATGCAGTCAGGAGTAGGCTCGTATTTTCTGATAGCTTCAGGGCGAAACAACCTACATTTACTTGGAAGCGCATGATCATATCGACCAATGGGCCACTTACCAGCACTTAAACGATAGACATCACGCTCTAGCATCATGTGGCTATCCGCGTCGCTGTTTGCCACGCCGCACTGCGATGCTGAGCTCTGTTTGCATCTCCATTGACACATTTAAATCGTGCTCAAGCTTCTCACATTGACCTTTATCGTGCATTAGAAGGTCTTCATCGGCGGTCAATTTCTGTCAGCAAGATCTCAGACTATCATCCATTATGCGTACCGCCGAGCTCTACGACAACGCCGAGTACTCTGACCTCACTATCAGACTGAGTGACGGAAGTGATATTCACGTTCACAAGGTCATAATCTGTACCAAAAATGCAGCTCTCCGTCGCATGTGCCAGGTGAGTAAGCCTCGCAGTGACAAGTGGAAACTATTTAACCAGAAGTCTGTCACAGAACAACTTTTCCATTCTGGACCTTAGCGACGATGACGCTCTCGCTGCCGAAGCCCTTATCCGACACCTCTACAAACGGAAGTTCGACGGACGGACGGGAAGCTGGAGTTTCTGGCTGGACGTGCGAGCGATAGCAAGGAAATACGGCCAGGAATCTCTCATGTCAACAGCCAGCGCGAAGCTTGGTCAGATCATGCTACAACTTGTCGAGAACGAGGAGTACGGCGAGCTCCTCCGTGTCATAGCAGTGATCGAACAATACCACACCGACGACGAGCACCTAAGCAAAATCGCGAAGAGATTGCGCCAGGAGCCAGAGTTCCACTGATCAGGAGACTGTTGGTGAATACCGCTAGATGATCACTGAGCTGTGAGGATTGCCGTGCTTACCTGCAACGGATCAAGAATTCCGGGTCTGCGTGCAAGATGCAGACAATGAGCATGTATACATACAAGTGTGAAGAGGATAGAGAGCGCGTTGACAAGGTACACTCAGTTCCAAGGCGGTCCTCTTCGCGCAGCGCCGGGCACATTTTGCAAAGTTGTGGTAGGCCATTGAGAGAAGACAGTGCAGACGCGTCTGGAGAGCGGCATATAGAGGCTGTTATTCTGAATTCTCATTTTTACAACAATATCCAATTGCGTTGATAGTTGTTCATCTGTCAGTGATTTGTTGGTAAACATATTGAGCTGCTTGCGATCATGAGCCATCACTTATCAGCAAATGAGTCGGAGGTCGCTGTGGTACGTGAGTGGTTGAGGAGCTTTCATTGTTGATGAGCATAGCGAAGTCATCTTGTGGTCGCATCATGACAGAGGCAGTAGTTTAGATTTAGATTTATGTGTAACGATAGAGCGCATGAGTGTGTCCCACGGTAGTGTGTGCGAAGAACTGCCTTTGGTGCTACGAGCACGCTGCGTACATTTCAGCATGATATCCTCCAAGCCTTGATGGCTGCCTCCAACTCGGGCTTTGCGAGACAAACTTCACGAATTATTCTCGCAGCTTTGGACCTCGCGCCACAAACAGCGCGACTGGTATCATGGCCTCTCAGCTGGCTGTGTTTTGAGAAATACATTATTCAGAAAACTCGTGTTCGACACAATGATCGAACATCGAACTCGCCAAATCAAAGATGAACGACGATTCCGATGTGTCTGAGTACGTCGACGAAAGTGATCTCCAGCCGGTTCCTCGTGAAATAAAAGCTAAGGTTCCGAAGTCTGGAAGAAGCCGTTCAAGAAATGACAGTATCAAGCGAGAGGGGCCTCGAGGCTCGTCTGTTGAGTCAGAGGACCTGGTTGGCACAGTCAACGCCACTTCTCACAAAGTCAAAAGCGATGTTATCCGTTCTTACCGCGACTTGCTGAACTCGAGAATTGCGGAAGTGCTGGAGCCGACTGAAGCACCTGGAACTGATGCACTCACACCATCTCAAATCGGGACGTCATTCTGGACATCCAGCGAAAAGCATCGACTGTTTGCTGCGATCCAATCACTTGGCCCAGGCAATCTTCAGGCACTGGCTACGGCAGTTGGCACCAAAGCCGAGCCTGAGATCAAAGCTTATATACTATTACTGCAAGAAGGCATCAGGGAGTTAGAGACCAAGACAACCCATCAGTTCGGTCCTGCAGACGTTCCTGCCGCCACAGAGACTGGACCAGACTCATTGGAAGCTGAGGAACTGGTGGCAGCGGCGATCGAGAAGGGATCAAGAACCGTAGAAGAAGCTATAGAAAAGAGGCAATGGGGTGAGGAGTCATGGCTGATTGATGACGACGTAGCGGCATCTCTCGAAACCCGCCATGGAAGCTCTAACGGAGAGACTACGAAAGACGACGATGTTGAAGACAGCCGACATGAAGCGCCTCATATCACCTCCGACGACGAGCGATCAGACGAAGGCTTAATTGCATCCACCGAACTGCTCAACGCTGCAACACTTCTTCAGCTTTCCCGGTCACTCTTCATGAACTCAATTGATCCTGCGATGAACTGGCAAACGCTGTCACAGGAGGAAGCATCAGATCAACGCCCATCCATACGACGAACGGCCTTTGACGACTTCTACAATTTGGTTGTTTCCCTGACGAGACGTCTTATGCAAGCCTCGATATTTCAGGCTCTGTCTCGTCTGCGAGCATCTTCGGAATCACGTCTGCTACCTTATGTCAACGGATTTGACGTAGACGCAGCACGGGAGACCATGGGTCTAAAGACGCAGCGACCGGAGTACTGGGTGGACGCCGTGAAGAGATGCGGCGTCGAAGTATACAGCGATTCGAAGAAATGGAGAAACCAAGAAGGAAGACAAGGGACTAAAAATGGTTTCAAACTTACCGAAGACGAGCTGCGTGCAGAGCTTGGAGCTGTGTTGCCAGACCCTGCTGCGCCGGCGATGGAACATGACTCTGACATTGAAGAGGACGTCGATTCATCCGACAGTGATGCTTACACAATTGTGAGCTCATCTGGAAGTTCGGATGACGAGTCCTCGGAGGCGAAGGTCACCACAGACAACAGAGGGCGTACCCTGACAGATCGGAGAAGACCTCTGAGCCCTGCCAGCTTCCATCGAGCTGAGACCAAATATCTTGAACGTATCGACCGCCACAATGCGACGGATCCTGATGATGAGTACCGCCACACACTCGGTTTGCCAGCCATCTTGCGCAATCATACTCGTAAGCCAGCGTTCCCCTACAAACAGGCCGAAGTCGAATCAAGACCAGCGAATTGGCGAGCAGTGGCACAATACGAAGCTCCTTGGGAACAACCCCACGGACTGCCCAAAAAGCGGGATTTCGACGCAATGGACATGGAGGGTGCCAGGAGGCGTAAGCGTCGGCGCTTGGTAGCTGGAACGGGTAATGAAATGGGTCAGGAGCAAGAGCACGGGCGTTTACCTAGTGCAAACGGAACGGATGAGGAGGAAGCAGGGAGCGGCCCGGCAACCTCTGACGAGTCTGGCTTCGAACAAGACGATGAGCAGAAAAGCGATGCTGCCCAAGAGGGCGAGTCAAGTCCTGGATCAGAGGCCGAGTAGGTGCCAACACAGTACTAGAAAGAACCAGCATACATTCATCATCAAATTCACAATACCTGTACAATCGGTCATGTATACAATAGCATATTAAATGCCCGCAGCACCCCAGTCAGTAGGCTCGTCGCTCATCTCAAACTCTATCTTTGCTGCACCGACAAGGTCAGCATGCCTCAGGAGCGGTCGATCTACCGCTCTCCCATCAATCCGCAGTCCTTTTACAAAAGGCTTACTCGGTGCTCCAGGCGCACAGATAGTAATCTCGTGCTCCTCTCCATCGATACCACCAGTCGCAGCTCCAGCAGGTAGCTTAATTGTCACTTTCTCAAAGAATGGCGCCCCAACTACATACTCATCGCTGGCAGGATTCAATGGATAGAACCCCAGCGCTGAGAACACGTACCAAGCACTCATCTGACCCAGGTCTTCGTTGCCGCTGAGACCTGCGGCAGTAGCATTGTAATTGTCCGCAGCAATAGCACGCGTGAGATTCTGAGTCGAGGAAGGGTAGCCGATGGCTGCGTAGAGATAGGGAGAGTGGTGCGAAGGTTCATTCGAGTGGTCGTTTTGGCCTGAAGCGAAGTACTCGTCGAGCTTCTGCTTGAGCTTCTCGCGGCCACCGAGTAGTTCTGCCAGACCGTGCGGGTCGTGGGGGACATTGAAAGTGTAGATCCAAGCATCGCCTTCGGTCCAGCCTTGTTCGAAGCCAGCCCATGTCCCGTTGGCGTTGCGGGCTTCCATGAAAGTGGTGTTGGCGTTGTAGATGTTGCGGTAGTTATTGCTGCGGCCGAGGAGTTTTGCTGCTGTTTCATTGTCTCCGGCATGCTTGGCTACTACAGATGCTGCAAAGTCGTCGAAAGCGTAATCTAGCGTGCGTGAGCCAGATTCAGCCCATTGATCGTTGGGAACATATCCTAGATCTAAGTACGCTGTAAGACCTGCGCGTGCTTCATCTGGAGTATACGCTTCTCGGTCGTAGTACAAGAGCTCGGTATCGTTGATCGGAGGCTTGAAGGCATTCTTCTTTACAGCTTCCCACGCTTTGGGAACGTCGAAGTCAGTGAACTTGCGTTCGAGCGCATTTGCTATGACAGCATCGACATGGGTGCCGATCATAATGTTGGTTTCGACCACGTTCGCCCACATGGGTAAGCGTCCAGACCAATCGTATATCCTGAGGAGTGAACGCATCATACTGTTGACACGTTCTGGCGCGAAGAGTGTAAGCAAGCTGTGTTCGGCGCGGAAGGTGTCCTGTTCAATGTCAGCAAGTCGAGGTAGATTTCCACTATGTGCGGAAACTTTACCCAAATAGACCACGACTGATAATAAGAGTCCCCATCCTCCCTGACCTGATCAGTGTAACCTTCATACCACGTCCTACGACCTCCCTCGATGGTCTCCAATGGCTCCGAGAAGTCCGAAGGATATTGCAGACCGTGAAACAGGCCAGTGTAAAGGATGATGCGCTGATCGTCCTCCGCAGCCGTCTCATTGACACCTTCGATATGTACACGATCCAGCTTCTTCAACCATGCCTCTTTAAGCGTCTCCACCGCATCATCGAAAGACACAGAGGATGGTGCTTCGATATCAAGGTTCCTCCGTGCCTGCTCGATACTGACGAACGACACGCCGGTGCGGATTTCTACTTCGTTGTAGGACGAGTCAAATTTGACCCAAGCACCTAAGTGCTCGCCCGTTCCCTTCGTTTCGTTGGCTTTGAGGGCTGCGCCGTGAGTGATACCGTAAGAGGCGAATGGTTTTGAGAACCGTGATACAAAGTAGCCACTGAATCCTGGTGCGCGGTAAGGACCCAGAGCGTAATCCTGCCGCTGTGGATTCGAGCCAGAGACTTCTTGGGACTCAGCGTCGATGGAAATGCTTCCTGTCCAATTCTGCCGGGTGGCCTGAATGAATACATATGGGTCGCTAGGACCCTGCGGTAGACTTTGGGGGAATTCGAGTCGCAGATGACCAACGTGGGAGGAAGCAGTCATCGCCACCTTGATCTTGCCGTCGCTCTCGTGCTGTCCATGAGCTTCATATCTATCAGATCCCATATGAGGTCGGTGACTAGCCTCTGTCACCTCTTCTTCCTCTTGCCAATCCCTCCTAACCCTCCCGTTTGCACCCTCGCTTACCTCCTCCGGAACCGGCTGCCCACCCCCCGGCACAGGCGAAAAGACACTCTCCGTCAGATTCCACCCAGCACCCATAGCCTCCACCCCAATCTCAACCTCATAAACATACGGCGAGCTCCTCTCATCCTCCTTCCGAAACACATGCCCTCTCTCCTCAAACAAAGGCTTCACCTCGCCGACCCCAGGAACAAACACGACCTGCCCGCTCTCGCCCATCCAGATAGCAGGCTGGTGCGTAGCCTGGAAACCATGAATGTGAGAGTCCAGATCGTTGTAGGGACATTGCGAGATGAAGTTCTCGCGTGTCTGAGGTGTCCAGCGGGTCATGCCAAAGGGTGGCGAGACGGAGGGGATCATGCCGCCATTGCCATTGGGAGTGATTCCTGAGGTGCCGATTTTGGGGTTGACATATTGGAGGACGCCGGCGTTGTCATGGTAGGAATGTTCTAATGGCGGAGAGGTGGGAGATGATAATGCTAAGGCAGCGAGTCCGAGAGAGCGCATTTTGCTATATAGTCGGCTGGGGAGGGGGTCTAGCAGCTCGATGGCATTGTTGAGAGGTTTTTGGAACAACGACATGGTCGTGAGGTTAGTTCCGGGAGTCTTATGTATCGAAGCATTTTCTGGAGGATCTAGGACATGCATTGGATGTAACCAAGATCTGCAGCGTTGCTGATCGTCAGCGTGCGGGGAGTGTCACATCAAACTCCACGCAAGGATCGTTCCTTCCCTTGTTCCTAATATTGTTGCGTTAAAACGTTACCTAAATTGAATAAGATGCTCTGGTTGTACGGAAAGTCAGGATCATGAGTCCACGAGCACAGCAGAATTCATGACATATGTATGCAAAGACAGATAACGTTGAAACCTCATATATTCGTTTTAGGTTCGACAATTATTCATAAATATCCCTATCAATCGACAGGCTCCTGTTTGATCTCCTTCTCAATGGAGTAAACAACGTTATCCATAGGCGGCGTGTCTTCCTTTTTCACATCATCGCTACCGTCCGAGCTGGTCGACAAATTACTCGCCCTCGTCGTCAGTGGTGAGCGAGCCTCCGGAGCAGCGTCCGTCATGGACAGCCTACTCATGTGTACACCAGGCTTCTTCGGCCTCCTAGCATTACCGGCAGATGAAGCCGAGCTGCCTCTACGCTGCACAGCTTCACTACCACGTCGACTAGAAGGCCGATCAGGTTCAGGCCCAGGCGTCAGCGAGCGTGAGGACGAACGGGAGTGTGAGCCATTGCGCAGCATGCTCTCTCGCCGTCTCTTCTGGTGTGATATTCGATCCGCCGAGAGTTTCTCCTTCAAAGCGAGGCGTTCCTGCTCCAATTGCCGCCGTGACTTTCCACCGAAGATGCGTACGTTCTTCCATCCTCGCCAGCCAGTCCGCCACAACCAACCGCCTTCTTTCTTCGCGACCTCTTTCTGCTTCGCGATGACAACCTTCCGTAGATCTGCGCGTCTCGCATTTTCCTTCTCCCAGTATTCCATGCGCCAGTTTTCCCATCCTTCTCGGAAGTCCGGGCTGAACGGCTTCGGCAATAGTAATAGCTTCAGGACGTCTCCAGCAGGCGCAAGATCCTCCTCCACCACGCCATGTCTCGCTGCATGTGCACTCCAGTGTTCTTTCGGAGCCGTAGCTTCGATATCTTTAGGCACGACCTGAAAGTTGACTCGCTTGCTCTCGCCCCACCATCCAGCGGTGAAGTATCCGATCAATTCGCGCAGAAATGATTGTCGTACGATTATGACTTTGAGATTGAACTGGCGCAGACCGCGGTTCGTGGTCGATGTGAATTTCCGAGGCCAGCGAATACCGCGATCGTACAGGCCCGTGAAATAGACGAGCAAGGCCGTCACGACACCGCCTCCCCACGCAAGCTTATATGTTGTCTCCAACACCCAGTACACGCTGCCTCCCACTCCAGAGCCATCCTCGCGCGGGCGGAAGTATAGAAGATATGTGAAAGTCAAGATCCAAGCAATCAGAGCCGCCAGAAGAAGCAGGTGTAGTCGCAATCGCGCTCTCAAGCTGAGATATTGTAGGCGTAGGGAGGATTCGAGGATTAAGAGGTTTAGATATATCTGCGGCGGAGACGAAGGGTGGCTGTCGCGCGGGTCGCTGGTGATGCTCGGCGGCGGCTGGGGCGCGGTGGGCGAGGGATTGTGAGAGCTTGCTTTGGCGGACTGGGCGATTTGGGTGGGCGAGATGTTGGGCGGTGGAGCGCCTTTGACCAGTTGGTCCAGCTTCGAGTCGGACATGCTGTGGTGGGAGTAGTACTAGACAGCACTAGGTGCTAGCACTTCCAGTGGGGAGCAGTCGACACGACAAGACAAGCTCTGGCTGGCTCACACCGCGGTCGTTTGATGCTTGACACGAGGTTGAGCCGGGCTCGTGACTTTGTCCTAGTCGAGAGAGTGGAGGCTGGCTACTTCTTGACCGCTCGTCAAGCCATGCACGTGCAAGAGTGGGTGGTTCGAGATGCCGCATCACAGCGAGACACGCAGGCCACATATCTAAATACTCTTGCATCTCATATCCTATGTGCTTGAAAGCAACTATCGTCAAGGAACCAAGACTCTGTACGGATGCTGGCATACCATTTAATAAGCATCACGAATATTCGATCCCAAAACCCATGTGCTTGATGATATAACATCCATCCGATCACACTCCGTACGCAAACTTGCTAAACACCACGTCAACGGCTCTTTCACGTGGACGTAGCGTATCTCCGAGAGCATGTGGGTCTGATGATGGACCGAATGCGATTGCCTGGAGGTACTGCTGTAGAGGCAAGGCGCCACCATCGGCAAACCAAAAACAATTATTATTCACCTCACAACCCGCTCCTTGCCCCTGCAACTCCCTTCTCGTCTGGCACATATACTCTCACTCGTCGCCACTCTGGGCGGCTCGATCGTGCTTCCAACATTCCACCACTCGCTTTGCGCTCGTCCGGCGCATCGCTGTTCGCATTGCCAGTCTCCCTCCGTTCAGCCCTCTTTCTTGCCGCCACCTTACCTTTAACGAGTGTGCCCATAGTACACGCGCAAGGCATAGGAACTCGCCACCAACACACCATGGCTTCCGAATCATCCCCCGACCTGCATGCGCCCTCGCAGAAGCCTATGCTGGCCCGCCATCGTGAGCAGGATGGCGCTTCCGGGCAAGCTCAGCAACCCAGAGGGCCATATTTCCCGCTCGGATACAAGGAAGGCTTCTCACAATGGTGGACGAGTCTCGCCCCAGCCGTGACCGAACATAAGGTCTTGTCATATGTGCCCTATTTACAACGCCCACCAACCCACACCCAAACTGGAAGCGCGCCACCGAGCGTTAAAGGCATGAAGATCGATAATGACGAGCAGTCAGCAAGCGATGTAGTACGAACTACGAGCATTACGGACCCGTACGGACCACGACAGTGGAATAGCGAACAGGTGCAGCTTTCAGGAAAGTCCAGATCTCTAAACGAGTTCAGCGTGGTCAGGACTGAAGAGAGCGTAGATAACAACTTGGTGATGCTCCACGGATACGGCGCTGGACTTGGTTTCTTCTACAAGAACTTTGAGGGCCTGTCTAGACGGCCGAACTGGAAACTCTATGCTCTGGACATGTTGGGCATGGGTCGCAGCTCGCGACCATCGTTCAAGATCCATGCGAAGGAGAAGGAAGACAAGATCAAAGAAGCCGAGAGCTGGTTCGTGGATGCTCTAGAAGAATGGCGGATCAAGCGCGGAATCGAGAAGATGACTCTGCTCGGACACAGCCTTGGTGGGTACATGGCAGTCGCATATGCGCTCAAATACCCTGGCCATCTCAACAAGTTGATTCTCGCTTCGCCCGTCGGTATCCCCGAAGATCCCTACGCCGTCAATGAGGACTTGCCCGAGCCTGGCGATAGCCGCATGCAGAACGAGTTCGCACAATCACAAGATGAGAGCATTGGCGTTGCCAATGCGCCAGACAACAACAACTTCCTCAACGCGCGATCGAAAGCACAAGCCGCCGAACAGAAAAACAAACCCCCGCCTAGAAAGTTGCCAAAGTGGCTTGTGACCCTCTGGGACGCCAACGTGTCGCCCTTCAGCATTGTCCGATACGCCGGTCCTCTCGGCCCACGCCTCGTCAGCGGCTGGACTTCACGCCGCTTCTCCCAAATGCCTCCCGAGGAAGCTCAAGCGCTCCACGACTACAGCTACTCTCTCTTCCGCCAGCGTGGCAGCGGCGAATACGCGCTCGCCTACATTCTCGCGCCCGGTGCATTCGCGCGAAGCCCGCTCATCCGCAGAATTCAAGGCGTCGGTCGACAATACCTTGGACAGCACCCAAGCCCCACGCCAGATGACGCTGCTAGCTCACCACTTCCGGTGGCCAAGGTGCGCGAGACCGGCGTTCCTGTCGTGCTCATGTACGGCGAACACGATTGGATGGATGTCGCCGGCGGCCACGCTGCGATGGAGAAGCTCAACGCCGAAAAGCGCAAAGCGCTCGCCAATGCTTCCGAGGAAGAAAGGGCGAGGGAAAACGGACATGCAAAGGTCACTATGATCCGCAAGGCCGGACACCACGTCTACCTTGATGGCTGGGAGCAGTTCAACGAAGAGATGCTGGAGGAGATGAAGGATGTGGAGAAGAGGCAGGCGAGACTGAAGGCATTGGAGAAGTGAGGTGGATGAGCTGTGACGATTTCCTTGGGTTTTTGCATGGTATTTACATAGCGTAGGCGTTTTTAGGGTGGATTATCGATACCGAGGGAAGATTTCAGTGGCAATTTGTAGTGCTAGAAAGCATAGATTAGAGATATAGTTAGGTATTGAGAAGAACGATTCAACTCTGACGCATAGCATCGGCCAGCCGTTTTCGTCCAAATCTCATCACTTTTCGACACATGGGACGGAAGGCGCTCTTCACCTTCCGTCTCGTCTTTTCCGATATAGCTCATGGGTAATTTACATCAAGGTATATATGTTGTATATTCGAGCTCTAGCCAATAACCACTTCTTCTCTCAGAGGAGAAACTCGCCCGAATGGCCCAGTGGTAAGGCGTGTCACTCGTACGCTTCGTTATGACAAGATCCCTGGTTCAATTCCGGGTTTGGGCATTTTTGCTGATCTTTTGGGATTTTTCTGAGATTTTTGCGGCTTCATTTGAGTACGAAAGCAACTGAAGTGTGAATTACTTCGGATGCTTGAATGAAACAACAGTTTTCCCCGTTTTTAAGACATTGTGGACGTATATACGCCTCAGAGCGACCATCTGAGGAATTTTATCATTTTGCATTCGAAGTTTGAAATGATAGTTCAGAGTTGGAGTGAGGTATGCTTTGCCTTTGTCTCATATGCAAAAGTTCCGTTTGTACATGTAGTGGGCGACGGAAATGTGTCAGAGGGCGCAGCTTCTCACGTCCGAAAGGATATCACGCCAGTGCGTCAGATACGGGATCATAATATCCAAAGATCCCAGATATACACCAGACAGGAAATCGCAAGGACGAACTCAAAATGCTGCTCCCTTGCGATCAATCAACAAACAAGTCCAGAACGACATCGATAGTATACCCAGACACTACTTGAAATAGGGCGATATGCGGTACAGCATAAGCGCTAGACTATAGTAAAGTTTGCAGCAATTCAGGCTGAACTATGGAACTTTGCTATACTTGAGGTACGATCTCACAGACATGCCATTGGCCCGACATACCCGGCTATGAGGCTACTCGCACGTAATTCCTGATCGTATGAGGTTACTACTGCATCTGCTGATGCCAGCACGCTCGCTTAGAGATCAGGCTATCATCCTCGACTGCCTGATGCGGGGTGCATCGACTCGACGTTGCACCTCCTGTCTTCTTCCAGTAATTTGAGACTCTTGGACGGCAATGTAACTTCGGGTCCGGTCTTCTATGAGGTCAATCTTGGAGGAGCGAGGGCATAATTGATTGGGTGGATATAGGCAACGAGTTGCCATGCCAAGCATATCATCTCCGCCGGATCTACCGCCATTGTTTCAAGTATCGCATGGCTTTTGGCCTAGACTTCCTTCACACTGATAGGCCCATCCTTACAGAGAACCGCGACGGCTCGTGCGTCAAATCTGATTGGATACGAACGAGACGACCAAGGTACGCCAAATGCCCTGTACTCATATTGATATATGCATTCGTTGACGGTTCAGGTAGGAGATAACGACACCGCCGGCCTCCATTCACATGATCTCGTCGCACAAGCTTACAGTTCGAAATGAGACCTTGCATGATTGTATGTTTTCAGTGTGGAAGCTTTGGAACTCATACCTCGACCACCCTATCGATTCCACATGAATGCCATTAAAGCAACCATCTCAACGAACAGCGCACCACCACATTTCCGGCAGAATAGTACGGTATGACAGGATTGATGAAGAATGATTGGCGCCAAGCACAGGAACTGCCCAAGTGCTAGGGCCGGCCTTCACGCTACAGTGGCCAAGACAACGGCTCACGAAGTAGCGAATCTCGGAACCTCAGTAACCTGCGCAAAGCTTACCAAGGCGAAGCCTCATACGTACAACGTCTCCAATCAGTATCCTCAATCCATCATGTGCCCAAGCCAGCTATATGGATAATGGAGGCAGATCAAATGGCTTCGAGCGGTGACATCCGAGGTGCCTGTTGATGTGATCTTACTCTCGTATCCTTGCGCGGAGCACTGTTGTCCGTCTGGACTCTGGGCAGCCACTGAGTAGCACAGCAGCACTACCAGCGTTGCCAACTCCATGCACGTCCGACATTACCGCGGAATGATATCAGGCTCAATTACAACATGTAATCTAAGTTAGGAGGATGGTGTTCGGGGCGGTAAGGCAGACGGATGCTCACAACGATCTGGCCCACTCGCGCGAGAGGAACTACCACAAAGACTAGTCTTCCGCTAATGGCCAGAATTGCATATAAGTACGAGGGTCGCCGCCTTCTTTGAGCGTACCATCCTCAGACACAACTCCCTCACAGATCACCACCATCAAACCAGCTCGCAACCAACACCATGGTCGGAATCAAGTCCCTTCTTCTCGCCCTGACTGCGGTCACCAGCGTTATCGCTGCTCCCTTTGACTTCCTCGCTGAGCGCGATGATGCCGACAACTCGACTTTGATCGAAAAGCGTGCCGTTACTCCCAACTCCGAGGGAAACCACAACGGTTACTTCTACTCTTTCTGGTCCGATGGCGGCGGAGATGTCACCTACACCAACGGAGCTGGCAGCCGCTACACTGTCAACTGGCGCAACACTGGCAACTTCGTCGGTGGCAAGGGCTGGAACCCCGGTACTGGCCGGTAAGATTGGTGTGCATTCGATATTCGAGAGTATAGCTGACCCGATCAAAGCACCATCAACTACGGTGGTTCTTACTCGCCCCAGGGAAACTCTTACCTGGCTATCTATGGGTGGACTCGCAACCCCCTCGTCGAGTACTACGTGGTACGTATCTGACATGCTATAATCAACGATGCGTGAGCTAACAAGTGCAGGTTGAGAACTTCGGAACCTACAACCCCAGCTCTGGTGCTCAGTACCTTGGCAGCGTCACCTCTGACGGCAGCAACTACAACATCTACGTCTCCACCAGGACCAACCAGCCTTCGATCGACGGTACCAGGACCTTCCGTCAGTACTGGTCTGTCCGCCAGAACAAGCGCGTCGGCGGCTCCGTCAACATGCAAACCCACTTCAACGCCTGGGCTCGCTATGGCCTCAACCTTGGCTCGCACTACTACCAGATCGTTGCGACAGAGGGCTATGGCAGCAGCGGTAGCGCTGACATCTACGCTCAGACTTCTTAGATGGAGATTTGGAGGGTATGAGCTTGGGTGGCTGATCGATGGGTCATGGGATCGCTTTGTGCTCCTTTGGCTAGGTGATCTAGATTCAGGCAAGGCTTGTTGTGGATGTCGTTTGTAGCAGGTGCAGATTATTACTTCTTCTGACCAGGAAAATATCGCTTCTTGAATTTGATCCTGTGAACAATCCTTCAAGTGATCAATCTTTGTTGGAAGAGTTTTCAGAACATTCACATTCTGATTGTTACTTTCATATACGCCACTGTTGTCTACATTGCTTATGTCTACATATCTTCCATGTAAGTTTGTATACAGTTCAAGCGTCGGTCATAGCTTAATTACTACTCTTCTATACCAATACTATGGCCTTCATGTACATTCATGAATATGCCGGCCGTAGGACATGATGTTACAGCGCCTATCAATTTATGAGTCCAGTATGCTGATGTAATTGACCACCGGCAGCTACGTGATCCTGCTCACTATTGTGCTGTGGTATACAAACCTGAACGCATTGGCTATACCTATTGATTTTGTATTTCGGCCGCTGGGGTTACCTGATCGAGGAAATGTCGTCGATTGAACTACGCTATCGATACTGCGATGATACGGTACATGGTTTGCTGATCAACGCAAAAAATGGTTTCATACCGGATTTTTATACACATCACTGTAACCCTAAACACTAACCCTTTTGTACACATGGCTGATTATTATCTTATCCACAAACACCCAAAACAGTTATGTTTGAACTGTTTATTGGCATATAGCTGCTTGATGGCTCTGCGGCAGTCTTCTAGAAGTGGCCTGCGTGCTCTGTTGTTCCTTAAGCGGCTATGGCCGTGAAATCGTTAATCGATCACCGCGAACAAAGCGTGTCCACTCAAGAATTTGGCAAATCACGTTGGGTTTCGGGTACATGATTCGCGGAAATGGTATATAGGTCAACTTAATGCACTGACCGGCTAAGATCTCCCAAATATAATCATTATTTGTGAGTAATTCGTTGATGATTACTGACTAAGGTTGCTGATAGCATGGTCAAGCATTTCACCACAGAGCTTGGCATGCGATCAAGCCCCAAGTGACCCGCTCAAAACTCCACAAAGTTATGTGCCGACTCCCTCGTGGAGCCGATCACAGACAGTGCTAATTATCTTATTGCTCCCTCCTCTCTGACTAATTCACACACTCTGGAGAAGAGAAATGCACCCACTGTCACAAAGCGGGCGGGATCCTGACGAAGCGTGGCTCAGTCTTCGCGGGACCCTTGAGACATGTCTGGTACCCCGGTGCATCCCGAACACAAGTGACGTCGACCTAACATCCTCACTTGCCTTTGCCGTGACTTCCGATAACGCTTCGCGTCCCTACGGAGATATGAACGTTCTCCAACCGATCATGTGGAGCTCAACATGGAGAGCCCCTTGGATGCCCACCTGTGTCATCACCTTTCGTCTGGTGGCGGATTCCGTTACCGCTCAGTCAGAGCGGAGATCATCACTGAGATGCTTGGTAACGGCACGTGGTGGGTCGTAGAAGCGTAAACTCATTAAAAAATGTTCCAGTTCTGCTTGTCTTGGACTTCTGCCAGCAGTTCTCATCCGCAATCCTTGTTGTCTCTCTACGGCGTGACGCCCCCTACAGTCTGAAATGGCAGAAATTCAGCGTGAGCCGCGCCCACGAAGCGTATTCGAAGAAAAGAAATCCGAATCAGCTACTGGTTTTCCTGATGGAGGCAGTGATGAGAGTCCTACACGAATCGAAGAGGGCGGCAAAAGTGGTTTAGTGATGAACGAGGAAGATGCAATAGCAAGAGTGAAGGCCTACCCTGACGATGCGACGCCCATATATCTTACCTGGAAGCTTAATGATCCCACAAATCCACGCAACTGGCCGGTGAGATGCAAAAAAGCGCTATCAATGAAGATTTGGTCTAATTTTCATCCGTACAGGTGTGGAAAAAGTGGTGGATTACCTGCTTCGCCAGTTTTCTGAACTTCCTGACGTGAGTCGAGTACAACACGTCTTGCGGTCTGAGTTCAACTTTCGTACCGACCTCTCAGCGACAGGCAGAGCAGTACGGACTTTGAACCTAGACCGCGAGCATATACAACGCCACGACTTTTGCTAACGTGATCTATCAGGTGCCTATGCGCAGGAGGCTACTCTTCGGCTGCGCCAGATATTGTAACGGCGTTTAACTCTTCCACAGAACTGGGTACGGTGGGATTGTCTATGTACCTTCTCGGATTCGCAATCGGCCCCATGCTCCTCGCTCCTTTGTCCGAATACTTTGGCCGAAACCCAGTGTACATTGGCTCGTGGTTCATCCTGGTAATGTTCCAGATCCCATTGGCCCTCGCGCACAACATGCCCACAGTCATCGTATGTCGACTCATCCAAGGATTTGGCGGCTCAGCCCCTCTCACAAACACAGGAGGCAGCATCTCGGACGTCTGGGAGCGAAACGAAAGCGGCAGTGCGATGACCGTCTACGGCTTGTCCTCGACTTTTAGTCCTCCAATGGCGCTTGTCATTACCGGATACCTCGTACTGAATGAGGGCTGGCGGAATTTATTCTGGGCTCTGATGGGAATTACAGGAGGAATCCTCATCATCATGACAGTTCTTCTCCCAGAGACAAGGCACTCAACGCTCCTGGAGAAGAAGGCTGCACGCCTGCGCAAAATACTCAGCAAAGAAGGTTACCAAGAAGCAGCTGCCAGGATATCTGACGCGCACTCCATGGGCTCGAAGCGAAGCATGCACACACTATTTGCCGTCAACCTCACACGGCCATTCCGCTTCCTGTTCACGGAAGAGATTACCATGGCTGCTGCTGCCTATAACGGCTTCATCTACGGCGTGGTCTACCTCTTCAACGAGTCTTTCCCTCTTGTCTTCGGTAGCGAAGAAGGCCACGGCTTCAACACTGGCCAGACCGGCCTCACATTCCTCGGAATTGCAATTGGAGCTCTGATCGCGGCGTGCTTCTACCCTCTGCAGGAACGCTATTATCTGCGCCGCGTCGCTGAGAATGATGGCAAAGGTGTACCAGAGGCGCGCATGGGACAAGCACGTTTTGGTGCATTCCTGCTCCCGATTTCGTTATTCTGGTTTGCTTGGACGTCGTACAGATCGATCCACTGGATTGTGCCCATTATCGCTTCTTCGTTCTTTGGCGCTGGTATCTACATCGTTATTCTTGGAGTGCTGAATTACGTTGTCGACAGCTATCAGGTGTACTCCGCGAGTGCTCTCGCTGGTGTGATCCTCGTGCGCAATGTCGTGGGATGCATATTCCCTCTGTTTGCTGTAAGTCACATGCTCTCGTTGGCTTCGGTTTTAGCTAACAGTAGCAGCGTCAAATGTACGAGCGCTTGGGCTTTGAGTGGGCAAGCACGCTGTTGGCGTTCCTCAGTCTGCTCTTCGTGCCCATTCCTATTTGGTGGTTCTACAAGGGCAGGGCTTTGAGGCTGAAGTCGCCTTTCGCAAGGTACGTACAGCATGATCACCCATCCAATTCATCAGAGATGTCTAACCCTTATTAGCCAGCATTTCGACCAGGATGAGGATGCTCCTCATTGATCACACTAGTGCCTACAAAACTTCTTCACAAACAGCCCACAGCATTTTACAGACAATCGTCGGTTGTTGCCCCTAGATAGTTGAAGGGAGCGGCGGAGGTGTGATCAGGCATGGCTTGACACATCTACACAATGTTCCTTAGAATGACATGACTTGCATTGGTCACAATTAACTTCGATATCTCATACTCGCTTCGAATGATACTCATAGCTTGTATGCAAGAGTGCTGTTTTCTCCTTGAAAGCTCTGCTTCAACAAGTGAGGCTTCCTGTCGTCCAAATCCAGCAACATCTGGCCGAAGAGACCTAGACATATTGTTAGCAAAAGATATCGCACAAGACAATGGTGGTCGCATCATACCATTAGCCCAAGAGAACCACTGGCGTGTCCAATCGGACACGTTATGACTGTTGATGCTTTCGTGGATCAAGCCCAAGCCGTCCGTCGAGCTGACAATCTCGTGCAGCTGCTCCGTGATCTCGCTGTCATCGTCACTCGTGAAGATCCGCACAATGCTTGCCATTGGCCAAGCCATGCCGGGGCCTTGGTGAGGACCTCCGATAGCGTTGATCACCGGGCCACGCATGAAGTAAGGGTTGCCTGCACTCAAGACCAGATCGCGTGTATTCTGGTAAACAGTATCATTGACGTCCAGGTAGCCAAGGAAAGGCGCCGAGAGAAGCGAGGGGATATTCGCATCGTCCATGATGTTCTGAGAGAAGAAGCCATCAACCTCGAAGGCATACACTTGACCATGTGTAGGCGTATTGACTATGCCGTGCTTAGTGATTGCTTCGCGCAGGTTGCTTGACATATCTTTCATGCGGGACGCAAGTTCGGAACTGTTAGAGCCGCCCAGAGCTGTCACAATATCTGCGGCGGATCCAACGTAGCGCGAGAACATCATGTTGGCAGGGATGAAGAGCTGGAAAATGGTTGAGTCATCTGATGGGCGGAAGGCAGAGCGAATGAGCCCGGTGCCGTTCTGAACTGGGTTACCAATGCCATCGTTGGCGAGGGTCTCCGTTGCGCGATCGGTGAGGCGTGTGAAAGTGTAGGGCGACTTCAAGACGGTTCCATCTTCACCGTAAGTTGGTGTCATCATCGCTTCGGCGACGGACAATACTGCCTGGACAGCAGACAGCCAGCTGTACTTGCCAAAGAATTCGGTGTCGTTAGTCGCCTGCCAGTAGTTGGTGGAGACTTCCAGGAAAGACGCAATGGAGTCAAGCTCGTATTTGCATTCGAAGACAGACTGATTGTTGTAGGGTGGAACAACAGTGTCATCGCTGGCAGATGGGTTAGGTGCAGGCTCGATGCCTGACTCCACTGGAGGCTGGAACGAGTTACAGTACGGAGATGTGAGAAGGTAGCGAGCCTGAAGATTGATCACGCCCCGGTATAGCGACGCGATCGAGTCCGAAGATGACGATGCCTCGAGAAGTGGGAGGTATGACTGCATCTGGTTCGCGGAATCGCGAAGCCACATGGCGTTGATGTCGCCCGTGATGACAAAGGTCAACTCTTCGTCGCTTCCCTCAGCTGTGCCTTTCCATCTGATGGCCGTATCAAGGGTGTTGGGATATGTGTTTTCGAAAAGCCTCCTAAGATCCGGGTCTGAGATGTCGCCTTTCACGCGGTTGATCGTGTCTTCCACAACGGAGGAGTTGAATGTCCTGCATGCTGGCTCAGGGCGTTGATACGAAAGATTATATCTTCCCGAGGAATAAGGGCCATGCGGCACTTCTGAGTAGTCGAGATAGTCAGGACATTGAGCACTGGCGACAGCCACGATAGAAGCTATCGCGGGGAGATGACGGCGGTTCACCATGTTGTGTGAGTATGCAGTGGGGCGAGCAAGAGGAGGGATGCGGCAAGGTTGAACGCAGGAGCTGGCCTCCAACCTTTATACAGTACCTGTTCTACCTTTGGGCAAGCGCTTTCCTCGTTGACAGTAAAAATGATCGGCATGGAAGGCACCGACAACCCCGCAAGGTTCAGGCCTTTGGTGCATAGACACGTTCAAATGTAACGTTACAGTAGTCCATGGGGTCATGACCCACGAGGTGTATGCAAAGACATCAAGGCGATATTTGACCAGATGGTCTTCTATCGCTGCAGGAGGCAAATTACTGCCAACGGCAGTGTGTGTCTAGTCATAGTGATTATAGTCAAGTCAAGGACGCAGGCAGGATCACCGCCAGTCTTCGAGAAGAATGAGACATGTGTGTGGGTAGGTCGAGAATGACGCGTGATGAACCTTGATGATTTCCTGTTCCTGGTCTTGGTGGGGTGCTCGTGCGGAGAAGGCGTTGCACGGCCTCGAACCATCCCGATGTCCTCCACATCGACCTATTCCTTGCACGTCATAAGAAGTACCATAGCATTCCTTCACGATCGTAGCGCGCAATACCACGGCATTTGAAAAGCTCGTGAAGGTAAATGTAGTCGTCGGCCGGCAGTATATAAGCTTTGCCTAACCATACATAATTCGGTGCACCTCTTCCGCGATCGCCAAGCTGCTGGTCAGGCCCGGACTCTCGATGCCCAGCAAGTTGACAAAGCCATCAAAACCATCTTCCTTCTTGATGTAGAAATCTTGGAATCCCTTTCCGCTACCAACGGCTCCCATGCGCTGTAATTTTGGTCTGATACCCGCATAGTCAAGTGCCAGTTCCTTTTCGTCAACGCCAGGAAGGAAAGACTTGATCGACTGTACTGCCATGGCAAAGCGCTCAGGGTCACTGGTAGGCGCGAGATCATCTGGTGCGTCCACCCACTCGACATCAGGGCCGAATCGCATGCGACCTCCCATGTCGAGGGTCAGGTGTGTTCCTAGACCACCAAGTCCAGGCGTTGGAGCAGGGTAAACCAGTGTGGAGGGTTTGGGGAAAGATTTGGCGTAGCTGAAGTAGTTGCCTTTGGCATAGTACTGCGTCCTGTGCCTTTCCTTGGGCAAGATCATGTTGTTGATGTCGCAGGCATAGAGACCAGCGCTATTGATGACCGTCTCAGCTGTGATGTGTGTGTCGTCTTCTCCCTGGCCAGGTGATGATGTCCAGATCTTCCAGTCTGGGCTACCGGCTGAAGGAGGCTCAACCCTAGTCACTTTACTTGCAAGTGCAGTATCTCCTCCTTCGTTCTCGAAGTCGCCGTGCAGAAATTGCATGTAACTGTGCGAATCTATGATGCCGGTGGTAGGGCTTTCCAGAGCACCAGCCTCAGCCCGGACTTCGGGCTCTCTGTGTGCTATTTCAGCTCGAGGTAGATACCGTATGGGCACTCCTATTGACTTTGCGAAATCGTGCACTTTCTCGCACTCGCCCATTTGCTCGTCTGTTTGCGCGACAATCCATTTGCCACAATTGCTGTGCGGGATGGCGTTCTTTTCGCAAAGCTCGTACATCATCTCTTTGCCTTGGATACATAGCCTGGTCTTAAGACTGTCTTTTGAGTAGTATAGTCCAGCATGAATGACCTGTTTGACTGTGTGAGTATACGTCGAAATGATTTCTCGTTGTAGATTAGGGGAATCACCTCTGAGTTGCGAGAGCTTGTCTCGCTGCCGACCATTCCATGCTTCTCAATCAAAACAGTGCTGACACCATCTCTCTGTTGCAGCCTTCTGGCAATAGCTAGGCCGACCGCGCCACCTCCAATGACCGCGTGTGTGAAGTCAGCTTGTCGAGCTGCCGTGGAAGAGAAACAGCGCGTGGACCGGCGAAGCGCCTTTGCGCCGCGTCTTGCAAACATCTTCACAGCGGTCGAACAATTTATCACAATTTGTGATATATTCTAGCTAGTCTCCAAAGACAATATCGTTTCAAAATTTACCTGCCGTCTTCAGGGCTAAAGATGAAAGGACCCACCGTTACTTGACGAAGGAAGTCGGACATTTCTCACCCCGACGATTGACCGGTGCGAGTGGCAAACTTCGAGCATCGCAGTCGTACAACTTGAACGTGAACTACGATATTAATATTCCGCAAGTTATACTATTAGTCTCCGTTGATCAAAAAAAGAGAAGGCTTTTGCCAAAATTAGTTCTGCCATCTATTCTTGAAGCGCTTATCGCAAAGCGGTCCGATTCAATCTCGTTCGCTTACGCATTCTTGCTTTCCCATTCTCCCTTCTTCACGCGTTCGAACACCTCCTTGAGGACATCAGTGCCCCATTGGAAATCCTCCTTCGTCAAATAAACTTGCCCACTCAACCTGACCCACCAAGCACCATCGTAGAAATTGAAACCCATGAAAGTGTCGTACTCACCAACCAGCGTCTGGTTCATCCAGTGCAAAATCTGGAAGGCTTTGCCAGAGTCACTTTGGGCCAGCTCTTCGAAGTTCAAAGGCAAGCGCACGTTGGTGAAGAAGCAATCTGTCAGAGTGCCTTCGGTGTTGTCCATAACCTCTGTACCGAATGCAGCAGCCATGAGATCTCCTGCTTCGCGCGCAATGTGTGCCATGTAGGCGTAAATGGCCTCCTCGCCTTGTTTGTCGTTCCATGTAATTCTCTTGCGCCACTCGATGGCTGCAGGTACGCAAAGCACAGGTCCATTGTCCACGGTGCCTACGAACTCGAAGCTGTTGACGAATGCGCTCTTAGCAGATGGTGGTAAAGGTGATCGAATGGCGGGATAGCCATCATTGGTGGGCGCAGGTACGAAGCCATGGCTAGTTGGGATTGTGGAACGCATAAGAGCATGGTGGCGCTCGGGAACGTAGAAGACTGCGCATCCCCTAGGGGTATGCAACCATTTGTGACAGTTGCTGACAAACGCGTCTGGGTCCAGTTTTTTCAGGTCAATAGGGATACCTCCAACGCAGTGAGCGCCATCGATGCAGCTGAAGATGCCATACCGGCGACAGAGCTCTGTGAGGCGCTCGAACGGCATGCGGACGCCTGGCTGGGAAGCAACCGTATCGTAGATTGCGATGCGAGGATTCTTGCCACTGGCTTTGATCTCTTTGACGGTTTCCTCGAATTTGGCGCAGAGCTCGGAGTCTGACAGAGGATATGTGTATTCGATCATACGCGAGGTAGCAGGTGTAGTCTCGGTGATATATGTGACGGTCTTTCCACAAGCACCGTAGACGGTGGAGAAGTATATGATCACATCGCCCGGTGAGAAGACAAGATTGCGTAGGACAGTATTGGTGCCAGTGGAGGCATTGGGAACGAAGACGACGCCCTCCACCGGGGCATTGAGGAGCTGTGCGACAGCCTTGCGCGACTCATCAAGCATCTTGGGATATGTGTATCGGATGAAGACATCTGGACGCTCTTCTGCCAGGTCCTGGCAACGACGGAGAACTGATCTGATTTCTGTTGGATAAGAACCGAATGAGCCTGACGAAATGTGTTAGCTTATCAATGTAATGAATGGAGGTGCGCCATCGAAAGCATACCATGGTTAAGATTGCGATAGGATGGAGCAAAGTTGAAGTATTTCCGTGCTTCTTCGCCACATTCAATGGTATCGAGGTTCTTGATGGCATCCAGCAGATCTGCCGTCGCGAAAGTGCCGTCCGCCATTTTTGTCGTTCTCACTGCCATTGAGGAATTGTTTGGGCTTTTGAATCTTTGTTAATGAGAAATCGCTGCTCTATATATTATGATGTTGTCAATGGAGTCACACCATTGAGTCATGTATATGTTCGATTGAGTGTACATAGGGCGCGGACACAAGCTTCAAGCTCAGGGCACCCGCTGTGTTCGGCTGATGGTGGAACTAGAACATGGACAGATTTGCCGACCAGAAAGATTGCTAATGTACATGTTTATGTTTATGCAGTATTTACTCACAGCATACCCTCTTTGGACACTGTTCCGAGAAATTAATATCGTACACGCCGGTCAGAGCTTTTCTCCGCCACCAGCCGTCATTACAGTCATGCATGCAACGCTAACGATCAACTGGCCGTCAGCTTTGCGATGAAGGGCTGGCCTTTCCACGTCAAAGCAACAGTCTTGATGGTCGCTTTGGTCTCGACTGGCATGGTGTCGCCATTGGACGGTGCTTTTTCGTACTTCGCTGTGGCACCTACACCAGTAAGTCCACGCTCTCCCGCGACTGAATTCCAAACGAACTGTCGCGGCAAGCCATTTGGCTCAATGTGCAATGCCCCAAGCGATGACTGGCTCCTTTGAATACCCTCCAAAACACCTTTCGTCAAGCTTTTGCTGGTTGCCAACAAAGCAAGAACATTGTCGCCTTGCCATTCGCTAGGTGCACCTGAATATACTCCTTCCAATTCTCGAATGGTCGCGGGCATTCCACGACTGAGCTTGCACTGCACTAGCACTTTTATCTCGTAAGGCTTTCCGGGTAGCCTCCAGATACCCAGCAGATCAATGCCTTTATCATTGCTCTTTCCCGTCCTTTGAAGATGGAAGCCGAACTGCTTCAATGACTCCATCACCGTGTATTCGTAATGCGTGCCTTTGTACACTGCAGTTTCGGAGCTCAGTCCCTTCTGCTTGGCGAATGCGAGAAAGCTCTGTAGATCATTGTGTTCGTTGGAGCTCAGTATCAGATTTTTGGCTGCCATTGCTGCTACGCCTTTCGCGTATGAGACCCTATTTTTAAGCGACTGTTCCAGACGAGCCTGTTGCTCAAACAGACTCAGTATAGGCGGCGGCCCGGCAGCCTTTTCAGGTATCCATTCTACCGTATCTTCGGTACTTTGAGGTTTCGGTGCCACTGAATCCTCAGAGCTTTGAGCTTCTGATGTTCTGACATTGTTCGCTTTCGTCCGTGGCTTCGTCCGTGGGAAATGTGCTGGCGTTGTTGTCGTGAAAGCTCGGCGTGACTTGCGGCTCAAGGAGCGTGCTGTGGAGATTGTGCCATGTCGACTGAACATAGGAGGAATGGAATGGAATGGCGGAGCGACTGAGACCAGTCGGCTTACAGTGCCATATAATGGTGAAGGAGAGTACCTTAGAATATCATTTCCTCAGGGTTCGCGAAACATTCACGAAAGCATGCCTTCGGCTGTGATTGCCGAGTGGAGGCGGGCCGGCGCAATCTACAATCACATGTCAGCAATAGACGAGACTCTTCCCACTTCCTCGACGTCGCAATTGTCTAACAAGACATAATTTCAATCCTTCTAACAACCGCGGACCTTCAGTCTTGCACACAAATCACCATGGACCGCCTTACACAGCTGCAAGATACGCTTGACGACGTATGTGACCTTTGCGACAAACCACTTTCGAACATTGGACACTGACAATACTCAGCTCTTGACGCAAATGTACGCGAGTCTGAACTACATCCAACAAAAGCATCCCTATGGCGACTTCCCTGGCCAGCCCAGCCAGGCTGAGCCTCCAGCACCTGCACCCAAGACTACCCAAGCCCTCACCAATGGTGACGGCGCGACTGCAGGCAATGCCACAGAGGCGAACGGCACAGCAAATGTGAAAGACGAGAAGGATGACAAGAAAGAAGAGGACAAGAAAGCAGACGGAGCTCCCACACACATTCCAGACCAGCCAGAGGTCTTTGAGGCCACAATGCGCGAGATGGCGCGTAGTTTGATTTTGCAGGAGCAGAAAGCCGAGATTCTGATCAACAGCATGCCGGGTATCGGGCATAGCGAGGAGAACCAGAAGGCTAGAATGGTGGTGCTGATGGACGAACTGAAGCAGGTCGAAGGCGAGAGGGCGAAGGCCGAGGTGGACAGGCAGAGAATGATAGACACGCTCGGCGACGTGATTGTTGGAATCCAGCGAGTGAGGTGAGAATGCTGTCGCTACTGCATTGCTAGCGATGTGATAGTCTGCTGCAGTGAAATGAGGTTTTATTGTTGAGTGGCATCATGTGCAAGTGGTGGGGCTAGCATGTGAGTTGTAGTTGACCAGCAACTACAACCAACACACAGCTCAGCGTCACAATCAACACAACAAACTCACTTGCCGCAACACAAACAAACACCGACCTGCGAACATTACCTCAGCATACATAAACTTCTCCCGTCTGCCGAGCTGTCATGAACGTCCTGGATGGCGCAACGCGACTTGATCCCGACATGAACGAAGAAGCACAGCGCTGGATTGAGACATCAAAAGGCGGCAAAAAGACCAGGCCACCGTCTTCTGACGTATCACCCTTACTACGCACCACTACTGAGCGCACCTCGAGCGCAAGTTCTGCTGGAGTTAAATCACCACAGTCTTCGCGCACGGCCAACCAGAGCGCGCTGCAACAGACAGACCGCAACACATTCGAGGAGAGCTTCGCAGCAGCGCTCGCCAACCCTCCCATGGCATACGACGGCCACTTCGACCGCGGCGACGACTACAATGACCAGACGCCGCTCCTGAACTCTTACTACAAAGCTTCACACTCACCCGAGCCAGCGGCTCCACACGCGCCACGCCATGCTCCCATCGAGCCGCCTAGCAAATCCAAGCCAAGCAGAGGCATCTGTCTGTGGAACGAAGTGTCGCATAATTCACAGTACACGCGCCCAGCAGTGGAGATCTTGCGCGAAGTTTTGGACGTGCGTTACCCTGTCGCATCTGCACCAGCTGGCTATGAGCCGTTGTCCGGAGACCACGAGTCGCCAGGTCTCGTGAATGCGAAAGCAACCGGCGCCAAGCGACGATGGTGGAGAAAGCTGCTGAGAGCACGTCGTGTGCACGACTGAAGGTGCAGAGATATGAGAAGACACCAGACGTTCTCGTCCGCTCAACAGAGACTGCGACGTGGAGCCCTTAGCCAATGATGCGGGCATCATTGCCTGGATATTTGAAATGACTATTGTTCACTTGAGACATTCGATGAATGAGAGTACATCACAATGCAAAATCAATGAAATGCTCGTGTATTCGGTTCCCACGGCTGGTCACGTCAGGTGTCATGCCTTGTACAGTCTTCTTTACTTCGAACGGCTGCGCTGTGTAGCTGTTGATCATGATTTTGTGCATTCCGCAAATTTCTACGTCAGTGCCATCGCGTGCCAGTGATTAAAAGAGGGCTGCAAGCCATTGGAATACTGGTAAGGTTAAATGAATATCTCAATCGCATTGTGGAACCATGACGAACCATAAACGAAGGAGAACAATCATTACCACTGGGACGAATGCCCTCTCCACATGCGCAGAGTCACAACGACTTGCTGTAGCATACCAGGAAAGCTCACCTCTGCGCCGTTTTGATGAGGTCTGCTGCCTATGAAGTAACCTATTAGTACATCATCCAGCTCTATAGCACTATCATAGCAGAGCCTACCTTTTCAGCCACAGCGTACACTGTCGAAGAAGTGTGCCCAGCGACAGCCATAGGGAAGATCGACGCATCCACGATTCGCAAACCTTTGACGCCGTAGACTCTCAGCTTCGAATCCACAACCCCTCCGAGCTCCCTCTTCAGCATCGAGCAAGTAGACGTCGGATGCTGCCACGAGCTCACAGCGCCCTGTCGGATTGCTTCTCTAATGTCGCAATCGCTTGATATGTTGACGCCGGGGTAAGTTTCGTACGCGCCGATTTCCTGCATAGGCGCTGATGCGGCCCAGTCGCGCACTTTCTTCAGCGCTCTCGTTGCGACATCCAGGTCAGTCTGGTGAGAGAACGTTCCGAAATCAAGGACCGGCGGCTTGAATGGGTCTGTGGTGTTGATCAAGATGCTTCCACGACTGAGCGGCCTAATCATGGCGACGCAAACGGTGTTGCCGCCTCCCCAGGCAACTTCTTCCACCGCGGCATGCGGAGATTTGTATAGATCGAGCAAGATGTCGATCTGAGCTTGGTAGCCAGCTACTATAGTGCGGTCCGTGTTCGAAGGAAGTAGAGACGCGAGGTTGGTCATAGAAGCAGATGCAATGATGTCTTGATAGTCGCTAGTGACGTTCTGTAGAGGCAAGAATGCGACTGAGCTGCCTCCGAAGTATGGGATTGTGATTGGGCCTGGCGTTGTCAGTATTGTAAGCTTGTTTGAACGCTTGAGTGATGAATTCGCCCACCTGTACGGTTGTCGTTGTATATCTGCAATTGCTCTGCCGCCCAGCTTGCATTCGAGACGATCCAGTCGGGCGACGGGAAAGGATAGTTGCTGTCTGTTTCGACCTCAGTATCGTCCGGAGTCTAGCGCGTACCTATGCTACTTACAGCTGTACTGCATGTACAAGGTCGGCTGGTCTTGAAAGTTCATACCCACACCGGGGAGGTCGACAACAGTCTCGATCCCAAGACTTGATAGCAGCTTCTTTGGTCCAATGCCCGAGAGCTGCAGGATTTGAGGGCTATGAAGCGCTCCAGCGGCTAATATGATCTCACGACGTGCCTTCACATTAGTGACAGCACTGTCGCTGCTAGCGTTGCGTGTCAGAAACTGGAATATGCCACGGGTCAGAGGAAAGGCACCAATCCGTCAAAGTCTGTAAGAAACACTCACATCGACCGAAGTCGCCCTCTTTCTACCACTGAACCCAACCCTAGTAACTACATGACCCGTCAATAGATGCAAATTTCTCCTCTTCTCTGCAATCGGGCGATAGTACGCATCCGCAGCGCTAGATCTAGACTGGTTTTGAGCTTCCATGGAGATAGGGCCGTAGAAAGCACCGTTCGCATCACCAGCATTGGGCTGAGGCTGTGTTCGGAGACCAATACTGTTCCAACCTGCGAAGAAGCTGTCTACATGAGCCGTGGGTTAGCGTCATGGCCATCGGGCCCAGCATCGCAGCCTTTATTGGCTCTCTCAGAAGTGCCGTGGCCCTACTTACGAATAACAGGATACTGGTAATTCGAGAAACTAGAGCCCACAGGCCCATCAGTACCATGTGGCGACAGATCATTCGAAACGATACCGGGAAAAGCATCTTGGATTTCCGCAGCCGGCGGCGTGAAAGTCTCACTCTACGGAGCTGATAAGTCAACCATCCTTACCAATTGCTCTTCAGCGCTTGGGAAACTCACCTTCTTGAAATACGGAAGCAGGTCTTTCCATCCCCAACCCGGATTGCCCAGCCTCTCCCAAGCATCATAATCCGCCGCAGAGCCTCGGTTGAAAAACATGCCGTTGACGACAGTCCCTCCTCCGACTACGGCGCCGGTGTAAAGCATGCTGGTGCGATTGTCCAGCCCAGGCTGCGGAATGCTGGTGGAAGTCCTGGTGTATTTGTCCGGGACCGGAAGGCCAGGTACCACGGTGCCGTTTTCCTGGCCGTCACTACAGTTCCTGCCAGCTCCACGAAGTGATCTCGATGGAAACAGCTCTGGTACGCACACGTAGCCATACTCGATGACAAGGACGTTGACTACATAAAGACTTGCCGCGTCAATGAATGAATGAACGCCAGGCCCACAAAGCTTCCCACAACGGATGGACGAACACACGTACTCTTCGGATCCTCAGTGAGGCGATTCGCAACAACGAGACCGCTCGTTCCGCCTCCAACGATCACATAATCATAGACAGGTCGCAACTGCGAAGCGCGCTCGAGCAAGACCGCTCCGGCCGGAAGCGAAGGGATAGTAGAGCCTAGAGCTCTGCAAAGCAAAGTCAGCCATGCGATGAGCATTATCAGGTAGGATTCCATGGTCAACGCTGACGAAGTGTAATGTCGATGTAGTATGCGAGGTTCAAACGACAGGAGAAGCTGAGATTCTTGCAAGTTGAGGTTGGGTGGGTGTTATGGTGGCACAGAGCTGAGCTGCACGCATGCATGTAGTTCTTGCCCTTATTGAGCAGCCCTGCAGCATCAAAGCGAGCCCCTCGATGAATCTGCACGCACTCACCGGCCAGGCACGGCTGGTAAATGGCAAGGTTGCTGTGCAGTCGAAAGATTGGGGAGGCAAATACCGCACCTGTAAAAGAGAAATATCAACGGCAGAAGGTCTCAACTCAGTTTCAAGATCACGACATATAAATCGACAATAAAAGGAGTAAAAGAGAAGAAGAAAGAAAAGTAAAAAGCAGTCCCCCTCCCTTTCACAAATTCCCACCTTCCTCCCGATTTGCCATCCCGAATCCCCTTCCTTCCGGTTATCGTTCCGTATAACAGACAGCCAATAGTAAAAGTTTCGCTTCGCCTCACCAAAAAAGCGCTTGAGAGCACCTCGCCGGATATGAAAAGCACGAGCAAGACAGGTGACAGGCGGCGTGGCCTGTGGGGTCTTGTTCTGTTCGAGAGAAAAACCAAGTTGCGCCTTTTGAACTCCCGCTAATAAGTTTTCCCTGGGTAAAAAAAAAAGAAGTTATCGAGAACAATAGTCGTGCCGTAGAGAAGAGAAGAGAAGAATTGTTTGAAAATGGCGGATTTCCGTCGTTTTGGGCGTGGTAAGAATGTTGTTTTTGAATTCGGGGTGAAGTTTAGTAGTGATTGATGTTGGTGGAGGGGCCGAAGGGTTTGCGCTGAAAGAGTGGCAGAGGTGTCGAAGCAGTTCCGTCAAGCCCATTTTTAGACGATCATCATAAGATACCAGAGTCCTTCAGTGCGTTCTGGAGAATCGTCTCTTTTACCGCGGCGAATACGAGGCGGATATTTGAGGTGTCGGTGGCTTGTGTGAGACTAGATAATCGTTAGCAGGGCATGACACGTTTGCGAACGAGAAGTCACGTACTGTGGATAGAGGTTCAGGTGTGCTCGGTTCACTTGGTTAAAGCGCCAGAGGAGATATTTGGCCGCACGGTTCACGTCGTCACCACCTGAGTAGTCTGGGAAGTACTCTCCTAGTGGGGACTTCTTCAGTTTCTGACGGAAAAGATCCACTTTGTTGAGGAAGAGGACAATTGAAGTGCGCATGAACCATCGCGAGTTGACGACCGAGTCAAAGAGTACGAGTGACTCCATCATACGATTCTGCAAAAAGTCAGCTAAATCCCACAGGAAGGCTTCCGGTAAGACGTACTTGGCTGCTCTCTTCGAGTAGCACTTGATCGTACTCGCTGAGTGCTACGCAGAAGATGATCGATGTGACGTTCTCGAAGCAGTGGATCCACTTCTTTCTCTCACTTCTCTGACCACCCACATCAAACATGCTATCAGAGTATTAGCACGGCGTTAATTGCGATGAAAGGGGTAGTACCCACTGTATGCTGAGCTGGCCCATCTGGAATCGTGTTTCGTAAATACCAGTGGTCTTCGTTCTTGCGCGCAAGACATCTGCCTCTGTGGGTGTGTAGTCTGGCGATGCGATTCTATCGACTTCATCAAAGAAACTGTGCTGGTATTAGCATGTGGCGCAAGATGCGATTGGCCTGTATCGCAAGACGTACTATGGCGCCGAGTCCATCAGGTAAAACTCGTTCTGGTGATCAAACACCTTGGAGATGCATGGATCTTTCCACAGGCTGGCAACTGCCTGGCCTGCCCTTGGGTCAAGGTTGGCGTTGGGATCTGGGTCCACAGTGTGCTCCATCAAGAAGTCGCAATGTTGTTTGTTTGCCGGGTTCTCGACCTCGATCTCGAACTGTCGCATGGCGCCTATGAGGGCCTTTGCGCAGTCAACAAGGTTCTTGAATATCGTGTGGCGGTAGAGCGCGAGCTCGTCGTTTGTGTAGCCATTCTGGTGTATAATCTTCATCTGCTTGACGATAGTGCTCTTGCCGCTTTCTCCCGAGCCTACGAGCGCTATGTTAGCACGATTCCACGTCCCGAGTATGCCGCTCTGCGCATGCGGCGTGCATGCCGCCTGCGTGAAAACACAGGCGCGCGTCTCCCTTACCTAGCAGCAGTATCTTGCATTCACGGCGCAGCTTCTTGGAATCCTCCTCAAGTCCCCGATCGATCATCTGGCTGCGCTTCTTCTGGTCGCCCTCATCGTTCCCTCCGCTCGACATGCACGCACCCATCCTGACTGAATGCGGCGGC
Organism: Cladosporium oxysporum; assembly: GCA_035771495.1. Lineage (NCBI taxonomy): Eukaryota > Fungi > Ascomycota > Dothideomycetes > Cladosporiales > Cladosporiaceae > Cladosporium > Cladosporium oxysporum. The sequence continues at coordinate 1,502,065 of JAWNKS010000004.1, forward strand.
CTCTTACGGCAACCCTGCTAGAGGTGGGCGCCAAAACCCGCGCGGGCGGTGGTGGGTGCCAGCCCACGGTTGCCCTTGGTCTCCAGGCGCAGACGAGAGCAATGGCCGGGTGCGATGGCGGTGTCAATGGGCGTGTAGACGGGCGTAGGAAGGATTGCGTTGGGCGCGGCTATTGAGCTGGGTGCTGCAGCGTGCCGCACGAGCTTTGTTGCTGGGTGCTGCTGCTGGGTGGGCGAGGCGAGGACTGGAGAGAGAGAGCTCGCTTTGTTGACGTAAGGTAGCTTGCGAGGGCTCCGGGTGCGCGCCAAGCAGCTCGAGGGCGGCGACCAGCGGTAGTGGGACGTTGAGCGCGAGTAGGGGGCGGAGCGGTGTGGTGGTGGCGATGGGCGGAAGAGGAATGTATGGCACAGGCGCGCGGCGGTGGTGATGCTGCAGATGGATGGATGTAGAGGGTCGAGACTGCGAGAGGGTGAAAGACAGCCCGGGGACAGACAGAGGTCCAAGGTCGGCTTGAGACTCTAAACTGGGGCACGCGAATCAGGCTCACCCTCACCACAGCTAGTTATGCGCGGCACTCTATCTATTCTTACTACAGCACATCTGCATACCCTCAGCTCATGGGCATATACCTTATGTATGCCTAAAGCTCGACGGCACAGTCTCTCTCTCTCCTTTTCGGTGCTGGCTATAACAGCACAGAGACATCGTGCTACAAGTGGCTGGCACACATCGTGGCCGCCATCGCTAGGCACACCAGACAGACCTCTGGCAAGCACTCGCTAGTTACTCGCCTTTGCCGCCCACGAGCGTAGGATCCGCTGCTATGAGGTACTTTACTACTTGTTGGGTGATCGGGCGAGCATGCTCTCTCTCCCTCTCTCACCACTTATTCACCGCTCCAGTCGGAGAATTTGGTTGCTTGCATGATGTGCTACCCTACGCGCGCCTCCTGTCGTGTATCGCCCGCGGGTTGGTCATACACTCACGCTCCCTCTTTGTCTGATCTTGAAACCTACCATCGAGAGCGCCGTCGGCCCGAGCGTACAGGACAGTGGAGATTCTCCATGTCCTTCTTCTCCACAGCGATGACGATAATGGAATTGCTGCACACAAATGCGCACGACTAAATCTACCAGCGAAGAGCGAATGCTAAAGTGTCTGAAAATCTGTGTGCAAAAGGCAGACGCAGTTTTGAGACACGGGAGCTGGAGTTCTGGTAATAAGGTAACATGGTAGAGAGGGGCAACATGGCAACGAGGCACTCTCATAACGTGTGATAAGCGGAAGCTCCGGTGTTCTGCTTGCAGAATCAGGTACGATCTCTGTGGATGACGACGAGGCGATTGAGATGGCTTGCGAAGTTGGAAGGCTGGCTCTGACGAATCTGCAGAACTTCGGCGCTCAGTGCATGTGGGATATACATCGGGCTTGAAGTACACAATCTATGCTGGCCGTAAGTGCCGCATGACGATAAGGTCAGTAAGGTCGAGGGCCTTGGTTCCAAGATGTGCCAACGACCTGTGCTCACGTGCAGTGTTCGAATGTCTCGTGGGAGATGGATTGTATTAAGGGCTTTGTTTCATAGGAGAAGGGAAGATGAGACGGAAACACACGTGAAGACATGGGCGATCTCAGCGGATTAGCATCAGGACTGCAAGTCTAAGGTATTCCAGGATGTGGTTTCAGCGGCGTAACACGGAAGACGCGACTGGACTTTCGCATTGTGGAGAATGGAAGTAGCCTCGCCCGCAAAGCCACATGGTCAATATGAGGTCATCAGACAAGACCAGACTTTACCTTAGCTTCGACAGAGTCTCTCGGAGCAGGCACCGCACTCCGTCAAGGAAGCAGTGCGATGTTCCTTAGGATATCAGACATCAAACATCGAGGACATGCTTGATGAGAATGGCGATCGGTGACGATGCTCGCTCCTTCGTGCAATAATGTCCATTGTCAATCTATACTCGTCGTATGCAGCATCGTCATGGCCACACGTGTGAAGGCGCGTCTGCCCACGGAGCACCAGACGCTACGAGCTGTTCGGGTGTGTGGCTGATGAAGCAAGTTTGGCTCTGCGATCGCGATCTGTCTGCACTGGAACATCGATGGACGCTGGCCCGCCATTTTAGGATGATTCCACCGCCAGTCCAATATCGTATTCTTCTGTTTTCCCCCTCCTCCTCGCCCCTCCTCCATCACCAACAACCAGCACTGCAACACTTCCAGGAGCGCGTTTCCTTCCCTCCATCTAATCCCCCACCCCGCGCCACCTGAAAGCCCATCATCGCCACTCGGCAGACAGATCGTCAGGACCGATCGCCGTTCCCGCGCCGAGCATAAAATAATCAACACTCGCCTGTTGCATCACGCCTGGATCTGCCTCTCAACAGAAGGTGCGTCGCAAACCTTTGCCTCCATCCTGCGCCCGTCCTACGCGCCCGCGAGACTCGTTTCTCTCATCCGCGGTGAACATCAGCTTATCGAGTTAGCCTTGACGCCACTGTGACCGAGCCAGCCCCACACCATTCGACCTACTAGACTTGCAAGCCCGCCAACTTCGCAACCACTGCCGCTACAACAACCACTCTCCCTCCTCACAAACACCCACCCGCGGTCTCACTCCCCTGCAACACCCTCATCATGGCGGAATTCGTGCGTGCCCAGATTTTCGGCACCACCTTCGAAATCACGAGCAGGTATGGGCAAAAACAACGTCATACGCGCATCGGAGGGGCACAGCGTGGGCTAACGGCGACGTCAGATACTCGGATTTGCAGCCTGTGGGCATGGGTGCCTTCGGACTTGTCTGGTGAGTTGTTCGCATTGAGGCGTAGGTGGATATGAAAAACTCACGCTACAAACAGTTCCGCAAAGGATCAGCTCACCGCGTCGCCCGTCGCAATCAAGAAGATCATGAAGCCCTTCAGCACACCCGTTCTGTCCAAGCGCACATACCGCGAGTTGAAGCTTCTCAAGCATCTGCGCCATGAGAACGTACGACCTGCCATCCTTTTCTGGAAGGACTTGAACAATCTCGCTAAACAGACAACAGGTCATCAGCTTGAGCGACATCTTCATCTCTCCTCTCGAGGACATGTATGTCGGTAGGTGGACTTGTCATCCCTCTTGGATTTCATTCCTCTAATATGTTTTAGTCACCGAACTTCTCGGCACCGATTTGCACCGTCTCCTCACCTCCCGCCCGCTTGAGAAGCAGTTCATTCAGTACTTCTTGTACCAGATTCTGGTAAGTTTCGAGGAATCTAGGCTTCACACTACACAATCTGACTATTACAGCGCGGTTTGAAATACGTCCACTCCGCCGGTGTTGTCCACCGTGACCTCAAGCCCTCCAACATTCTCGTCAACGAGAACTGCGATTTGAAGATTTGCGATTTCGGCCTCGCCCGTATTCAGGACCCTCAGATGACCGGCTATGTGTCCACCAGATACTACAGAGCGCCCGAGATCATGCTCACATGGCAAAAGTACGATGTTGAAGTGGACATCTGGAGTGCAGGTTGCATCTTCGCCGAGATGCTCGAGGGCAAGCCTCTTTTCCCCGGAAAAGACCACGTCAACCAGTTCTCCATCATTACTGAGCTGCTCGGCACTCCCCCAGATGATGTTATCAGCACCATCTGCAGCGAGAACACCCTGCGATTCGTCCAATCCCTTCCCAAGCGCGAGCGCCAGCCGCTCAAAAACAAGTTCAAGAACGCCGACCCGCAGGCGATTGAGCTATTGGAGAAGATGCTTGTCTTCGACCCGCGCACGCGCATAAAGGCCGGCGAGGCGCTTGCCGACCCCTACCTCGCGCCTTACCACGACCCGACCGACGAGCCCGTTGCCGAGGAGAAGTTCGACTGGTCGTTCAACGACGCGGATTTGCCTGTGGACACCTGGAAGATTATGATGTGAGTTGTCGTCTGAAGACTTTTGAGAAATTTCCATTAACATTGGCTAGGTACTCTGAAATTCTGGACTACCACAACGTTGACACAAACGGCGACCCTTCGAACGAGGCTCATGGCGAGGTTCCAAGAGCTGTATGATCTACTGGTTAGGTCCGGAATTATTTGGCAGACATATCAATTACGGCGGCTCCAGCGGCTGACTCGGCATGTCCGAAGGAAATATAACTCATGACGATTACTAGGGAAAGGGCATGAAGGGAAGACAGGTACACAATGCTATGCCTAGGATATCTTGGGGGACTGTTTTTCTTTTCCTTTTCACAACACCAAAGAGGAAGAACCCGCGGGCATGAACTTGGGCGGGAGCAAGGAAAAGATGCGCATCTCGGATTCCGTTGCGGCGGGCCGAGCTCTCCAATAGGGAGCAGTAGATGGAATGAAATACGATCAGCTTTATACCGTACATCGATGTACCTTTTTTTTGAAAAATCCTATCACATGCTCTTGATGACTGATGGCTTACCTCGACCTCGGCCTTGGGAGGGTCAAGTCCCATGATATCAACGTACCCATATACGCCAAGGCCCCTCTGACCTCACCGCAAGTGTCCAACGTACCATCGTACTTGGCCGGGTAGCTTTGTTGTATGCGTTGTCCGCGCAGATCCCACTACAGGTTGCCTTCGAAAGCCTTCTCACCCCTCACTATAACGCTTAGCCCAACCGTTCCAACATCCACAGCATCAAAGAAGAGGAACCCGAGAGCCAACGGGCCCGCCAAAGCATGAAGTCTCCCGCCGAAAGCTGATTCCGAAGAACCTATTCCATTGTTCCCCAATATATAACAAAACCTCCCTGAATCGCCCCTCCTACCAGCTCCTACACCAGACCGAGGACCGGAACCGGCCAGCCTGGTTCGGGCACACCAGACCTCTCGCGACAATGGCTTTTACCCCGCCAACAACATCCTCGCCGAAGGAGCGCTTCACGCCTCTGGTATGCGTCGTCGACTTCCACCACGCCCGCGGCCCCGAGATCGAACACTGGATCGGCGCACCGCCCGGCCACGACCCGGCCGAGGACAACGACTGGGGCCTCATCCCGTACATGGCGCTGCCGGACGGCGCGCACTCGCTCACGGAGGAATTCAGCTACTTCACGCTGGTGCACAAGGGGAAGAAGGAGAAGGACGAATCGGCGGCGGACGAGGAAAAGGAGGAGACTTCGGTGTTCGGGATCAGTTGTACGCAGCAGCTCGACGCTTCGAAGCTGCTGTTCAAGAGCGAGGATGTGACAAGGAGTGCTGTGCAGAAGGCCGTTGTTGCGATCACGGATCGGCCGGGGGAGTTTGGGCGGTTGAGGGAGAAGTTGAGCGTTGTCACGAGGGCGTGGTTTGCGCAGAGGGATTTCAGGGATGTGGAGATTTTGGAGGTAGGTTAGTGGGACTACTGCTGTTCTCTCCTCTTCGGTGTGGTGGGTGATGGAGGACTGGGAGATGTGTTGAGAGAGACTCGGCTCTTGGAAAGTGGAACATGTGCTGATCTGTGATTTCGTGATGTAGCGATTCCAGGAGAATCTGGTGCATGAAGCCGAGCAGAACGATGAGGAGAGAGATCAGTATTTCGGACTGTCTCTGAGGGAGCTGGTGCACACGTATAAGTGGCAGACTCTTGTGCTGTTCAAGTGTCTTTTGCTACAACCAAAGGTAAATTGGCACGACAGGCATATTGGCGACCACAAACTAACAGTCCACGACAGATGCTGTTCTTTGGCTCACATTGCGAGAAAGTGTGCCAAGTACAGTTTTCCTTATTATCCCTCATACCCGGCCTTGTTCGAAATCTCCAAGACTGTGCGGCGCCGCATCTAGACCAGTACGGGCGGACGGCGCGACCACAGGATAGTGTGAGGACAAGCGATCGGACTTCGCTTCTTGCATATATGGGCCTTCCTTTGCAAGTCTTCGGCAAGGGAAGCCTTTTCGGCCCATACACGCCTCTACAGCAGCTTGACACTTTGACGGACGAAGGCACGAAGAGCTACATCCTGGGTAGTACCAACAGCATCCTGCTTAGTCAAAAAGAGCGCTACTGCGATATTATGATCAATCTCGACGAGGACGTGATCGAGGTCTTGTCTCCCAGCCTACGACAAGCAACGACACTTTCGACAGCGGATCGACGATGGATAGATTTCCTCACGCAGGCCGTGAACGAGACGTGGGACGAAGCAGATCCATCAAGGCCGAAGACGCATGGCTATGCTGGAAGCGAGGAGTTCATCCGCTTGCAGTTCGAGGAATACTTGTTCGCTTTCCTCGCAGCTGAGAAGTACCACCAATACCTCAGTAAACAGAACGCCGGTGACCCTAAAGCTCTGCTTGCAGACGTCGAGGGCGATCCGTCCATCGAATTCGCACCCACATTCCGCGATGCGTGGCAACAAACCGAGAACTACAAACTCTGGCAGCGCCTCACCGACCTCCACCTCTTCGACATCGTCGAGCCCAGACATCCCTGCGCCGGCGGTCTGACCATCGAAGATGTCCAACGTCGACTGGCCACACAAGTCGCCGAGCTGCACCTCGACGAGCGCTTCAACCAGACACGAGAAGTCGTGAATGAGCGCATCGCGGCCGGTCGTACCCAGGTCACATCCGCCTTCAACAAAGTCTGGGCCGACATAGAAGTCATGCGCGAGGCTCAGCGCAAGCGCAGCGAAGAAGCAAGAGCTGCCGCCGCCGCTGCCGCTGCGCCTGCAACTGCGGAAAGTGAGAAAGCGACGCCGCAATCAGGTGCTGCGCAACAAGCGCAAGCGAACGTGCAAGCCGCGAGCCAGCGGGCTTCTGCTTATTTGAGCTCTTGGGGATCGTGGGCAGCGGAGAAGAGGAAGCAGGGCTGGAGGACGAAGGCAGAAACGCCGGCTGCACCTGTTGCGCCTGTTCCCGCGCCTGCAATGGAGAGGGTGAGTGTAGGAGAGAGACCGCATGTGACGACCGTCTCGGAACTTGAGCGAGGGGCGGCGGAGGATGCAAAGACGGTGCCGACAGGTGATGCTGGCTCGGCAGGTGGTAAAGAAGCATGAGAGCAAACGAGGTACACGAAGTAATGCTCGAGAATCATCGAGCATATCCCGTAGCGTTTCTGACCACAAGGCCAAAGACTAATCGGTTGCAACGACATTTAATATTTATATAGGGTTTGCTCCTGCCGATGAATGCGAGAGAACACGATGGCGTCCAAATCCACAAAACCGGAACTTTTCCCTCCATTGCAGCTCACTCGTCTCCAACCCAAGAGTACTCACAGTGGTCAGATATCTCCCAATACTTCGAGTTCTCCTCGCACTTGCTCTTGGGCCAAAGCATGCCGTCCAAACCATGCTGGCCAGCAAAATCGCCGCCCAGCTCAATCATCCCTTTACCGCGAACGTAATAGCTTCCGCTCACAACCTCCATAGCAAAGAAACACGGCGGAGGGACTTCAGATTCCCAGACCTGCGCGGGCTCAGCCTCGCCAATATGCCCGTCGTGTTCTTCCCAGCAGGTGGCGGCGTTCTTCATCGTCCAGTACGGATCCATGTTCCAGCTCTCCCACATCTTGTTGGCGATGAGATCGTTGCCGCCTCCGAGGGTGCTGTCGTCGGCGCCGTTCCACGTGAGCAGGTCCATGCAGCGAGCCTTCTCCTCGTCCCAGGCGTTGTTGGGTTCGATGCATTTGTCTTTCTGGACGTCGGTGCGCAGGACGACGAACATCTTCTTGTATAGGCGTCCCATTTGCCAGAGGAGCGATTGGCTCTGATGATCAATTTTAGTCAGCAATCAATGTGCACAGGGAGGTGGTTTCGAGGTTTGGGACGTACGGTCTTCTCTTGGAACTTCTTGGCGAACTGTTCTGCTTCGACGGTGTTGCTGTGCTCCTTGAGCCAGCTGCCCCAGCCAAATACCTGCACCGCAGGGTCTGAGGTAGTTTACGTGTTAACGGAAAGTCTCTACTGTTTGGTGACGATTTCCTCGCTTACTGTCAACGCCTCCATGGCGCATATTGTCGGGAATCACATCCTGCGATTGTCCTGGTCTGCCGAACACAGCACCCACGAGTTCGGAGATGATGTCGTTGGTCTTTGTGATAGTATCCTCGACCATCTTGTCGATCTTGGCCGCTAATTTGAGAGTATTGTCAGGGGTAACGCTAAAGGATCTGTGTCAGTCACTGATCGCAGGACTGGAACATGGTATTGCTCAAGACCTACCTTCCCGAGTCCAGCGTGCTCAAGATACTGAAGATTCCAGAGACTGCGCCAGCAGTCGCGCCAAAAGGCCCACTTGCAAGTCCCGCCGCGCCGCCTGCGATGCCAACAGCGGAGCCGAAGATCGAAAGCAGGTCTGGGGACTCGTCCGATGTGCCGTCGGGGATGTTCAAGATCTCCTGGATCTGGCTGACGCTCACAGCGCTCTTGAGGAAGTTGTTGTTCACGTCTTTTTCGAAAGACGCCATGTTGGTGTGGAAGTTTCTCAGGGAAACGAAGAGGTAGAAGAGGCCGCCTTTGTTGACTGCGTTGAGTTGATCTGATCATACTGCCATCAGCAAAGGTGAAAAGTCAAGTCGAGGAAACGTGGCCATGTCTACGTACCGCACATATCGCCCGGCGTATCACACGTGGCTCCTGTCGTTCTGCAGTCGAAGTTGCTGTAATCGCGATTTCCTAGGAGCTCTCGGAACAGTTTCTGCGCCCACATTGTGTGATCGGTGTTGGAGTTGATATAGTCGTTGGCAAACTGCTCCGCTCCAGTGTCATACCAGAAGGTACCTTTATCTTCAATGTCACTGTAAATGATGTCTGATGAACAGTCTGGGAGCTTTCGATCGCGCAACTCTTGGGTGAGAGTTGCATTGGCCACGCAGAGTAGCGGCAGGAGAGCAGTAGCGACTGACAGCCATCTTCGCTGGGTAACCATTATGGTTTGTTTGACAGAATTGTCGATAAGGAATTTGAAGAGGGGAAAATGGTTGTATGACTTTGGCCCATCTTGTGGGAACAGGGCGGTGATCTTATAGTGTTGGCATCGTCCTGGCCCGTCGTGTGTTGTTACCTGACTCTGGCCGGGAAATCACAGTGAGCTCCATCATTCCTTCGTGTTGTTGTAAAACGGCCCAGGACGTTGTGATCATGGAAAATTCCGCCTCTTTCAAAAATACAACATGGTCGAAGGAAGTAGTTTGCGACCTGAGCTCCGCCGGGGTGTGTTCCGGGCTGTGAATTTGGAGTGTTTCACGATCGATCTGCTCCACATCGTGCTTCTCGAGCGCTTCTATAGACGAAGCCCTATGCTTGGTCGGTGTTGATTCTTGCCCCGTGTAATGCCATTAATATTGATTGAGGATCCTGGTGGATAGATTCCATTGAATGCCAAGTTCACGAAGGACAACACAATCGCACTGACTCCGCCTTGAACTGGACGTTATCATGGCCGAAGATTCACCTCCTAGCACGCACAACTAGTACTTGTCTATTAATAGCCCACGATAGCCCTCTATCTGTGCTGTTGCTTCGCGTTTCTCAAGGATCATCTGTAGATCTCACCATCTTGAGTCGATGACACTATTATGCTAACACTTTCTGGAGCCAGTGTTGCATTCCCAGCACTCTACTTTTTGCCGTGGTACTATGTGCTCCCAGCATTGCAGAGCTGACGCTCTGTTGTATAAATGATGAAGAGCGTTGTAACCAAAATCTTGGTAGATGGCGCAAGTCCCTAGACGGTGGACCACTCTCCAGTGACATCAGTAGGTTCATTGTTGCCTTGTCGTCAACCAATCTTTGCTGTCCTTTGGGTCCCGCTCTAGGCGAGGTTCAGGTTGACTTCGTTGCCGACGATATATTGCATCTGGCAGCTTTCGCAAGCATAGCTGTGTGATGGCGACAGTCAACCATACTACCTCCTAAGGACACTGTCGCTCAACTTCCTCTGCCAGTCAAGCCACACAGCCACGAGAGCCTCACGTGTGTCAAGCCACGTGGCGCGGTAGCGGCGTCGATCTAGATCTGGGGGCTGACACCAGACTACTGTACGCACGCCCGCAACAACACTTTAGCAGCCAACTCAAGTGCTTCCAGCGGCACTCACCTGATACAAGAGGCGTATGGATAACGCCAAGTGAGCAGGTTGCACCACCAACGAAGTGACGAGCGCGCCGTGCGGAGCACCCTCCGAAGCATAATGGCTTGCCACGTCCCCTTGGTCCATGGTAGATGTGTAGGCTGACTTATATTGGGCCGCCATCTCGGTAGTCTAGTAGCAAGACAGCCCAAGACTCACAAGCACAGCAATACCAAGCGTTCTTAGTTTCTACCTCTATTGTATGGGTACCAGGGCCAGACTCAAGCCTACCTAAGACTGTCAAGCGCAGCTATACCAGGCTTGTCATGCGACTGATGACTACGAAAGACCAAGAGCCACTCTCGGACATGGAACCCAGCGTGTCTAGAAAATATTCTAGTGATACTTATTAAAAACAACCCGAATTGATATCCACCTCTGACATTCGCACGCTACAAATGGCTATGCTTTCGTTGTAGTCATTGTCGCGAGTCAAGAAACATCGCCAAGGTATGGCTTGGGGTCGAGAGTCGACTGTCGTCGCCATAGGGGCATCTTGGGCTGGCAACTTAGCTTCTACCAACGCTCCGTCTTGGTGGCATCCACGGAAAATGTAACGACATGGCTTGAACTCAGGCGCTCTCCGTGCCTTCTCAGGTAGCCACACGCGCGTGGTTTAACGTGTGAGCTGGGTATAAAGTAGGACTACAATCTGCAACTCGACTGTCATGCTTCTTTCATCAGAATCGTCAGTCATCTTTGCTACGCTGCTCGACAAGATTTGCAAAAATGCATTCGCACGGCCAGTTTCTGTGGCACTTATTGTCGGCCTTGACCCTCACTTCCACTATTGCTACTGCTCAGCAGCCTGTGACAAAATCTTACTGTACGACTTCATTCGACACGAAATCTACAAACCCGGTGAAGTCGAAGACAGATTACTCGACCAGAACCGAGAAACCAACTATATATGTGACGAGCACCCCGAGCATCACCACAACGCCACCTCCATCTACACAGACTTCAATTGTCGCTACGATGACCACAATCACTGTCACGGCCTCTCAAATCACGGTTTGTTGGCTCTAACCGCACCCATGGACGCCGTACCTAACATTGATCAGGATACTTTCACGGACACTAGCACGATCTTGACTACCACGACGATCGAAGCCCCGACTTTCACTTACACTGAGACAGTTCAAGAGACCACAGATACGACCGTCACAGGCACAAGCACAGTGCCTGCTCCAGCTGGCTTCACACCCATCCAGATCAGTGCCAAAAGACCTGCCAAGCGCGATCTTGCTCACTCGTTCCCGAACAACGGCGGCCTCGTCGCTCGTGCTAACGAGCGCAGAGCTGGAGGGAACTCTGGCTCGGGTAACGGCAAATCTCCTGTGCAATATCCGAAAAAGGTACGTGGCTGAAAGGCACAACCTAACGTGGTGTCTGAGAAATTTTTGCTAATTTGAACCCTTCGCTCCACAGGTTGAATGCAAAGTCCAAGTCACTTCGTACGCGCCAGCCAAGACATCCGTCAAAACAGCAAAGACAACAGCGACCATTGCAGCTGCTGCGCAGACTTACACGGTGACCGAGACGACCACATACGAGGCTACATCGACGTACTTGCCCACGCCGGCTTCCACGACAGTCAGCACTTCGACCATAGTCGTCGTAGAAGAGACGTTCACGCCAAGCACGACCGTCACAACCACTGAGACAGTCACCAACACCATCAATGCCCCACAAGTGACCGAGTACGCTCAATGCCAGCAGGACAACTTCGTAAGTACACAGGAACACGCCTTGCCACAGGCTTTAGCCATCGAGCAGTGGCTGACTTTCACCCTCCTCATTAGATCGGTGTCTTGTTCCAAGCCGGTTTGCCTTTGGACACCTTCGTCAGCGGTTACAACACTGCGTACGAGTGCTGCGTCGCTTGCGCGCTCCAGCCCGGCTGCGAGTTCTCCGCCTTCTTCCCAAACCCTTTCTGCGTCCTGGTCGGCAACTCCCAGCAGACGTGCTCGGATACATTTAGCGTGGATCTGAGTTCGAGCCGATACATCGGGTCTAATGGCTGTAGGAATGCGAACTACCTTAGCGGATAGGGTGGAGTGTCGTGCGCGGCGACTTGGGATTGTTTCCTTTTTGGGTTGGAGCGGACGGCGATCAAGAGGAGTATGGCAGGGTGTGGAGCAAAGCACGTGTGGATCGTATGATGTGTGTAAATGGAAATGACTTGACTTTCAACGAGGCAGAATGACCCAAGCTCTGTAGGCGGACTCATTGCATGTACTCGTGGAGTTTGGCTGCATCATAATGTCATTGAATGGTGGACTCTGGGAAGCTAAATTACTGGTGCGACCGCAATTGACGACGCTTAGACTCTCTGTCTACACTTCCAATCGTCATATATGCTGATCTCTCTGTTGATGCTGCATCCCCGTTTCTCCCTTTAAGTCCGCAGTCCTCCACTCACAACATACCGATGAGGGCAAGACCAGCGCCAATGGCTGCGATAGGCAGCGCAGTAGCCGCAGCCATACCCTCAGAGCCGGTAGTGGAAGCACTAGTCTGCTCAGCAGAAGCAGCAGATGAACCAGTGGTGCGAGCGCTGGTGCCGGTACTCTGGTCGTCATCACCAGCGCTGCTTGAGGAGCCCGTGGCAAGCGGATCGTTCAGGGCAGAAGTGACTGAAGCGAAGTCGATGCCGATAGACGAGAAAGCAGCAGACACGCTTGAGCGAGCCGCGGGATCTAATGTAGAGAGGGCTTGCTGAAGAGAAGTGACGGCGGCGGAGGCTGATGCTTCGATGTCATTCAACGAGCCGTCTGCGGACGCATCTGAGACTGCAGACGATGCGGCGGCTTGTGCTGCGGATTGAATTGATGGAGCCAGCGTCGCCAACTCGGATGGCGCGAGGTTGGCCAAAGAGGAAAGGTCTTCGAGCTGGGCGGTTGCGCAGGCGGCCATGCCGGCAATGATGGCAGTGGAGAAGCGCATCTTGTAAAATGTCTGGTGCTTTTAATGTTGATCTGTTGGTGACGATGATAGCGTACTGTGTGATTATTGATTATTGAAGTGCTGAATGTTGCAGACTGCAAGCAATTGACGATGAAGCAAGGAAGAAGTAACAACACGACACGAAAGCAAGAGACGATATAGCCATATAGGCAGGTTCAGCTACCTACTGCGCCTCAACACAGCAATGGCGATTTGGTACAGCCGTGCACTAAAGAAGGCGCGGGTCCAGGGAAGTTGCTGGTCGAAACCGTGACAAGCGAGCCTCACGTCTCTCAGTTACTTGAAACAGCATGGCTCGCATGGCCGCTCGGAGTGCTTAATGGCTCGCCCTGACGAGCCGGTGTCATTTCTCGCCAGTCAAAAAGGTGTAGACTTTGCGGCTGGGAAAGGAGGATCAAACGAAGGATCCGGGCTAGAGAGATTGAGGTTTAAATAAAGATGTGAGATTGGCTGAAGACGGCAACCCGGAAAGTAGGCGCAGCCCCTGTGGAGATGAGTGACAGCAGCCGTAAGTCTACACCCGACGCCTCGATTGCATTGGCGACGGCGACGACGGGACCGGTCAGTCATCCATATGGAGATCTTGACGGTGAAGCCATCACTTCAGGTGCATTTTCAATTGACCCAATGTTAGTATGCCATTATGTGACCAGGCGCTGTCACCTTCCATCTCTGCGCCGAACGCATACTTCTGACTCTGTACCCTAACTTGACCTGGAAAGTCTAAATTGGGATATCATAGCATGATCGTCACCGCTATTCTTACACGAGGCTGTGATCTCACACTGCCACTATATGTGAGTGTTAGCTCGCAGGACATCGACAAATCATCGGCACAAGATACCTTCCAAACCCTTGTGGCTGTGGAAGATCAAGGCAGAGTCAAATACCCTCAAATCCCACCCAGCTATATTTACTGCATCGAGTATTGCTGCCCCAAACGAGTCCCACCGCCAGCCAACTGGGTAGGGAGAAGACTGATACAGGTATGCTGGCACGGACAGACCAATCATCAATCAACTATACTCAAAGCGAATGCATACATCTACGCACAAGTCATATGTAATCGTGCCGTATACTGTACGCCCCTGCAAAGATCGCGGAACCCAGACGCTGACGAGGGTCGGGGTTGGGTTTGCATCGGTTTTGAGAGCTTCTTCGCGAACGTACCATGCTCAATCAAAGACAGTGAAGCACTCATGGCATGATTTGTTGAGACTTTTTGGCGATTCCATCATATTCGTGGTTGAAACCTAATATGATCCTCAAAGCTCAGCGTTTGTTCCTGCATGGATTTTGGATCACCAAGGTACAGCCAATGTTGTGCAAATCACATCAAGGTACACTTCCCAAGTATCACCGACAGAGCAGTAGGCAGTAATATCTGATAAAAACACTAGTATTCATTCCGCTCTCTACTCAGGTATCAAGACATCCCATTCTTTGCTCCTCAATCGTCGAACTCGTTTTGCCATAGCATTTAGCATTACACAAAAAAGGCCGTCAGAAACGCTTCTGGGAAAAAGAAATGAGAGCTCTCGATAACCAATGCAACCTCCCGCAGGTATCCCCAATGCAGTTTTTTTACGACCCATGTGTTCAGGTCTTAACCATGAAACGCCGCGCTTATCGAAACCCAGTAAAAGCAGAACCAAAAACTCCTTCGCTTCGTGAGAACGCTCAGAAATGAACATACCCAAAGCAGTAAAAGATAAACCCAGTAGAGAGGAGATGAGCGGGTAACAGAAAATGGAAGGAAGGCCTCAGGGCGCATAGGACCTTAGGCAGGCTGGCAGATTTTCACATCGCCACCCACCCCTTCTCAGCAGCGTTCAGGAACTCGTGCTCCCATACGGTGACCCAACCTTCCTCCTCCTTGCCGTAGTAGCCACTGCTACCGTAAGGACCCTTGGAGCTGGGCTCGCGGTGACCGCAGGGCCACTGTCCGTTGCTCGACATCTCCGCGAGGCTGAAGTCGCCGTGCACAACCCTCTTCTCCGGCTCGAAGATGCAGCCGGCGAAGAAAAGTTCCATGCGCAGCTCGTGGCGCACGCGGGCGCGGTCGTTGATGAGGCTGCGGGCGGCTTGCAGGACGTGCGAAAGGAGCTGTGCGCGCTCGGCGGGCGGCGTGGAGGGGTTGAGGCCGCAGATGTCGGTGAAGCGGATTTGACCATCGCCGGTCCAGGGGACGTTGTGGTTGGCGAAGACGGAGGGGCAGATGGTTGGGATGGAGATGGAGATGTCGCGCATGCGAGGCAGGTTGGTGAGGAGATCGCAGATGTGCTCGCCGCTTTCCAGGTCGCCTGGGTACGGGTGATAGAAGCCGTCGCTGGAACGAGGCGAGTGCTCGAGAACTTCGAGGGTGAAGCGAGAGGCTTTGACCAGGTTGAGGAGGCCAGCGACTGAAACGGTGCTGATGTTTGTTAAGTCGAGGCATTCGAGGTTGGTGGCGGTTTTGGCGATCGTTGTGAGATCGTCATCCGAGACTGGCTTGTGGAGGGTGTTGCCGAAAATCTTCAGGCGGCGAAGGGCTGAGAAGTCGACACGGCTGTCTTCAAGAGGGTTCGGCGAGCAGTCTTCTTCGAGCTGCTTGGCTTGCTCGGAAGGAAGACAGATGCCCTGGATTTCGAGAGAGTAGAGAGGCTTGCCAACGCCGGTGTTGACGTTCAGCAGATCAATCCAGTCTTCAGCAGTGCCTCGTCGCAGGACCGTCCAGGGAACACTCAGAAGCTCCAGGTTGGGGCAGTTTGAGATGATGGACAGAATGTAGCGATCAGTCTCGGCGGTGTAGAATCCGTTGAACCATAGACGACGAACGTGCTGTGAAATCTCCGGCAAGAGATTGAAAAGCGACTCGGTCTGCTTCAAGTTGAGATACGGGTCGCGGTAGACGGCAATTCCCTTTGGGTGTTGGATGAGTTCGTACAACCGGTAGCTGGGTCGACGCAGAGTCAAGTCTGCCCATCGCTCAGAGCCGCGCCAGCGGCGTTCGAACACATGCTCAATGTTGTAGGCGATGGCCCAGCTGTGCCAGTGGGAGCAAACTTGACGGATGGAGCGAGTGGCGTCCCATCGTAGCGACTCGGCGCTCAGTGGACCGCGAACATACTTTGACAGTTTAGTATCGCGTTCGAGCGGCAGAGGCGCCTGGCTCAGGCCATACGTGTACTTCTCTCCCTCGGCCTCGTTGATGCGGGCGGCCTCTAAGAGGATTTTGCTGAGGATTTCGTTGGGTAGCTGGTGGATTAGCATCCCGTTTGCCAGGTACGGATGCGCTTGGTGGGGTTGATTATTTTTGAGATGTGATATTTGGAGTAGTGGGTGAGAATGTGAACGAGTTAGGTGATGCAGAGTGTGAGGAAAGAGTCGTTGATCACGATGGGCGGAAAGCACGAGGCGAAGTGCAGCAGGGGCGCTTGTGATTGGGTGGTGGGGCAGGTGAGTGAAGTCTTTGAAAGAACCTTTGTCCTACTACTGGCAGCAAGACCGCATTTGTGCCGGGCGCGAGCTTGGGCAGTAGCGGGCAGGTCGATGATTCATATAGCAGCACACAGGCCGCGTACAGTGGGCAACAGAATATTCCTGCTGACCATGCCGTTGCCGCTTGGGCCAGGGCAAGACATGTCTGCAACGAAGCTTTTGCCTCACGCTGGCCGCCAGCATCCGTCGACTTTCGGCGGAGTCGCGAGCCCTGAACGGCGCAGCAGCACGAAATGGCAGCAAAAGGGCACGTCAGAATCCGGGGAGCCGAGCATTTCGGTGCGGGGAGGCATCGGATTGGATCGAGAGAGCAGCACCAGGGCAAGAGCAGCGCATCAAACCCCGTGCCGTCTCCACGTGCCAGCCCGTCTAGTGCACTCGCGAATGTAGGGGAGATTTCGAAGGGGTAATGCAATGCTGCTATTTAGTCATAACTTCACTTGCGGACTTCGCCAAGCATCTCGGGACGCCCTAGCCGGCACACGCCTTGCTGAACACAGCAGGCGCACTCGAGCTACTGTCGTGTCGTAAAGCTTGCAGAAGGTCGCCTGCCGCACCGTTGCAAACTCTGCTTCGTCTTAGCTACACTGTGCGGTCGGCTGCTCAGCCGAGTCCAGCCGCATACTCATTCTCTATACTGGTAATTGTCCCGAACGACCTGCTGGTTGCAGTGTTATGTATGCGCTGTCTCAACCAAGACTCGCACTGTCTATCATCAAGCTCATCCAAGTGCCGTTGGAAGCATTCGATGCCTCTGCCAACACCATCCTCATCATCACTCCCACGGATCATTTCCAAGTCCAGAACGCCTCTCATCTCTACCATTCCAGCCCAGCCTCGCGGCAACGTCTGATGTGTCAAACGCAACGCGGGCCAAGCTCTTCTCCACATACCACATGACCTCTCGCAACGCCGCTACCATCGACTTCTCCTCATCTACAAGCCAAACCATAAGGTAATCAGAGGGTAATGGTAATACGGCCCACCGCCATTGTCCGTTGCCCGAAATGTGTACATGTGTCGCGAATTCGTAGTCCGTACGGGGTGGTGTGTTTGCCGTCGCACAGCTTCCAATCCTCAAATTGCCTTCTCCGCGGCCTTGACGACTTGACGAGCGCCCTTCGTGAGCCGCAGCGAGGTGATCTGCTATACATCGCGGTAGGAGGTGCTGTGATGCCACCTCCTGTACCCCACAGGCAGAGTGCTATAGGAACGTGCCGGTCCTGTGGTAGTTTTGACACCATGCCTCCAATGCCTTCTTGGCGATTGTGCTTGGGAGGCACCGGTCTGTTTTGCCAAGTCGGTATTCTAGAGCCTGCATCGTCTGTCATATGAGACATCATGTGAGGCGGTCAATTTGGCGAGGCGTGCTTCGCTACTTTGATGCACGCGAAATGGTTTTGTGTTGATTTTTCCTGACGTTGTCGCGATCGCTAGACAAAAGCACGCGAAGTTCAGCCGCTGTTGCGTTGTGTGCGAGAGAGAGTTGAGCGTTTGGAAGGCCAACGCCGATAAGGCAGCCTGCACGCCTGGCTACCCATCGCAAGGAGGCGATGTGCACGCGCTTGCCTCTTGATTGCACTGCCGTCGATGTCAAGTATGTCGTACACAACACTCTTGCACATCGTGGCTTTCAAGAGCTGCGTCTCGCTTGTTATCGCTATCACACGCGTGAAGTCCTTGCAATAATGGAAGACATGGGTTCGACGTTTCAGGGGGGCGGGACACAAATTGTCGTCCTCACGCTGTAGGCCATCGACGACGTGTTTCCTTCGCCATCATACCGCCAACTTGCACAACGCACCGAGTACCCGGGATCAAATTATCATATCCAAATCTCCCAAGATCCTCCAATGGACAAGATAAAAGCGTTCTTCGGCGGTGGCGGCCCCAAAGCACCCGCCTTCACGCCACTCCCAGACCGCAAGCCAGATGTCTCCAATGCACAGCGCTCGGTGCCCAGAAGCTACAAAGATATCCCAGAACGAGTATTAATCCACACGACCATGGGCGACATCACTGTCAGCCTCTTCCGCGAGCAAACCCCAAAGGTAGGCATATAATTGGAAAGAATTACAAAAATTACAAAAAACCATCCTCCACCCTTCCTACTTCCTCACAACCCAGTATCTAACACATGCCCACCAGACATGCCACAACTTCACCACCCTCGCCGCCACCGGCTTCTACAACTCCGTCCCCTGCCACCGCATCATCCGCAACTTCATGATCCAAACCGGCGACCCCACCGGCACCGGCCGCGGCGGCTCCTCCATCTACGGCGGCAAATTCGCAGACGAAATCGTGCCCCAGCTCACGCACTCGGCCGCAGGCGTCCTGAGCATGGCGAATGCCGGCCCCGACACTAATGGCAGCCAGTTTTTCATCACGCTCGCTCCCACGCGGCATCTGGACGGCGCCCACACCGTTTTCGGGCATGTCATCAATGGCATGGACGTCGTGGAGAGGATGGGCAGCGTGAAGACGGGCAAAGCGGACAGGCCGGTCGAGGAGGTGGGGATTGTGAGTTGTGAGGTTTTGCCGTCGAAGTGAAAGGTGCTTTTTCTTTTTCTTTTTCTTTTTTCTTTCCTCTGAATGAAGGTGTTCTTTATTTATTTATTTATTTTGCATTTGGTCGTGGTGTCCTAGAGTCTGGCTGGTGTGGCATGTAAGCTGGCGGACGGGTGTCGCGATTTGTTTGATGTGAAAGTATGGCATGGCATGGCACAGTGTGGCATATTCACAGAAGCATCTGCATGCCGGTGGATCCTGGCTTTCTTTCTTTATTTTCATCTTTCCATCTTTTTTTTTGGATACGGGCAACGGGGCTTCGTGGTAGCGAGCATTATAGATAGATGGTGGCGTGGATGTAAAGAAAAACTACATTTTTGCCGTACAATGGCTCTCCCTCCCCAAGATCATCGTTCCAAAAGTCAATTCTGAGAACATGTAGATCGAACAACGTGAATAGAAACATGAGTCGTTGCGTGAGTGGTTACGTGTGTATGTCGTAAATATTAATCCCTTGCCATCAGTTGCCTGCCCAGGCAAGGGAGGGGTATTCCCATCATCCATGTTCCATCATCCCCGTCCCATCTTGTTATTCTCTTTATCGCGTGTGTACATGTAGACATTACCAGCAGCCAACCAACCAACCAAAAACCCCCATAACCATAGATCGAGAAAACAAAAAAAATAATCCTTCGTTCACTCACACCATTCCCGACCCAAACCCAATACCGTCCCTCCGATCATCGGTCAACCGCCCCCACTCCAACAACAGCCTGAAAAAGTAAATCTCCATGTCCTCCTTCCTCAGCACCTGCCCCGCCCACTCGCGCCCCGCCATCGCAATCCTCTCGCCCTCCTTCTCATGCCCTGCGACTTTCATCCTCTTGCCGCCGACAACTCCCTCGAACCCAGCGAAATACGCCAGCGTTGCCCACAGGCCTTGGCCGCGCAAATCTAGCGGCGCGAAATGTAGCCAGGGTGTCAGGCGGTCGTCCCACCATTCGCGGAAGAGGGCTGATTTGAGCGGGAGAGATCGCGAAGCGAGGAAAGGCAGGAAGCGGCCAGAGAAGCCTGCGCCGTCGAGATCGAGGAGGTATTTGTAGGACCAGTGGGATTGGAAGTCGATCGGGGTGGCAAGCGGAGAGAACTCTGCGAGTTCGTTGTCGCAGTCGGGGCCGCCGCAGCGGTGGATGGTTTCGGTGATGTGCACAGAGGTTGGAAGCAGGGCTGCGAGATCGGAGACTGGGAGGGTAGTGTATGTGTGTTTATGGGGACCGGATGGGATGAGTATCGGCTGCGGGGCGTGGTTGGAACCGGCTTTTGGCGAAGTGAGGTGAACGAATCGCTGGCGAGTCATGCCGCGCCATTGGCCGTGACCTGGGCTCACGCCTTCGCTTGTGGCTCCGCGCCAGAAGAGTGTGCTGTTCTTGTGCTGGAAAGGCGGGTCTGGGAATTCATCATTGGGATCGTACCTGACTTTGTCCATGTAGTTCCAGGCCGATGGGTAGAGGACGTCGTTGAAGCCATGAGCCTTGCTTTGAGAGAAAATCGGGAACAGGTCATTAGCGCCTTTGAAAGCAGCTGGGGAAAGGTAGAGCCCATGCAAATCAGCGAGATCCGGTTGATGGCACACATCCGCCGCAGTCGTCCAATTCGCGAGGAAAGCACCCAAGCTGTGTGGTGCGGTGCAAGAAGTACAAATGCTGCTGGTATCCCAGTGACGCTTTGCACGTGCTGGGGAGTCAGGAGGGCAGCCAGCAGAGCCGAACTCTGAGAAGGTGCGCTGGAAACTTCTGTGTTTGAGTGGCGACTCGCTATAGCCTTCTTCGGTGAAAGCTCTCCACTCGCCTCCACGATTAGGCGTGAATATATTCTCCACAGGCCTGCTAATATCTCCAGAACGTCGACCGTTTTCACGCATTGACTCGATCTCGTCGTAATGGACCGCGATCCTGCTTTCGTCATTCATATTGAACGCAAGATCCATGTCTGGTAGCCATTCGGCGAAGTGGCTGATCATGTCTACAATGCCATCAAGCATCCAGCGATGGGTAGGCATCACATTCGGACTGATTGCAGCCTTGCCATTTCGTATGCTGATTCCAGACGCATCATTCCAGGGATTCGCGATCATTAACCACGTCCGCTCGCGAATATCTTCTGGAGTCAGTGCGTAGTAAGGTAGCAAGTCGCGATTCACGCTGTCAAAGTCATCGATGACCAGTGATCCTCGGTCGGTGGCATATCTGTACCAATGATCGAAACCGGGTGGTGGGTGTCGTGAGTAGCGCTTCCTGTAATTGCGCACGGCATCTTTAAGGTTTGTGCTGGCAGACGCCTGTGCGACATACGCCTCGTGATGTGTGTCGGCCTCCCACATGAGGCGATCGATGGGATGGTGACCAACTTTCGAGCTGTGGACGGCCCACAAGCAAGCTTGCAAGAGGAACAGACAAAGCATTGCAAGATACAGCCAGGCAGGTGCCTTCTGGAATGTCAATTGCCGCACTTTCTGCTCATCAGATTCAGATGTCAGTCCCATATGCAGGTAGAAGGTGAATCCAACACCAGCCAGAAAAAATGCTAGTAGTGCAAGCCCAGGGTATCCGAGGGGAAAGGGCAACGTGTGAGCGTATGCGAACGAAGTCGTGCGTGATGCGACAGACACGAACATGGCGATAAGTGCTGTGGTTAGACCTCCAACGAAATATGTCTGGACAGTGTCAGCAAGTCTTGTGGAAGAAATTGTACACAATATGAGTCAACGTACGCAGAAGAGAGCAGACACCGCTGTCATGCACACCACAACATCCAGACGCATTGAACTCCAGAATAATGTATTTGACATCATTAGCATTTTGTACCTGTCCTCTGGATCAGAAGCGAAGTAGTATATGCAGACAGCCGATGAAAGGATCGATGCCGAGAGCTGTCACGAGTCAGTACTATGCTATGTGTTTGTTTGGCGTCAAATAACCTACCAAGCAAACCCATCCGATCGCAGAGAATCGTGTGGACGGTCCTCGTGACGTGTGTTCATCCTCGGTATACATCAGTCCACTGATGCATAAGACGATCAGAGCGTCCAGTGCCGTGCCTGTATGCTGAGCATAGGGTATAGACCACGAGTAAGGAAGTGAAGCAGCACATATATGGGTGGACGGCGAGCTTCCCAGCGCACGCATTGCTCCCAAGCTGCCAAAGCACGTAATTGCTACTGTGGCCAGGTATCGGTACGGGCTGTTCATGATCCGGCATTCCCAAACCTCATACATTGTAGACGTCTGCTCGTCCACTTCCACATCGTGGCTTCTCCGTCTACGCAGTGTGGCATAGTCCCAGAATGCCAGTGCCAAGGGAAGCATTGGTTCCCAGGTTGGACGCGCGCATTGGACGTTCAATATGATTTGGCGCACCAGTTCTACTCTTAAACAGATAGCCAGGACAAGCACGAGGAAAAGAGCGCGCAGCCTGCGCAGATTGGTAGGTTGGACGACATGCTCTGTCCGATCGCGCGAGTGGTCGCGTGGCGCATTGTTGTAGCGCGTCTCTTCTAGGGCTACTGCGACATATTGACCCTTGTGCGTCGGTGTGTCACCTTTGGGTAGAAATCGAGCGAGCGCAAAGAGCACAGTCGCTAGGGTTATCAGGCAGACGATGGCCGAGTAGATGGGCTTGTCGAGTGCGAAGGTGGATGGGACAGTGGAGGTCAAGTGAGCTGTGCCGACGACCAGGCCTCTGAAGATGGTGCTCGGGTTAGTATACGCGTGGCTATATGCAGTGCTATATGCGTGGAAGGACGTTGGACTTACAAGAAGGCGGGCCACCTCGTTCCAAGCATTCCGATCGTCGCGCTGCTTATGGGCGCTCGTGCATGGCGTTGTGTGACGGTGAGAGCTGGCGTGGCGCATGCAGGATTGGGAGGATCGCGACCGCTGCTACAACAGAATCGCTAGACACCAGCAAACGGTTCCTGCAGAGAAGGCTGGCACCGTCGCACATTCATGGCAATACTACTGGAAAGCAGTTGAGGCAGCCAAGCCGTGTTAGATTAGATTGCCATGCGATGGTGGCGGGTCATCGCAAAGGCTAGCAATCATTCCCCAGCCGAGTCCCGAGCGCAACATCGTCATCCGCAGCCTCCAGATCGCCCTAGCCCGCGTTTGGAGATGCCGAGGATGATGCTGTGTGTACCCTAACCCTACAACTCTGATCTTATCTGATAACTGTCACCATGCCGATCTGGGGAAACCGCGAAAGCGCTTTTTCTAGCTGCTTGAACTTTTGCGCCGCCGCCATAGCTCTTCAGTGTTGCGCAAAGGTCCCCCCAACCTTGATACAGTCTGTCCACCACACATACGCCTACCAGTCGCCACCTCGAACTGCTCGTCATTTACCCACTGGAAAACTGGACCATTGGGAGCGCGGCCAAACAGGAAACCCTTTCTAAAAGACTTCGCCAGCCGGCGGAGCTGGACCTGAGGCAAGATGGTGAAAAAGGCGATTGATGCGCGCATTCCTGCGCTCATCCGCAACAACATGCAGGAGAAGAAGCGCAGTTTCTTCGTCATTGTCGGTGACAGGCAGAAGGATGTCATCGTCAACCTGTACCACATCCTGCTCAACATGGACATCAAGCTGAACAAGAGCGTGCTATGGGCGTACAAGAACAAGCTGCTTGGCTTCAGCAGTCACCGCAAAAAGCGCGAGAAGAAGATAAAGAAGGAGGTCAAGCGTGGAATCAGAGACGCCGACACCGAGGATCCATTCGAGCTTTTCGTCAGCACCCAGAACATCAGATACGTCTACTACAAGGAGACCGAGAAGATTCTCGGAAACACTTTCGGCATGGCCATCTTGCAGGATTTCGAGGCTCTCACACCAAATTTGCTGGCTCGCACCATGGAGACCGTAGAGGGTGGCGGTCTGGTCATTCTTCTCATGAAGAGCATGACCAGCTTGAAACAGCTTTACACCATGTCTATGGATATCCACTCTCGCTACCGGACAGAGGCGCACGGAGACGTTGTTGCACGTTTCAACGAGCGTTTCATCCTGTCGCTCGGAAGCTGCGATTCTTGCTTGGTTATCGATGATGAGATGAACGTTCTTCCCATTTCTGGAGGCAAGAATGTTATCGAGAAGAAGCCCACAGAGGATGATGACGGAAAGACACCCGCGACAAAGGAGCTTGAAGAAATCAAAGAGAGTCTGGCGGACACACAGCCCGTAGGATCATTGGTTCAGCTTGCAAAGACCGTCGATCAAGCAAAGGCGCTGCTCACTTTCGCGGAAGCCATCTCGGAGAAAACCCTCGCCAGCACTGTCGCATTGACCGCTGGAAGAGGACGAGGAAAGTCTGCAGCTCTCGGTGTTGCCATTGCATCTGCCATTGCACATGGCTACAGCAACATCTTCATAACTTCACCGTCGCCCGAGAACTTGAAGACACTCTTCGAGTTCGTGTTCAAGGGTTTCGATGCGCTCGGATACCTTGATCACGTCGACTACTCCATTATCCAATCTACCAACCCCGATTTCAACAAGGCTATCGTTCGCGTGAACGTTCACAGGCAGCACAGACAGACAATTCAGTACATCCAGCCCCAAGATGCTTACACTCTTGGACAAGCAGAGCTCCTCGTTATCGATGAAGCAGCAGCCATTCCTTTGCCTCTCGTGAGGAAGCTTATGGGTCCATACCTTGTCTTCATGGCCTCCACAATCAACGGTTACGAGGGTACCGGTCGTTCATTGTCACTGAAGCTGATCTCACAACTCAGAGAACAGTCAAGAGGTAACGCAAAGGTCGGCGCCGACGAGCAATTGACCGATCGCGCCGGTTTAAAACCAGCTGAAGGTGCTGTTCGATCATCACGCTCTCTTCGTGAGATCACCCTTTCAGAGCCTATCAGATACGCTTCAGGCGATCACGTCGAGCGCTGGCTCAACAAGCTTCTTTGCTTGGATGCCACACTTCCCAGAGCTTCAAGTCTGCAAGGCACACCCCATCCATCACAGTGTCAGCTTCTTCAAGTGAACAGAGATACCCTGTTCTCGTTCCACCCTGTCAGTGAGAAGTTCCTTCAGAACATGATGGCACTTTACGTTGCATCGCATTACAAGAATACACCCAACGACTTGCAATTGATGGCCGATGCACCCGCACATAAGCTCTTTGTACTTGTACCGCCTATCGAGGAGAATGCAGGTCGTCTGCCTGAGATTCTTTGTGTTCTTCAAATCGCCTTTGAAGGTCAAATCAGCAAGGAGAGTGTCATGAACAGCTTGTCACGAGGCCAGAGAGCAGGTGGTGATCTTATCCCTTGGCTCGTCAGCCAACAGTTCCAGGATAACGATTTTGCTGGCCTGAGCGGAGCGAGAGTTGTTCGTATTGCTACCAACCCGGATTACAGCAACATGGGTTACGGTTCGCGTGCTATGCAGCTCTTGACTGAGTTCTATGAGGGCAAGCACATTGACCTCTCGGAGAACGACACTGCTATGGTCGAGGAGGAGGAGATGGTCCGCGTGACCGATGCCGAGCTCGAGCAGAACACTCTGCTCACCGACAACGTCAAGGTCCGCGACATTAAGTCTATGCCTCCTCTCTTTGCCCGCCTATCTGAGCGCAAGCCTGCTGCACTTGACTACATTGGTGTCTCTTACGGTCTCACGCAACCCCTGCACAAGTTCTGGAAGCGCTCCGGCTTCGTGCCTGTCTACCTCAGGCAGACTGCTAACGACCTGACTGGTGAACACACCACTGTCATGCTTCACACATTGAGCAGCGCATCCAGTGATCCTGCATGGCTCGGTGCATATGCCAAGGACTTCCATAAGCGTTTCCTCACCCTTCTCAGCTACCAATTCCGCAACTTTGGCAGTGTTCAAGCGCTCGCCATCGACGAGAGCGCAAGCGCAGGCATTGACCTTCTGGACGACAGCGAGAAGACCAAGCCGCTCGACAAGCAGGGTCTCGACGAGCTCTTCACACCCTTTGACCTCAAGCGTCTCGACTCTTACGCAAACAACATGCTCGACTACCACGTCATCCTCGACCTGATGCCCACCATCGCCAACCTCTACTTCACCGGCAAGATCAAGAACGACAACGGCCTGCGCCTCTCCGGCGTGCAACAAGCCCTCCTCTGCGCCATGGGTCTGCAACGCAAGGTCCTCGAGGACGTCGAGAAGGAGCTTGGCCTCGGAACGTCCCAGCTGCTCGCCATGTTCGTCAAGATCATGCGCAAGGTCAGCATGCACTTCCGCCAGCTGCAAGAGTCTTCCATCTCTCAATCTCTCCCCACCGCCACACAAAACGCGATCGACAGCGCACCTGACAACGAAGACGAAGGCGCCAACAGGAACGCCATCGACCCTGAGTCCGTCGGCAAGGCTCTGCAAGACGAGCTCGCGGAGGGCGGCGCCGAGTTCGACCGCGAGGAGCGTGAGCGCGCTCGCGCCATGATTGACGCTCTACCGCTGGACAACTATGAGATGGCCAACGGCGACGCCGCGTGGGAAGCCGCTGAAAAGCAGATTCGCGAGGCAGAGAAGAGAGGCGGTGCTGCCAACAAGACCATCGCCGTCAAGAGCGAGAAGAAGGAGAAGGAGAGCAAGCGTAAGGCTGGCGAGGCCTTGGCCGAGGTGCAGAAGGAGGCGGAGAAGTACAGCGGCAAGAGGAGCAAGAAGGCTAAGAGGTAGACGAAAAGTCACCAATCAGCAGCCGAGTGTGGAGGGTGATACCCTGTATATTTTTACAATGTCAAGCGAGAGGAACACCGGAATGTGCTACACTTTGTATAGAATCTTTCTTTCTTTCTCCATTTTTACGCAGCATCTGGCAGTACATGTGTCACACATATGTCGAGGGAGGCAGTACTTACAGTACGAAGACATATGTACCTGAGCTCGGTTGACCTGCATCAATTCTAGGGATCTTCACTGTAGGTTCGAGAAGCATGTCACTGCGGATGTCACCTCAACTGCTAGCATGTCACCGTGAACCACTATTCATGGACCAGGGCCTGAGGCGTGTTATTGCTGCAATACATATATAATACAGTCATGGTTCACATGAATCCTTTCGTCAGTAATTCTGATACCTACCTCATACGTCGTGGTCAACCATAGGTGCATATAAACCACTGCACATCAGAGACCACACATTGTCCTACGGGCAATGCCATCAACATTCGACAACAATGAGCTCGCTGATGTCCAGCCAGATGGAGGCTATGGCTGGGTTTGTGTCGCCTCCCTCTTCATGATCAACTTCTCGACATGGGGCGCGGTGGCGGTATGTGCTATACCTCGATGATCGGAGCCTACGTACTGCACTGACCCCAAAGCCTAGTCTTTTGGCGTATACCTCTCTTACTATCTACGCACCGAACGCTATCCAGGCGCCTCAGACTTGGACTTTGCGTTTGTTGGCGGCTTCAATTTTGCATTCGCCATGATCGCGGCTCCGTTCGCCACCGCGCTCACGCATCGCTTCAGCAAATACTTGACGATGGCCACCGGCATCGTTTTTCAAACTACCGGATATGTCACGGCCGGCTTTGCCAGTCGTGTCTGGCAGCTCATGGTTACCCAAGGCGTCCTCGTCGGTCTGGGTATTGGTATGATCTACGTCCCGAGTCTGCCCATTCTGTCTCAATGGTTCGATGCTCGCCGCACCCTGGCGAACGGGATTGCGAGTTCAGGCTCTGGTTTTGGCGGAGCATTGTTCGCCTGGACGACTGGCGCGATCATCGATGCATTCGGGCGGCAATGGGCGTTGTGCACGACGGGAATCATCACCTTCGCCCTCACAACCATCGCAACAGCTCTGCTCCGCGATCGCAACCAATACATCCGCCCCCCACAGCTCGCTTTCGACACTTCCTTGCTCGCGAGATACGAGGTCCGGCTTTTGCTCGCTTGGTCTTTTGTGACTATGCTAGGCTACATCACGCTGCTTTTCTCGCTGTCCGATTTCGCGCTTTCGATTGGCATTTCTGAACAGCGAGCCACCGATATCATCGGGTTTCTCAATATCGGTACTGCCGTCGGACGACCGATCATAGGGATTGCGAGCGACAAGTCCGATATCTTTGACGTCACGGGGGGTTTGACTCTCACTTGCGGATTGTCCTGCTTTGCATTTTGGATCCCAACACAATCTTACGGGCTCTTGGTGTTCTTTGCGATCCTTTCTGGTGCGATCCTAGGCGTCTTTTGGATGGTATGTGTGTTTATGGGTGTGCCGTGTTCCACGCTTGCTGACCCCCGAGAAATATAGACGATAGGCCCCCTTTGCGTCAAAGTCGCGGGGCTTAGAGACCTGCAGTCTTTGTTGTCTTTATCGTGGACGACAATCATCCTGCCTACTATGTGTACGTTTTTCCCTTTTTAAAACATGAATACATTGGGAAGACCGTCTGCTAACCTTGGTAGTCTCCCAAGTCATCGCGCTCAAGATACGAAGGCCGGACTCTACGAGGCCTTACCTGTTCCCGCAGATATTCGTGGGCGTCTCGTACATATGTGCTGCTCTGATCATGTGGGAGTTGCGACGAGTGAGACGAAAGAGAGTGGGAGAAACACAGTAGGGGTTCGAAATGTACTCGCTGGTGGTGGAAAGCTACTTTGATCATCTATGTCCTGCAAAGGTCAAACGTATGGCAGGAGAAGTGTAAGGACAGCGTCCCACCATTGATCTCCTCTCTTTGAGATCGCATTCGACCATCGACGACCAAGCAACCCTGGCTTCCAATCGTCGGTCGGTCGTCGATCGACCACCCGGTTCTCACCACTTCGACTCCTCATATTCTTGCATGTATTCCAGATATTCACCCTTCTCGGACACCCAGCCTTTGATGCCTCCTTCAAGCACCAGGCTCTGCATGGCCACGTCCGAAATGCTCTGTAGGTAATCTGCGAACCACGCTGCTGCACGGTTACCGCGACCGCGCGATGAACCTGTCCGTTGTCAGCCAGAGATACACGAGCAAGAACAGGGACTTACAAGCACATGGGTCCAACGAAACGACCCACTCGCTTATCTCGAGGGATCCACGTACCACAGTACCAGATGACCTTGCGAACGCCAGCAGCGTGGAAGAGCGTGTACAGCGAAGGAATCGTCGGATAGAGGCTTTGGGCTGGGAGGTTGATAGAACCGGTTATAGTACCGCCCTATAACGCGAGCCAGGATGAGTACGTACTGTACGGGCATTTGGAACTATATGATTGACATACCTCATGGTCGGTTTTCCTGAGGTCGACGAGCACAAATCTCTCGTGCTCTCTGCTTTGCTTGAGCATTTCGAGCAACGCTCTTCGACTGATGCCGTTGGGTGTCGAACTGGCAGGTGGGTATGTGGCATACCATGGCTGCTCCTGATCGGCCATTGTCATTCGGACGGCGCGAGAGGAAGCTAGTGGTGGCGTGTTGGGCTTTGGGAGGTTCAGGCAAGGGGTCTGGTCGACTGTTGTTGTAACGCTTGTCGTGACCTGTCGCAAGGCGATTCTGTGAAGAAGAGTGACCGCCTTTGGTAGATGTCCCCAAGTTTTGAATGGCATAGATGTCAGTGAATTGGATGCATCTTTCATGTGTTTAATAGTGGATGAGAAAGCTTTAATGCTTGATGGGCTGGCCTCATCGATAGAGTGGATCGCTGCATACGCTGCTATAGCGCAGCCTACAGATTTTCTTCGATCAATGGAGGCATGGCAGTGACATGCTATCTCCTATATCTCTGCCATTCCGTTCTCTTCGAGTATATACCAGAGGGCCGACAATTCATTCGGCCAACCATACTTCTGCTGTGACATCCCAATTTGTGCCCAAAGCGGATTAGCTCACGTATCTGGACATTTGCGAAGTGTATTGCCCAATCAGCGCGCGGTAGTGACATTTCACCGTCGTGAGACATTGTCAATCAATTCAGGTACGTTTGGGAGATGATCAAGGTCGCAGCAGAAAACAGGCGTGCAGTACCGTTATATATTGCCTGACAAGTCAGTTGAAGCCGGCTTTCTCTTTGCCATCACAGACTCGACAATATCACCCAGACTTGTACAGCCTCACTCGAAAACACAAATCAGAATTTCATTAAGCATCATGTCTACGACAGATGCACCGCAGTACTGTGCGCAAGATTCAGATGAATTCACCGTCGTTAAGGACAGCCCTCACTCTCAGCGAGATGTCGAAAACCAGACATATCAGCCATCTACTGAAAAGGAACAATCATCGGCTTTCAAGGCCTTGGGTTGGTTGGATCGTTTGCTTGCGCTGTGGATCCTGCTCGCTATGATAATCGGCATTCTGCTCGGAAACTTCGTTCCCAGCACAGGTCCGGCGCTGCAAAAGGGAAAATTTGTTGGGGTATCCATCCCTATCGGTAAGTGACATGGCCTGCACTTTCGGACGTTCTCGTCAACTGACGTTCGATGTTTGCGAACAGCAATTGGCTTGCTGGTCATGATGTATCCAATCCTGTGCAAAGTCAAGTACGAGACTCTGCACCAGGCTTTCCGGTCAAAGCAGCTTTGGATACAAATAGGCTTCAGTATCTTGCTTAACTGGATTGTTGCCCCGTTTCTGATGGTGAGTGCTCCGAGCCGGCTCGCTTCCTTTCTCAATGTTAGAGCCGATGAGACATCACACTAACACAGAACAGCTTGCTCTCGCGTGGGCATTTCTGCCAGATGAATCTGGCCTCCGCGAGGGACTCATTCTCGTCGGCTTAGCACGCTGCATCGCGATGGTAAGCCCGAACCGCCATCTGCAACCATTGAGAGTCTTTAGCTGACCATGCACATCATAGGTCTTGATCTGGACTGAAATCGCCGGCGGCGACAATCAGTACTGCGCGATTCTAGTGGCTGTCAACTCAGTCCTGCAGATCGTATTGTATGCCCCAATGGCGATATTCTTCATCAACATCATCAGCCATTCCCAATCGGCGATTACTGTGTCCTACTCCACCGTCGCAATTAGCGTTGCTGTCTTCCTCGGAATCCCTCTTGGAGCCGCCATCGTCACGCGTTTCGTGATCCAATGGATGACGAGCCCCGAATGGTACCAGCGGGTGTTCCTCAAATACATCTCTCCATGGTCTCTCGTCGGCCTACTTTACACGATCCTCGTGCTTTTCGCCAGCCAAGGCCGTCAAGTCGTCCACCAGATCGTCTCCGTGGTCAGAGTCGCTGCGCCTTTGATCGTCTACTTCGTCGTCATCTTCTCTGTCACGCTGCTTGTCTCGCACCGTCTTGGTTTTGGTTACAAGCTGTCCGCCACACAAAGCTTTACCGCGGCGAGCAACAATTTCGAACTTGCGATTGCAGTCGCCGTGGCGACATATGGGCCAGATAGCGACCAGGCACTCGCTTCTACTGTGGGGCCACTGGTGGAAGTCCCTGTGTTGTTGGGGCTGGTATACTTGGTGAGATGGATCGCGAAACGTCGCGGTTGGAAGCAGTGATTGTAATTGTAGCAAGGCAGTATGGCGGTGTGATAGATATCATGACTTTCTTTTGCAGGCATTTCATGCAGGTGTAAGTTACTGCCCGGGTTTCATAGGCTAAAGGAGCTAAATAATGATGAATTGTGCAATATCGAGTTCGTGATAAGTGGGCAGAGGCCCAATGTGGTATTTGTGTAACCGGGACGGACCTCCTGCATGCAGGCCGTCTCGGCACGTATCGAGGCTGTGTCATCTTCGTGCCTTGGCCCTACTATCTACGGCCCTTCGTACTTCCACTTTTCTACTACTGCGACGTCATTTCGACTGTGCTGCATCGCTCAACATGGAGCCATCAATTCGATCGGAACAAAAAGTGTGCATTCAATTAGTAGAAATGGTCTATACGAAGGGTCACTGACAAAACGCAGATCAGAGATCTTTCACGTGTCAGACAGAACCAACAACGTAGCCGAGCGCGCAAGCGAGCGTATGTCGCTGAGCTTGAGGCGAAAATCGCTCGCTTGCTTGCTCAAGACACTTCCGACCAGACTGTGCGGAATGAGAACAATGCGAGGCGCCATTTCCTACAAGACTTGGGCATTGCGGATCAAGCGCAACAGCGATACATTCAGACCTATGTCGCACGCTTGACACCTAGCGCTGCTGCGTGGCCAGATGTCAGCTCTGGGACACTAACGCCCGTAGTGGGAACGTCGAACAGAACTGGTGCAGCCACCACTGTCCCGAGCTTCATCCAATGTCCGTCACATGGAGCAATCGTCTCCTCAACCCAGGCATCTTCACCGCTTGTCGAGTCCGTATCTATCGAGAACCCTCCCAGAACAGCTCAGCCCGAAGACGAAGCACTATTCAAAGATCCGAGATCTTTGGGTCTCCTCGAACCCTTGCCTTCTGTTCACGCTGTGGACTTTGGTTCACGGAGCCTCAACCTGACTGCCAACACCTACGGGACTGACGGAACCACCGCTTGTCCCATCGCTTTCAGATTGATCCTCCAAAATAATGCGAGAGGCTACTCGATAGCAAGACTGGAATCCAAGCTGCTAGCCGGCTACCAGATCGCAGGAAATGAAAGCGACAGTTGTCGAATACTCAACAAGGTGCTGTTTGCGGTGCTTGCGGAGATTTCCTCAGAAACCTCTAGAGGCTAGTGCTTAGGTCAACTCAACAAGCTGCACACACGCTGCTTGCTTGTGCTCCCACATATGAGGCGGTATGATAGACAAACAAAGGAGCCACGTGTGTGGGATTACAGGATTTTGTGCTTTATCATATTATTTGGGTAGCCCGGTCGCAGTCTATCATGTGTCGTGCCGGGATTTATTTGCCACAACAAGGCTTACTGAAGCCTCACTTGGCCTCTTCTTGCGCCTTCTGCTTTGCCTCCTTCGCCCTCCGCTCCTCTCTCTCACTGAAACGGTCTCCCATGAGCCCAAAATGCTCACGCATCAAGATAGTATACTTGACAAACTCCTCCGCGCAATCGACGACACGGTCCCGGTTGCCGCCTCCCATGAGTCTCGATCCTCCTTCAGGAGCACTTTCTTCGGTGAAGACAGTGTAAGCCTTGGGGATCGATGACTGATTTGGGATGGCAAACATTCGCATCCAGCGGCCAAGAATGCGCAAACTGTTGACGGTGTTGAACGATTGCGAGCCTCCCGAGACCATCGCCATGCCTAGAGTGCGGCCTTGGGTTGGGCGCACACTGCCTGTTGAGAGAGGAATCCAATCGATCTGGTTTTTGAAGACGGCAGTCTACGGGTGAGAACGAGTTAGTCAGTAGGCAAGTGTCGAGATTTGTGTATGTGGACGATGCACGAAGCGGAGTCACTCACCAAATTTCCATGCTGTTCAGGTGAGAGCCAGAAGTGTCCATCGCTCCATCGACTCAGGTCACGGAGCTCCTGAACCTTGGGATGCGTGTGTTGCACGTCATCTTTCATGGGCAGGCCCGCGGGATCATACACGCGGACATCGCAGCCAAGACGCCAGAGGATGCGAGAAACCTCGAAGGCCAAAAGCTTCGAGTATGAGCTGCAATATATCAGAGTACGTTCGTGATCGGGATTAAAACAAAAGAGAATTCATCAAGATTTAGGGGATTGGTGCTTACCGCTGTCTCAAACTTCCGTATAAGACCAACACTTTCAGCCGTGATCCAGTCTTGATAAAATCGCGCTGAGCCATCTCTGTCACCGTGGCCAGTTCAAGCTTGGCAACCCAATCGTTCTCGGCGACAACAGGGTCAAGGAGGAAGGGCCGGTAGTTGTTTCGTACACTGACTTCATCTTCCGCGGCGGGAATGGCTAGGGACCGGTAGGCAAAATCGGGATTCCCAAGGATTTCCTCGGTCCGTCTCATCGAGGCGACATTGTTGAGGTCACCCTGGGCAGGTGTGGATTCGACGATGTTATATTGCGGTTGGTGCTGGCTGGAGGAGTCGATCCCGTTCTGTTGCACTTTGTGGGGCGACATGGTCGAGGAGAAGGGTCTTGCGCCGAGAACAGACAGATATTGGTTAAAGGTGGGTGGCTGGGCAATAATGCGGGTTTCGATGTTGTGGGTGTACAGTGCCCGTTTGGCAATGCTGAAGATGCTGAATCTCATTGATTGTACTATTGGAGAGTGGATGGTTGAACATGCATTATTGGACATGTAAATGTGTTTTAGCGTGGCGCGATGTGAGACGGTGTCACTGCAGGAACATGATTGGTCAACGTATCTTCCACTGTTTCTTGAAAGATGCCTTAGGCACAATAATGCATTTTGTTTGACATCTCTTGCGGATGTCATTGGGGAAGCAAAGAATGCAGCCCTTCGTCATGTCGAATTTGCGACCGGAGTAAAAGCAAGAACATACAACAGGCGTGATTCACAGATGGTCACCCACTCTCGTACTAGTCGCCCGGTTCAGTCCTTCGCCAGCGAGAAATGACGTTAGACGTGCGAGCAAAAGATGCCTGAAAATGCCTAAAAGCCAATGTGGATGGATGAACGTCGCGCGTCACGCTCTTTCGCAGAGAACTGCTTGTATCTAAAGGTTTAATTGGGCTAGGTAGTAAAGTAAGTGGAATTTAAACTCGCAGGCCTACGTCTCAGGAGACCGAGAAACTGTTCTTCACGCCGCTATGCCGCCCAGATGCAACTTCGGCCATGTGGCTTATCAGCTGCATGCCGCAACTACTGACATCGAATCAGCTCGCATCACGTAGCGCCTAGAATCGAAGTCGGCAGCTGCTAAGAGTTCCGGCGAATCCTGCTGCTCTCTCCCTTCCTTTGTGGCTCTCATGAGCCTTCTTATGCACACAGCCCTCACACCTCCGTCGAGAGGAACTCGCGAAGCACATCCTCTAAAGGCATAACCATCTGTGAACGCGCTAAACATGAGTCTGCCTGAGGAAGAGCAAAGACCTGCCGACAGGCAGGAGTCTCAAGATCCTGTGGCCCCCTGGCACACAGGTCGGGGCCATGTGTACCACGAAAACAAGACTGATGGCCAGTCGCGCGCACATTTTGGGGATGCCATCAACTCATATCGTGACGGCATTCATCATACTTACAACTATAATTGTAAGCATGCAATTACAGTATTCGTTCACGGCCTCAAACAACACCTTACGACTAGTAGCTTTCTGCTAGATAGAGCGTCGCACTTGTTGATCTTCGAACTAGCGAAGAAGGAGGATGGAAAGGGACACAAAACATGCAGCCCAGAGGTTCCTGAAGATACGGACGAGAAACGAAGCTGACAAACTTCTAGTAATGGCGAATACTCCGCCCCCTACTAATCGAATGGGAAGCGTCAACCCTCACGGGTTTCGTATCGGAACGGTGCCCAGCGATTTTCCAGCGCCTCAATACTCTGTGGAACGACCGAAGATCTATCAAAAAATGCAAGACCTCATACCTCGTGGACCATCAGCCAAAAGGAAAGTCGTTACCCTCCATGGGCCTCCTGGAAGCGGCAAGTCCCATTTGATCAATCAATTCATCAATCAGCATCAAAGTGATTACACCTCCTGTTTCTCCGCGAATGCGCCGTCCGATACTCAGCTGAAGCAATGCCTGATGGCTCTGCTCGACAGAGTTGCCCATCAAGACGCCAGTACAGCCATCACTTCATCGAATCCAGACTGTCCGATCGAGCGAGGGAACATGCAGAGTCCGATGGACGGATGTTCGAGCTCTCGCGGCCCACTGGGACAGGAGTATGGTAGTCTCGCCGATGAGCTTGCCAGAGTACAAGTCAAGCAGGTGCTTGAGGCGGAACCCGTCAACTTCGACCTTTTGACCAAATGGTTGAATATGGATGGTAATTGTGAATGGATACTGGTTGTCGATGACGTCGATCCTTTGGCGTTGCAGCCAAACGAACTGTCGATTGAAGACAGAGAGAAGCCTCTCTTGATAAGATTTCTCGACTCACTGGAGCAAGGCACCGTGGTCCTTGCAACACAACGTCCTGGGACTATGGCTCTACATCAAGGTCTAAGTAGTATCAAAGTCCATTGCTTTGAAGAATCAGAAAGCTTACAGCTCCTGCAAGACAGGCTTGGATATTCAAGTGGCGGTGACACAGAAGATGAGACGTCACATCCAAAGGTTTTAAACAACCACCCACTCGTTCAAGCAGTCGTAACGGAACTTTGCGATCAGCTAGGGCACAATCCCCTGGCCTTGAGCGTCGCAGCGTCGACCATTCAAAGTGACCGTCAACTCAATGTCAGCAGATATCTCGACCAGCTCAAGCGGAGTGTGCCCCCAAACGACTTGCCAAAAGAAGAACGAGAGCTCTTCGCAACGATGAAACTGAGCTTCAGCAGACTGGTACCCTCTGCTCAGAGCCTTCTCCGCATATGTGCTCATTTCGACCCACGGCGTGTTTGGGCCGACTTGCTGGATCACGCCGAAGATCCGGATCTGATAGAGCATCTCGGGAACGAACCAGGAATGCTCTCCGAGGCAATTCAAAATCTGGAGGAATTCTCGCTTTTTGTCGCAACAAACAAGTTTAGCACTTCAGAGAGGCCCAGGCATGCCCTTCACTCCGCTATGCACAGGTTCCTTCGTTATGATGGCCGTCAACAAAGCTACCAAGTGCAGCAGCTATTCTTCACTGCGGCCGTCACCATGCTGGGCCGGTCCATACCCGAAAGACAAACCCACGCCTATGTTCGAATCGCTCGTAGCCTTCAGGGACACGCGGAACTATGCCATGCCGATTTCTTGGAGCTGAAAGTGAAGCCCATTATCTCGCCGCAGTGTTACTCTTCATTGGGCCGCATTGCACGCGTCTTGGAATGTCTCGGACAAGTGAACAAAGCCGTTGAGTCTTTGGGCACAATCATCAGCATGTACCCCCCAAGCGGTACAATCACCGAACAGATGGAGATCGAGCGAATTGACATGGTGAACTCGAGAGGAGTCCTCCTTCTCGACCAGGGCCGTCTCAAAGCAGCTAAGGAACATTTCGAAGAGGTGATAGCTTCCGAAGCGTGGTCGCAGCCCCAGGATGATGATTCTTTGGAGAGCCAGGTTGTTGTGCGATTCAACCTGAGCATAGTTTGTCGCGTTGGTAGGCCCCACGACTACCGGGCCGCTCGCGACTACATCGATGAAGCTATGGTCATTATGCGTCAGCTGGAAGCTAGGAGTCCTCGAAAACTGCTGTTCTACCGCTTGACACAGTGTCTCGGTGTGCTTCATGGCTGTCAGGGCAGATACGAAGAAGCGTTCGATGCGTTATCGGATGCGCTTGACGGATTCAGAACCTACTACAACTGTGACTCGCTACACAATGCGCAGCCTCATGTGTACATCGCCTGGGCCCTTGAGGATCTTGGGACGATCTGCTGCAAGCGTCGCGAATTTGATATGGCGAAGAAGCACTTTCAAGAAGCTCGAGAGATCATGCGAGATCTCAACATCGGTGGTTCACGTCTCGACCTTCGGATTGCTTGGCAAGAAGTCCTCCTGCTTGAAGCGCGCTTTCAAGATGCCACGGCCGGCAGGACTGTCACTCGTGAGCTGCTCAGTCGCGAATTCCAGACCCTCTTGGATGCGCAGATCGCCATGCTTGGAGCCAAAGATCCGCAGACGTTGCGAACGTGCTGGAGATACGGCAACCACCTAAGGCGAACCAGACAACCTGAAGACGAGCCTGGGTTGGCTCGTGAAAAGTTGACCGAAGCGATCAGAAATTATCGACGCATGGGGCTGGTTGACGACACGATGCATCAGACGGACATGTACGAAGCTATCGCTTCTTTGGGCAAGCTTTACGCCTCCACGGAGCGGAGCAGCTTAGCCCTGGATCTTTGCCAAGAAGCCTTGTATTTCTTCGCAAAGTGCAAAGACTACGATGACAGTGCAAGAGAGAGCGCCATCGATTTGACTAGCTACATCGCGGTCGTTCGCAATGATGGAACAATGCGGCATAGCGAGAATATTCGTTTGGCATTGTTCACTTACGAGGACGGCACGCTTGAGCAGCGCGAAGCCGCTCTGGCAACTGTGCTCGACTACCAGAACGGAACGCTTGAAGACCGCGAGCATGCTCTTGTGACCCTACTCGCCTACAACCTCGAGCAAATCCATGAGCGACGAGCCAAAGAGGAACTCGGTGCAGTTCAGCGGCTGTTAGCACGCCGAAGAAGCTGGACTGCCTGGATTGCTGGGGCTTTGCGTGCCTTGTTGCCTTGGCCGGCTTGAAGATAAGATGCAGTCACCATCATGCATGTACTGGTCACGTCGTGCAGCTTAGATGCAATGTTAGTAGGCACGTACTCCGAGCGTTCACACCTCAAATCACTTTCGAGTCTTGCTTGACATCTGATAGTATGTACACATCCACACCAAATGTAAATTTAGCATAGGACTTGAAGATCCAACACTCATGCGTGGTAGCTCTTGCCTGCAAGTGGCCGCCACAGAAATGCCCTAGATCCCAGCGGTAACAGTGACCAATCACCACATAAGTGGCGCTTGTTGGACCAGGAGCCTTGTCGCGCCGTTGACGCCACTGTTCACCGGAGAACCACTCTAGCTGATTCGCCTCCAGCACCAAAAGCGGCTAGCTGATCGCTTATCCAAGCTGCCGGACTCGTCTCGTGATGATCCACATAAGAGGTCGCGGCGTGGCGAGGCTGCATGTGCGCACTGCATCATCTACATGCATGTAGGAAAGCCAAGGTGAGGCTGCCCAGCATGCCAAGTCCCAGTGCATCGTGGCCGGATTCCACGGTGTAGAAGAAGCGTCTACTCCGTGTTCATTCTCTGACGATATCCTAGCGATCTTGGACATTTGTGAGAAATCATCACAAGGTTTACCAACTCCCCATCCGACATCCACTTGCACAACCTGACATCCCGCACCGCATTCAAATACCAACGATGTCTCTTTGCATGCCCTGCTCTGAGTTCACTAGGGTGAACAACGTTTGTGTAAGCTCAAGGCCTGATCAACATCTGAGTAGGGGTTGACGGGCTCCAAGACAATTTGCCGCCTGTATTACAAATCGCCCCCTCATAGTTATGATGGTAGCAGCCACCACTCTGGTGAACACACTCCGGAAAGAAGATCGAGTCTGTCCGGAGAACACACTCCGGACTGGACGCATAGTGCACAGGACATAGACCCCCTCCTTGCAGGTGTCACGAAAAGGCTGTCCTGGGAGCAGTGCGAAGAGAAAGAAGACTGCGGACGGTTTGATGATGAAGGCGACAGTTATCCACACGAGCGAGACGAGCTAGACAAGATACGTGAAATTCTCCGCAGAAAAGCCAAAGCGCGCTATATCGCATCAACAAGCGTGCCGGGTCGAGCTCCCCAGCCTACTGCGCATGCTGGACAATCCGCAAACCCTTACTATTCACCACAATCTGCAACGGCCCCAAAGTATACCACTTCACCTCCCGCTCCCGGCTCTAGCCCAAGCCGACCTTCTCACATGACGGGGGGAGCAGTCCATCGATCAACAGCTGCCACCGCCAAGTCGTCATTCACCAAGCCGGCGTCCACCAAGCCTCAGGAGATCACAAGAGCCATATATACCGTCGCCAATCCGCCGAGAATCAGCGATTCTGGATTCAAATGCATCGCAGTCATGTTCGTGCTCTCAAGCGTGCATTGGTATTTCCTACGGCCCTCTTTCGGAGTCTGCGGAGTGCGTTCGCTGCTTCCCGTCTTCCTAGGCAATTCTGCGATTTCGCTCCTGATACCCAAAGGGAAAGATGAGGAGATCCTCCACTGGGTGGTTTCGGTGCATTTTTCCCTGAGTATCTGGTCTTTGTTCCCGTTATGGTGGTTGTGCGCTTTGTACTTGTTGTCGTACTGCATGGTCAAAATCTACGACCCGGTCACTCCGAAAGGCGAGGAGCGGCCATCCAAAACCAATGTGGGGATGGTTGCAAGTATGCGCGTGTTCTCATGGGTAGTGTTGTGGTATTTACTCGGTGTTTGGACTCTGATCCTTAGTTAAGCGTGCTGGGGAGTCCGCGACTCTGGTAATATTGGCCTAGGATGCTAGGGGCTGTCTCTTGCAAACTTGCCTCGAAGGATCGGTCGGTGCCGAGGGAGCCATCTTTCGGGTGTATACATTCAAGGTAATAAGACGTATGTGTCCTCATTCCATTCATCTTCATGGGAAACACTCCAAAACATCACCTAAACTCCCCAATACAACCACCTGCTTAGCAACCGACCCTCGGACGCTTCAACCATGACATCTCTAGCATTGCGCTTGAGCTCTTCTGATCGCCAATCAACCTCAGCTTGGCGGCGACCATGAGTCAAGTAGAGCGGCCGATTCGCCGTCGTCTACTTACAGAAATATGCTACAGGCTACATCCTTGGGATGCTGAACGCCGGTCTCTGGAGCCAAACACCAGGTGGATACGAAGAATATCAAGTTGATGTTCCAGGTGTCCAGCATACGCAACTGACTGCAACAAAGTGATGTAGCTGGCTCGAGAGGTCGCGAAGAATCTACAGCACAGAAGAACAAGCCATCAAAATCATCTATCGCCATCCCTAGCTCAACTCTGCCCTTTCAGACAAAAAGTAAGACATACATTCGCACCCCCTCAAAGATCCTTCGCCAGCCGCGACACCGGTGGAATGTAGATGTGTCGGGCATAAATGAGGTAGTGCACGGCAGCCACTACGATGATGCCCCCATATACAATAGACGCCCAGTTCATAGTTTTCGTCGTTACCGGCGTTCCTATCGGGAAGAAAGCGAAGACGTACGCAACGACGACGTAGGCCCAGGCGCACAGGTTGAAGCCCATACCGTAGCGGCCTGCGGACCAGCGGCGGGGGAGCAGGGTTTCGTTACGGAAACGCTTGTAGAGTATGCAGGTTATGCTTACTAGGTCTGTGGCGTGATTAGAAAATGTCCGGAGGTTGGGTAATGATAGTGCTTGATGGCGAGGGTTTGAGAACTTACAACTCGAAAGCAGACTGACAACGCCGATGCTAATGATGGCGTTAAAGGCCACCGTCGATCCTAGATTAATCAAGCTCAGCAGAGCGGTGATGCACATCGACACCAAAATCGAGTTCAAAGGAATATCCCAGCCAGGCCGTACGTACGACAGGAAATCCGCAGCCGGCAATCCTCTGTCGCGCGCAAAAGCGAACATCTGGCGAGACGCTGTCGCGACGTTGCTGATGGCCGAGCACAGCGTGAGGAGCGTGATGATGCAAGTCATGACCGTCGCGCCTGCTTTGGATCCAGTCGCGTTGTAGAACGTGCCGATGAAGGCGAAGAAGTAGGGTGGTTGGATGGCGGCGTCGAGAGGTCCAATGCAGTATGCGAAGGTCACCGTCATGATGAAGCCGGTGGTACCGTTGAGCACAATGGCCCAGATCATTGCCCGTGGGAGCACGCGAGATGCATCGCGGATCTCCTCAGCTTTGGTTCGTTGTTAGCATCAAATCTGTGCAGTCTCGGCATTCGGACCGGAGGAGCTTACACATGTGTACGGCGGAGTCGGACCCGATCAATGCGTAGACCGGTCCTGTCAGGCCAACGAGACACGACAGACCAACGGAAGGCCAGCCGGATGCAACAGAGAAGTTCACCCAAACATCTGCGCTTGGTGTCCGT
Source organism: Cladosporium oxysporum (assembly GCA_035771495.1). NCBI lineage: Eukaryota > Fungi > Ascomycota > Dothideomycetes > Cladosporiales > Cladosporiaceae > Cladosporium > Cladosporium oxysporum. The sequence continues at coordinate 1,543,699 of JAWNKS010000004.1, forward strand.
GGCGCGAATACCCTACATGCAGTGGTAAGCTTGGAGATCCCTTCAAGTTTGGAGTCCAAGAGGTGAACAAACCAAAGCGGTATCAGAATTGCAAAGAAGCCTCCAACATGAAGGACAAGCACAAGGCCCTCGACGAGTGGTAACTTCTTGGCGAGCAAGGTGTTGAAGACGACTGCGACAGAGACTGTCGCGAAAGTGAGCAGGACTGCATGCCACGCTTCTGGGACGTAGTCGCTCTTGTTGAGAACTATCAGGCCTTGCACTTGTGAGGCCACTGTAAAAGATTGCCCGGCCACACCCGCTTGCCAGCCTAAGACGCAAAGCCAACCTAGAAATACGCAGTGAGTTCGAGATCAATGTCTTCGCTCGAAAACGGTGACCATACCGATGATATAGCTTAAAGCCTTCTGTAGCTTCTTCGGCGCGAACTCTGAAACCCAATCTGCAGTCCGTCAAATCAACAATTTCCTCTTGATATTAGAGTGCATGGATCTCCCAACTCACGATATTGACCACCACTAGTTGGAGCCATGGAAGCCATCTCAGCCATCGAGACGATGGCGGCCCCCATGCCAAACAACGACACGACGTACATCCAAATCATAGCCGGTAAGCCACCGTTTGGGATGGAGTAGCTAGTGGCGTTGAGCATGGCTTCCCAACTAATCATCAGAACGGCAGAAAACCCAAAGGTTGGAATGAAGCTGAAATTCCGCCTCAGCTCCTGCGTTTTGCCCATGCGGTACATGTTCGAACGATCTTCCTCGGTGCCGGCTTTTCGGTGGTCAAGCTCGTAGGTCTCGCCATTTGGCGCCGTTACGACTGGATTGGGACTCATAGTGGCTATATTGTATGCTTGCAATCGTCGTTACAGTAAATAGCGATGGTGTATTATCCGGCTTGGAGTGCTGAGCCCAGTGATCTAAATCACTGGTGGTAAATTGAGAACGACAAGAAGCGAATCAGGAGAACAGTATTCTGAGCATGATGAGGCTGCAGACTCTGGCAGTATTGTGACGAGGAGCCCTAACTGTAAAAACTTCCAGGTCTCTGCCAAAACTACTCGCTGGTCATAGCTAAGGACAGCTGGTTGAGTGACGACTTACAAGGATAAATCACCCTGGTGTTAACGAGTTATCAAGCGAGGCATTGTAGAATGCAGGTCAACGCCGCAATAGAGTAGCAACGCCGCTCGTCGTACTGCGACCCAACTCTATTAGGCAGGTCCGTCTCGAATGCAGAGGACCGAAGCATTTTGGCTTTGATCCTACAGGCCACGTGCCCCACTTAAGGCGGACATGGCGCTTAATGCCTCACAGGAGGTACAGAACTAGATGTACAATGTATTTGCGGATGATTCGGACTTCGTGATGATCTGAAGCGCACGGTTATGTGTCCTGGGTCGCGTGCTGTTGGCAGCAGTCTAAGCAATGCCAAGCATATTGCTTCACACTCTCGCTTCCGCCTCAACTCATATCGCTTATTCCGCAGGCTATATCGATTCCGGGCCGGAAGGTCACAACAGACGGTACGTCGCAACATATTGACCACGAAGAAGATGGTCTCACAGTAACAGTACGACCAAACTGCGTTCTTCACCCAAGATGTATATAATCATGTCTTGTGGCGGGTCTTTGAGCTCGCGAGACTCGCGCCTTTCGCAAACATGACATTCCACAAAGGTGGATATCGACCGTTCACAATTACAGATGAGGATCATAGCGCCATCGTTTTGGTCGTGACGACACTGCTCGGAACATACACATTCCTTTGTTGCACAGCCCGCATATTCATTCGTTCTACAGCTACGGGTCCAGTCGGAAACGACGACTTGTGTTGCATGCTGGGCACTGTAAGCACAGTGATAGAACAACAATAGGATTGTTGTAAAACATATTTTTGAACCTGCTTTTGGAATTTTCATGGCCAGTGACATGCAGCACGCAGTGCTCCATGTGCACTACACCAAGCTGGGTCTATTCTATGACATTGGGAATCATCAAAACGTAAGAAAAAAGCATCCGCGCAACAGTAACGCCATCCATGCTTTCTCTAAGTCATTCCTGAACAACTTTTCAGAAAGGACAAAATTACTCCTCGTCAGTGAACACCTCCTCACCGGCCTTGCGGCGAGCCATGCGCCTAAAACAACAATTAGCAATGGTTACAAAGTGTTAAACAGGGTTGTTAAGTGTCACTTACTCCTTCTTCTTCTTCCTGAGCTCAGCAGAAGAAAGCTTCTTGGCCTTCTTGGTAGACTCAATCTTGTTACCCATGGCGTCGAACTTCTCCTCCTCGTCACCCTTCTCGGTGAGACGGGGACCGGCACCCTGGCCCTGGACCCAGTTGTGACCGGAGGGGGTCATGCGACCGTCAAGGACGGCCCAGACTTCCTCAGTCAAGTCCTTGGTGAACTCGGCGGAGTGAGTGATGATGATGACACCACCCTCGAAGGACTTGATGGCCTTGGAAAGAGCACCAAGGGAGTCACGGTCAAGGTAGTTAGTGGGCTCGTCAAGGACGATCAGGTGAGGACGCTGCCAAGAGCAAGCGGCAAGGACGACCTTGACACGCTGGCCACCAGAGAGACCACGCATGCGAGAGTGAGAGACAAGCTCAGCATCAAGACCGAAGTTGGTGCAGTGCTGCTCAATCTCCTTACGGACAAGGGGACGGAACTGACCAGAGGCAAGAGCCTCCTTCTGGTCAACCTCGGCAACCATCTTCTGGTGAGAGTTGATGAGCTCGGAACGGGGGATCCAAGCGTTGTCGGCAGTCATCATGGGAGTCCACCTCTCGGACTTCATGCCAAGGTTCTCACCAAGAGCGAACGAACACTCGTACTCGTAAGAGTTCTTGAACTTTCTGCGGGAGTGCACGCCGATGACGCGACGGTCAGTGCCATCAATCTTGTAGACCTTGTCCATGGCCTTCTCGTCCTCCTCGGTGACGATCTTGTTGGCGCGGTCCATGGTCTCACGGTCCTCACCAGTCTGGAAACGCCACTGGATGTACTCGGAGGGAGTAAGGTCGAGGTGGTGGTCGATGTGAGCGAAAGCGTGCTGCTTGATGTAGGCAATACGGATGTTCTCGTGCTGGTAGACGTCACCAGAGGTGGGGATGAGCTCACCAGTCAGGACGTTGACGAGAGTGGACTTGCCAGCACCGTTGGGGCCAATGACGGCAATACGGGAGCTGAGCGAGCACTGGAAGTTGATGTCCTGAATCTGGGGCTTGCTGGAGCCGGGGTACTGGAAGGACATGTTGCTGACACGGACAATGGCCTTGGCCTTGGTCTTGACACCCTCGAGGAAACCGGGCTCAGGGAACTTGAACTCCATCTCACTGGCACCAAGCTCGTAGTAAGACTTGGCAGAGGGGACACGCTTGACGAACTCAGTGAGCTTGCCACGGTAACGCTTCAGCTTGAAGCGCTCGTAGTGGATGACGTGCTGGACGACGTTGTCAAGGAACTTGCTGTCGTGAGAGATGATGATGGATGTGCAAGGGGAGTTGACAAGGTAGTCCTCGAGCCACTTGACGTTCTTCACGTCCATGTGGTTAGTGGGCTCGTCAAGAAGGAGAATGTCGGGCTTCTCGAAGACGGCACGGGCAAGAGCCAACTTCATCTTCCAACCACCAGAGAGGGCGGTGATGGGACCGTTGATCTGCTCCTCGGTGAAGCCGAACTCGAAGAGACCCTTCTTGATGTCCTCATCAGGAAGGTCAATGCCGACGGAGCGGAGCTTCATGATGGTCCAGGCAATGGTGGTCATCTCAGTGTCAGCAGAGTCAAGATCGTGCTCGACGTAGACAGTCTTAACCTCGCTCTGCTTGGGGAAGCCCTCGACCTGCTCGTTGTTGATGGCACGCATGAGGGTGGTCTTTCCGGAACCGTTGGGACCGAGGAGACCGTAACGCTGGCTACGCTTCAGGCGGAGAGTGGTCTGGTTGAGAAGAATCTTGGCACCGTAGGCCAAGTTGAAGGTGCAGTTGCAGAGATCCTCACCCTCCTCCTCATCGGGCTCGACAACACCGGCGGCCTCGCCCTCGGGCATGCAGCGGAGACGGAGGTTCTCGATGACATCCTTGTGGCCGTCGCCGAGGATGGCGGCAACGTAGGGGCCGAGCTGGGTGGACCAGCTGAGGGCCTGCATGTCCTTGTCGTCGACCAAGTGGCCGGCGATGGCGCAGATGTACTCAAGGACGGGGCCGAACTTCTCGACGACGTTCTTGTGCTTGGGGGTAAGAAGGTCGGTGAGCTTCTCGAGGATGGTCTTGATGTCACCAGCGTGGGAGACCTCGGGGAGCTTGCCGTCGGCACCAACGTGACCGACACGCTTGAGGGTGGCGAGACCCTGGGCGGTCTTCTCACGAGCCTCGGGGTCAGCCAAGTTGTCGTAGTTGTAGGTAAGCTGGGGCATGAGCTTGGGCAAGAAAGAGGCAACAATGTTGGGGTCCTCGACAAGCTTGCACATGTTGTCAACGATGACGGCAGATTTACGCTTGATGGCGGTCTCACGCTCCTTAAGACCACGCTCGAGCAGAGGGGTCATAATGGCGAGAGTGGGCTCGTGGACGTCAGTGACGAAAGTGGTGGCACCGAGCAAGTGAACGGTCTCGGGGACGTTCTCAGGCTTGGCGATACACTTGATAAGCTCGGGGATGAAACGCTCGATATCCTTGTTGGAGATCAGGGCGCAGATCTTCTCCATGGTGCCGTAGGCCTTCTTCTTGACCTCGGGCTTGGTGTCCCACATGGCCTCAGAGACAATGGGGAGGAGGTCGGGAACACGGAGACCGGTCTGGACGGGAGCGCTCTCGGCGAGGGCCTCGATACACTCAAGATCGGTCATCTTCTCGGGCCACTTCTGGGCCTCACGGATGCTCTGGGTGTAGTAAGGGATGGCGATCTTGACGGCGTTGGGGTTGATGGCCTTGGTGATGGAGAGGGCGGCGTTCTGGGCAGCGACCTTGACGGGAGCCATCTTGTCACCAACGGCGGAGAGGACGTTGGGCAGGAGGGCGGCCAGGTAGGGCTGGACAATGTGGGAGACATCGGAGTGGTTGGCGATGGCGGCGATGGTCTCGCAGGCGTTCTGGCGGGCATCGGCGTCCTTCTTGTTGGCGAGCATCTTCTTGACGCCCTCGAGGAACTTGGTAGGGGCGGCCTCGGCCTCGATCTCGCCGTTGATGAACTGGGCAATCTCGATGGCAGTGCCCTTGGCCTCATCACCGACCTTGCTGATGGCCAGCTTGGCCATCAGCTCGTCGAGGACGGCGACGGACTGCTTGTTCTCTTTCTTCTGAGCCTCGGCCATCTTGCTGGACTCTAGATGTGGTGTAGAAGGTGGGTGGGTGTCGAGAGACAGTGGAGGGGCGAGAAGGGAGGGTGAAAAGCTGCGAAAAGTCGCCAAGCGAAAATTTTGGTGGGGCGGCCGGGAGATGCTACTGCGCTGTCTCGAAGTAATGGGCTCGCTTGGGGGGGGGGGAGTGTAACAAAGTAATGCGCTGCGCTAGAAAAGCGACAGAAACTCGCAAGACAAGCGGCGAGTGCAAAGAGAGTGGAAGGGGTGGTTTGAGAGGAGGCAGGTGGTTTGGTGCAACAGCAGCTGAGCTTCTCGTCTTTATGTACGTCTATTCATGCTGATGAGAGAAGTTTCTCACATCCCGCTAGCGCCCAACAGGGTCCAATCATCAACTGTGAAGGCAAATGCCTTTCAACCAGGTGGCGTGGCTCGCTGCTTGTGATACGTCGTCTGTGATGGGACACCGCTTCCGCCTCACTACTACTTGGACTGCGCGGCATCTGGCCACAGAGTGTGCTCTTGCATGTATACAATACTATATCATATCCCCATGTTGTACCCATCTTCGACCAAAGCGTTTTTTGAATCGCGTTATCTGTCTTATCGCTGATTAGGGAGCCCCTCCTCGCTTTGACGATCGTCAGATGGCAACGTGGTCAACCGTCGAAATGAAAGACAATGGACCGCACTGTATCACACGCACGTGTTCAATTGCGATAGATCGATGGCTCATCGATTCCCATGGTCCATTATTCCGACTGCCTTCAACAATTCCTTCAACTCTGTGACAATAATCTCCCCCAGGAAAAAGTCTACTGCCCACCCCGTATCGAGCGTCCAGTAGGGCTGGCAAAAGCGCTTGCTGACCGCACCCACGGTTGCCGAGCCAAAAAAGCGTTTGCACGTCAGAAATCTCAAACCTCGCCACACCCTGGCGTGGCCGAATCCCTCTACTTGCAGCCCGCATCACCGCCTCGCCGGCCGACCGCCTTTTGCAATCTCGCGCCAGACCAGCCATAGATCAGCCGCACTATCCCGCGCCGCCCAACACATATTTCTTCCGGGACCGCGAGTGGGCCTCGGCTCACGTTTAGCATCGTCTAGAAGATGATGGCTTTTCTAGTACGACCTTTGTTTATTTTTTTGTTGAAGCTTAGTTTGACAGATGACGTTTTGACGTGAGTGCGGGCGAACTCCGAATCCTACACTCAGTATGTGTATCAACCAGACTGAATATGAGCTATGCGGCGCGTTGTTCAGGATATTTTTATGTGCATTTAAGTTGCCAAAAAAAAAAACTCCACATGTAACGGCGCAAGTCAGTCTGATTAAGGGTAGGGGTTGGGGTGAATAGAATCTCGACGATATCTAATAAAACCACACATATGTTGCCAAACAGGCTGCAGAGATACCTGAGGCTATGCGGAGTTTATCGTTTCATCTCTTGATCGTTGCGTCCGTTGTAGCTTTGCTGTAGGACGGTATGATCGTTGCTATGTGAAGCTGCTTCGAAGTTCGGGAAATGTCCATCGAAGTAACAGAAGTCGCAGCACACTTTTCGCGATTGTCAACTACTACTCACTGCGTTCGAAATCCCGTCAAATACCAGGTATCAACAGTCGGCTAAACAATGTGATACTGGAACGGTGTTATTGTTGATTATGATATCAATGCATCACAACTACCCCAAAAGCACGACAGATTAAGATCAAGCATATACGACTGTCAACAACAGCACACACTTGAACATAGCGGGTTTGATATCGAGTTGACATTTCAAGCGGACTGCGCTGACGTGTATGAGCTTCACTGCAGTAGACTTAGAGTTCGGGCCGTATGAACAAGCTTAGTGCGTGCCTTCCTCACTTGACTCAACCCACGACGACCGAACGTCACAAGTGTATGCATGAGTGCTCTAAAAAGTTGCAAATCACAAGGTCGTTTAATCAATTAACAGATATCATACAGTTGATCCCTACCACTCAACCTTGCGCAAGGCTGTACTGACTTGGCCCGACCCAAACATATTAACTGAAAGTCATGAACGACCTGCCGCAAAAGGGGAGTTGAGTTGCATAATCCAAAAAAGCCCATCAATCTAAGCTGAGAAATTGCCCAATCCAGAGGTCAATCTAGTTCTTCGGGGGGTAGCGGTTCTTGAAGAGCCATCTGTAGAAATGTTAGATACGAGCAGCGAGATCACACCACAAATCAAGGAAACTTACTGGCTGACGTAGTAGTCGCCAACGGCGAAGAGGCCAACAACACCAGCCCAGGCACCGGCAACCTTCCAGGTAAGCTCGCGAGCGTTGTACTTCTTGTAGGCGCCGAAGCCGAGCAGACCACCGAGCGCGGCGACAGCAACAACGTTACCAATGACAACGGGGTTGCCCTTGTTCTTCTCGGCCCACTCCTCGGCCTCCTTGGCCTCCTGCTTGGCCTTCTTGCCCTCAATACCGGCCTTCTTCTTGAGCTCCTCAGCCTTCTCCTCAGCCTTGCGGCCGAAGTCTCTTGCGCTCTGCTCAGCCTTAGTAGCGGCGTTGTCGCCGGCCTGCTTGAGCTCCTCCGCGGCCTCACGGGCGTGCTGGGCAGCCTTCTCCTCTGCCTGCTCGGCCTCGCGCTGAGTGTCCTCGAACGAAGATGCCGATTGGAGGTGAGTGCTGTCGAGAGAGTCAAGAGAGTGCACTCCACTGTCGTCGTGTGCAATCTCGGGGATGTAGTCGGGCATCCTGAGGGATATATGTTAGCTTCACTTGAACGCGATTCGAGAACACGAAAGAACGACATACTTCTCCTCGTCGGTCTGCTTCGGGCCCTTGGCGGCGATGTCTGCGTAGCTCATGTCTGCGGACTGAGGTTCTTCTGGTTTGCTTTCAACAGGAGCGCTGTTGGACTGCGACTCTTGCGCGGGCTTGGTTTCGGATGCTGAGGGAGTCTCCTTGGGTGCTTCGACAGGCTCGGTGTGTGGTGCTGGGTCTCCTCCACCAAGGGGCTCGATGGGCGCAGCTACAGGGAGGTCGCTGTCACCGTTGGGGCGTTGAAGGAATTCGAGGTTGTTCTCTGCGGACACTTTGGTTTGGAGACACGGTTGGCTTGTGTTGCGGGATATACGCGATTGCTTTGGTATTGAGAGAGGGATGGGGTAGAGGATCCTTACTGCTGGCTGACGGGCGTGTGATGCGATCAAATGCGACTGGGAATGCAGGTGGGTAGTAGTTGGCTGGCGCACCAGAGGGCAGGCGCATATGCGGGCATGATCTTGCTTGCCTGCTTCGGAGCTTGAGCGCCTCCTTGGCACGATGACGTGTGAATGGGCGCGACCACCGCGGCGAACTGGAAAGCCAAACGCGCGACCAGACATGTGATTGCGGTAGCTTGTCGTCAGTACTTACATACACTCTAAGTTATACCAACCTCGGTACATAAACACTCATCGAAAACACCACACCGCATATACATCAAAATGTCAGGCGGATGGAACACAATCGAGTCGGATGCTGCAAGTATATCCACGCTAACAATCTACCCACTATAATAAGAGCTTCAAGCTAATACATCTATCTCTCTTTAGGGCGTCTTCACATACCTCATCGAATCTCTCGGCACGAAGAATGTACAGTTTGAGGAGCTGATCTCACTCGACTCGGAGTCACTCCAACAACTCAACCCCATCGGCGTCATCTTCCTATTTAAATACCCTACTGGCGAGAAGCCTCAGAAAGACAAGCCTCAAGATGGCGAGTTCGACTTTGCAGCAGTAGAAGCTCAAGGAGAGGAGAATGTGTGGTTCGCAGCACAAACAATCCAGAATGCTTGTGGAACTCAGGCATTATTGAGTGTGCTCTTGAACAAAGATGGAAGCTCGGAGGACGGCAATGTCGACATTGGCCCGAATCTCAGAGAGTTCAAGGAGTTCACTTCTGGCTTCCCTGCAGACGTATGTTGGGAGAATGAGACCAACACACGATGATTTCATACTGACCTACTATGTACAGCTCCGTGGCGAGGCGCTGTCAAACTCCGACCTCATTCGCGACACCCACAACTCCTTCGCGCGCAGCTCACCCTTCGTGAGTGACGAGACTCGCATGGCGACAGAAGATGACGATGTCTACCACTTTATCGCCTATACCTCAATCAATGACACTCTTTACGAGATCGATGGTCTGCAACCAGCGCCAATCCGCCACGGCGATGTGGGTGCTTGCCCTCGGGAGATCTTTGCCGATGCTGTCGTGCCTGTACTCCAGACCAGGATCGCAAGATACCCGCAAACAGAAATCAGATTCAACTTGCTGGCCATGTGCGAGGACTTGAGAATACAGGCCAAGGCGATCGGGGACCAAGAGATGCTGGAGCGTGAAGAGAGGAAGAGGCGAGAGTGGAAATGGGAGAACGCTCTGCGAAGACACAACTTTGTCGGCTTCATCGGTGAGACCATGAAGGGCGTAACAGCTGCAAAATTGAAGGAGGGGAACTACGAGAAGTGGATTGAGGATGCAAAGGCAGCAACACAGAAGAGATCTGATGACCGGAAGAACAAAGGCCATGGCGCCGATGAGATGGACATGTCATGAGATTTGTGCTCGGGAATTCTGGTCTTGGAGAGTGCCGTACCTTGACTAGTACATGCAGCTTGTTAGGTACGTCTTGTCCAGATCGAAAGAGTACTAAGCGCAATCAAACCAGAGGTATCAGCACAAGGGCACTGCGTCGAGAATACCGTTCTGCCATGAGGATTTAAAAACGAGCAATCACCACCTGATCGACTCTGCACGTGTTCCACCAAGGTTTCGTCGATCGCATTTGTGAAAAGTACTTTGTTTTGTTTGCAACAGCTGATTATGCTAGTATACGTTGAAGAGAGGCATCCTCTTTCATGGGCTGATCTTTGTGGGTGGCAGCAAACCAACATGACATCGAATAAAATGACAATCGTCAACCTCACGACACATCGACTTTCCGCCCAACACCAAAACTGCAAGCAAGATGTCACGTTATTTCATACCTACTGAACATGATGAAGACCCGCAGGGCATCATCCTCAATCGATGGTTTCCGTTCATCGAGAGCGTGGTGGAAAGAGCAATCGAGCTCGCTGATCCACAGGATGATGCAGAAGACAGAATCAAAGCGTTCCTTCAAGCGCATCGAGATGATCTTGACAGCACTTTCGACGCTCTGCTCAGCATGTTCCGCCGCCTGGCGATTCCCTTGGAACCACCCGTTGGCAACTCCAGTAATTCCAACCCACCACTTGGTGCCACAAACACTTCTTCGAATCATGTCTCTACCTTGCCGTCGATCACACAAGTCAACAGTAACGGTATAGCCGGGCGCCTTGATAATCTCTCAGCCGCCTGGGAAACGGCCGAGGATGAACCAGAGATCATACCGCATCATGGGAATGACGCCACTAGTGTACCTTGGGTCACTGCAGTTCGTATGAGAGAAGCTGAAAGGGCTGCACAAAGACAAATGAGCACGTCTGGCATACAGACCACTGCCACCACTGCTCCGCTTCATCCGAATGGTGTCCAAGACGCAACGCATATCAACGGAAATGGAGCTCATGCTCTGACAGCTCGGGAAGACGACGGTTCTGCAGAAGACGACGATTTCGCAGAAGACGACGATTCCGCAGAAGACGACGAGTCCGCGGAAGACGACGAAACTCTACTTCCACAAACGACATTCACTCCGGCTAGTATTTCTTACCGTCGTGGCATCCGAAATCTGGCGAGCGAGAACGGGGACGGTTCTGGTAGTTCCACAGAAGCGCTCTCTGACGACTCTTCCGGAGGCACCGACAGCTCTGTTGCATCTGCAACAGCCCCAACAGTCACTAGACACGTGTTTCAGCTGCCGTTTGTAATCGATGGTGGCTCGGCAGCGCGTCTTCAGACCAGAGGTGGTCTCACCTTGCCGCGATTCGGGAGCATGTCTTTTGCAACGAGGACGAGAATTGAGTGAAACGGGCATGTGAGCAACCATAATGCACGGAACAGGCTGTGACGGGGTGACAAGCAATCAATACTATCTAGGTTGTCGATGTATTATCAAGTCGCCTCGAAGGCTCACGCAAGAATTGAAAACGTTGGTCCTCTAAGTCTCGCAGCAGCGCTCACAAGGTACAGACATTCTTATGTCCACCGCTGCACAGCCGGCCCAAAAGCCACTTTGTCGTTTTGATACCTTACATGTAGAGTAATACATCACTCACTGTGAACAGTTCATCCTGAGATATCCCCGGCGCCATTCTCATTACCATCCGGTGATAAGACATACATCAAGCCCGGTCGTGGTGAGACGCAAATCGTTTACATTGGTGTTGTGGAGTGTAGTTCAGAGTCCAACGGGAGAACTGCGAACTCAATCTCATTAGTTGCAAGGAGCGCCTTTCATTCTTTGTTGTCCATGAGAGACTTGATTGCTAGCATATAGGCCTAGGACGGTAAGACATCACTAGAAGCAATTGCCCTTTGTATCAGAAGTCAATTCGCGTAACAGCAAACACCTGGTCATACCTACAAAACAGTGCAAAATACAGAGCCACGATCCATACTTCTCAAGCGCACATCAGCCATCAGAATTCATGGCCACTTTCTACACACCTGCAGACCCCAGCCTCACGGGCAGCCAAGCGCTTCCATTCCTTCAAAACTGCATCGACAGAGTCGCGCAGGTAGCAGTTTTGACCGGAAACTCGGAGCAGGCTATCAGGAGACACTTTTCGGAGCACGCCTTCCACTTCGACGCTTTACTGCGTATCCTTGACCAAGCCTTTCAGCTCCCTGTTCCTTTTCCTCCAGCGGTAGTGCGTACTGACAACACGAGTGGCAACACACTTACATCCACTCATGAACCCGAGCCGGACTACCACACGACCCACGATCCCTCACAGGGCTATTATAACCCATACCTTACCATGGTCCCTCAGAACCAAGGCCCTTACTTCGACTACCCTGCGATCCCGTCCAAGGAAGCTTCCGCCACAAATCGTCAGGATGCTGATCAAGACGCGAAACACGAGGCTGGGACCCACGGCACATAGCTTCACGGTCGTGATAGATATGACGCCTCTGGGTAGCACAGTGAAACGAATCTCGCTAATTTCGTAAACGAGGTATGCCTGAAGGCCAGCCAGAAGCAGATCTGGGTCCAATATCCCTCAAGGCGAATCTTGTTTTTTGGTCGCACGGAAGAAGGAAGCGTTTAGATGAGATCTGGTTCCTGGGATTGAGCTCGGCAGATAAGCTAGTTTTAGGTCATGACTTGCCTCAATTGAAGAACATCTTACGATAATCGACTGAGAAGGACTCGGAAGTAGCCGTGAAACATGGAACAAGCTGGGTTGGAGTAAAATAAGGATAGGGTGATGCCTCTATCAGTCGCCTATTGAGACTCAGACCCACACCATGCCGAAACCATCTGGAAAACACATCGTCCCTGTAGGTGCTTGAGCCGGGAAGTACATTGAGGCGCTGATCGCACAGAACCAATTGCTACTGCTATTCCACACCTTGTTTCACATCATCCTGATACAAGCAATTGCAGTAACGTTATTCTGCAAGACCAATCCGTTCGTAATATGCATCCAGGTCTCATGAACAAATGTGTCTCATCATTTCTTAGTACTGGAAGACGAGCAAACACATGCCGTGAATACATAACAGAGTAAGGTACAGGGCACGCCCTTAAACATGTACCAAACGATGGACTCCATGGCCGCGGACAACGCCTCAAGGGAGTCTGATCATTTCCTTTCCTACAGGCCTACAGATCCCAGGCTCCGCGACAACCCAGCACTTGCCTACCTCCAGCAGTGTATTCTTCGGGTCACGACGCAAGCAATCGGTTCCGGAACTTCATTGTCACTAGTCCAGAGTCCAGAGTCGTCTCTCCGAGCACCAGACACAATTCGACGCTTTCCTAGGGACTTTGGATGGACTTTTCCGACCCCGTGATGCTGATCTGACGACGGCCATGCTCAGTAACAACATTGGCGCGGCACCTCTAGACGTAGCTCAGGAAAAAGTACCACAATTCATGACACGTTCGAGGACGAGCCCGAAGCGCCCTAGAAATGCGACAGCTTACGACGCAGCTGCTCCGGATTACTCTGAAGATGTCTTTACAGATACGCCACAGTATGGTCTTGACAATCCTGATGGCTTTGGGAACCGCACACGTCGTGTCAAAGCTGGAGCTGCCCAACAGGACCTGAGTTACGAAGACTGGAGAGAGGCTCGCTTTAGCAGCTGGCTCGAAGACCTTCCCGAACTCCCTAGCAACATTCCACACGAACTCGCCCAGTCCGGCCGCGAGCCCCAAGATGACACCGAGCAACACGAGACTCGACACAACGATTACGACAAGCACAAAACTTCCGCCAACCAGGTGGAGAACAACTCTGTCTATCCCCATAGTATAGAGTATCCTAATTCCGACCGTTTGCCGTACTATCCTGGGTCTGAATTCGATGTTCATCCTCGGGACGAATTTGAATCTTGGGCTGAACAGAAGAGACATGAATTCAGGCGAAGTTTAAATCCCAAAGCATACAGGGACCCACAGCCAGCAAGCCCATAGCAGGACGCAGTACAACTTGGAGACTTACTTGGCGGACTCTCGAAGAAAAAGGACGACTACATGCAGAGTAAAGGGCAGGGAAGAATCGAGCAGCCTTGATAAGATGGCGAGCCATCGGATTTTGAGATGATTTTCTGAACCTTGAGCTTGTCATGGTTTAGATGCAGCCGCGCCTTTGTAACACGAATGGCAAGGGAACCATTCTGGACTCTGCTAGTGAGACAGTGTTGAATGAGCTTTTTATCACAATCAGTGTTTCATTTCATTCATCAATAATGTCAATGTAAGCCGCATCGAATGTTCAATCTACTGACCGACCGGTCGAAGGTCCTGGTATCGACACCAGGTCTCTGGCACGACCCTCACGGCGACTGAAGAAGATTCGATCATCTATCTTCCCAAAATTGTCCAGCACATCTGTATGTGATTTCTTTCCCGTCAGGCGAACAAACGAACAGTGGGCGTCCAACTCTCCGTTTCTCGAGCGCTTCCGTCAATTCTCTCGAAAAGTTGGTCTGTTCCGGGGTGCTGGCGCCTTGGATGTGAATCTGCAGAACCGTGCCATTGGTCCGATGCGTAGACTCGTCGCCCTTCTTCTCCCAACGATCATCAGGTGCTGCAAACTTGTGAACATCGGAAAAAGGACCTGGACGCACGGACATCTGGGAGAGGATGACGTTGGCTCCCATTTGTGAATCGTTGAGCCTCCAGAATGACTGCCCAATGCAAATACCGATTTTCGGAATGAACGAGAGCTGATGGCGGATTGTTCCGAGCAAGTATCTCCAGGCGTTTATGTCGGTAGCAAGTCCCACCTTATCGTCTGACCAGTGGTAATAAAGCACCACAACTTTCGCCATCTTCATTTGCTATTTATGTGCTAGGAGGAATTCCCTTGCTCCCTCCGCACTGCAAGATAAGTGGAAGATGCGGCTATAGAGGTGCTTCAAAGCCAATTGCGAAAATCTCTTGTCGACCAGGAGTAGACCAGTGCAGTTACCGACACCTCTGAGGGACATTCTCTTGGACGGCTCGACTATGGCTGACGAGCTGTACTTTATCGATCCGAAATACGTTGTCTTGGTTCCGTTTCTTTTCGTGTAGAGCTTCGTGGACATTGTAGACCGTTCCGGTATCTTGAACCCGTAAGGATATTCGTATACATAGATATTGGAGCCCGGGAAACAATATCCCATGACGCGGTCGATGATATCTGGGCACCCCACCAAACGTGTCAAGATACTACGCTTGGAAGGAACCAAGCGGCGGTGAATATCATGCTTCCAGGCTCCACTGTGGCCCAACTCTTGGTTTAGCTTGTCGAGCGACTTTGCGTCTTTGAGAGCAAGCTGTATGGTTTTCGAAGAGACCGCTGGCGCTCGCAGATAACAATCTGCTGTAGCGCCTTTACGCATTATAAAACTGGGGTTGCCGACGAGGGCGTTCTCCAAGTGTGTAGCTCTCCAGAGATCATTCTGGAAGTGCAAACATGTTAGAGTAACGTTGCGCAGAATGAGGCAGCAATGTGCCGAGTCCGTAAAGTCGACGTGCTTGAACACCACGTTCGAAAGCTTCACATCCATGAATGCCATGCGATTGAATTTGCAGTCGACGAACGTAACGTTCACTATTTCGCACGACGACTTGAGCTGCAGATCACATTGTTCGCATCCTCGAAATTCCACATTGGACAGGCTCATGCGATGTTCGTCCGCTTTCTCGTAAGGCATCCATGTTGAGAAACTCGGGCTATCGGTGAAGGTCACTGATGGGAATATGCTATTGACCTGAGGCTCGATGACTTTCTCATGCGCATCGCAGGTGGGCACGATAGAGGGCGGTTCTTTCGTCAAACGCGGCTCGTCGGCCTGGGACTGGGCTTGATCGCAGCCTTGCAGTTCCTCGAGTAATTTGGTCTGGACTATTTTTGGAGCAGCATCAAGAGTTCGCGGCGGTTCAAATTGATGTTCTGCTGTGTCTTGCGGTGATCTCAATTCGCTCACTGACGTCGGTTTAATCTCCTGTCTTTCACTGTGGTTGGACGCACCAGGCTCCTTGACGTCAAGTCGATCTTGTGTAACATCATTTTTGCCGATGTTCTCAAGCCTCGGCGCTGCAGGCGATTCGACTGTTTCGTGGACTGTAGTCTTTGGAACTGCCTTTGATCTCTGTGATCGTTGCTGCCTCCTCCACAACTGGTACCGGTGATGTGCGAGTCTTCTGAATTGAGCAAAGTTGTGGGTCAACTTGCGAACTGTCTGTGGTTTCTTGTCCTTCGTGAAGCCATTTGCTTCGAGAGCCTTGTAGAACTGTCCCACTCTGGTCTTCGTCCAAGCGCCAATCCACACGGCAATCAGTATGTGTTCGTTGATCAGCATGTTGAGGAATGTTGTCGTATCTTCAGTGTAGGGTCGCTGTCGTGGTATGGTTGTATAGTTGAATGGTACAATGTTGAAGGAGTGGGGAAGTCAATATATAACATGAAGCTGAACGAGAATGGTCAGCTACAATCACATGCATTCTTGTCAGCGATCAATCATGTGAAAAGTTTGTGACTTGAATCGCTTCAAATGAGTCTATGAATTGTGAGCTTCGCTTCACTCAGCGCGCGTCTAAAGAAAGCCAAAAGATCATCGCCAGATATGCAGCAGTGTGGTATATATGCGAGTGACAAAAGACAAAAAAAATTCGATCAGGATACTCAGCGCTCAGCCTTCGTGAGGCCTCTCTGCTGCCTTCGCATCCCTCAGCCTCGCCACCTTCTCATGCCTGATACACCACAGACTCCACGCCACACCTACAACGCTGCTGATCAGAGTAAGATAGTACGCACTCGCGTAACAATCTCTGCCGTCGCTACAGATCAACTCGCCGCTGTTACCACCCTCACCATTTCCACCATGAGAGTAGGAGTGCTTATCCAGAATGCTTCCGTACACGAGATTGAAGACGTTGCCCGAGATGACGGGAGCCATGGTCATGGCGCCCCAGTTGATGCCCATGCCAGATGGGCCGAAGGCGTCTGCAACCAGAGCCGGGTAGACGCCGAAGAGGGCACCGTAAGCAAGGCCGGTTAGGCCTGAAAGGAGGAATAGTTCGTTCGGATCCTGCAAAGTGAGGCCGACAACTTGAGCTGCGGTGAAGATACATCCGGAGCCCACAAGGGTCCAGAAGCGAGAGGCGTGGTGATGGATCAGCCAGTCAGAGCCGATTCCTGAGATGAGGCGACCGAGGAAGGAGCAGAAGGAAATGATGCCGACGTGCAGCAGCTGACGCTTCTGGATGAAGTCGCGGGAGATGGAATCGTCGTAGTGGTACCATAATGCTTTAGCGACATTACCAATGTTGTTGATGGACATGAGACCGACGCCGCAAAGAAGGCCAAGCATGATGAAGAGCTGCCAGAATTTAGGTGTCTTGACAAGAGCAAAGCCTGTGATATCTGGATGGTGTGCCGCGTGTGAGAAATGAGGCTTGCGGTCGGCAATGTCGCCTGGACAAGATGATGTTGGGGACGAGACGAGAGATGATGTTTCATCAGCGTTTTCTGGAATTAATGTTAGCAGATTATGGGTAGGCTGCACGATTTGTAGTCTTACCATTATCAGCCTTGGCGCTGTTGTTGCTGTTGTGCCTACCGTGCTGACTTCGAGACCTTCGCATTGGGTTGCTGTCGGACCTCTTATAGCCAGGTCGTTCCTCCTCAGGAATAGCATCATAAGGCGAGGTGGCTGGAATGATTCTGAGGAACAGCATACCGACAAACACCATACAGAAAGTGCCGGTGGCCAAGAGTAACAACATGCCAGCCGTGTCATCAGGGAAAGCAATGCCACCGACAAAGGTGAACAGGAAAGCACTCAAACCAAATCCGCTCAACGGAAAGGCTGTTGCCGTTCCTCGATGGCGTGGCCAGTTGGTGGCACACGTCTTGATCGAAGCACTGAAAGCACTACAGCTTCCCACACCTGTCAGGAAGCAGCAGAAACCGAGCAGGCCGATCGAGTATCCCTCTCCACTAGCCTCGTATGCCTTGTGTAATGGGAAGTATCCGCAAGCCAAACAGATGCACCCCAGCAATACACCCCATCTCGGGCCTCTTGAGTCTATCAGCAGGCCAGCTGGGATTCCCGTTGCGTACATGCCGAGGTTTCCTGCATTTCCAAGAACGTTGATCTCGGTGGCCGAGAGCCCTATACGTTCTGCGAAGGAGGGCGCCCATGCCGAGAAGCCATAATTTGTGCCGCAAGCGAGGGCTATGAGGGTACCGGCGATTACGGAGATGATACGAGCTTTCTGGTGGGTTTGCTCCGGCGAAAATGGCGCTTGGAGTGTCATGTCGGTGGTAGAGAAGGCTCTGGTGTAAGCGCACGATGCGCAAGTGGTGAAGGTCGAGTCGCAACTATGTCATCGGAGTGTAGGGAGAAAGTGGATTGAAGGGTGGAAGCTGTGGAGGCGATAGAGGAGTCTCTCGAGCGGGCAAGCTGGTCAATGGTCAAAGTAATGGAATGGCAACAAGATACAGGAAATGGAAGAGTAAGAGGCGGCAAATGAGGGACAATGAATTGATGTGATGCGGTGTTGGGAATGCGTGATTATCGCAGGTGCAGCGGCGCGAAAGACGCCCGAGATAGGCAAGCAAGACGCGGCTTATCTCGCTGCTTGGAGTAGTGTCGGCAATTCACTTCCGAGAAGCTTGCATCATCATTAAAGTCCCGATGGTTACTTTGTCTATATTTGCACGTGTACATCTATACATGATTTGATAGTATTATTGTTTTTCTCTGCCCGTCAACTTTCTTCACAGAAGAACGCTATAATTTTGTCTATTTTCCTGCATACATTGCATCCTTTGACACTCACCATGTATGCTCGCAACCCATTTCCAGCAGGCCGAGACGCGCAATGTGTGCGTACGCGTATAGGAGGACACGCACGGATCTGAGGTATATAGGGGCATGCAAAATAACGCTGCCAGTACCGTACAAATCAGCTGGCAATGCCTTGTCGTCTCTAAAAGGCGCCAATGTCGACAAACTACTCTGCACCTCATTGTCTGTGTAACGCTGTAGCAGCACAACCTCAAGCACCTTGGTGCGATATATCAACCGCACGGGATGCCGACATCGGTGCCGAGCATCGGTAAGTTGATGGTCAAAAGATGGAGAAGCAGGCGGGGTTTGATGTTTATCGCGGGGCCATCAGGGCAAGCATCCTTCGGCTCTCGACACGGCCAGCATCGGCTATCGTATAGCTTGATGCAGCATGTCCACTTGGACACATCGTAACTACTAGCACAGGTAGACATCCAATTTTTCCTTCTTACACATCTCTCACATTTGCCAATTCTCCCCGAACTCCCCTTCAACATCTCGAACCACCAACAGGCAGGAACATTACCAAACATGGCTTCGAACGATGGAGCTAAATCCACTCAAAGGTATCTAATCTCGAGCACTTCCTTGTGAAGAAACACTGATCACCCGCCCAGCATTTACACGGCGTCCTTTGCCTTCTTCGAGGCGCTTTGGGAGGCTGGCGTCGAGCATGTCTTCGTCAACCTAGGCTCTGACCACCCTGTAAGAATGAAAGACACGATACTACACAATCCTTATGAACATAGCTGACCAGGGTCCTCACCATCGGACAGTCCATCATCGAAGCTATCGTCAAGGGCCAGAAAGAGAAGCCAGACCAATTCCCCCGCATCATCACATGCCCAAACGAGATGGTCGCACTGTCAATGGCAGACGGATATGCTCGTCTGACAGGCAAGCCACAGTGTGTGATCGTACACGTAGACGTGGGAACCCAAGGCCTTGGAGCTGCTGTACACAATGCCTCTTGCGGTCGGGCACCGGTGTTGATCTTTGCCGGTCTGAGCCCATACACTATCGAAGGCGAATACAGAGGAAGCAGGACGGAGTACATCCACTGGATCCAGGATGTTCCAGATCAGAAGCAGATCATTAGCCAATACTGCCGGTACACCGGCGAGATCAAGAGAGGACGCAACGTCAAGCAGCTCGTCAACCGAGCACTTAGCTTTGCTCTCAGCGAGCCAAGAGGGCCGGTATATTTGGCAGGTGCCAGAGAGGCCATGGAGGAAGAAATCGATCCTTACCAGGTTGAGCAGCAGTACTGGAATCCGGTCGAATTGGGCGGCCTGAGCAAGAAGCAAGTCGAATCAGTCGCGGATATGCTCGTCCAAGCAAAGGAGCCACTCGTCGTGACTGGTTACAGCGGACGTAACCACGCAGCTGTGGGCGCACTGGTCGAGCTTGCAAGCACTGTCAAGGGCCTTAGAGTCCTCGATACCGGCGGATCCGACATGTGCTTCCCAGCCGACCACCCTGCCTGGCTCGGTCTCCGCTACGGTATCGATGACTCCATCAGAACAGCCGACTTCATCCTCTGCATCGACGTCGACGTCCCCTGGATCAACACCCAATGCAAGCCGAGGAAAGACGCCAAGATTGTGCACATCGACGTCGACCCTCTCAAGCAGCAGATGCCCGTCTTTTACATCGACGCCATCGCCCGCTACAAGGCCGACGCCGAGACATCCATCTCACAGCTCACCGAACACATCAAGAAGACCAAGTCAGACACCATCTCCTCGCAAGCTTTCTCGGATCGCTGGACAGCATTAGAGAAAAGTTACAAATCACGACTCGATACCATCGCGTCACAAGCTAAGGCCGCCGACGATGGCTCCTACGCTACGTCATACCTCATGTCTGAAGTCCGCAAGGCGGTGCCCAAAGACACTCTCTGGGCCATCGAAGCCGTGACGCAGACCGGTTTCGTCGCCGACCAAGTCCAGGCTACGATTCCCGGTTCTTGGATCAACTGCGGCGGTGGCGGCCTCGGATGGTCAGGCGGTGGAGCTCTAGGCATGAAGCTCGCGAGTGATGTGCAAGCTGGCGGTACTAACAAGGGAAAGTTCGTGTGTCAGGTCGTCGGCGATGGGACGTTCTTGTTCAGCGTGCCCGGCAGCGTGTACTGGATCGCGCAGCGGTACAACATCCCCATTCTCACGATCGTGCTGAACAACAAAGGTAAGGTTTCCGTGAATCGTACTGAGTCAGGCCGACTTACTACTGCCGCATAACGCTGACGAACTTAGGCTGGAACGCGCCCCGTCGCTCCCTTCTCCTCGTCCATCCCGATGGCGAGGGCTCACGCGCCACCAACGAAGACCTGAACATCTCCTTCTCACCTACGCCCGACTACCCAGGCATCGCGAAGGCCGCTGCTGGTCACAAATGCTGGGCCGGCGTGGCGTCGACAGCAGACGAGTTGGTCAAGCTGCTGCCCGAAGCGGTCAAGGCCGTGCAAGGCGGACAGTGTGCGGTGCTAGAGGCACAGCTCGAAGGGCCTCAGGGCAAGTTCGGCGGTGGCAAAGCTGTGACTGTCGGTTAGACTTTTGAGACGTTCTCGATAGTAAACAAAGTAGGGCTATTAAATGTATCGAAGTCTGCAAGTGACGATGTTTTCAAACGCCGCTGAGGGATAAGGCTCTCGATACGCGAGACGTATAGCTGTTGAATGAGTCGAAGGTCAGAATTAAGACATGTGATGCGGAAAAGTGAGGCTACGGAATGAATCGAAATCCGAAGCGAGGCAACGCAGCAATTGCCACTTAGAGTTGGGACGTTTGATGTTCAAAAGTGTGCTTGTCGTTGACTACTGACAAGAGCTCTCGGAGAGAGTTTCCAGAATCGAACGGTGTGATTTGCATAGATTGGGTTTGAATGACACAAGTCCCTTCAAAGGCAAACTTCGACTGAACGGCGTGACTTCACAGAACCCGTTGGGTGTGAATCGAGCTTCGCACAGAACTACACCGAGTGGTGTAACTTCACCGTTGGACTCCTGCGTAATAGACTTGCTGCTTGGCAAGCCACAGGAAAAGGGTGCATCGATCATCAAGGTGCTGCTGAAGATTATAACTCCGTGTAATTATACGTAGAGTAATACCAGTACTGCCATCAAACCCTGGAGACTGGAATAGATCCAATATCTTATCGAGACTCTGAGCATAAACCTTAAGCACAGCAAACGCAAGAACCGTTCCGAAAGGCTAGTTCGAAGGTTAGTCAAGATAAAGCTTCCGGTGAACATGCTTAGCCTGGGGGCCGAATGCGATGGAACAATTGCGTGTTTATTCGAAACACACAGTCTCTCCATTGCGGCGGAGCAATTTCACGGGCATCTGTACGGGCACTGCGCGCAACTAGTATCGACTAGAATCGGCTAAGAATCTTTATAGTGTCAAGTTGAATGAGGGCAAAAACCTAAGCGCCTATAACGTATAGCAAGTAGGCAGGAATTTGTCATCTCGACCAAACCTTTTCACGAAGGCATACTCCACGCAGTCAAGTCGGGCATAAGCGAGCTCGGTGATTGAAACCCCATCGCTGGAACCTAGAAAACCATATCTCGCGTGTTCAAGATGAAACCAACCAATGACTCGAAAAGCTTGGCGGTGTCTTGGTTTTGCTTGGCAACCCTTTTGACAAGGTTGTACAAGCACTACAGACATACAATCAAATGATCTCAAATGACCTCCTTTGCTACTATTGCGAGAATTCGGCCTCCCGCCCGCAGTTCTGGACGCCAGGCTATCTACAATCAGGACTAGCTGGAGGCATTTCGATGAGCAGCGATACGATGCCCTCAGTCTGCCCTCTCATCACAATGCAATCGTGCCCTCGCATGAGTCTTGAAACAGCCTGTGAAGCCTTGGACTGCTTGCCTTTCTTGCGCCACGTAGAGTTTCCGATGACCGTTGTGTGGTGCTATGCATACAGGAGCTTAGGGAAAAGTATGTGCGACGGTGGCGACACCAGCGCTCGACCTCCATTGGACGCCATAGAGCCGGCGTAGTAACTCAATCTTTACGCACCGTCATGCACGTGGTCTAGTACCCGGCCCACGAGGGTCGCTAGCCCGCTACCAATATTTCACGTCGATCGTACAGTGCGGATAACCCTCACTTACACATTAGGTCTGGGATCGATTTCTCCACTTCTCAGAGCGCGTCCACTCCGGGAAAACTTGTCACCGGACGCCCGCCTCTTTGCAGTGAGGCCTAGAGCGTCTGATTACTACTCGTTCGCTTGGCTCCTGGCCAGGTATAGCCCTACTTGTGTTTTGCTATATAAGAGAGGCATCTCCTGCAACAAAGGTTTGCTATCCAGATCATTCCAATCCATCAAACTCACAGTCACTCTTTACAAACACTTCCTTTTTTTCTCACCATCTTATTCAATCTACTAATCCATTGACTGGATTTTCACTCTCAGCAATATCAACAACAATGCCTTCCTTCACCACCATCGCTACCGCCCTTCTCGGCGCTCTCGCCGTCGGCACCTCTGCTGCCCCTGCTCCCGAGCTCGTTGAGCGCGGCTTCAGCTTCAACATCCCCGCTTCCAAGGGCTCCGTCACCTACAAGTCCGCTCAGGTCATCAAGGGCACCTTCGACGGTGGCTTCAAGACCTACGGCCGTGGTGTCAAGTGCACTGGTCAGGCTGAGGGCGGCGACAAGGACGCCGTCTTCCAGCTCGAGAACGGTGCCACCCTCAAGAACGTCATCATCGGTGCCGACCAGATCGAGGGTGTCCACTGCAAGGGCTCCTGCACTCTCGAGAGTACGTTTTCTTCCCATCACAAGACCTGACGAAAGCCACACTAACACCTCACAGACGTCTGGTGGACGTCCGTCTGCGAGGACGCTCTCACCTTCAAGGGCGCCGGAACCGCCATGGTCAAGGGCGGTGGAGCCCGCGGCGCCGAGGACAAGGTCATCCAGAACAACGGTGCCTCGTCCGTGACCATCGACGGCTTCACCGTCCAGGACTTCGGCAAGCTCTACAGGTCTTGCGGCAACTGCAAGGGCAACGGCGCCAAGCGCTCCGTCACCATCAAGAACGTCAAGGCCTCCGGCGGCAAGCTCCTCGCTGGCATCAACTCCAACTACGGCGACACCGCCACCATCACCAACACCTGCGCCTCCGGCACCAAGAAGATCTGCGAGTCCTTCCAGGGCAACAACAACGGCAAGGAGCCCAAGTCCCTCGGCGCTGGCCCCAGCAAGTCTTGCATCTACTCCAGCGTTCCCTCCTGCTAGATTCTCTTCTCTAAGGGTATTTTAGCGCAAGTGCTCTGAGAAGTGGTGGAGGCGTCGACATTGAAGACGCTTGAAGGTCTTTCGATTCGGAGGAGGTTGGCTTCTGTATAGTAATTTCGAATTCCTGGTGCTGTTAATTTAGGCATCAGAAGGGGAATGTACCGGTTGCATTTTCTGGCAATAATAGAAATATAATATGCCTCTTAATTTCAATGTGCTCTTCCTCGGCGTTGTTGCAGGTTGTCAAATGTTTGTAAGGGGAAGTTCCTGTGAGCGTCATCTCGCTAACAAGGTCAACACTCTCGAGACCGGACCAGACGCTAGTACTACGACTAGCACTTACATACTCGTGTCACTCTATTGCTACCTACGTCATAGGCAACCGTTCTGTTGAAACAACAGCTTGGAATGCTAGTGACTTGTTATGATTCCAATTTCCCACACGTACAGCTCGACGCCCATCAGCAAGAAGCATCATCGTCAAGACCTTCCTCACAGCCGCATCACAAGCGCGACCCTTCCCCGATGGCAAACACATTCCGACCGCCCTCCACAACCCACACTGTTCCACGCTTGCCGATCTGTTCTTCAGACATTCTGCTCAGTGTGCGCAACGTGCGTTCATCGGCGTGATTCGCCAGGAAGCGACGATCATTAGACGTCAGACGGCCGACGATGTGTCCACGACTGGGAGTGCCGTCTCGAGCGTATTCGACGGTGTAGGTCTGATTTTTGTCAGCAAAAATACTAATACTGCTTATGTAAAAACACGACAGGAAAGGTACCTCGATGGTCGCTTCGCCTTGTGCTTCTTCTTCGATCGTTGGCGCTGGATCTTTTGACGCACTGGAAGACAGTGGGTTGGCGGAAGGGTAGGAAGTTCCGTCCTTTCTGGGGCGAGATGACAGGATGACGACGTGCTGGTAGGTCATGACTCCACCATTGGCGAGGATGAGTCCGTTGCTGTCGACGCCTGTACTCTTTCTTTGGCGAAGCTGGCGGGTCATCTCGGTGAGCGCGTGCGTGCTGTAGTTGTTACCGGCGCCGCCGAAAGAGGTGAGACCGCCGAGAAGAGTCAGAGGTGTAGTGTCGGGAAGAGCCAGGTGATGTTTCGCTATCTTTGGAACGATTGGAAAGCAGCTTGGAGGCGTTAGTCAGGTTCTTTATATCAGTAAGAGGACTCGACGAACGAATAGAAGTCGAAGAGGTCGATCTCATCTTTGCTAGTCTCAGACACTTGTAGCGCCGCGTCGAGAGAGCGCGAGATTGACGGGCTGGAAGTGAAGTTTGGGCGTTCCCAGACTAATACTGGTTAGTCCAAGAATCGTGGAGGTTTAGTGAGCTCTTACATTCGTCGCTATCGCTGGCACTAGCGCCGCCCAAAGGATAGATCCACTTCTCTTCAGCGACACCGAGCTCGCGGGCGAAGCCAACAGACGTCAAGATGCAGGCTCCAGCCAAGTTGATGTTGTTGAAGGCGTTCATCAGTAGAGGATCTAACGTGGTTGTCAGCAACGAATATCAACTTCACTCCAGCAGGACTTACATGGGTGGCAGATCATTCGATTCTTCTTGCTTGGCGTTCCGATGCTCTCTGCCGTTTCTGCTGGGGAGCCGTAGTTCCAAGCGTACTGATTGCCTTCGGCCACTTTAGCGAAGTCTGCATACAACTGCGCAACATTGATCAGTCACTGCAATCGAATATTATCAGACACGGTAATCTTACCGACGAGCTCTCCCTGTGGTTGTCCAGGACAGATTGCTTGCGAAACGCGCGGAAGCCATTCTCAAACAGCGGATAAATGTGGATAGGGTTACCGATGTGGTGCTTGGATCCCAAGTCTGGACTCATCGAGTTAGACAGTTCTGACATCTAGATTCCAGGTAAACGCACCAGGCTTCATTTCGCGTGTTGAGGGTGAAAAGACTTTGGTGACAGACACTTTGGTCGGTGTCCAGCCGGACGGCGGAAGTTGCTTCGCTGCTGCACATGCGGTTACTATAGCAAAAGGGTGTTAACAGTTTGTATGTTTAGACTGAAGGGACGGAGTGATTGGAAATGCCAGCGCAAGATATAGACTCAATGCGTTTTGCGGCTGTGAGTGGAGTTCGAATGCTTACATGAAGCGAGTGCCTCGCCGCCAGTGAGGATGGCAACTTTAGTTTCTCTCTTCGATATGCGACGTGCAGCCTCATCGAACCAAAGCCCAGGCTGATTGCCACCATTATCGGTGTGGTGTTTCCGACTTGGATTTATCCTCAGCCGCTGAGCAATGAGGCTGGGTAGATCGTCGTAGGGCCACGTCCAAGTGCGCACCACATCGAGGCTGTCGACGGCAGCTCGTAGATCTTGCGACGAGGATTCCGAGAGACCGGTGTCTGCTATGGCTTCTTCGATGGCGCGCAGCATAAGCTGCAACGGCTCCAAGGCGTCTTCGACCCGCTTTGATCTGTTGACGAAGTCGCCAACTCCGATCACCACTGGAGTTGAGGCGGGAGGCGACATGTTGCGGAGAAGAGAAGTGAGACCTCAGTGACACGACGCAGTATTTACTCCGAAGTTTTGGTATGGAATGATGCAAACATACAAAGTGCGAAGCCGCGGCAGGGCATTGTTTCAGTGAAGTGCTGCACCTAGGTGGCAGCAGCGGAGTCTTTTCCTGAGCCTCGGCTCTTTGCTGTTTGCATATTCATGAGTGAGTGTATTGCCGTTGTTGCCTCTCGCGAGATGTACAGCATATCAGCAGTCTCTTGATCATGCAATGATAGCCGATAATGCCGCCTTTAATGACCCTTACTTTTGACTATTTCGCTGCAGAAGAGTGGCATTCCTGCAAGCACGACCGACAACTTAGTTTTGCAGCAACGCAAGTTGCCGGCCACACAAGCCTCAGCAGCATAGCCTCGCACAAGGAATAGAAAACTTATGTAACCTCCGATTCTCAAGTGAGATCGGTTCGTCTATCTTATGCCAAGAGCACAGTGCCACCCCTGTTCTTTAGGATTACCGTCAGCGTGGATAGAGCGTGATCCTAGTATACCTTAGCGAGGGATTCCACTCCACAGCTCTTAGCGAGTCCGTTGCTTCAACATACGTGTACAAGACTTTTGTCTCTCGCGTATCAAGACTGTATAGGTTAGTTCAGTCGCGCACCGCCTAATAAAAGTAGCGAGCATTCCCTAATAATACAAGGCGGGACGTAGCAATCAAATATATTTAGGACATTCGCTGTATCTAAGCCTGTGATATGTCTGAAACACGCAGTACTGGTCAATTAGTCACAAATCAGAAACGTATAACGAATCTCGATTTCGAAAATTGATATTGGAAGAAATACCTGACTCGAGTCATTCGCGACAATGAGAGCCGGAGGCCATTGGCATCGCACTCGGCTTGACCCTCAAAGCACTGTCATCACGGGCGTGATGCCAGCTAAGACCCTACTGTGGAGATATCGAAAAGCAATTTTGCACTCAAGATCTATCCTCGTCTTTCAATCGCGCCGCATCAACCTCCGCCTTAGTAATTGTTCTTTTTGGCCCTTCAAACCAGTGTCGAGCTCCGATGCCGAAAGGGCAGAACCATGCACCGAGAGCAATGCTGGTAATACCGCCGATCATGACAGGGGCGTAGTTGAGAGTTTGCTAATTGCAGCAGTAAGCATTCTATCCGGACTACGAATTTACAAGTGAATGGCTTACGGAGGTCACAGGATATAGCTGGGGTAACATGAGGATGGCAGCCAAGAAGCAGATGTAGCAAGCTGCGACGAGAGCGATAGGCGCACTGAGTCTGCCGAGGTTCCATTTCGCGGGCACAAAATCGTATCGGCCGACCGTGTGTCTGGCGATGATTGGGATGAGGTAGCTGAGATTGGTGCCGATTGTTGCAGCCGCTGTAATGGCGGTGAACGCGACTGTTGACCCGATGACGGCGGCGTTGATGGCGATGGACAGGAAAGCAATGATGAGTGCCGCGTTCACTGGCAGGTGGTTTGCGCCCAGCTTGCTGAAAGTCCTGCTGAAAGGCAGCACGCCGTCGCGAGCGATGGCGTAAGTGATCCGCTGGGCGCTGAGCATGCAGACGCCGGTGCATAGAAGACCATCGAACCAGATGATAAGGAGAATTGCCACGGCGCCTTTACGTCCCACCAGCTGAACCAGATACTCGGCTGCGTGAAAAAGTCAGCCTGTGCTAAGCAAAACCCCGATATGACAGATCGTACCCCAATTGTTCAGATATGCACCGTTAACAATAGCTTCAAAGTCTTGCATGCACAGCAGCACAAGCGCGAGGGTCGGGATGGACATCAACCAAGTACACGCAGTACCCGTCCACATGCCACGCGCAACGACAGAAGATGCTTCGTTGGTCTCCTCGGCTAGGTGGACTGATGCGTCGTAACCGTAGAACTCCCAAGCACCGAACAGAACACCAATCACCCAGCAATAGCCATCGCTAGCTTGAACTATCGTGTGTCCGTCGGCATCGACCTCCAGGTTAATGCCATTGTAAAACCTGGTGAAAATAGCCGATGACTGGAATCCGCCCCGCCGAGACGCAGCGATGGGAAACCAGATCCAGTAAATTCCAAGCAGAAGCGCACAGCTGTATGCGCACAGTCTGAGCATCCATCTGACGGTATGCTGGTTGATGATGTTCGGTATGAGACCGATGATGATAGCGAAGGTAGATAAGCACCAGCCGAACCATCCAGCTGTGATGACCGTGGTGTCAGGATACAAGATCTGTAAAGCGCTCAGTAAGAAGTAAGTGGTGCCTTGTGCAAGACCAGGCACGATTGCCAGCCACCCTGGAAGCCATTGATGTTAGCCCGTGGGTTTCGCTGCAGCTATGTCGAGTACGAACCAGCCCAGTTGTACCACGCTGTCAGCCACGACAGAAATCTTCCATGACGCGCTCCACCCAGCCTGTAGCTCCAGAGGTAGATGCCTCCGGTTGTAGGGAGTGCCGCTGCAATTTCGGCCATAGAAAGTGATACTAGCAAGCTGAAGCCGCCGACCATTGTCCAATTCGCAAACGCCTAGCAGATGATTAGTTTCGATTTGTTCAAAAGACATTTAGACAACGCACGGCCTGAGGTCCACCTGTGAACCTGTAGAGGGTATAAGAGATCAGCAAGACCCTTGGGTCCATACAGCGACTACACGTACATGGCAAAACCGAACAAAACCGGCATACCAGATACGAAATTCATCGTCGTGAAAGTCGCGGCCCACTACATCACAGTCAGCATCTCTGTTAACCTCGTGTCCTCGAGTCCTAGTCTCGCATACATTCTCAAACAGGCCGAAACTGCGCACAAACACCTGCCGGTACCCAAGTTTTGCTAATGTGTATTCATCGCGGGTCATCTCCACTACAGTGGCATCATCTTTATTGCTCTTTTCATCGCGTGCCTGCATTTCTGTACGCTCTGGCTTCCGGGAATCCATGCTGGTGGTGCAAAGTGGCGAGATGAGGAAATGAACAAGTAGACAGAAAACGTGTCTCGAAACGCTTTATCTATCTGCAGACCCGTTGATTCCTCATGCCGAATAGAGGGGTACCTGCACTATGCGAGTAGCCTAGCAAAAGACCTCCCCTGTTGCACAGCTTCAGCCTCTGTGCGAGGGTCATTCGACCAAGAGCAAGCGAGGGCGATATCAGGCCAGGATAGGCTAGTCACAGCTAGGATTAGTGTTTAGCTGAGGCTGAGCTTCGAGATGCCGTGTTTTGTTCATGGCGGAAAGATCGTCCTAAGTTGTCCTTGTACATTCATCTAAGTCGTGACTGGCGTTACCAGAACAATGTCATCCAGGCATATTTCGCACTGCTTTCATGAAAAAATCGATGTTAGCAGTACGTATCTTCAATTATTTCGAGCGCGCTTCGAGGCCAGGAGGAAGGATTTCTCCGTCATAATGCATGCGAGATCTGATGTTGTTCCGCCTCGATAGACAGCGCACAATCTTGATCGGCATACTGCTCCCACCGGAGGCAGCTCGCCTGCATGTCTCATGCAGGGTCTACCAGACCTTCGCATTTGCACTTACCACTCCGGCGGTCTAGATTCAAACTCCGTACTGCTATCCCAGCGGCACTGCGAAGAGTCCGGACTTTGAAGCTAGACAACAAGCTACCACATCAGGTACATTCCTCACCGGAGTGCTTAGACGCTCATATTCGGGCGACGGATCGGTGGGCCTAGGACCGTATGCTTGATCGGCGTGGGGGTGCCACAAATCCTTTCTTCGGCACAATATGAAGCTGATCTGCGTGCTGTGATACGACATCAATCCAATCGCCAATGGTGCTTCTGAACAACGAGCCACACGACCCGGGAGATCAGCGACTTGGTGCGATTCGCAGTTCGGAGGTCTGTAAACGATATTCCAGTATATTGATCCACTACGTATCTGGACTGGTTGATTATACCGTGTTGGCATATAGGTCTGGATTGCAGTCTTCATTCATGCGACATGCACTATGCATGAAGACAAGCCCTGTGCGGATCAATATCAGCTTGACATAAGTGAGACCCGCTCATCCGCAGTGTGAAGAAAATGGTGGCTGAGCGGAATAAAAATGTGAATATGTGTATGCCAACACCTCCCATGTATCGCCTGATACCGTACATACGACTTCTTAAAAGAGTCAGTTCACCGAGGCACAGCATATTGATATAGGCAAACTGAGGAGCGTTCGTAGTTCAGTCGGATAAAACCGGCGGCTGCCTTGGCAGTCGGCTCTCAGTGTCGCGACGATGAGCTTCCGCGGGCTGTCGCCGAACGACGTTTTGCTTTGGGGATTGCTGCTTTTGCTGCTTGCAGATCAACACCACCACCACCTCCCATACCCTCTCCGACACGCATATACACATATCTCTCAAAATGCTGGCTGGTCGTTCCTTCGCCGCGCCTGCGCGCCAGTGCATGCGCGCTGCCCGTGTCTCCAGACCCGCATTCGTGAGTTGCACCACCACCACCACCGGCTTGCACGAGCCTTGAACGGATGCGCGCATACCACCAGCAAGAGCTCGAACAAGCATGAATACCCAAGGCTAACGGGCGCACTTTAGTCAATTGCCCACACCCGCTTCGCCTCCAGCCAGGCCGGCTCATTCCCTGGCCAGAAGGGCAGCGACGGCAAATACACCGTTTCCCTGATCGAGGGCGACGGCATTGGTCCTGAGATCGCGCAGTCTGTCAAGGACATCTACAGCGCCGCCAACGTCCCCATCAAGTGGGAGTCGATCGATGTCACCCCCTCCCTCAACAAGGACGGCAAGACCGTCATCCCCGACGCTTCCATCGAGTCCATCGAGCGCAACTTCGTCGCCCTCAAGGGTCCTCTCGCTACTCCCATTGGCAAGGGCCACGTCTCGCTCAACCTGACCCTCCGAAGGACCTTCAACCTGTTCGCCAACGTGCGTCCCTGCAAGAGCATCCAAGGATACAAGACCCCCTACGACAACGTCGACACCGTCCTCATCCGTGAGAACACCGAGGGCGAATACTCTGGCATCGAGCACGTCGTTGTGGACGGTGTTGTTCAGTCGATCAAGCTGATCACCCGCGAGGCCTCCGAGCGTGTGCTCCGCTACGCCTTCCAGTACGCCCAGGACATTGGCAAGCCCAAGGTCCGCGTCGTCCACAAGGCCACCATCATGAAGATGTCTGACGGTCTCTTCCTCAACCTTGGTCGCGAGATCGCCAAGGAGTACCCTAACATCGAGTTCGACGCCGAGCTCCTCGACAACGCCTGCCTCAAGGTCGTCACCGACCCCACTCCCTACAACGACAAGGTTCTCGTCATGCCCAACCTGTACGGTGACATTCTCTCCGACATGTGCGCCGGTCTCATCGGTGGTCTCGGTCTGACCCCCTCTGGCAACATCGGTGACAAGTGCTCCATCTTCGAGGCTGTCCACGGTTCCGCTCCCGACATCGCCGGCAAGGGCCTTGCCAACCCCACCGCTCTCCTTCTCTCTTCCATCATGATGTTGCAGCACATGGGTCTCACCGAGCACGCCGACAAGATCCAGGCCGCCATCTTCAAGACTCTCGCTGAGGGCAAGGTATGTTTAAGATGGAATTCCTGATCTACAATTACACACAAACTGACCAATGTTTTTTTAGACCATCACCGGCGACCTTGGCGGCAAGGCCAAGACCCACGAGTACGCGGATGCCGTCATCAAGAACCTGTAGATACCACCTTGATGCATTTTTGGGCGGGAAGCCTTGATTGTTGAGAGGAATTTGTTTCCCAATGTACAGCGCGATCTGGTGTGGGAGAAGTAGTTGGGTGTAACCATATTTTCACACACACATTACAAAGCAGCCACGGCTTCTTCTTTCCAGTATTGCTGGCTACAAGTAATGAATGATGTCCCCTGATTTTACAGTGATGTCCGAGTGGAGTTGGCAGAGTCACACGAATTGTCGGACGCTTGTTGCAGTCCTTGCTCTGGCTAGAGAACAGCGTATTGAGTACGGTCATACTGGGCGGTAGATTGCCAAGGGGTGGCGTTCCGCTCGCCCTCCGCTCAGATCAGATCTCTGTGCCACAGTAGTGCGTGCTTGACGATCCTATGTACAGTGTACCACCTCCCATCACACTGCTGACGCGTGACAGTCGAGCACGGAGATGGCTGCCGATGGGTAAGGTTTGTGTGCAGAGATGACGACTCGAGAATCTGAGTGGCGTAAGGCATGCCTCGTGTACTCTTCCTTTGTATGCTTGTCAACCGATCCTTTGTAGCAGTTGCATGTCAAGCCCACACGGCAACATGCATAGATGGCAACGGGAATATCCAAAAGGCCGAACGAGCAGTGCAACTCGATTATACTTTTTATGCAAGATGATAATCAGATCCAAGGTAGGGCTGTCACGCAAAACCTTGGCCCCCTTTAGGCTTGGGTAACGTCTTCCGGCAGTCGGAAGGACAGCAAGTAGCCTCTTCCCTGCGCCTGGCAGATGGCAGAAAGCACCAAGGGCAATCTACCCCAGGGGCGAACCAATCACGACGCGCGGATCTAAACTCAATTTGAAAGATCGAACCATCTTTGCAGCGCAACGCCGTCGCTAGTAATTAAATCGTCCCATTGCTTTCCGCCGCGCTCGGTCTCTTGCCCTTCCTCATATCGCCGGAGATTGGTCATTCTTTTTCCCCTCCGTGTCTTTTGTCGCGTGCGCTTCTGTTGTTGTTGAGGAGCACTCGACACGCTGCTGCTGCTACACACACCACTGCACCACCGCAGGTCCAGTCTAATCCTCGCCAGCCGGACTGTTCCTCGAGACGTTCCCGCTGTCGACGCCACTCGCTTGCTTGCTGTGAGCGCGTGCAGGAGAACAAGAGCCAGAAGAAGAAGAGCTTGGGCAGTGCGCTTTTGCTAGCGAGAGAAAAGGAGATATCGTACTCCGACAGGAAACAATACCCTGCAGTAACACCACAACACACAACACCGCCACCATGGCCGCCGTCATCGACGCCCTCAACTCCACCTCCAGCATGGTCCCGGCCTCGACCATCGAGGCCACCGTGGGCGCCATCAACACCAGCTTCTTGGGCGCGATCGCCGAGAGGACCAGCACATTCGGCATTATCATCACACTGCTCGCCGCCGCCGTCATCTACGACCAGCTTTCCTACTGGCGCCAAAAGGGCTCGCTCGTCGGCCCTGCATGGAAGATCCCCTTCATCGGCCCTTTCCTCGAGAGTGTCTGGCCCAAATTCGAAGCATACCACGCCAAATGGCTGTCCGCTCCCTTGAGCTGTGTCAGCGTTTTCCACAAGTTCGTCATTATTGCCTCTACCCGCGACATGGCTCGCCAGATCTTCAACGCGCCTGCCTACGTCAAGCCTTGCGTCGTCGACGTCGCCATCAAGCTCCTCCGCCCTGAGAACTGGGTCTTCCTTGACGGCAAGGCCCACGTCGAGTACCGCAAGGGCTTGAACGGCCTTTTCACCCGCCAGGCTCTTTCCGCCTACCTTCCCGGACAACAGGAGGTCTACGAGGAGTACTTCGAGGCTTTCCACGAGACCTCGGAGAACGCTAGGAAGACCAAGAGCGGTGTTGGCCCCGACAATGGCGGCACCAAGTTTGTCTACGCTCTCCGCGAGCTCACCGCTGCAGTGGCTTGCCGCACCTTCGTTGGCCACTACATGTCGCACGCTCAGGTCAAGGAGATTGCCGACGACTACTACTACATTACTGCCGCACTTGAACTCGTCAACTTCCCGATCATCATTCCCTTCACCAAGACCTGGTACGGCAAGAAGGCCGCCGACAAGGTTCTCGAGACTTTCGCCTCATGCGCCGCCAAGGCCAGGATCAGGATGAAGCAGCCTGGCGCAAAGGCGGAGTGCATTATGGACAGGTGGATTGTTGAGATGATGGAGAGTGAGCGTTACAGGGAGCGTCTTTCCCGCGGCGAGACCGTTCCTGCGGAGGAGAAGCCCCAGCACGTCCTTCGCGAGTTCTCCGACTTTGAGATTTCGATGACCGTCTTCACTTTCCTCTTCGCTTCCCAGGACGCCACTAGCTCTGCTGCCAGCTGGCTGCTTCAGTTGACTGCTGACCGCCCCGAGGTCTTGAAGAAGGTCCGCGCCGAGGGCAAGGCTATCATGGGCGATCGCTACGGCAAGTACGGCGGCATCACTATCGAGGATGTCGACAAGATGATCTACACTCGCGCCACAGTCAAGGAGACCCTCCGCTACCGCCCTCCCGTAATTATGGTTCCCTACATGGTCAAGAAGGACTACCCCGTCACTCCTACATACACCGCTCCCAAGGGCTCCATGCTTATCCCCTCGACCTGGCTGTCTCTGCACGATCCTGAGGCTTACCCTACACACGGTGGCGCTGACGAGTTTGCACCCGAGAGATGGACAGAGGCCGATGCTGAAGACAAGGGCAAGAACTGGCTGGTCTTTGGCACTGGTCCTCATTACTGTCTTGGTCAGACATACGCTGTTATGAACCTCATGGTAAGTTTGGATTCGTGTCAATCCCGAAAGAAATGTTACTGATCAATAATTCAGATTATGCTCCACCTTCTCGCTGCCAACTACGACTGGCACCACCACATCACTCCTACGTCCGAGGATATTCGTGTTTTCGCCACTATCTTCCCTATGGTTCGTATCAATAGCATTCACGCCATAACAATTCAATCAGCTAACAAGCAAATCCAGGACGACCTTTTCCTCAGCTTCACCAGGCGCGATGTCAACGCGGCATAGAGACATAAACCGCATAAAAGTCTTTCGCACCCTTTTCCATAAGGTGGCTTCTTACATAGCATACCCTGACTACTTGAGTGGTTGTAATCTAATTCTTTTCCCTAATCTTGTCTACAATTTGACCGCGGCGTTTCCACATCGGAGTCGGCTTGTTGCTCGCTCAGATCCATGTCTTGAGTTTGCTGGCTCGTTTTCTTGAAGGTTAGTCTGTCGCTTTCGCGATTTCGTAGCTAGGAGTTTTTGTAGGTAAACCAGAGCATAGTTGCAATACTGAATGTAACATGTTCTACGCTAATTGGAACGATGATCACAATAGTACTCGGCAAGCCGTTCTTCTTGTGAGCTTCCCCTCTCGCCCCCGCTCGGCTGCACCGTCGTCTCACCACGGTACCACTTGTATACCAAGCCTGCGCTCCGCGGGTATGTGAGATATCGAACATCTAGTCAACGATTAATGTTATCGGTCTTCCCCAATTTATAGTTGAAAATCGCAAACCTCGACGACCAGAGGGATTAAATCTCCAAAGCTAAAACAGCGCAAGACAACACAACCAAAACTCCCCGAGAAATCAAACAACCATGTCTCCCCCCATCCAAACCAACCTCTTTATCAACGGCGAATACGTCCCTTCCTCCTCCGGCGAAACCCTATCCATCTACAGCCCCGTGGACGACTCGCTTGTCGTCGACAATGTTCAAGTCGCCAGCGAAGCGGACGTTGATCGCGCAGTCGCGGCTGCGCGAGCAGCGTTCCCGGCGTGGAGAGATACGGCGGGGCACAAGAGAGCGAAGTGTATGTTGAGGTTTGCGGACCTGTTAGAGAGGGAGAGTGAGAGGTTGGCTGGGTTGGGTAGGTTTCACTCTTTTTCTTTCTTTCTTTCTTTCTGTTTTTTTCCCCCCATCCTTTTCGGATTCGATGCTGTTGTTTCTTTCCCGGGACATGGTGGAAGAACTCGCACTCCGTCCATTTCCTGTCCGTTTCTAACAGTCCTCGATGGTTGTTGACTGTGCGGCCGAGCCACGGTGATGATCCACTGCTAATCGAGCGACAACAGAGTCCCGTGCCATGGGCCAGCCGATTACTCTGGCGAAACGCATGATCCTCGGTCCCGCGGCGACGTGGCGGTACTACGCTGGGTTCGCAGGCAAAGTCGCTGGCGAATCGTACCCGCCTGACGAGGACGGGACGTACAAGATCGTGCAGTACGAGCCGTTGGGTAAGTTGGTCTCGGCAGTCTGTGGCTAATGAATCGAATGAGGGTCGAGTTGCTGCTTACGTTCTGATGTTTGTATAGGTGTCTGCGCGGGTATCTGTG
The DNA here is from genome assembly GCA_035771495.1 of Cladosporium oxysporum. Classification (NCBI taxonomy): domain Eukaryota; kingdom Fungi; phylum Ascomycota; class Dothideomycetes; order Cladosporiales; family Cladosporiaceae; genus Cladosporium; species Cladosporium oxysporum. The sequence continues at coordinate 1,580,309 of JAWNKS010000004.1, forward strand.
CTTGGAACGGCTCGCATGTGCTGGCGGCTTGGAAGATGGCGCCGGCGATGGCGGCGGGCAATACGTTTGTGCTGAAGTCTAGTGAGAAGAGCCCGTTGGCGTTGGCTGCTTATGGGGATTTGATAAATGAGGTATGATTGTGCTGATGGATGTTCCTCGTCGATTCGGCCGATCCACGATATCTGCTTCAAATGGTTGGCAACATTTGCTGACTCCTCCCAGGCTGGCTTTCCGCCTGGCGTCATTAACATCGTACAAGGCGCTGCACCCGTTGGCGCTCTTCTCGCTTCGCACATGCAGATAGCCAAGATTGCTTTCACTGGCAGCGCTGCTGGCGGCAAAGCCGTGATGGCGGCCGCAGCCAAATCTAACCTCAAGCATGTGTCTCTCGAACTCGGCGGCAAATCCCCGAGCATCTTGTTCGACGACTGCGACATCGACAACGCCGTCCAGCACAACAGCGAAAGTTTCCTACGCAACAGCGGCCAGATCTGCTTCGCGGCCTCCCGCGTTCTTGTGCAAGAGAGCATCGCGGCCGACTTCATCAAAGCTCTGAAATCCGCGTTCGAAAATGCCGCAAAGAACATGGGCGACCCTTCCGCAGCAGAGACCTTGTATGGCCCCCTAGCCGACAAGAAACAGTTCGACCGCGTGATGCAGTTCCTGGACGATGGCAAGCGCGAAGGCGTCGAGGTGCTCGTCGGCGGTGAACGCCAAGGCGACAAAGGCACTTTCGTTCTGCCGACAGTTTTCCTAAACCCAGACGTCAAGTCGCGCGTGTACAGCGACGAGATCTTCGGGCCTGTCATCAGCGTAAAGACTTTCAAGACCGAGGACGAGGCGATTGCGTTGGCCAACGATACATCGTATGGGCTTGGCAGCGCGGTATACACTAGTGATATTGCGAGAGCGATGAGGGTTGCTAGCAAGATCGAGGCCGGGACTGTTGGGATCAATTCTGCTTTTGCGACGAGCCAGCAGACACCGTTTGGTGGGTTCAAGCAGAGTGGTTATGGGAGGGAGAGTGGCGTTGAGGGGCTGAAGCAGTATTTGCAACCGAAGACGATTCATATCAACATGAACGTTGGGAAGAAGGCGTAGGATGCCACGATTTGCGACTGATAGCAATGAATATGATGGCTGCCACGTCCTCAAGGTTCGAGGCCAATGGGTTTTCCTTCAATCAACACGAATGTGAAAGCCCTGGCTTCCATTCACGCTTGGCCGTGCTTCGTATCCTTTTGAGCCATACTATCACACTACCATGTAAGGTTTGTCCGGGTAGTAAGGCCCTCCTTGTGTTGGATGCATAATCGGTGCCTCCGGCATGACCCCTGGAGATCCTGCAACTAAGCAATATCAACATGAGAGCTCGTGCATATAAATGTAGGCAGCGACTTACGAACATACTTCTCCCGCTGCACCATCATCCAAAAAAACGTGACAAAAGCCGCGACCTCCGCCGCGCTCAACGCACTGCCGCGGATGGAGCCCATCACACGCTCGCTCACATAGTGCACCAAGAGAATGGCTGCAGCACAAGTGCCCACGTTGTACGCCCCATAGGAATGGATGGCCATTCCCGTGTGGAGGCGCACGATGGTAAGCAGCACGTTCAAGGCGCCGAACTGGCGGGCGGCGAGGCCGGAGCACTCTTGCCACGCGCAAGATGGGTAGCGAGTGAGGATCACGCGTTTGGAGAGAGATGGGACGAAGGCTTGGAGGGCGTCGTAGGCAGACATTGCGGCTGTCTGGATGATGTATTAGGTTTGACATTTCCGGATTCTTTAATGTGAGGTTACGAACGAGGTAGAGCCAGATTGGCAGTATTTCCCAGCCTGTGGGACGGCCTCTGCCGTGATGGGCGTATTCGTCGTAGTCCATATTTTTAGCACTGCAATATAGTAGTGGCGTTGCTCTGACCAAGATGCGTGCGTGAAATGAAAATCGCTTATACTGTGAATCTCAATACAGCGCAACAGACGCGATCCTACCTTTAAATACTTTACTCTTTTCAGACACGGCGGAAGAATGGTGGTTGAAGAGAAAGTTAGTTCAGGGGCGAAGGAATCGCTAGTCTAGGTAGACGCCGCGGCGCAGGCAGCACAGCGGCATCAATTTCCACCTGAATTCGCATCTGTATACAATGATATCATTTACACGACCCTCCAGTCATCAAGTCACATTGAACAACCTGCCCCATCCCTCGATGCGCTTCGTGTCGACTCCGACCATTCGCAGCATATCCCATACCACCGTAGCCGTCGTATCAAACACATAGAGACCTTCGTACTTGGCCTCCCAATGCTTGACCCTCTGCGCTGCTCGCAGATTAGTACAAAATGTCGAAATCACTTTCGTTCCTTGCCCAAGCTGTCCGATCACTTCCTCCAGCTGGCCATCGAGCGTGACCTCACTCACTTTGGCAAACTCGACATTGATTGTTTTCTTCAAATGCGACTCTGCCGTGACTTCATACCCGGCTTTCCCGTATGTTGAGACGATCGCAGCTTGTACATCATCCAGATACGGAGTCACAAGGCCGAATTGCAGCTCCTTGCTGTCTTCGTTTCGTACACTGTCGAGCAGTCGGTTCAAAGCCAGTACGCTCGTGGTGGCTTTGATTCCAGTAGCCGCCTCAATACTGCTACAGAGTCTCTCGTCGGCATCGAAACCCAGCCACCCGCTAGATGTCCCGCTCCAGCCTATGATATCGACCTGGGCATCTGCCAGAAGCTTTGCGGCAGCTAGGATTGCTGTATCATCGAATTGTGAAAGTGCTGTTTCTGAGAGGGCAATGTGTGTGACGGGAAATCGAGAGAAGTGCACGCTCACATCGCCAAGCGAAGAGAGCATTGAGCATGTTAGTGGCTCGAGGTTGGTGTTGGAGGATGGCACCAGGATGCCTAGTTTGATGGTGGCCATGCTTGCGGGTTATGTTTGGTATTTGTCGAGGACGTATGATTCAGAGTGGCGCTCAGCATAGTGGGCGAACCATTGATATACATATTGCTCCATGTTCGTGTCGTTAGAATCGCCCGGCCAGCTGTCTCTGCCTACGGCCAAGCAGGCGGGCTGGCCGATGCGATAGGCATGCGATAAATCGTTACCGATTAGTCTGCATATGGTATCGATTGGTGCTCCATAATTATTGTGTTAGCTCGCGATGCGTCGTCACGTTGCATAAGCCTCCCGTATACACGAACGATATACAGGCAGCTACAATGATAGCAATTGGTAGTAAATCTTTTCCCACTCTAACTGACAATAAAAGATATACGCAGGCCGAGCACGTGTGAAGAATGTTTCATCACAGAACTGCCGAGGTCACCTGCACCGTCAACAATCGTGAAAGCTTATCTTTCTCCGGCCATTCAGGTATAGATCGTCATTCGTCATTGCCCTCGAAACATCGACGATAGAATGTCGACATCAAGTTCCCGTAGAACTCTTTGATCATTAAATATCAAACAACTTCACGTCTCATTCCCATAATCATAGCATCGATATACCTATACAATATAGATCTAAGCCACAATGCCTACCGACCAAGCCCCTCTGACCTTCCTCACCCTCCCACCAGAAATCCGCAACCAAGTCTACTCCTACATCTTCATCCCACCTGTGGACGAATCAATCCCCCGAGCGCCAGATATCGCATCGCCACTCGCTATAGCCTTACAACTAGACTCGCCGCCATGCACTCCACTGCGCGACCTAGACGACGATTCACCACTTCATCCCCACCAGCCCACACCACTCTCTACGCTCCTCACCTGCCATCAAATTCACCGCGAGGCCCAACTCCTAGCCATCAGCACCACAACCTTCCACTTGCACTCCACCAGCGCCGAACCCCAACACTTCACCCTGCGAGCTCTGCCGCTCTCGCCCGCCAAGCTGGGCGCTATCAAGCACCTTACCCTGACAGCGCGGATAACGCAACTGCGCGCCCTGAATGAGACGTGGAATGGGCAACCATTCGGAAACTCCTCCCTACACCTTGACACGCTTACACTCGTGCCGCGCCGGCCGGACGCGACGAAGTCCGCGTGGGCGGAAGTTGCGGAGCTGGACCAGTGTCATACGCTGGCTCATGTACTGGCCGAGACTTTCAAGACATTGGGAAAGGTCAGAGAGGTGAAGGTGGTGAATCTGGGATGTTTTGGGGACGGGGTGTGGAGGCTTGTGTATAGGCATTTGGTGTTTAAGGTGTGGAGGTGGGGTGGTATGAACTGTGGTGTGAGGTTCGAGTGTTCTGGTGCAGATGATGGCAATGGTGGTTGGTTCAAGGCGTTTCTTGGACAGGCTGGGAGTGGAGGCGTGAGAGGTAGTGATGCTGGGGATGAGGCTTATAGGCTGTTGACGGCTGAAGGGACCAGTCCTGGTGCTGTTGCTGGGATGCCGTGATGATGCGCTTTTCTGTGAGATGTTCTGTCTTTGCCTGACAAGATAGATTTTTGTACAGATTAGAGAAAGTGACAGTATAGGCGTCGTATATCGCACCCCATCGCTGAGAACGCCTAGCACAAAGTAAGAGAAAAAGCCCAGCAAAATGATGTCCCTCCAAGCATCAAGGACAGCGACTTGATGCCGCCATCCTACCTTTTCCTTTGCGCGCCCCTAACGAGGAGACCGCCGACAATACCAGCTGCCACAGCAAGACCTCCTACAATAGCAACGCCAAACAAGCCCTCCTTCTGCACCTTGTCTTCGATCAAATCTTTCAGGCTCTGCGCCTGCAAGTTGCCCTCCTCCAGCTCCAGAAGACTGTCGTTATACCGCCTGGCCTCAGCGTAGTTGCCCAGCTTGTAGTGTCCCAGAGCGAGGTAATAAAGGCACTCGCGCCTGCGGTCGGGGCTCTGGCGGAAGATGTCTGAGAGCAGCTGCACGCCGAGCTGTTGCTCTTCACGCTTGTTGGATTTGATCAGGCCCCAGGCATAGTTAAATTTTGTTTGCAGGGAAGGGTATGGGTCTTCTTTCTCGTATTGCGAGCGTAGGACGGCGAGCTCGGCGGGTTTGAGGGCGGACTCGGCGTCGGCGGCGTCTGGAAGGCGGAAGGTGTTAGGCATGGGTATGGCTGGTAGTGGTGGGTGATGGTGGTCGGTGGGTTTGGGAGCAAGAGGGATGCTTACATGGAAGTCTGTCGGCAGGCATGGTTGCGTTGTGGAATGTGTTTGCACGTGGCGATGTGTTCCAGAAAGATCAGATGTTTGGCTGGTTTGCTTGTCGCCTGCGATAGCCAACGCGCTGAACCCTCGAGTCTGGTCTGGTGAGTGAAACAGCTGCACGTCATCTGCCTCGGCTTCTTCCGCCCAAGCCGTTGCGTGGGGGAAGGCCCTATCAACAAACAACCCTGAAGATTGAAGAATCGAGGGCGAGAACATTGAGACTACATATATCATCGCAACACTTGAATACACCTCAAACCGACGGCGCAAGACTGCCTCGCTGAACGCGCAACATTCAAGACACAACTATACGCATTTTCTAATCAGAGCAAAATGGTTCTCTTCGACGAGGACCCAGTGACAGTATGCATACAAGCAAGATACCCAAGTATAGAAAACTTCTTCTCTAACACTTCTTTCCAGCTCATCTCCGAAACCACAAATCAATTTCACATCGCGCCCGACAAAGACAGTCTCGCACGCATCTCCTCGTCTCTTTCAGCGCTCGGCTCAAATCGCAGCTCGCGTCTGGCAGCGCAGCAAAACGCGCTAAAGTCTCTCTCGCGGCGCCTTAACAACCTACACTCTCAACACGAGTACGAAGAAAACAGACATGATGCCGGTAAACACGCAAGTGAAATTTTAGCGCTCGATGCGGAGAAGTTCAGAGTCGCGAAGAGCGCGTACGATGTTGAGGTGGAGGGAGAGAGACTGGAGGGTGAATTGGCTGCGCTCAAGGCACAGTTGGATACCTTGGACAGAGAAGGTGTAGAAGGGGGCAGGAGAGGTAGCGAGAGTGAAGGCGACGAGGTTCTGTATGTGGATTCGCAACACGCGGGTTAGAGAGGAGCCTTTACTGACATCTACACTCCAGGCTGAAACTTCAAGTTTACCGCTCTCTGGGCATCGACGTTTCGCAAGATGCAAACACAGGCGTCTTCAATCGTGCAGTAATTCGCAACCCGGCGAAGGGCGATGTGAATGTCGTCAATGTGGATGGCAAGGTTGACCGCAAGGTTTACGCCGATATGTTCTGGGACAGTCTTTAAGATTGGCGAACCGAAAGGATGACTGTCGCTTCTCGTAATTTCTGGAGTTTGGCGTTTCGAGTTGGGATACCCTGGTGAAAAATGTAACTTTTCCCTGCATTTCATGAACACAACGACATATTGGCCATACCTTTTGTGTCAGAACCAATGTGCATCAAATTGCATATTCCGAGTTATGCCCAAACACTCTGCTACGCAATTTCTCATACACCAATCTAAAAGCGTTGAGGGCCTCATGTCTACATGTCCGTCTTTGAGTAGTGTGCCACACGCACCACAAACACATCCAAAACTACTCCTTGGCCGGATGCGTCGGAATAGGATTCGCAGGCCCATCGCCACACTCACCACCCTCCTTTCCCTTTTCCAAATTCTTTCGATAAGCCTTCCACAGATCCTCGACCTTCTCTCCCTCACAGCACTCTCCAAACACCTTCTCACCATCGTACTCGCTCCTCAAACACCCATTCAGCCGCCTCACCGTCCCCTCCCCAAACTTCCGCTCCAACCACTCCAAGAAGTACGCTGTCTTCTGATACCCCCCGTCCCACTCCCCACTCGCCTCCTGCTTCCAATGCGCAGCGCCCAACCCCGCCCTCAAACGCACCCAATCCGCAATCCCCTCGATGAGTCCGCCCGGACACGTCCCCTCGGCATCCCACTGGAAGCAGTGCACGAGCTCGTGGCAAATCACGCCGAGCAGCTCGTGCCTCTTGTCGCCGCCGCGCGCGCAGTTCTTGATGTACTCGGCGCTGATGTTGATCTCCTTGTGGTCGGCATCGAGGTCCAGGCCGGTGGTGTAGGCTACGCCGTCGAAGGCGCGGATGATGAATGTCACGCTCCGGGTCCCGGGGCGGTGGGAGGCGGGCGTTTCTTTAGGAGAGAAGTAGAGGAGGTTGAGCACGTTTTGCACTTGAGCGGAGAGATCCTCGTCGCCGTGGATGGTGGAGAGGAAGATCGATGAGCCTTCGAGGGCGAGGTCGCGGAGTTCCAGACGGAGAAGGGGGACGGGGAAGGTGTGTTTGCGAACTATGGGGGCTGTGGTAGAGGATGGAGATGATTGGGAGGTAGGGCCTGTAGGGGGTTTCATGGCTGGAGACATTGTGGGTTGTTGCTGTTGGAAGTAGGCTGGTGTGTTTGGCGTGGTGGCGTTCATGGATGGTGGTGGCGGATTTATAAAGTAGCTTGTGGCATATGTGTGACACTGTCAAATGATGGGCTATGTGAATCAAATTCCTGAGGAAATGATAGAAAGAATTCTTTGGTTCTCAACAGGCCTAGTCTCGTGCGTATGTGAGTGAGGCCTAATGGTCGACCGAGCTGAAGTCAAAGTTGACTACGTCTGGTCTCGCGCAACTCTAGGGCGTCATCCCACTCTCGACTTGGGGCGATATAGAGTACCATTTACCGTATGAATTCAACACTCGCAGCGTCTATACTGTGAACCGATATCACGATCGGAATGGTCGACTTAATGGACTGTTCGATGTATGTTTAATGACTTGACACCAATGAAAAGGTCAGCCAATCTAGCACGCAGACGCTTGGGTTACACAATTCAAATTTGCTTAGAGCATATACGCATGAATAACACAGAACGAGTATATGGGTATCTAAGATAAATTACACGTACACGCTGACAATCCTCCATTTCCGCCATCTCGACATGCGCCGCGCTCAAAGACAAGCCCTTTTTCTATGCTAGCACCGGGATTTGCTCGAAGCTGAACATCGAACTCTCACGAGTCTTTCTCGTACTGCTTGTTGCTGTGGACATGGGCACCTCCAAGAGCTTTCCCATCATGATTCTCAAGCTTGTGCTCTGGCGAACCGTTTGGTAGCTCGGCAGTGGAAACGTGCCCAATGTTGCTTCCGGCACCATCGACATTGGGGACACCTTGTTTAGGTGCATCGACGCTAGGGGATATCAATGGTGGACTTTGAGCCTTTGCACCTGTTTCGGTTGCGGGAGTTGCCCTAGGCTTGCTCGCATCTTCATCTCCAGGTTGAATAAATGGTCGCGTACCATCTGAATCTTCCGAACGCTTGCCATTCGTCTGGCTTCGGACACTGCTCGCACGACTGATCACCGCACTACCAGCCTTCTCAGCCCGTAGTCCCAGTCCCTTGTCTGAATCATCGCCGGCATTATCAACGCCATGCCAGTCAGCTGGTTTCATTTGCTTCGCTGGTTCTCCCTCTGCAGGTTCGTTGATCTCAATGCCCGGTGCTCCTTCAACTTCGGCGACCTTCCACACAACAGCCATGCGATCGAAAGCCCGTGTACCTTTACGCGATGATCCTTTGACGCCATCCATCGCGTCCCAGTCGATTTCAAAGACACCAGACTCGTCCGGTCGGCCACCCTTTTCTGGGCCCTGGCCTTCGAAGAAGATGTTGAACCACACGTGAGCCACAGCTGTGACCATAGTAAAGCCACCCAGTTTTGTCTTGTTGCGTCTTTCCACATCGATGTTGATGTCGCTCGACGGCAGAACGATGCGAGATGTGGGGCGGAAAACCACGTCGCCACCCGTAGTGCCATCTAATGTGTTTGTCGAAGTTCTGGAAACGTTCTTCTGCTCTTTTTCCAGAAGTTCCTCAGGATCTGGTCCAGGAGTCTCGTCTTTCTTCTGAAGAGCAGTGTTCTTGCCTCGACCCATGACGTCTTGAACCACATCGGCGAAACCATTATCCTTCTTGATGTCACCTTTGATGATCTCCCTTTCCTTGCCATTGAACGTATGAAACGTCTTGATCTGCTTTCCTTCTTCGGCGAAGCCTTCCACTGAGAGCTTCACGCCATCTCTCAAGCCCCAAACGTGTACTTCCAGCACTTCTGCCGGTCGCTCAATGTACTTCTTCCCTCCTTTGGTCCAGCGATCAACGTAAGTCAGTGTCCGAATCTGACTGGGAATGCTGATGCCCGCGCCAAATCCAGGCCTCATGCGCCTCTCTGTGAAACGCTGCTTCGCCTCCTCCATGTCCCAGCCTTCCTCAGCAATCAAGTAACTGCAGCTCACAGTCCCACTCCTGCCCTTGCCAGCTTTGCAGTGTACGACCACGACTCTGTCATCTTTCTCATGCAGCCAATTGCGCATGCTGCCCACGATCAACGGGATCAGCGCAAACGGCGGCGGGTGGTGATCAGGCCATGGGTAGTGTCGCACGCGCCCGTACACTTCCTCGTCTGGATAGCCGGTGCCTTCTGCTCTGAATTCCCAAATCGCCCATTCTGCGCCGTGCTTTGAGTCGAGGAAGCTCACCACTTCTTTGAGTGGGTTGCGGTATGCGATTTGTGGGAACGTGCCGCTGGGACCGGAGGTTGCGATGATTTTGTCTGTGACATAGCAGAGGTCAAGACCGGCTTCTGGATGTCGCGCGCGCGGACCTGCTACTATTTGGCGTAGGAGGGAGGCCATGGTCGTGTGCTGTTGTTGGGCGAAGGAATGGAGTTGGTTGGGAACTTATTGGTTGCTTCCCATGTCGTTTTTCGTGGATGCGCTGAGTGGAATTGGGGTATTATATTTCACTTTGTAGAAAGCGAGTGAGATGTGGCGTATGAACCTCCTATATGTTACGAGTTCAATGTTCTGCTTTCATTGTCTTCTACTCGCGGACGGGATGGAATCAGGGCAGTCGGATGACGTCGTGGTTCGACGTCAGCGCACACGACCTCCACGGAGCTCATCAAAACGCCCTCGGAGGTCAGCAAAAGCAGGACGACTATTCTTACGGGCCTGTGCGTGGTAGACGCCAATACGGCAGACCTTGACTTCCTATGGCGTGGCAACGATTAGTGCCGTCGAAGTGCACCCAGTGTCCAATGTCCAATTGAGGTGTCAATGCTTACATGTAACCGCTACCTGGCGTTGCTACTCACCACTACATACACGTACTGCCTGGCCATGGGGACGGGTGCATGATATCTCAGATATCCAGGTGGGACACTGTAATTTTGACATTTTCCGCAAATATTGGCCACATTGACTCGCAAATAGGTTAGATGTTGACTGCGGCATCTCGTCGTGTCCAAGAAGCAGGTAGTCTTGTGTCCATCACTGGTTTCGATATAGGTGTGCACTGATCAAACAGCCGAGTCTGCATACACCTGTTTTCTCCTTGCCATGTCCTTCACGATCACACAATGGAATTCATGGAATTTCTTTGTTCAAAGGGAGATCTCTTTGTTTCTCGAGGAGGCCTCCACGGCACAATAGATGACTTGCTTCGGATGGCTACAATGCATTGTGGGCGACAAAATTCATAGACCCGAGCGATACAAGAAGCCATGCCATCTTGCCTTCACTGTGTTTTTTTGGCTATCATCCTGTCTGGAGGTGAACGCACAGCGACACTCACAGGCACCACTCACAAGAAGCACCTCGAGCACTTTTGGAAGCAGGCCTTTCGAAATCAACTCCCTACACCAGCAACGAAATCACAACATGGCAGCCTTCTCACTGAGTAACGCACTTGCGTTTGTCACCAGTGCTGTTGTTGCGCCTGCAAAGAAGATTGTTCGCAGCACCGCAACCCGACACCGGTCCGCATCGAATAAGAGTGCTATCATGTCCTTACCTTCTCTTGCCGATCCTTCTGGCGTGGCCTCTCCTGGAAGCTCTACGCAGCAGCACATCATCCTGGACGTTGCCGGCCCGATCTTGTTCATCTTGACCACACCCGCAGAGCCTGCGGACTCGACTGCCAGAACTTGCAGCAACCTCATGTTTCCAGACTTGATGGCACCACAGTTTGACTCGACCGAGTCTCCCATCAAATCACCTTCGACTCCGGTCTTGAAGGCACAGTCTGGTGAAAGCTTGGCTTCTACGCTCAATTTGGATAGCGTCCACAAGGAAACATCACTCATCACGACTAGCCCCTACGCCCAAAATGAGGGCTTGATGTTCTCCAAGGGTACTTCTCTGTGGCAGCCTCAAGCTGGCGCCAAGTCGGGACTTCAGACATCATCTCAGGGCCCGCCAGCGATCATCTCGAAGAGCTGCTTCGACAGAAATGAGGGCTTGAAGTTCGCCCCTTGCACCTTGCTGTGGCAACCCACCAATTCCATCGCCGCCACCAAACAGCAGGCCAGTTCTCCTAGCCTCTGGACTCCAGCCAACGCTTGTGAGTGGAAGACCAAGAGCAGTGCACCCCTGAGCATGCGCCCAATGACGGCGCCTCTTCCAGTCACCAACCTGATCACCCAATCTCCTTTCTGCTCCAACGAGAGTATCCAAATTCCTACCGGTACCTCAATGTGGCAGCCCGGTGGCGCTGCGGCGTTCAAGACGCCGGGCTCGACTGGAAAGCCCTCGCTAGTCACGTCATCTCCCTACGACTTCAACGAGACCGTGTCTTTCCCAAAAGGCACGCTCCTCTGGCAGCCGAAGGCGAAGGCAACTGACAACTCTAGAACCACCACCCGCTTTTCTCGCTCTTGCACGCTTTCATTCCCTTCTGGGCTGTCTTGCTGCTCACAACAAATTGAAGAACGCGGCAAAGGCATCCTGATGTGCGCTTGTTGCGACTGTAGCATTGTTGGGAGCAGGAGCTTGGTAGTACTTGATGAGCTGAGAGCATAATGACCGAGTCTGTATACATTTGTCAACGCGTACAATTCAATGAATGATTACAACCAGAAACTATCCTTACGAGTCCCATTACTTCTTATGCCCTATCACCGTGGCACTCGCACCTAGATACAATTTTTCGGCATTCTGGCTTGCACTCAGTAGTGCGGCTGTAGAAATATACTGAGAACAGCAAACTAGGCAGTGCTTGATCAACTGAAAATCGAACGACCGAGTCTTTACAAATTACGAATTGCATCCTACAAGTGACAGTATGGTTACAACGAGAAAGAAAGAATGGCCATTCAAAGGCTTGTCAGCAATGTCTCAAACCCCCTAATCTGTGCTTCCATCCGTTCTGGCCGCTCTGCTGTTCCTTCGTGAATTACTGTTTCTCCGTGAATTGATCGACGTAGTGCTCCTCGTGGGTACAGCGTTTGTGAAATAGCTCTGCGGGCTTCCGCTTTGCATAGATAGTGAAGTGCTGGTGCTGTGTCGCGGGAGTGAAGGTGTGTTAACTATTTCCGGCGAATTAATCCCACTACTGGAGGCGCCGAACGAGCGGCGGCGGAAAGTTGTAGGTGTCATATCGGGCCTCCTGCTCGACGAAGCAGCCCGGCTGTCGTGGTCGTTGTCGATGATGGCATTTGAGTTGCGGTCGTTGTTGTCTCTTGGAATCAGCCAGCCACCAACACCTGGTGTAGTCAGTATCATCGAGAAGTCTTCAAAGATGCGGCAAGATCACATACCCTCGTAATCACGATCAATTTGGGGCGGATTATGTGGCAAACTGACGAGGCTGACACTGCTGCCGGAGCGATTTGACCGGTTCGAGTGGCTTCTCGAGGTGACATTGGATGCCGATGACTGCGAGAAAGACTCCGAACGCGATCGTGCCTCACGCTTCGCAAGTGCAGCAGCTCTGTTTCGCTCGGCAATCGCTTCTGGTGAGTTTCTGTCGTCGCCCTTCCACCAGTGCTGGATGCTGCGTCGAATGACACCCGCTCCCTTAAAGAGTATCATTAGGCTCAGCCACCCGACGGCAAGCCAGAAGGTGATGACAGCGCATACTGCGAGTGGAAGCACAGCAAAAAATCCGAGGACCAATGTGACGATACCGTAGAAGAACTTCTTCCCGAACCCGGCCATGGCGATGATGACGTCCCTTAAGTGTGCCAATGAGCAGCTATAAAACGCTTCTTTGCATTTCACGGGGCAAGCGTCCGGTGACAGTACCACAATGCAAGCTTGATGGCGCGATGTATTAGTCTGAACAAGGTACGAGATGGCAGCAGCAGGAGTGCGACTGTCAGAGATATCGACCTAAAGATGTAACGTGAGATCCTCTGGGCAGTCCGGGTGTGCCTTCGGCTGAGTCCAACCGTTACACCGTAAGAATATCGAAGTGTACTAGAAACGGCTCGAGCGGCGAATAGAGTGGGTGAAAGCACCAGATATCGTATTGGTCTCGCGATGTATGGCCAAAGCCCGACTTTCTCCAGGCACGCGCTGACGAGTCCGACAGAGACCCAGACCGGCGATGTAAGGAAGAGAATACTACAGAGGACTGCGTAGTATGGGAGTAAAAGATGTTCCCTTAGCGTTGTATGGTTTGATGGAAATGTAGTCCTTAATTCGTAAGGTTCGCGTGGAAGTGGAGGGAGAGAAGCGACCGCTCGCCGGCGCAGCAATCCAGTTGAAGCTCGCTGGCCCGCGTCCATTCTCACTCTGTTGGCAAGAACGTATCTCAACTCTCGACTTTCGCCCTTCTCGAATAGCGCCTTTTCAAACTGTGCATACTCGTCCCAGCACATTGCGAAAATGAATTGAGTATGAACTGCAAATTGTCAAAGTGCAAAATTGTTGGTCTTTTAGCATGCCAGGCGGCTTCGGCTACTATTTGCTGACTACTACATAAAATCCTCAATGCTCTGCCACTGAGAGTCGCTCTATTTCCTCTTACTGAATCGAACCTTCAAGCCCTTTTCGCTGCCCTGTCCGTCGCTGACATCATATACACCTTGCATCTGCAATGTCAGGACGCTGATTGAGTCCTTCATCAGAGCATCCAATCTAGCGTTGATCTGTGCCCTAGTCTCTTCCTGGCCTTCCACCACCAAAGGCACCACCTCGATACGGTGTCTACGGAAAAGTGTCAAGAAGATCGCCGTGAACTCTACCTGCGCCATTTTCTGGCCCGGGCAGACACGAGGGCCGCCAGACCACGGCACATATGATCCTCGTGGCGGCTGGAAGAGTGCGCTTTGCGATCCAGGTGGGTTGACCCAGCGGCTTGGGCGGAAGGCGTACTCGTCTGGTCTATGTTCGCCAGTCTGAGGTGCTTCTTCTGGCGATTTCTTGTTCAAATCTCTCCATAAGTCTGGATCCAGATGTAGGGCAACACCGTCAATGTACGTGTAGCAACCTGCAGGTATATGGTATGTCGCGTGCGATGTCTCAATTGTCTGTGGCGCGTTTGTGTCACGAGCTACGTGTATGACTGGCGTGAAGAGTCTCAAAACCTCGAGCATTACACTCATGATGCGCACAATCTTCGGGAAGATTGCGACATAGTCGACGGGCTCGTTGGGATCTTGTGGCATGACATTGTCCACTTCTTCAAGAACCCAGTCTAGCCACTGAGGGTGGCGACAGAGGAGCACTAGAGCGTATGACAGCGTGTTGGCGGTAGTATCAAATCCTGCCGACGTGAAGACGAACAGATTGCCCATCATCTCGTCTTCAGAAAGCAGTGATTTGCCGTCTTTGCCGTCTGTCTCTGAGGCTTTCAAGAGCTGTGACATGATGTTGCTTCTGGTCTCTCCACTCTGGGTGCTCGCCCGTTTTCTTTCCTCGTCCAAGAGGTGCTTGGTATGAATAGGGAACTCTACCATGGCAGGCGCCAGATTCTGGAGGAATGCGTGCCCGGGAAGGAAGCTGGGCCATGACCGCATGAACCATACAGGTAGCACAATTGGGCCGGCGACAGCTTCGATGACAGTCTTGCACGCCTCAATATAGGTCAACTTGTAGCCCTCGCGTGGCTTCTCGCTAGCATTGTTGTGCCAGTCTACGTTGGCACCCATGCCTGCGCCAGAGAGTACGTGGATTGTTATCTTCTTCATCATATCGAACAGCTGGTTGGTATCGGTCGTCTTCCCATCAGCTTTGTCGTAGACTTCGGCGAGCAAGCCTTCGGTTTGGACGATACTTTCATTGAACACGGTTTTCGAGACCCGCTCATTGATGACGCTGGCAACCACTTTGCGCTGCTTGGCCCATGATTCGTCGTTGGATGAGAGGACGTTGCCCCCAAAACGGCCGATGATAAGATCGGTTGTGGCTGGCTGGCGAAAATCTCGAGGACGGCGAGAGATCTCCCAGGAGACTTCAGGATCGCGAGTACTGATCTCCGCTGCCCCGCAGGTGACGAGAAAGAAGGTCTTGTCGTTGCCTGGCTTGCCGTGTTTGTGGAAGACCTCTAGGCCATGATGGAACTCCCACCCGTAGGTGGCCAGACTTAGCCTCTCGTAGATGCTTTCCGGCAGGTATTTCTGTGGTCGAATCAGTATTCTTTTTCAATTACACTCCCGTTGCCGGAAACAGCAAACTATGTGCGCAGAGTCATCATCTCGTACCTTGAAGACAGGCCGCAATGGCACCGAGATCAGCATCCATATGATATGGTGCTGGTCAATCGGCACAATTATGATGGGTAATCGCAGCTTCCTAGCCGTAATATAGTTCCTAACAAGATTGTACGGAAATCTAGCGATGTATAAAGCCACAAGGCATCCAAAGATAGTAAGTAGAGACAACATGATGGTCGTCGTCGACGAGACTGCCTCTCGAGATTGTGGCACGGCAGTAGAGCTTTGTAGTACTTTCTTCTAGATAAAAGTTAGCGGTCTCAGAGAAGAGCCATCTTCAAAACTATGGTGCGATTAATGAGACAATAATACGAGGAAGCTGATAGCCTTTAGTGCCGGACCCCTGCAAGGTCCGGTTCCTTTCAGCTGAACGAGCTGTCTTCGCCTCGTCGTGGTTCTTGGCGAAGGATCGCGCGAGGCTTTACCTAGTTCAAAATTGGGAAAGCTGCGGTCAGCATTGAGACGCACTGATACGGAGCGTTCCAATGGTATCGCTCGTCTAAAGACACGAATGTTGGTGTGTAAGTCGGTGCTGGTCAGTAGAGTAGGAGAAACCTGGAAGGGTAGTTAAAGCTGTGCGAGACCACAAGGTCGCAAGCTGCGAAACAAATCCAGTTTCTCGCATTTGGTCAGGACCACTCACATACACCCTTCTTTCAAACATCGACACTGGCCTACAGTACAGTTTCTTTTATTGCTGCCAACCTCACATGTCTACTAATAAAAATTACATGTAACGTTGCAGAAAATGTGCTATCTGCATCATGAACCCTAACCCTGACAACCCCATACCATCGCAGGCACCGATTCTTGAGACTACATGTGCGTGGATCACTTATATCTCGGTGTCCATTTGCTATGATGAATAAACGAGATGGCGAGTCGAAGCTTCATTCCATACGCCGAAGGCCACCTGGATCCAGACCGGAGATCTAGGTGAGTGGAAGCATTTTTGCGGAGCGAACTAATTGTGACAGTCGATGTAGCTTCATCACCCGCTCAGAACAGAACCGCTATTCTGCTGACAATCTCGAAATTCTTTGTACAAATGTATGCATGTATGTGTAATAGTACACCTGGACAACCAGGCTATCCATCCAGGATTTTCAACATCTCTGTGACCCCTCTAACCTTTTCCCTCACCTTGCCCTTCTCCTGGCCTCTCTTCCGCTCGACAGCATCGATCTTCTCCCAGTCCGCCCAACTGACACTGCGGATGCCTCTCTGCTCAACTTCTCTCTTGACGGCCTCCCAACCGCCTCTTATCTCTCCGTCTCCGAGTTCGTTGAAGCGCACATTGTCTTCCCAGTCTTTCATGATGATATCGGCAGAGTGGAATGCATCATCCATGGTGCTCGCGATAACGCCAGTGGGACCTCGCTTGACCCAGCCAGCACAGTACATGCCCGGGACATGAGCCGCAGATAGGCCTGCGATGGGGCCACGATCGGGAGCAGTGACTCGGCCGTGCATGTCATTGGGAATGATGCCGAGCTTTTGGTCGAATGGTATGCCTAGGTCATCGAAGCCAGCCAGCGGCTCGCTCTGGTAGCCAACAGAGCGGAAAGCAATAGAAGCATCGACCTTTGCCTTAGATCCGGTGCTGCGGACTCTGAGGTCGCGCAAAGCATTCATAGCAGCAGGTGGGCCTGACAGAGCAGGTCCGTCATCTTTGGGGATAACAGACTCCGGCTCTGCAACGTACTCTGTCCTTTCAAAGCCCACGGCGTTCAAGTTCTTGCCGTCTGATGAAAGGAATTCCACGGGCGATCGCAAGAAGCCCAATTGCCATGCCTTTTGCGCCTGTTCCATTGGCGTCTTCGAGCCCTTCTCAAGGAGTTCTGAAATGCGCTTGAGTTGTCGAGGGAGCTGCTTGCGATTGACGCGGATTAGGTCCTCCCAGCCCTCTGGAGGCGCTGCAAAGCCTACACCGGGCATGTGTAGCAGTTCCCGTAGCTCTTTGATTGTGTAAGGCGCTTGAAGCGGTCCACGGCGACCAATAACCTTGACGTCGGTCACGCGACTTTTGCTCAGAGCTTCGATGGCTTGCTCTGAAATGTCTGTTTGCCGGAGAACATCCAATGGCGCCAGGAGAACACGAGCCACGTCCAATGCGACATTTCCTTGTCCGATGATGACCGCAGTATCTCCAGATTGAAGGTCAGGGTTGAGATGCTCGTATTCCGGCAGTCCATTGTACCAGCCAACAAAGGCTCTCGCAGACACGACTCCATGTAGATCCTCGCCAGGTATTCCGAGCTTTTTATCTCTTGAAGCGCCATAAGCAAATAGTAGGCCATCGTAGTTCTCCGCAATCGTCTTCAGAGGAAGGTGACCTGGCGCATCGCCAATCGATACATTGCCGACAAAGTTGAAGTTCTGCCATTTGGCTACGTCGTCGAGGGTTTCGGAGCTTTTCTATTCGAGCTATGAGCGATCAGTCCTGCTCACTCTCGTTGCAAGTGGCAGTGACTCTTACCTTTACCTCTGGGTGGTCGGGCGCCACACCGAAGCGCACAAGTCCATAAGGAACTGGCAACGATTCGTACATGTCTACATGAGCGTCTGGCATCTTCTTCATAATTCGGTACGCTGAGTAGTAACCAGCCGGGCCAGAGCCGATGACCGCCAGGCGCATGGGACGCCGAGCAGGCGACGTACTATACCATGAGACGCCATGCCTCACTCCACTGCGCCGTGAAGCGATATGGCGACAGCTGTTGCAGACAAAAGAGCGGGTGGAGAGCATACCGCGATGGTGGCGTGTGAAGACAAAGCAGTGGGCGGAAACATTTCAAGCTTCGAGTGACTTCAGTTATCAGATGGCCATGTCATGTCATCGCCGGCCGGCCTCGGGGCCGCCAGTGCCCGAACAAGGCTGAGATGATGCGGGACTAGTCAAGTTTGGGCGAATCGATAGAATAGTGGATATCAACTCCAAGAACGCCTCCAATAATCCGGGGTAGGTGTTGATAGGCGTGTTCCCTTGACAACCTGCGCTTGTTTGGATCAGCACTGGGAACTTCTAAGACAATCCGGTGTTGCAGGTAACCTCTCAGAACCCTGGCCAGGCCAATCTCACTTACATTCCATCGAGTCGTGGTCATCGTTCGTTGGTATTCTTGTCCATCGCTAACTTCTCTCGCTCACAATGGGTGCAGGCGACGCCCCATACCTCTACGACCCACCCTCTCGCCGCCAAATCGCCTACCCATACTCCGACTTCGACCCCAAGGCTGTCACTCGAGCATCATGGATATCCGCCGCCGAGAGCACCATTTCCAAACCCAAGCAAGAAGGGCCGCTCATCGACTTCAACCGTCATCCGGATAGTTACATGGTGGTGGCACCACAAACCCAATACGAGCCGCTGCCACCAAACACCAAAACAAAAGTCAAGGCGACACGATGGGTACAATTCGGCTTCAGGCTTGTCCAGCTGCTAGGTGCAGTGGGCTGCTTGCTCTGTGTTATTTTCGTGCGTAACGCAGAGACGGCCCAGGGCTGGATAATGAGGATTCCTGTAAGTCGGCTCAAGAGGCTACGATATGGGCCACTTGCTAACATGTGATTAGCCGGCATGGGACATGTGCATTACCGCCTATGGCGTCTACCACCTGGCTTGCCCTGCTAAGCGACGCACTCCAGCCTCGAGCGCGAGTTACCACATCTTCGGCATGATTATGGACAGTGGTCTCATTCCCTTCTACATCTATACGGCTTGGTTCGCCCACCAAAACTGGACTGCTTCGCCCGACAATGAAAACCGATGGGGCAATATCTTCAACAAGGAGCTCACAAGCACTGACACGCTTCTTTTCGCAACTTTCATCGTACCAACTGTCGTCGGTGGTCTGCACCTGATCACGCTCGGAATCGGCCTCTACTTGACTATCCTTTTCAGGAAGATCGCCAACCTTCCACCAGACATGAACCCGCTGGAGGACAATCTCACTAGCCGGAAGCATCAGTACAAGAACTCCGAGGCGTCCGCAGTCTCGATGATGAAGCCAGGGCATCTGAGTGGAAGTACTATCAACGTCAATGACAGCCGCTTCTCGAGATCGGCGCATGAAGATCGAACCGTCGACTTCCGTAACAGTAGAGTCGGTGCAGAGATGGACTACTCTCCTCACAACCCTCAGTCTGCACGTCTCTCTCGCCAGATGACCGAAGAACGCGATCTTTGTCACAGTCTGGTTCAAAGCCAAGGCCCGGTCTCTCGCGCATCACGCCAATCATTCGCCCAGGTCCCCGGCGGCGAGCCGAACAATCTCGAGAAGCGCGATATCGACTCATTCTCGTTTGTTGGATCTTTGGCTGCAGCTCCAGCGCCGCCCCCTCACACCAGTCAAGCTCGCTCGCACTCGCCTCGTCCTGGATCATCAGTCTCAGTCCGTGACCAGCCGGCCGACCAGACGCATTACGCTCCCACCCACGCGCATGCTCAGTCCCAACAAAAAGAATTCCTCCTGAGCGACAATTGGTTCGTTCACGAAGAAACTAAAACAGGTGACCTCGGCGTGCCAATGTCGCCGCCCTCGCCATCTCAACGTCGCACTCCGAACTTTTCTCGTCCGTCGCCTGTAGGCTCGCCTGAACCTGATCGCGGAGCACGGTTCTCACCTCTGCTGTCACCACTGCCTGCCAACCACCAAGCTCAATTCATGCCTGAACCTCTTCGCATGAACCCTCCTACGCCGCCAAACGATGAGAGCCCGCTTCAAGAGCAACGTAAGTACCAAATTTTTCTTGATATGTCATGCCTTGTGACAAGTGCAATCTTGTCATGATGTGCACAACCTACTGATAGGATCAATGGCTGATATTTATAGTTCTTCACGCAGATCTGCAACACAACCCGCGCCATGACAGCTTCCAAGAGCCAACCCACAAGCCCTACGACAGCTACCCAATGCTAGATGACGACGAGACATCCACTATCGTAGGCCATGAAGAGCGTCAGCCTCTAAACGATGTGGCCGTCAATCGCTCTCACACCAACGCATCGGCACAGTCCAGTCAGTTTGCAGGCTCGAGCGTCTACTCCGAGTCAGCTCCCAGCCTCCGAACCGCGAACCACATGCACCAGAGATCCATTCCGAACTTCGAAGAGAACCTGCAGGTCAAGTCTGTAGGAACCCCGAAGAAGCGCCAGTACGGCGACCTAGCATCTGCAATGGCTGCACGCGGCATCGCTCCTCAGGACTCGTTCTCGCCCCGTGCGAACGACCAGCCACCTTCGCCGCCCAAACACTCGGCCTATGCGCGTGTTGTTTCGCGTACAGGCGCCGATATCGCAGACGAGACCTTGTATGTCCCCGAGAACACCAGCCGTAGACGTTATGTCAGTGGCAAGGCCGCCGAGGAAGGCATGGCTGGTGGAAGATGGTGAGCAGAAGTGACGACGGCCGGGAGAGGCCTCGCGCAACCGAAAATGACCACAGGACGTGTTTACGGTCAGATGGAAAATTCAATGACATAAGTACACGAGGGCGTCCAAGGACTTTTCGGATTTGAACTGATGGATTTCCTTATTTTCAGCGGCGGCGTTCGTTCGGGAGCATTTCTTTATGGTTTGGGAATGTAGGTCATTTCACGTAGAGTCTGCCTTGGTATACGAGTGACTCGGCTGCGAGGGAGTGTAGCTAGCTTTTAGTTCGATAAAATGAACATTCAACTCCGTACAAACCATCGGCATTTCCCATGATGCGATCAATAACATCGACTGCACCACTTGGCAAGTACAAGAATCAGCCATCTCTTCTAGAGAACTTCATCGCCTAGAGGGAAACAAAGCGCTGCAATCTCACCGTAAATGGTTTTCGATGATCGTCGTCATCAAAATCAGATAAGGCCGAAGTCGCGGCAGAAGTCTTATCCGGGTGAAACATTGTCCTGCATACGCGGACAAAATCATACGGAACTCGGGTCTGAGCCCTACATCTCATGTAAAATCATCATGAGCTAGAACGCAAAAGGTGCTGCTATGTGAGGATCAGCACCAATCGCGCACGGTAGCTAGCTGGTCTCGCACGCGGCTTCCAATCCGCGCCACACCCATGCCCTACTTGCAACCACGCGGCATGGCACGAGTTACAACACGGCCCTTGAGTGCGACGAACACACCTGACCGAGCGCCTACAAGCCCTACTTTTCAGACAAGCTTGCCCGTTTTTGTAACGAACACAGCGAGGAATGAGCACGATTGCCGCGCGTAGCAAGCCATGCGAGTATGTCAGGCTGTGCCGTCGCTAATATAGTTTTTCTGTATAAAGATGCCGTTCAATACTCGTGTAGGCAGAAGCTACACCACTCCCTCTTCACAGCATTTCAGTCATATCAACAAACATGAAGCAATCCTTCATTCTCACTGGCGCATCTGTGGCCTCTGCTAGCAGCCTGTCCAGCATCTGCAACGTTGACTACATCAAACAAACCCTCCCTACGGACAATACTGCGCTTCAAGGCCTGGTGTATGGTGACGTGACCGCAAACAGCGTCTACAATTCCTCCGTCGAAGCAGGCAACAACTATCCTGCCGCCAATGGTCGCAACTTCTGCAACGTAACCGTCGCCTATAAGCATGATGGCAAGAACGACGCGGTAAGACTGGCGGATCTACAATGAACAATGATTGTATCATACTGACAAACTCGCTACCAGATCAATGTGTGGTACTACTTTCCGGAGCCTGCTCAATACAAGGGCCGTTTCCTCGCTACGGGCGGCGGAGGCTTTGCCATCAATTCTGGTGCGTCTGGCCTCGCAGGCGGACTCGTCTACGGAGCCGCTGCTGGTTGCACCGACGGCGGCATGGGCTGGGAAGGTCAGCTCAATGATGTCGTTCTCAAAGCCAATGGTAGCCTGGACTACGACATGATCAACAACTTCGGATACCTTTCCATCCATGAGATGACCGAGCTGGGAAAAGCCATGAGCAAGAACATATACAACGCTTCCAGCCTCTACTCTTACTACCAAGGGTGTTCTGAAGGAGGAAGAGAAGGCTGGTCCCAGGTGCAGCGCTATGCCGATCAATTCGATGGTGCAGCGATTGGCGCGCCAGCCTTCCGCCAGTCTCACCAGCAACCGAATCACGACTGGCCGCAGATTTACGAGCAATCGATTGGCTACGCTCCCAACTCTTGCGCTCTCGAGAAGATCGTGAATGAGACATTGGCTGCTTGCGATGCGATGGACGGCAAAGTTGACGGTATTGTCGCCCGCTCCGATCTATGCAGTCTGCACTGGGATCCGAAGAAAGTTATCGGCAAAACCTACTCCTGCTCTGCCTCCACTGCTTTCAACCCGATCACAGGTGGACAAGGCGCTACCACTCCAGCTGCAAATGGCACCGTCAATGAACAAGATGTCGCTGTCTTCCTTGCTGTACAGAACGGACCCTACGACAGCAAGTCCCGTCACCTCTACGTGGGTTTCCAACCAGGAACAGACACTTCCTCTAACGCAGCAGGCACCTACTCGAACACGACTGGAAAGTATGAGATTGCAGCTATTACCGACATCGGCGCCGAATGGATCACCGAGCTCCTCCAAGAAGTGAACAGCACTTCGCTATCTTTGGATGGCGTGACAGTCGACACTCTCCGCGGCTGGATGCTTGAAGGCATGCAGAAGTATGCCGGTACGATGAACACCGTCTGGACCGATCTGCAAGAGTTCAACGAAGCTGGCGGCAAAGTCATCCACTACCACGGCGAAGCCGATAACAGCATCCCGACGCTCTCGTCAGTCATCTACCAGGAACAAGTCCGTCGCGTTATGTACCCGAACGCTAGCTACGAAGACTCTCTCGAGAAGCTGCACGAGTTCTACCGGCTGTACATCATTCCCGGTGCTGCACACTGCTCTCCCAGCGCCGAGAACGGCTCTTTCCCGCAGACAGTCCTCGGATCTGTTATCGAATGGGTTGAGAACAAGGTCGTGCCGACGCAGCTCAACACTACTGTCCTGCAAGGTCCTAACGAAGGAAAGGCGGATAGCATCTGTACATTCCCGTATAGACCTATGTGGAGTGACAACGCAACGGAGCATCAGTGTGTGATGCCGGAGAAGGATGCTCTAGATGCTTGGTTCCCTATCCTAGACTCCCTTCCGCTTAACAGCTACGGAAATGCCTAAGAGAATGTAAGTTATAGAGAAAAGAGAGAGAGAGGAATAGGCTTTAAAAGCCTAGAAGCTAGTCTTATATAAGATGGATATATTCGCTTATATAGTATTCTAGATAGAAATCTATATTCGAGATGAATCCTATAACTTATCTTAGATAGAAGTTTACGTTCTAAGTAGAACTCTATACTTAAAGTAGTTAAGTTAGTAGAAATCTAACTCTCTAGTAGAATCCTACTTCCTTAGTAGATTTCTACTTCTTTAGTAGATTTCTACTCTCTTTAAAGAATTCTACTCTCCTAGTAGATATCTACTCTATAAACTAGTAGAATTATACCTTTCTACTAGAGAAATCTAAGAGTAGAAATCTATAACTTACTCTTAAAAACTTTATTTAGTAGAAGTTAGAGAAAGAAGTAGGAGAATCTCTTTATTTTAGAAACTTTTTAGATATAAGTTATTTATATTTTCTTATATCTAAGGCTAATTAGCCTAGATTCTTTAATTTAAAGAAGAAAATTAGGAAGTTTAAAAAGAGAAGTTAGGGAACTTCTTTATTTTAATATAATAGTAAGCTATACTTAGAAGTAAGCTACTTTTTAATAATTTTTTTTAAAAAGTCGAGATTATATACTAATTAGGTCTAGTATTAAAGATCTTAAAAGACTATATTAAAGTTTAGAGTCTTAAGTTTATATATAGTAAGTTCTAGATTAATTAGTATATATATTAGCTACTTAATTTAAAATTTATATTTTAGTTTTTATTTTTAAACTTTAGCTTCTAATATTTAAAATTTTAATATATTAAGGACTAATAGATAGATTTTAACATTATTTAAATATTTAGAATTATTATATCTTATGTATTAAGATATAATCCTTAAATTTTTAAAATATAGTAAATTAACTTAGTATTATTTCTTTTATAGGGTCTTAAAAGCTCTAAACTATAATATAACTAAACTTAGCTAATATCTTATTAGTATTACTTCCTTTCTCTTTAAATTCCTTCTTCTTTAGCTAACTTATAATTAAACCTATAGAGAAAACTATAATAGCTAATATAGCTAGTATATATACTAATCTAACTCTATAAGTCTAAAAAGTAGCTACTATTTTAGAATCCTCTAATATAACTTTATAATACTTATTATAAGATTCTAAAATTAAGTAAGAATACTATAGGTCTTAGTAGATCTTAATCCCTATTAAAGGGACTTAACTTACTATTTATATTTTTAGAGCTTTAGCTTTAAGAAACTTAATTACTCTCTTTATTTTAATAGAATTAGTTATTAAATTCTATAACTTTTAATACCTTAATCCTATAACTTCTACTATCTTATAACCTACTATATTAGTAGGGGAAGTATACTTTCCCTAGAGGTATACTACTTTTAAGCTTTTCTTTTCCTTTAAAATAGAATTATATACTAATTAGGCCTTATTCTTAAGATCCTAAGAAGCTAGATAAAAATTTAAAGATTGAAATTATTATCTATATTATTTAATTATAAGCTAACTTTATTAGCTAATATATTAGGCTTTAAATTCTAATTCTAACTCTGATTTTTTTTATTAGAAAATTAACTAACTTACTACTTCTTAATTAGCTAAATTATATTTCTACTAAATAAATTTAGAATTACTATTAGAGTAGCTACTTATAATCTTTCGCTATCTTAGGTTATTTTAGCTTATTAACCTTTTTAAAATTAGAGCTAAATTAAAAGTTATTAACTCTTAATAAGGTTAAAGCTAGAATTTCTATAACTTCATCTTAAGTACTTACTAGAATATATTAGTTTATTCTAAAATAGATAGGAAATTAGAGCTTTTTTTAATTACTTCCTCTTAAAACTTTATATTTTTAGCTTAATTAGCTCTAATTAAGATTTATTAGTAATATTTGAAATTACTATAATTTTTTTATTTTAAGTAATATACTTCTAAATTAAGTAGTTAGATTCTTTATAAGTTACTCTATTCTTAAGCTTTATTTATTAGGAATCTAAAAAATATACCTAATTAAGGAGTTATTATTAACTATCCTAAAAAGTAGTATACTTCTAGTATATAGTATAAGTCACTTCCTCTACTAGTAACATATATTATCTCTTAGTAATATGCTAGTAGGAGAAGTATACTATATCTAAGAGTATACTACTTTTTAGAATATTAATTATAACTCCTTAATCAGGTTTATTTTTAAAGCTCTTAAGAAGCCGAATTTAAGATTAGGATATAAAGAATAAAGATCTTAGGATTTGGAGTTTTTAAGCTTAAATTGAATAAGATATAGCTTTTTATAAATTACTTAAGAATTAGTAGTAATTTTAAAATTACTATAGATCTTAAACTAAGCTAAGTCAGTTATCTATTTAAAATCTTTAGTATTAGGTAGATAGCTACTTATATTATAATATCTTTACTTAATATAGAGCTAATTATACCTAATTAGTAAGATATTATAAAAAGTAGTTAAAAAAAAGTAATATAAAAGTACCTAACTTATTCTAGAATATACTAAGAGTACTTTAAAAAGTAATTAGGAGAAAGTTAAAGAAATTTTAGCTTTAACTTTTTAATATTCTTATTAATCTTTATTTAATCTTTATTATAAGCTAAATTAGACTAAAAAATCTAAAATTATTAGTAGCTAAGTTATAAATAATTTAAAATTTATATAATAGAAATATAGCTAGTTTAGAAGTAATAGTTAACTTTTAGAAAGAAAAAAATATAATTTTTAAATAAGAATTTAAGGCCTTATATATAAGCTAATTAGCTATAAGTTAAGTATATATAAATATAATTCTTTGAATTTTAGTCTAGCTTCTTAGGATTCTAAAAGTAAGGTCTAATAAGTATATACTCCTATTCTCAAGGAAAAAAAGCTTAAAAGTAGTATACTTCTAGAAGTAGTTTACTTCTCCTACTAGTAACGTACTAGTAGGGGAAGTAACCCGCCCCCGGAAGTATACTACTTATAAGCTTTTTTTAAGAAAAACTAAGATTATAAGCTTATTAGGCCTAATTTTAAAAATTAAAATTTAGGGTTTTAAGTTTATATATATCAAATTTTCAGCTAATTAGCTTATATATAAGGCCTTAAAACTTAATTCTAAAACTACGTTTTTTTCCTTAAAAATCGACTACTACTTCTAAACTAGGTATATCTCTATTAAAATTTTTAAATTACTTCTAAGATAGCTACTTATAATCTTAAGGTATTTAAGCCTAATTTCGCTTATTAGTCTTTATTATATAAGGGCTAAATAAAGGGTAATAGAAATATTAAAAAGTCGAAGCTCGAATTCCTTCGACTTTCTCCTAGGTACTTTTTAGAACGTACTAGGTATATTATAGAATAGGTAGGAAATCAGAGCCTTTTTTCGACTATTCTTACTTATAACTCCAGACTCTAAGCCTAATTAGCCCTAATAAAGGCTAACTAGTAATACATAAGTAATTATCTAACTACTACTCTAAGTTTTAGGTTACTACCTAGCTTATTTAAGAAGTTATAGTAGTTTTAAAATTAGGCCTAATGAAAATATAACTTTAAAATTACTATATCTCCTTTATTTTAAGTAGTATAACCCTAAAACTTATCATTTAGCTTCTTTATACCCTATTCTTAAATTTAGCTTATTAGGAATTTTAAAAATAGGCTTAATTAAGGGATAATAATCGATATTCCGAAAAGTAGCGTACTTCTGGGAGCAGGTTACTTCCTCTACTAGCACGTTATATCAATAGATAGAATACTTTAGAGACTAGTACTTTATAATTTAGGCTATATCTACTTACTCTATTTACTTATACTCTACTAATAGTATTAATTAATACTATATATCGATTAAGTACTATTCTAATACTCTTTTACTTATACTCTTAGAGGTTATTTATCTTTCTTTTAGAATCTATAAAATTTATAAGATTAATTCCTTTATTAAATCTATATTATAAAGAAATAATTATTATATTAGTAAATCTAATATTAAAATATTAAAGAAAGAAGTAGGCTAGCTAATAAAAACAGATTATAATAATTAAATATCTTAATACTTTAAAAGTAATTCTACTTCTAATTTTAATCTTTAAGAACTAAAACTTAAATTTTAGCTAGATTCTAAATAAAATACTTTTAAAGTAATCTTTTACTAACTTTAATAAAAGCTAGAATATAATAGAATAAAATTTAAGTAGATCTTAGTATATTCTAAGCTTTTAATATATTAAATAGATAGGAAATACTAATTTTTTATTATAGATAGCTAGCTACTCTTTATATTTATAAGCTTAATTCTCTTAATTCTGAATTATTAAGAAAACTAATATAGCTCTATTAATATTATTTATTTACTATATTATATAGCTATAATAGACTTCTAAAAATAATAATAATTATTAAGATTAATAATACTTTTAGTATTTAACTTATTAACTTTTTAATTATTAAGGACTAAATAGGCTTTTATATATATTAAAGCTAGAGTAAGGTAAATTACTTTAAGCTTTTTTATATTAAATTAAGACTTAAAATAAAAGTATCTATTTATTAAATCTAGATATTATTCTATTTATTTCTTAAATCTTTAAAGTAACTTTACTATTTTAAGTAAAGATTAAGCTAGATTTAAATAAGCTATCTAATTTTCTAGTATATTAATCTAAGCTTACTATTTCTATATTTCTATTTCTAAGATAGCTTAGTAAAAAAATTATTATAGAAGCTAATAGAAAAGAATAGAAAAAAAAGAATAAAAGTAAAAAATATATAAATTAGGATTTTAAATAGAGAAAAAGAAGAAAATAAATATCTAATTAACTTATAAAAAAGTAGTTTTTAAAAAGGATTTTGATCTTAGCTTTATAATATTAATCTTAGTTACTTAGCTAACTTATTATTTTTTATTAACTTACTTAAAGAAACTTTTTACTTTAAGAAAATAAACTAAGTAAACTTAGAGAGAGAAGTTAGAGAACCTCCTTTTTTAAAAGCTTACTAATTTTTTCTATATTTTAATTAATATAAATATTCCCTAACTTTTAAAGCTAATTAGCTTAAACTAATAATTTACTCTTAAAGCTATTTATAAAAGTCTTAGAGTAATAAAGTAGGAAACCTCTATAGTATAATAAAATTTATAATTATCCCTCTTTACTTAGATATATAAATATTCTCTAACTTTAAAAGCTAATTAGCCTAAATTAATTCTTTAATTTAAAAATTAGATTAAGTAGACTTTTAGAAGAAAGTAGAGAACCTCTTTATCTTATTATATCCTCCTTAATTTTTCCTTTATTTAGATATATAAATATTCTCTAATATTAAAAGCTAATTAGCTTATATAAATACTAGCGTATTAGTAGAGAAAGTAAACTATACTTAAAGATAAGCTATCTTATAGAATAGTTCCTAGAATTTAGAGAGTTTTAGTTTAGAAAAAATAGAGTTATAGTAGTTTTAAAATTACCTCCTAATTATTAGTAATTTTAAAATTACTATAACTCTTAGTCTGAACTAGATAACTATCTAGTCTTTTTAACAGTAAGTTAGTTAGAGAATTAGTTATAGATTATTTACTATTAAGCTCTAATTAGGGCTTAATAGGCTAAGTATATAGACTTATAACTAAAGGTAGTTAAAAAAAGCTATATTTTTCTACCTATTTTAAACTATACCTAGGATATTATAAAAAGTACCTAAGAGAAAGTTAAAGGTATTTTAGCTTCGACTTCTTAGTATCTTTATAAGTCTTTATTTAGGCTCTTTATTTAGTTATATAATAAAGACTAATAAGCTAGATTAGGCTAGAATCTCTAAGATTATATATTATTAAGTTATAATTAATTTAAAGTTAATTAGTATAGATATAAGTTAGCTAATTTAGAAGTAACTTAGTAATACTAATTCTTAGAAAAACAATTATCCTTTTAAACTTAAGATTTAAGACTTTATATGTAGGCTAATTAATTTAAAATTAAAAATATATAAACTTCAATTCCTAAATTCTAACTTATTTTTTTTAGGATTTTTAGAATAGAGCCTAATTAGTATATAATATTAAATTTAAGAAAAAAAAAAGCTTAAAAGTAACTTAACTAAAGTTACTTCTAAGTATAGCTTACTTCTCCTAAGTTACTAGTATAACTTATTATATATTAAAGCCTCTATCTAGTCGTTTTAGAATATAAAGTCAAGAAACATTCTTAGCTTATAAAATTATAGCTAATTTTCTATTGATTAAAATATATAGATATTCTCTAATATACTAGTAGAGAAAGCGTACTACTTTTAGAAGTACGCTACTTTTAAGCTTTTTTTCTCAAGATTAGAATTATATACTAATTAGGCCTTCTTTTTAGAATCTTTAGAAGCTAAATTAAGATTTAGAGTATTTGATTTACTATAAATTTAGTCTAAGTTAATTAGCTTATATTTAAGCTATATAATCTAAATTTAAAACACTCTTTCTATTTTAAATATTCGATACCTAACTTTATCTTATTTATCTTAAGTAGTATAAACCTAAATCTTAGAGACTAGCTTTTCTATACTCTATTCTTAAATTTAGCTTCTTAGGAATGTTAAAGATAGGCCTAATTAAGGAGTTAAAATTAATAATCTAATAAGTCGCGTACTTCTAGAGGTAGCGCGCTTCTATTACTAGTACGTTAATATTAAAGACTAATTAAGTTAAATAATTTTATACTTTAAAGCCTCTATTTAGATAATATTATTTTAAAATAATAAGTTAAGGAACTTTTTTTATATAAACAATTCTCCTAATTTTTATATTATCTTAGGTACTTATGTACTTCCTAACTCTAAAGTCTAATAAGCTTAAAAAATAAATTAGTTAGAAAACTTAGATAAGGTTAACTTAGAGTAATAAGAGAACTTATTTAAATATCTTATTACTAATTTATATAATATTATATAAATATTCCTTAAGTTAACTATAAAGCCTAATTAGCTTAGATTTAAATTTCTAATCTTTAAGTTTTATTTAGTTATTCTAGAAAAAGAAGTTAGGGAACTTCTTTATCTAATTTAGTTCTCCTTAATTTTCTACTAATTTAGGTATATAAGTATTCTCTAATATTTAAGGTTAATAAGCTTAAATTAAGCCTTTTATCTTAAAGCCTCTATTTAGTAGTATTAAGCTTAGAAGTTAGGAAATCTCTCTACTCTATAGATTTTTCCTAAATTTATAGATAATTTAGAGCTATTAAGATTCTCTAAGTTTAACTTCTAAGTAGCTTAATCTTAAAATCTAAAATTTATTCTCTCTTTATTTTTTTAAAAAAACTACTTAAAGCTTAGTTAGAGAACTTCTCTATTCCTAAGTTAGTTATTTTTATAGATATTTAAGCGCCTCTAAGGTTCCCTAAATTTAATTACTAAGTAGCTTAACTTCCTTAAAATCATACTATGATTCGAACCCTAGACCTTCAAATATTTGTAATAGAGTAGTCTAGGCGTAAGTAAATTTTCCTACTGAAATGTTTAGTCTTCTTCTTTCGAACATCTAAGACAACTACCTTCGCCGCAACCTGCTGTTACTCGACTCTAAATGATCCTTACAACTTATGACTGCGCCTATGAATTCTACCCATCTACTACATCTATAATGCTTTTGCTAGGCGCAAGTATCTGCTTGCAGTCCACCTCCTTAGCGATTTGCCAACGATGATAAAGAAAAGCGCGAATACTGTGACTGCGAAACTCAAAGCGCCTACACAGATGAATGTGTCTTGCTGGCCCATACTTGTGATCCAGGGCTGGATGCCCCATGTGATTCCAAAGCCAACGAGGTTCCTGATTAGGATGATAGTTGTGACGACCTGTGTGTCAAGCAACGGGTAGCAGTCGAGGATATATGACATTGTAACAGCGCCTGCGACCGAGAGACCGAATCCGACAAGTGCCATACCAATGATCGGCACAATCCAGTGAAGACCGTAAGCTGAGGTGACACCATATATCATCAGGCCTGCTGGCAGTATGATAGCGCTAGGCATAAAGGCCCAAAGTCGGTACTCAGGCTCCCGGAAGCCACGGTTACGCTTGGTAAGGAAAAGAGTGAACCAATCGTTCAAGGGGCCAGAGAAGTACGCTCCAACGAGTGATCCGATCATAGGGCTGATCCAGATAAGGCCGAGTTTATCCCAGGTGAAAAGGTAGGGAGGTGCTGAGAAGATGTTTGCAGTA
This sequence comes from Cladosporium oxysporum, assembly GCA_035771495.1. NCBI lineage: Eukaryota > Fungi > Ascomycota > Dothideomycetes > Cladosporiales > Cladosporiaceae > Cladosporium > Cladosporium oxysporum. The sequence continues at coordinate 1,612,114 of JAWNKS010000004.1, forward strand.
GTAGTAGCCATTACAGACAACCAGCTGACACAAGTGCCATAGTTGATGCCACACTGCGCAGAATGTCAGCGAGACCCTACAGACTGGACATCAAGTCAGACTTACCCATACAACAGCTGGCAAGCTGAAGACCTTCAGAGGCCGCCACATCTGGCTTACAATCTCTGCCCACGGCTCTGGGTATAGCTTGAAGATGCGAAGCTGGATAGTGAAGCCGACAGCATCAAACACATCACCTGCTTTAGGTCCGTGACTCATCTCTCTGTTCAGATCCGAGTCTTCAGTAGCATTTTGCTTGTCGCCTTTCTTTTCATCCGTAATGATATAAGAGCTAGGAGTCGCTGGCCGCTCAGCATCTTCATTGTTGGTCTGGCCTTCGATAGCATCCGCGGATCGGATGAATCGAGACTCCTCAAAGGTGAAGTAGAACAAGATCACGAGAGCTCCGTTGAAAATAGCTCCCCACCAATATATCCATCTCCATCCTTGATTGACTGCCATGAACCCAGCACAGAGTGGACCGATAAAGCTGCCGAAAGCAAGTCCAAAGACATATGTGCCGAGTTTAGATCCCCGCTCGTGTGCAAACCAAACATCAGCTATTGAGATAGCTACAAGGGCCTCGAAGGGTGCTGCGCCGAAACCGAGGAGTACGTGTGCGCCATAGAAGTCTCCGACATTTTTCGAAACGCCCATCCAGATCTGAGATATGAATACGATGACCAACGAGATGAGGTAGATGAAACGGCGCCCGAGCTCTGTGCATATGTCAGCTTGTGTCATTTCAGGGAGTCTATCGAGTCTCACTATTGGAGAGAGGTGTTGTGAACATATTGCCTGCTCTGAGCCAGAGGAGCATAAGGGCGGCGCCAATGTTCAAACTGTCGATGGTGGTGTTGTATACAGACAAGAGTTGTAGATAGATCGGAGACTCCCAGTTGGTGACAGCACCCATAACGGCGCTGTAGGCACTGCGGCGACGACTGTCAATCCTGCAGTGCGAGAGATTATGTGGTCAAGGCCATCTTACAACAGGAGGAAGAGGTGGTAGGCCTTGCGCCATCGTGGCCATCGCTACAGAGTATCAGCGTCTTGGATGCGAAAGTCGTCGGTCGTACAGATATACCAGTGGATCAGTTGGGTCTGTTGATGGAATTGGAACGAGCACAATATCGTGGGTCGCAGAGAAGCCATGCTCCCCTTCATGCACCAAGTGGACGGTGCCTGGTACCAAGTCCTCATGGTGATAGTTGCGAGTATCCATAATGATTAAGATTGTGAACAGATGAACGATATGTCAAGTCTACTACTGTATGATTGTGCTAGGTCATACGGGCTGTTTTATCGCATTAGCAAGTCTCGCTACTGAGGGGTTGTGATGTCGTGAGCTGATCTAGCTGAAGTGCCGGTTGATCGTCTACGTGTGAACGAGGCGAGGTTATCATACTCCTATCTCTCTCATCCAAGACCCGCGAATTAGCGTGTAGGAGAAGGTTTGCGGGGTCTGAAGATCTTAGGGGAGCCTCGTTCAACCAGCCCATCAGCAAGAGCACACCAAGCAAGACAAAGTGAGTTGAGGTGCGCTGCGTCTTGCGACCAGCCCAACAGCCCTGCAGATAGGAGGTAGCGTGGAAAGCTGTGAACATGTGGAGATATCTCCACGACCTTGAGTTTCGCTCGAATAATGGCGGCATTTGTAAGCTCCTTGAACAGGAAGTTACAAGAAGTCCAGAGCATCCATTGGACAACACTTCCCTATGATACTGTATCGGATCGACAAATACACATAACATTCGGGTTCCGCGGCTTGGGCGCAAAGGATTCCGCATCTCCACATGGTGTTTCCACTAGTTCGTAACGGGTGCGAAACCGCGTTTTAGCTTCTGATATCTCTCTATCTGCTTGTACAGCGCGCCCTCTTTGTTTGTACTTGCTCCGTTGACAGACATTGATACGAGCAGAGCAAGACGCGTGACAGTCCAAGAAAGGGCACGGAATGCTTCGGCTATCTCATCACTGTGGCAAGTCATTTCGGCATTTTGTGGATGAGGGTCTTGGTTCATAAGGGTGGGGGGAAGTCTTAAGTATCGCCTGATGCTTCTTGACGCGCTTTCGTACATCTTCATTCTATCTCCGAATCTGACACGATGCATCTACTCGCCAAGTCCTACCTTGAGATTGCTCAAGGCAAGCGAGAACAAAGACAGAAACGCATTCCAAAAGCCTGGCTTCTGTCACAAGACCAATTGCGATCCCGCGATCTCCTCAGCTTGCCTGAACGTTGCGGCATCCTCACTGAGCGTGAGTTCCATATCACGCAGACACACGATGCCGTCGATATTGCCAATGAAATTGCAAGCGGCAAGCTCTCTGCAAAAGAAGTGGCTGTCGCTTTCTGTAAACGCGCCGCAATTGCTCAGCAAGTGGTAAATTTCAAACTTTCTCAGAGTGTAGCACAGTTTTCTGACCAGGCTAGACCAACTGCTTAACGGAAATCTTCTTCGACGATGCAATCCGTCGCGCGGAAGAGCTAGATGCTGAGCAAGCATCCAACCCAAATGTTCCGCTACGTCCGCTTCACGGTGTACCAATATCGTTGAAGGATAGCCACAAGGTTCCTGGGTACGACTCGACAGTCGGGTTAATTTGCTTTGCAAACAAGCCCGACGAGGTTTACTCTCCTCTGGCCCAGCAACTTTTGGACCTAGGTGCAGTCTTGTATTGCAAAACCAACGTGCCACAGACAATGATGACTGCGGACTCTGACAACAATGTTTTCGGCCGTACGCTCAACCCTGCTAATATCAATCTCACCGCTGGAGGATCTTCTGGCGGTGAAGGCGCCCTCATTGCCATGCGTGGTAGTGTCCTCGGCGTTGGCACTGATGTCGCTGGCAGTATACGCATCCCTAGTCTTTGCAATGGAATTTACGGTCTACGCCCAACCGTAGGAATGGTGCCGATGGCGGATCAAAGAGACGTTGTTGCGCCAGGTACGGACGGTGTTATGCCAGTTGCTGGACCCATGGCCGTTTCCCTCCGATCATGTGATCTCTTCATGAAGGCGTTGAACACTTCGGAGGCGTGGAAGTACGATGATTCTTGCTTACATCTGAATCGATGGGACACCCGCCTCAAGCATACTAACCTCCGTATTGGTGTCGCCCACAATGATGGTATTTATACGCCCTGGCCTCCGGTCAGAAGGGCGATGGAAGAGGCTGCGTCCACATTGCGCGCTTCAGGTATTGAGCTTGTTGAGCTGGCCATGCCTGATATTTGCGAAGCAGTATCGGTGACATACCGAATGTACTCGGTAGATGGCTGTGAGGTGAGTTCGATCGATCGTATTACGGAGCCGACGTTCACTGACACTCATTGAAGTTCATTCAAGATTTGATCAAGCAGGGCGGAGAGCCAGAAGTGGAATCTGTAAGACGCACCAATCTTGCAAGTATTCCAAGCGCCACACTGCAAGAATACTTCGAATTGAACGCTGCGAGAATTCGTGTGAAGGCTGCATTCCAACAATTCTGGCTCCAGCATCGCCTGGACGCTCTTCTCTATCCACCTGCGCCGACAACAGCAACGCCTCTGGATGAGTGGAAATGCGTCACATACACCATGTTGTGGAACCTCCTCGACTATCCCGCTGTTATTATACCAGCTGGCAAAGTCTGCGATTCTGACAGTGTAGATGGTATCGAGAACGCCGCCTTCGGGCCTGAGGACAAACAAAATTACAGCTTATGTGAGTTCCTCAGTCGAAATTCTCTTACCCATCTAGCGGAATCATGCTGATAGAATTTGATAGACACCGGTCCCGAAGAATTCCGTGACGCACCGCTTGCTGTACAGTTGGTGGGTATGCATCAAGAGGATGATCAACTCATGGCCATCGCAAAGGTCGTTGATGAAGCTATGAATGCGCCACAAGAGCCTGCTAAGCTCTAACATGACTTGACGAGCTCTCCTGTGAGTTCTGGACAATTATATCACTTAGCATGACGCCACGCCGGCCGACTTCCAGCGGAACACTTCTTACGGTACTTTCGAGTATCAGCGAAGAAGTATTTGATGTCCCGGCAAAGCGTAGCTGGCTAACGCTCTTACCAACTCATAACTGTGGTCTACTTGGCTCTCTCCCAGGGAAATTCGTCAGCTTATACGCATCGATGATAATCTTCCCTTCGTGCATCGTCAAGACCCCGATCGCAAAAACATAATTCAACCACTCGTATGGACCCTCGCTCGTCTCAAACTGGAGCCTCGTGAACCAATCTGCCTGGTCTTGCGTGACGTCGGTTGGAGGCGGAGCACCCTTCGAGCTTATCGTTGGCTCTGGTTGGTAGATTCCCTTAGATCGCACGTAGACGTGATAGCCATCATTGGTCTTCAGCGTGTAACGCGCGTCCAGCTTCATGAACTAAGATTCGGTCAGATGAGTGTGACGACTTTATTGCTCGCTTGCAACCAATTGGCATACACTTTCGTCAGGCAGAGATGTGGCCCAGTCCGCCCCACTAGCGTTGACGATGATACCGGCAATTTTTGGGCCCGAGACAGATCCACCATTGATTGGAAGGATGACTCTGGATTGTGCAGAAGACGCGGGTTTGCCAACTACTTGCTCGTCTGGTGACATGGTGCATTCTAACCGATAGATGAAGTCCAACGACGGAAGACGCATGGGCGGAAGCTTGGGCATGTAGGCATTTCCAGGCGAGGGTGCGGACTGCATGATGAGATGAGGCGCAAATTGTGAAGGTGAGGATCAGAAATTCGACTCGTCGCCTTGGCTGGAGCAGCCAGCTGTTTTATATGCGAGCTCGCAGCAGACCAACTCGATACAGATAGTCGAAGCGACTCGATCGCAGCCTCGATTAGAGTTGCACTACTGTGGACCTACATTACGTTAGTCCCCTCCCCGCTCCAGCTTACGCCGCCACGACATCCCCCCCGACCCTTAACCACCTCAAGGCAGTGCATTCGTATGGAGCTGCAAAGTATCCACTAGGATATCGCCTCTTTTATGCTGCTGGAATAAAGTGTGACATGCTTCCCACTTTCTCCATAACACCGCGCGGTTTCGTCCCCGTTGCCCAAAAACAGAGTTGTCTGCCATGTTAGTCGTGCTTCCTAAGGGCATATACCATACAACAAGATGCCAATATTACCTCACTCTAGGTCGCCGCAAGAAGAAGAAATGTGACGGCAATCGACCGAAGTGCGGTCTCTGTCGGGACAGCTATGGGCGCGATGAATGCATATGGCCCACCGCACGCCGCGCACGCAAAACAAGCGACGAATCGACAGAGAGCTCTTCATATAGCCCGCCTGCCCGCGAGATATTGCTACCTGATGAGCTTCTGAGAGCTATACCGTAATTGTATACTATACTCGCCTGAGAAATGTCCAGCTGACCTTTTCCGCTAGCCACGTAGATCCCGCCGCCATCGTGGAAGCATCACACATATTCCAGAGCAGGGTGTTGTGTAACAATCCTGATTACAAAGGATTAGTGAGTCAGGGCATCTTTTTCCAGATCCGGCGCTCTTTGAACTAACTGTATAGGTCATGACCCTTGCGCTACCGTTAGCAGCACGCCACGAACCTCTCATGCACGCCTGGATATCCAGCACTTTACTTTTCATGTCTGGAAATGGTGATTCATCACAGATGCGAGAGGAGTCAGTGATACACTACAATCACGCAGTCAGAGAACTGCAAACATCCGTGCTCGAAGGCGATCTCAGCGACGAGTGGAAACGAGCGACTGTAATGCTCTGCCATGCCATTGAACTTCTGCAGCCAATCCCATCCCCCCAGCTGGCTCGCTCGCATCTTGTGGCCGCTCACCATATGTTTCAAGCGACAATTGGGCAGCCCGGCGTGCCACACGGCGATCACGACGGACTCCTCTTTGAAGCGTACATCATCCGAACCACTACGAACTGCCTATTCCAGCAAGACATCCACAGGCAACTGCCGTACAACTACGTAGAAATCCTTTCCACAATGCATGCCGATTCGCTGAAACGTAGGTCTCTCGATATGAGCCCACTTAATTGCCCCTGGCTGAGTAATTTTGGCCCCGAAATGATGGACATGGCTTTCAAGACATCGTGGATCTATGCTCAGGGGCTATCAGCAGACTCTGCCTGTAGAAAAGCGGTCGAGATTTGGAACAATCTCGACAAAATGGCGGAGTCAAGCGGTGTTCTGCCGGACACTGTTCGAGAAAGCGACTACAAGATCACCCGACGGATTTGGAGTACGGCTTGTCGGGCTTTGCTGTGGCCGCTCGTGCCTGCAGAAGGCTCTCCACATGCAAGCCCTGACCACGAAGCAATAATCTCATTTGGGCTACGAGATATGGGAGCGATGCCACAGGCATGGGCTGACGACATGACTATGTTTTGGCCTCTCGTCATACTCGCAGCCCTCTCGCGCAGCTTCAACAATCAGAGTATCGCCTCGGAAATGGTGACCAGGTTCCGCACACCCGTGTCAAAGCACACTGTGGATTATGTCAGGTCATTCCTGACCGAGGCCTGGGGAGCGACAGACAAGACAGCACCTTTCAAAGACAGCGAGACTCTTAGGTCCATTCTGCTCTGAGCTCGACTACGACAAGCCTTACACTCCTTGACCTGCCAAGTCCGCTAGTCGTATCTGAAGCCATGCCAGGTACCCTGCAAACAGTCCAACATGTTTCCATCGACCACAGAAGCTCTCAAGAGCACGATACCTTTCCTCCAGATAAAGTTCCCTGGATTCTTCGCTGCCTTGAACCAATTCCACGCCTGCCATGTAGGAAACTTTGCTCATGCAGACGGGACACAAGTATGGTGGCTGTCGTACATCCTCGGCCACTCCGGCGGTACTCTGCATAAGACATGCATAGTAGATGCAGTGGCCCATGCCAAAACAGTGGCCCAGTTCATGAGCAACGGTCCGCGCGAGACGGGAAAACCACAGGCCTTGCAAGGACTTTGGCGTATTTTCTTGTACTGCCAGGGACGCTGCATCCACAGCTGCTCGCAATGCAGACGGCGATCTGTCGGGCACCACGCGTGTCGAGTTGTGTATGTCCTGCTCGGCACAGAGCTTAGCTACATGATCCCGACAGTGCGACGCAGGCCACATGTGCGCGCGGTCAAGATCAATCTTGACATCGAGCTCTGGTCGGTAACGTGCTGTGGACACAACGCAGACACGACTTCCACCGTACGCCCGACCACAGCAAAAGTCGTCCTCTTCATCCTCGTACAGATCATGGTCCATTAGCAGCACAATCGCGTATGCATCTTTCGGCAACATGGCAATCGCGGCATCGAGTATATCTTCGAGACTCAGCTGGCCGCCAAACACGCCATCGGGAGAAGGCCGGGCTCTAATCCGCGTCGTGTTTCCATCGGCGGTGGCGAGGCCAACATATTGCTGCTGTGGCAATTTCTTAGAGGCTTTCGACTTCGCCTTCCACGGCACGAACTGGAGGCCGTCGGAGAACAGTTTGGTCTCAAACCCGTGGTAAAAAGCACCAAGATAGTCGACAAAGTCTGCGGCTGCAAGCTTCGGTGTTGTCTCAGCAACAGGAGCTTGCTTCTTCGATTCTTTCCCTTCGCTCAAGTCCGGCCTCAGCCAAGCCTGCATCATCTCGACCTCCTTCGTAATCTCAGGCACATCTACCACATAGAGAGTCTTCCGGACCGCAGTGGGTTTGTTTCGATGCTTTTCCTGATACCAGCTTTTGAATGACTGCGGCTCGGCCTCGGGATCCCAGCCTAGATCGTCCCAAGGCAGTACGAGCGGCCCTGGAAAGGTCGAAAGCTGGCCATCAGTGATCTGGGCATTGGTTCTGCTGGTTTGCGTGCCTCTCTTCGTTGTTGCGGCATTTCGTTTCGCTGAGGACAGCCACGTGAAGCCAGCTTCGGCCGCGTAGGCGGAGGGCTCCAGCTGCAGGGATGCATGTGGACAGCTGACAGTGTTTGACTTGGATTTCGGCATTGCTGGCTCAAGAAAATTCGAGCTGTATTATAATGTTAATTATATTCGGAGTCGAATAACGTTCGTTTTCGAAAGCGCTAAACGTCTTGTTTTAAAATCAGGCTGCAGCCTGGGCAGATCTTGCCAAGGAATTCATTCCTAGCTACGGCAACTATTGCAAGCGAACATTTGGCCACAATATACCCGTCAGCTTCATCTGTATGCTAAGGGATTTCGGTCGTAAGAAATGTTCATGGCATGTATACTATACTACAGTAGCTTTGCGCTCTTCTAATCGACTGTCATACATTTGTCGTAAAATCACCAACGATCGTCGTCGTCGGCAACATCAAAAGCATCCATAGACTCCACGGCAGGCGCAGCCGGCTCGCTCACGTCCATCTTGTAGTCTTCCTGCGCTTCGGTTCCACTAGCTCCGTTGGTGATCGTGATTGGAGGGTTGGGCTGCCAGCTCAGATCCACTTGACCGATATGCGGAATGCCAGATGAGGCACCGGCAGCGGCCATGAAGTTCTCCGCCCTGTAGCGCTCTTCAAATGCAAGCAAAGCTGCGTCAGATCGCTCCGGATGTTTTGAAAGCTCGGCGTGCTCCAGGTTGTTGCTCAGCAAGAGGTACTGCCTGAGCGCCTCATCGTGTTGGTCGTAAGTGCCGCTAGGGAACACAATTGAAACGGTCCTCGGACGGTTATCGAGACGCTTGACGGCGCCGCCGCGCATACCGCCTCGGAAGCCGGGATTGTAGCCTCTGCCTCTGTAGCCGCCACGGCCGCGGAAGCCGCCTCTGCCACGGTATCCAGGAGCACCTGACCAACCGTTGGAACTGTTTTCGGGATCAATGCCCAAGCTGTGCGCCTCTGCTTCGAGCTTTGCAAGTTGTTCTTGCAGTCCTTTGGGGTCGTCCTGGGCAGCACCACCGTTTGCACTGGGTGCTGGCACAGCTGGAGTGGCTAATTTGCCACCTTTCTTTGCTAGCATCTCTGCCAGCTTCTTCTTCTCTGCCTCCATGGCCTTGATCTTGGCGTCGACGTCGAGCCTCTGCCTCTCTGTCTCAGCTCGCTGCTTAAGTTGCTCCTCGTGCTTGCGCTGTGCCTCCTCTTGACGTTTCGCGAATTCCTCGGGATCAATCTGTGGTTCCTGTTCTTTCATCTCAACATCGCCCTCACCAGTCGGCTTGATCGGCCCGTCGGATTTATGCCAGTAGACCTTGACAAATCTGTTGTCAAAAATGACCTTTGGGCTGTCGTAGGCAGCCTTGGCTGAGTCGTAAGAGTCGTACTTTACAGTGGCCAGTCGTTTGTAGGGCTGCAGGCCAACCTCCTCAATATTGCCGAACTCGTTGAAGAAGTCGCGGACAATCTGTTCGTCAAACTTGTCCTCCGGGATCTGTTCAACGACAATCGTGGTATTTGATCGGTCAAAGTTCTGGCCTTGGATGGATATGTCTGCACGTCTTCCTCCTCCTCGGAAATTGCCACCGCGACCGCGACCACGCCCTCTTCCTCCACCACGGCCAGAGTCGTTGAATTGGTCCATAGGTGGGAATCCTGGCAAAGCAGAGTTTGACGGGTCGTACTGGTCGGCAGATGGCGCCACAACAGCGTCCTCTCCGTGTTCGTATGGGCATGATGCGCCTCTTGCGCAGAAGCCTTTCCTGTCGTAGTCGAAGCAGCGGCGGCCAGTCTTCTTTTGTGCGGGAGGTGCTCCTGGCATGGCAGGCATGCCCGGCATACCCTGCATGCCCATAGCCTGCTGCATAGCCAAGAACATGGACATAGGGTCGTTGGGATCGTACGCCGGCATTCCTGGCGGTGGTGCGGGCATTTGTGCGACCTGTGGCATTGCGGCCATAGGAGGTGCCTGCCATTGTTGCTGCTGGTGCATGGGCTGCTGTTGTGCGAAGCGGCCTCCACGACCATCGAATCCACCACGACCCTCAAAGCCACCGCGTCCGCCGCCACGGCGCATTTGTTTCACTGGCCGGTCGCCGCCCTCGTATGATTGTATGCGCCCCGTCTGTGCGCCATCGTCGTCGAATGCGCGCTTCCTCGACTCGAAAGCTTGGGGTGCTTGTGGTACAGGCGCAGGTGCTGCCCTGGATGGATCATAGGCCTTGGACTGAATGGCAGCAAAGAGGTCGTTCACGAATGCATCGGTGCCGTCCTGTAGGAAGTCCTGGAGGTTTTCAATGCAGTTTGCTCTGAGCACCGGCTCCGGGTCGTCGGTGGTGAGCAATGCGAAAATGTACTCGCATAGAATCTCTTCGTCGACCTCGATGCCTTCGAGCCGCTTCATGACCCATTGCTTGAGCAGCTCCGACTCACTTGCGTCGAATATCATGTTGGCGGTAGATTGCGCCGGAGGGAGGTTGGTTGTGTGCGTCGCAGTTGGAAAGTGTCTGGTAGAGGGTCAGGTTAGGGTAGTTAATTGAAAAGTGAGTTGGTCGCAAGACGACGCGCGACAGTCGTGCTGCGCTGTGGGGAAGCTCGTTCACATGCGCATCGCCCTCACTCCGAATGGCTTGAGCAACGCGTACGCTCTCGTCTAGTACGGCGCGAGATACTTATCACGGACACACGGTGCTGGTAATGCTTCACTCTCTCACATCCGTCTGCGCAACACTATGAAGTCGGTCCATGTAGTGCCACCACTCCTGCGACAACATGGCCGACCTGACCCCAGCGCCTCTGGGCCCGCCTGGCGGCTTCAATTGGGTGTTCCTGGTTGATCTTTTGGTGTGCATGGTACTGGCCTTGTTCTTTCTCTTCTACTTCAATCGCCTCTTCGCCACACTTCTATCCTATGCCATCCGGGCCTGGACATGGCACAAATACCGTGCCTACATCGACATATCCGCCCTACAAATCAGCTTGCTGGGAGGAAGACTGTTCTTCAAGAGTATACGCTACCATGCGCACAATGAGACTGTTCTTGTACATGATGGACATATCACCTGGAGATACTGGCTGCGAAAGGTGCAAGATGCCGAAATATATCAAGAGCTGGAGGACGAGAAACTGCAGAAAGCGCGGTCCGCCAGCACCTCATCGGGAGGAGAGAGCGTCAAAGAGAAATCAAAGTCGCGTAGTCGCAGTATGAGCAAGGTCGAGGCGGGAGGGAAGCCAAAGAAGGAGTTGCCATGTCGTATATCAGTAAAGGTCTCTGGTGTAGAGGCCTTCTTGTACAACCGCAGTCCAGCATACGACATGATCGTCGAAGCTGCCAACCACCATACTGGGCGATCCAAGGAATCAAAAAAATCATCTGGTAACGAAGGAAGCGACCCTACTTCCTCTGGATCTGATGCCAAACCAAAGTCTGAGGACATGAATGAGAAGCCTGACTTGCGCCAGAGCAATACAGCAACCACGCATCGTAGCAACGAGCATGAACAAACGCCACAGATACCGTCTTTCCTCCGATTGTTCCCGATCAAAATCGACTGCAAGAAAGCTGCCGCTGCTGTCGGCAATGAAAACACTACCAGCGTTATCACAGCCAAGTTAGACAACGCCGCCGGAACATTCGACGCTGGCAAAGCAGGATCCCTCGACATCTTCAAGCTCCTGATGAAATTTGAGTTCAAGAACATCAATGTTGCCATGAAACCAAACAGGGACTTCAAGCAGCTTCAACTGGATGCTGCCAAACGCATCCTTCGTGAACGCGAGATCACCGACAAACCTGCCGAGAAGCCTACATTTCATCCGTTCGAGGGTTTCAAAACGCCGTTCGTAGCCATCGCCAAACTGTTTCGTCGCCGCAAGCGTAATCGCGGCTCTATCAGAACAGCTTCCATAACATCAGAAATGCAAGAAGCACCCACAGCTTCAATGCAAGACCCGATCCCTGGACAAGCGCAATGGCATGGACTGATGCGCTATCTTGATGACAACGATGAGGGTAGTAATGAGTGGCAAGACGTCGAGTACGCAAAGGCTTCAACTCTGGTCGATGTCGAGCAAGTTGATATGCGCTTCTACTGGGATATCCCAGGCAAGGTACCAGAGATTGCGGCTGAGCTGAACCGCCCTTACGACGGCGAAGAGGACCACATGAACGGTAGTCCGCCTCCAGATTACGGATTGGACTTCGCTATTCACGGAGGTTTCATCGTTTATGGTCCCTGGGCCGACAGACAGCGCGTGAACCTTCAAAATGTGTTCTTCCCAGCTGCTTGTATGGACGCTGTCCCCGCGAAGCCTCTCAAACCTGGCGCCGATCGTGTTTCGACAATCTTTAAGATCTTCATTTCCATTGAAAAGGATGTCACCCTCCGCATACCCACGCGAGAATCTTCGAAAGACAGCAAGTGGCACGGTCGAGCGAATCGACACAAAGCCGACGACGAACAGGAAGTGTCTGGCGGCAAAGGCAAACACGGTAAGAAACCGAAGCACGGTCGCCGTCGGAAAGGAAAGAAAAGTCCTCCAGCGGATGCGCGTCCATATGCTTGGCTTGACGTCAAAGTCAAAGCTGACTCTACGGTCAATTATGTCATGGATATGTTCTCTCGAACTGATGGATACCGCAACAACCTTGATCTGGATGTGAAAGGAACAGAAATCACAAGCAGTGTTAATCATGGTCTCCTTTGGCGAGCAGGAACACTCAGCATGGAAGCCGATCTTTCTAACCCTGTGACGTGGAACACCTTGCGCGATTGGCCTTTCAAAATCACCTGTGACGATCTTGAGCTTTTCATCCTGCGCGACCACATGTTCTTGATAACAGATCTCGTGAATGACTGGTCATCAGGTCCTCCACCAGACTTCTTCACCTTTGTGCCCTATAAGTACGGCATGGACCTTAATTTCCGAAATTGGACCATGTATCTAAACACCAACGACGCCAACATTGTGAACGACCCAGCCGAGTTCGATAAGAACGAATTCTTGACCCTCGAGGGTCGTGATTTACAAGCTTTGCTCGAAATTCCGCTTGAGTCCTTCCGTCCCAAGGTCAACGACATATCTTTTGATGTTCTTTCTAGGGATATGCGGATGAGGATGTTCAACTCGCCGCGTAATACTTTGAAAACTCTGCTCGCCGACAAACAAGTCGCTGAACTTCCCAAGCTGACCCTCAAGGGATCGTTCTCTGCTAACCAGGAATCTGCACCTGGTCTCTGTGATGTCTTGCGGATGGACCTCGTCGGTTATGGACTTTCGCTCAAGGCGTATGGATTTCTGGTCCGGCATCTCATAAATGTCAAAGAGAACTACTTTGGCGACTACCTTCATTTCAAGACTTTGGAAGAGTTCCAAGATGCGGGCAATGACATCAACGAATCAAACGAGAATACAGCTAGTCTCCCCAAACCGCAAACGGCGAATGAGATGGATGTCATCCTCTGCATCGCTGCTGAGGACGCGACGGTCTTTTTTCCAACCAACCTATACTCAGCCGAGGAATTTGTTCGTGTCGACGTACAGCATGGGGCCATCGATTTGCGGCTCACAAGCTATTACATGGACCTTGCGATCAACTTTTCCCCAATCAACTGCCTGCAAGGCTCTTCTTCAGGCGATGCAGACTCACCAGGAGACACTACTTCGAATACCCAGCTCTATATCCATCACGTTGATCTCAACGGACACCGCGCTTTTGGTTTACCACCCGACGAACCCGCTTACGCTGCTTCATGGACTGTTGATGTCGGTGCAATTACAGGAGAGCTGCAAAGTAGCTTTGTACATGATCTAGCCCTTGCGGCCAAAGCTCTGGCTTTCACATTCCCGGATGGAGAGAATGCTTTGCCGCTCGAGTCACCCAACATCTTCTATGAAGTGACGTTCTTGCAGCTCAGAACTGATACCGTACGTGTCTGGGTGCATGCAGGCAAAGATGCTTTCTTGGTATCAACAGATCCCGTCAGCGTTGACTTCAATGATTGGGCAGACACCAAGTTTTCCGAAAGAGTCAGTGTCCTGGTCCCCAACCTTACGGTCGCGTGTGTCGACGGCAAGAGTGCTTATCGCAATCGAACCCGTAAGCAGCGACGCCATCCTGTTCGAACGTACGCTTTCATCCAAACCAGTGTCGCATTGAACGTGATCGGCCGGAAAATGCATCACGAGGAGGAACTCAAGAAGCAGCAGGCATACCTTCACAACAATGACAAGCGCACTGGCCGCATGCCATTTTTGCAACGAAATATTCCACGACGACCAAGCTTCGAGAGTGTCGAGGAGGCAGACATCTTGCCACCCACGGTGCCTTGTCCAGCATTTCCTGCACCCGTCAATCATGCAGGTCAGCAACAAACTCGGCCTATGTCCATCAAGTCGAACAGGAGCTTTGCGAGTGTCAAGAGGCTGAAGTCGAAATCTTCCTCGGCGTCATTGTCGGCTTCTATACGAGGATCTGGGAATCTGGCAGTGCCGCAGATCTCGCGCTCGCGATCCCGTGGGTCTTCGTCAAGATCGAGATTCAGTTCGTCCTCTGCAGCCTCTTCTCCCGAGAGGAACAGCGCTCTTCCGAGCGACAGTGAGCGTGCGCGATTTGGTCTACCACCTTCAACCATGGCGTTCTCTAGCTCTTTCGCTGAGCCTTACTTTCCACTGGACCTCGTCGAGCCAGATGACTCGAACGTGCCCGATTTCGAAGTTACGGACAGTCGTGAATCCGGTCCGCTGGACGGTCCTCTGTTGGATCTCGATAAAGCAACAGAATCCAGTCAAACCACAATATTGATCCGACTTGTACCAGGTCTCCGGGCCTACATCGAGCCACGAACTGCGCTTGCTGCAGCCACCTTGCTCAAGGTGGTTCAACCCAAGAAGCCTGACGATATCATGGATGCATACCAGATCGACGTCATGAGCACGATCGTTGGCCAACAACAGGAACACAGTGGTGAAGGAAACGTCCTTGAAGTAAAACTCGACGTTCCTTCCGCCCCTCTGCGCATCTGCATGGTGAACAAGAATGATGAGCCTCCTGACGTTGTCGATGTGTCTGTTGAAAACCTCTCATTCATGATGCGGCAGAAGAGAGAACCATCCCGTGAAGGTCGGCAAGAGAAGCTTGCGTTCCATATCATTCTCGACTCATTGGAGGCCTCCGTGCACGAGTCGTTCGACTCACCACCTGATAAAGCAGCCCTCGCTTTGAAAGTAGACGATGCGACAGTCTGGTTCGCACTCGCTGCCATCAAGACTTTCCACGTTTCCGTGAGAGACATAGCTGCGCTCACCAGCAGCGCAAGAGCCACTTATCTGACTGCATTGGCGTCGCGAGTGACACCAGTTGTGTTGGAGTTACAATCAAGCTTCACCGCGCCACTGGAAGCTGCACACAAACGCTTACAAGTGCTCATACATACTTTGACCGAGCACGGAGAGCAGATCGGCGATCCTCCATTCATGTCCCGTATGACATACATCCTGCGAGCCTACCAAGACCACTACCGCAATCAGGAATCCTGGAAAGTCCTCATGCGATTCAGACATACTCTACAGTGTATGCCAAAGGGCGTCCTTTTCGAGCTGGAGACGCACTTCAAGGGTGATCATATTTCATGCCCCAACAACGTCGGTCAGCAAGTGTTGGAATCATGGACCGCATGGCGCAACTGGGACGTCCCCAACATCGGGCGTACAACAGCGTTGCAGATGCTCTTCGGCGAGGATGAAGAGGCACCATTGCATCCACCTAGCGCTAAGGCAACAGCTTTCACCTGGGATACCGAGTCATTACGGATCGCAATCGATGAGGGTGAAAGTGTGAACAGGCTTGTTGTCGAAGACGTCTCTGTTGGCCTGGAAATCTCTCCACCGAAGCTCCCCACTGGTCTGATGCTGGTTGATGAGAACAAACGGACAAAGACCCAGCTTCAGATACATGCAGGATCGATTGGATTTGGGTTTGATTGGAAAGTTGTCGGTATTCTGGAGACTATTGTACCGGAGGTGCAGCGACTGGTAGAAAGCAACAAGCCTTCGCAGAGTCACCGGAGGCCTGCACAAGCGATAGAAGAGGGGTTGACCAGACACGACATTCACGTGATCATCTCAACCGACACTGGAAGCATTCTTCTGCAGACCATCAATCTGCGCCACCAATCACGAGCAGATGGCATGCGTATGTCTCTCGTAGGAACTACCCAAGCTAGCGAGAAGTATGGCGACTGCATGAGCGTTGTTGTTCATGCCGATTCGGCCGTCACGGAGCTTCACGGCACATCTTTGATCTGGGAAACTTTGTTGACTGGCCCAAACATATATGTGGACTACGTGACGCCTGTTGAAGGTGTTGATATCCCGCCAACAGTCACTCTGGCACTCATCTACGGAGAGCTCCAAATTGATGTCCGAGAGCAAGTCCCTGGTATCCTACAAGTCATTGATCACATCGTTAATGATGAGGTTGCTCAAGTCCAACGACTCGTCAAACTCATCCAGTCCGCTGTCCCAGTCGCTCCAAAGGAAGAAGCCGATGCAGCCGCTCCAAAACCGGTCAAGTTCCATGCTGCTGTGCTTGCAGGCAAATTGATGGTAAATTTCTCACTACTGCAAGCACTCAGCTATCGTTTGGAAACTACAACAGCAAGTTTCCGCGTTGCTCCTAGCCTTGTGAAAGAGCAGACGCTCGGGATTGACTTCGACGTGGGTGCACAAAACCATGCCTTTGTCAACCATAGCGGTAATGAAGACCAGGAGCAGGGCCTACTCGAAATTCCTCCGATCAACGGACATGTCGGTCTTGAGCTTACTCCAAAAGAGACACGTCTGTCTGTGGCAACCACCATCAAGCGGATCGAGATTGATGCAGGCACTATTCAGGGCATTGTTACCATCATCAACAAGAAAGAGGTTCAGGATGTGCTGTCTGAGATCAAAGCTGGCGTAGAGGACATCAAGCAAAGCGTGCATGAGATTTTCCCAGAGGACTCTCAAGCTGAGTCAAAGCCCACCATCAGGCCATCGCCCGACAAGCTTCTCGTCTACGACGTGCGATTCGTATTGCTCGGTGTACGTGTATCAGCGAGAACGCCGCATCTCGCAGCACATTCGACCGCGGAGCTGGAGCTTGGCATTGGCCCCCTTCACGCAAAGGCTTCTAACCAGGCCAACATCAATGCTGGAGACCCCTCCCTGTTCCCAGAAGTCAAGGGGAAAGTCGAGGATGTAGGCGCCACGCTCTCGATTCTCGAAGGCCAGACCAGGCGTCAGGTTGGAAACGCACGTCTCGCTGCTGTCCTCGATATTACCCTACACAAAGACGAGAATGGCGTCTTCACACGCGACCTTGCAGTAAGAAGCCCTGGTCTCGAAGTGAATGCTTACCCAGAGACTGCTGCGATCATTGTAGACGTGGCCAACCACATGCAAGACCGCATCAAGGAGCTTGATCTTTCACGAGAAATGGACTACATCCGTCGCTTGCGCGCACAGAGGAAACACCGTCTGGTCAAGACTATCAGTGGTCGTGAGCGGAAGGGCAGTGAAGCCGGCATGCCATTCTCCGCGACGGATCTTCTTGCGATGAGGGTCACTGTCGAGTTCAGTGGCATCCAGGTCGCTTGGCTTGTGGATTCTAGCTATGCACTGAATGCTAAATCAGCAGTACAAGATCTGGTGCTCTCGCTGGCTCGAGTGGAATTCACGACGAGAGGTGGTCACGAGGCGCGCCTGACAATGCAAAACCTGCAGCTGCAGCTTGTACCCAAGAAGGCGGATAAGATCAAGCGCACCCTTAATTCTGCGTTGTTGCCAGAGGTGGGCTTCAGTGTCGGTTACTGGTCGCAGGATAGGAACCGCAGCCTGGCATTCAAAGCGACAGGCAAGCCTCTTGACATCCAACTAGAGTCGAAATTCATCGTTCCTGTCAGTGGCGTGCAGAAGTCGATCGAGTTTGCGTTAGAGAGATTCAGGACAGGGACTGCAAACTGGCAGAGCACTCCGACCATGTCCGGAGCACCGAGAACGAACATCATGGGCAAGAATCACTTTGCGTCTCTTCTTGTTGAAGCCGACTTCGCCGGAGCTCATGTTTACATGCAAGGCTCTGGGCCGAGTGAACCTACCTTGTCAACTATTGCAGCAGCATCACAGGAGAGGTCAAAGCACGGTCGGTACGGACAGTTCTCGCCCGATGGAGGTACACTATCCACCTCATTGAAAGCTCCAGGGATTGCGCTCAAGTTGGAGTACAACGATACTGAGGCTAGGCCACATGTCAGCGGAGAATTGCGAGTTGATGCCTCCAAGAATCTGCTACTGCCCAATGTTGTACCATTGATTCTGGAGGTTTCCAACAGTGTCAAGGAGGTCATGCAGAGTCGCGAGAACAAAGACACACCCACGACTCCCGCAGCACCAGTCGTGAAGAACGACGGCAAGGCTGCCCAGCGCTTCTTCGAGGAGGACTCGCTCGTCAAAGCTGATCCTACAGCAATCTTTGGCAAAACGAAGGTCAATCTCGGACTACGTATCTGCAAACAAGAGTTCGGTTTGACCTGCCAGCCCATTGCAAAGGTCGACGCTGTGGCAGAACTGGAAGATTTCTACTTTACTGTGAACACGCTGGACAGCGAAGATCAAGGCCACTTCTTCGCCATGTCTGCTGTACTCACAAAGCTGAGCACCCGCGTCAAGCATGTCTACTCCCGAGAACCGACTTTCAGCTTCGACATGGACTCCATTGTCATGTCTTTGATGAACAGCAAGCACTTCAGTGGCGTGAACGGCATTTCGGCCATTTTAAAGATCAACCCTACCAAGACATCCATCAACGCGAAGCAGTTGCAAGACCTTCTACTCTTCCGCGAAATATGGCTTCCTCCGGAGATCCGCAATGCACAAGCATCGAACCAGCAGTCACAACAAAGCCAATCAGACGACTATCTAGTTCAGCGGTATCAAGCTGTTGCCGCAGCTGCGGCATTCCCTTGGAACGCTACCATATCGATTGCGGAGCTCGGAGTGGACCTTGACTTGGGCCAGAGCATTGGCAAGTCTTCTTTCACCATATCGAACCTTTGGGCATCGTCGCAGAAGACTTCAAACTGGGAGCAGAATCTCTGCATTGGTATCGATGACATGGCGGCTAACAGTCACGGCAGAATGAGCGGCTTCATTCAACTGAATAAATTTGGAGTGAGGACGTCTATCTGCTGGCCAGAAGAGTCTCAAAAGAGCCACAGGACGCCATTGATCCAGGCGTCTGTTGGCTTCCGCAGACTACGCGCCAAAGCAGCCTTCGACTACCAAGCATTTGCTTTCGGCGACATCGAGGGCTTTGACTTCCTGATGTACAATGTACGCAATCCACGAGCGGAGGACCAGGATCGACTGGTCGCTGTTTTAGACTGCGAGAAAGCCTATGTGTTCTGCACCTCAACCAGCCCTGCACAAGCATTTGGTCTCTATCAAGCTTTCGACCGCCTTATACAGGAAAAGCAGACTGCATTCGAGCAATCGCTCAAGGACATTGAGAAACACTTGCGCCGCGACAGCACTGCAGTGTCTAACCGTCCACCGCCACCCAGAAGAACAACGTCCAAGCTCTTGCGGGCTCAGTCCAGGACGCCGTTCGCGCTGCACACAGACGTGGTGGTGACGGTAGGAGCTATCAGTGTTGGCGCCTTCCCGGGCACTTTCTTTGACAGTCAGATTCTTAAGTTCGAAGCCACGAATATACAAGCTCGCTTCGCCGTCGGACTAGAGAATGGAAGGATTCACAGTGGCTTGGGTATGACGCTTGGTCAATTGCAGGTCGCACTGGGATCTGTCAAGCGTGTCACTGTGCCCAAGACGCTCGGGGACATCACAGTGGACGAGGTGATCAGCAGCGCCGTCAATTCAAAAGGCGGCACCATTCTTCGCGTGCCCAAGGTTGTGGCGTCCATGCAAACGTGGCAGGCGCCGGAGTCGAACAACATCGAATACGTCTTCAAGTCGCTTTTCGAGGGCAAGGTCGACGTGGGATGGAACTTGTCACGCATCAATTTCATCAAAGGCATGTACGTCGCGCACACACGCGCCCTGGCGTCCAGACTCGGCAAGCCGTTGCCAGAGTCCGCTGTCAAGATCACCGCCGGTCCGCAAAAGGACACCGAGGGGTCCGACGCGCCCAAAGATACACTGCAGCCTCCAGGGAGCGAGCTGGAACAGCAGAAGATCACGGCTGAGGTCAACTTGCCACAGTCGAAATACGAGTACAAGCCGCTTGAGCCGCCGATTATCGAGACGCCGCAGCTGCGCGACATGGGCGAGGCGACACCGCCGCTTGAATGGATCGGTCTGCATCGTGACAGGCTGCCGAACGTCACGCATCAAATTATCATTGTGAGTTTGCTGGAAGTGGCAAAGGAGGTGGAAGATGCGTATGGCAGGATTTTGGGTAGCTCTTAGTTGGTTCATGTGTTGTTGTTTGTTTTCTGTTCCACAAAAAATAATGTTTCATTTGTAGCGTTCACAGCGAGGCGTTTCTTCAGAGCTGCAGGGTTGAAGAATGTAGTATTATTACATGGTCTTCCTTACTATACAGCAGTCTGTACATAAATATTGGGTTGGGAATGAAGAAAGCAGGACTGCAGATTGCAGACCGCTACCATCGCGCAGCCCTTGCCGCACTATGCCCTTCCACGATCCCAACCAGCCACTTTCGGTTAATTATCGTCGTTGCTGCCCAGTGCGTGTGGGGTCATGCGAAATCGTTTCGCCACTTCGCTGCTGAGGCTGACAGATTATAGGCTGGGCGAGGGCAGGCGGAGTGTACTGTAGTGAATAGCAGAGAACGGACATTATTTTTAATGGGCAGAGCGGTGCATGTGCGCTGCGGTGATGTGAAGATGAAGACATAGCATGAACACGGACACCGCAGAGGTAGTCACACGGAAGTCACGTGCCGATCGAGAGATCGTAATGTCGCCCCTCCGGCCGCAATTCGCCCAACGAGAGCGTCGAGAGTGCAGCAAGAGAGGCACAGAAGAGTGGGAGGCTCCTGCACGGGCCTCCAACCGAGCAACCCCACCACAGATGCAAAATCCAGTCTCATAACCGCAAAAGCTTCTCCCACTTCACTACCTCGCTCATCCACCGCCAGACCAATCCACAACGCCTTTGACAGGTGCGCCCGCCCATCCCATCCTGCTGCCATCCATCAGCAACTCCTCTGACACTCTTCTACCCAGGCAGGCAACACCACACGGTCACTTAAGTGCTCATCACCGAGTACTTGCAAGCGGGGCATTCATCAGCCTCTAGGACCTCGTCCAGAAAAACCTTTCCCACACACAACCACCCACAAATACCGCCAAGATGGTCAAGTAAGTCGACGCCGTCCACCTGCCGACCGTCTCCCCAGCGTGAGGAGCGCAAGAGACGGCCCAGGTGGCGATGGAGAGATGATGGAAACAGAACACCCGGCTGACAGCAAGCGCCCAACAGCTTCACCGTCGAGGAGATCCGTGAGCTCATGGATATTCCCAAGAATATCCGTAACATGTCCGTTATTGCTCACGTCGATCACGGAAAGTCCACCCTTACCGACTCCCTCGTCCAGCGTGCCGGTATCATTTCCGCCAAGAACGCCGGTTCTGCTCGTTTCACCGACACTCGTGCCGACGAGCAGGAGCGTGGTGTGACCATCAAGTCCACTGCCATCTCCCTTTACGCACAGCTCGAGGACCAGGAGGACCTCAAGGACATCCCCATCCCCACCGAGAAGAACCAGTTCTTGATTAACTTGATCGACTCCCCCGGTCACGTTGATTTCTCTTCCGAGGTTACTGCCGCTCTCCGTGTCACTGACGGTGCCCTCGTCGTCGTCGACACCATCGAGGGTGTCTGCGTTCAGACCGAGACTGTGCTCCGTCAGGCTCTTGGTGAGCGCATCAAGCCCGTCCTTGTCATCAACAAGGTCGACCGTGCTCTTCTCGAGCTCCAGCTCGGCAAGGAGGACCTTTACCAGAACTTCTCGCGTGCCGTTGAGTCCGTCAACGTCGTCATCGCCACCTACTTCGACAAGGTTCTCGGTGATGTCCAGGTCTACCCCGAGAAGGGTACCGTCGCCTTCGGTTCCGGTCTCCACGGCTGGGCCTTCACCATCCGTCAGTTCGCCGTCAAGTACGCCAAGAAGTTCGGTGTCGACCGCAACAAGATGATGGAGCGTCTCTGGGTACGTCTTGAATATCTGATTACAGTATATTTACGATCGAAAGGCTAACAATCATTTCAGGGTGACTCTTTCTTCAACGCCAAGACCAAGAAGTGGACCAAGACCCCCGACGAGGGTGTCGAGCGTGCCTTCAACCAGTTCTGCTTGGACCCCATCTTCAAGATCTTCGACACTGTCATGAAGGGCAAGAAGGAGGCCGCTCACGCTCTCGTTGAGAAGCTCGGCATCAAGCTCGTTGGTGAGGAGAAGGACCTCGAGGGCAAGCCCCTCCTCAAGGTCGTCATGCGCAAGTTCTTGCCTGCCGCCGACGCCCTTCTTGAGATGATGGTTATCCACCTTCCCTCTCCCCAGACCGCCCAGAAGTACCGTGTTGAGACCCTCTACGAGGGTCCCCAGGACGACCCTTCTGCCATCGGTATCCGTGACTGTGACCCCAAGGGTCCCCTCATGGTCTACGTCTCCAAGATGGTTCCCACCTCCGACAAGGGTCGTTTCTACGCCTTCGGTCGTGTCTTCTCCGGTACCGCCAAGTCCGGTATCAAGGTCCGCATTCAGGGCCCTAACTACGTCCCTGGTGGCAAGAGCGACATGTTCCTCAAGAGCATCCAGCGTACCATTCTCATGATGGGTCGTTACACTGACCCCATCGAGGATGTGCCCGCCGGTAACATTCTTGGTCTTGTCGGTATTGACCAGTTCTTGCTCAAGTCTGGTACCCTTACCACCGACGAGACTGCCCACAACATGAAGGTCATGAAGTTCTCCGTCTCCCCCGTCGTGCAGCGCTCCGTCGAGGTCAAGAACGCCAACGATCTTCCCAAGCTCGTCGAAGGTCTTAAGCGTCTCTCCAAGTCCGACCCTTGCGTTCTTACCTACATCACTGAGTCCGGTGAGCACGTCGTTGCTGGTGCCGGTGAGCTCCACCTCGAGATTTGCTTGAAGGATCTCGAGGAGGACCACGCTGGTGTCCCTCTCCGCATCTCCGACCCCGTCGTCCAGTACCGCGAGTCCGTTGCCGAGAAGTCCAGCATGACTGCTCTTTCCAAGTCCCCCAACAAGCACAACCGTATCTACATGATCGCCGAGCCCCTCTCTGAGGAGGTCTCCAAGGACATCGAGGCCGGCAAGATCGCTCCCCGTGACGATCTTAAGGCTCGTGCCCGTATCCTTGCTGACGAGCACGGCTGGGACGTCACTGACGCCCGTAAGATTTGGTGCTTCGGTCCCGACACCAACGGTGCCAACTTGCTCGTTGACCAGACCAAGGCCGTCCAGTACCTCAGCGAAATCAAGGACTCCGTTGTCTCCGGTTTCCAGTGGGCCACCAAGGAGGGTCCCGTTGCCGAGGAGCCCATGCGCTCCGTCCGCTTCAACATCATGGATGTTACCCTTCACGCCGATGCCATCCACCGTGGTGGTGGACAGGTCATCCCCACCGCGCGTCGTGTCCTCTACGCCGCCACCCTTCTCGCCAACCCCGGTCTCCTCGAGCCCGTCTTCTTGGTCGAGATCCAGGTCCCCGAGAACGCCATGGGTGGCATCTACGGTGTCCTCACCCGCCGTCGTGGTCACGTCTTCGAGGAGACCCAGCGTCTGGGCACTCCTCTCTTCTCTGTCAAGGCTTACCTGCCCGTCAACGAGTCCTTCGGTTTCAACGCCGACCTCCGTGCCGCCACCTCTGGCCAGGCTTTCCCCACCATGCTGTTCGACCACTGGCAGATCATGAGCGGTGGTTCCGCCCTCGACCCCACCTCGATGACCGGCAAGATCGTCGAGACCACCCGTGTCCGCAAGGGTCTCAAGCCCGCCGTGCCCGACTACACCAACTACTACGACAAGCTTTAAGCGAGCTGTCGACAGTAGCGAGTATAATGATTGGGGCGGGTCAAAAGTTTCGAGCGCAAGGATGCCACGCTGCTGTTGCTCTTAATCGAGCAATAAGCAGTCTTTCTCTATAGTTGGCAGATAGACCGCCACGTGATGCCATGATTGATACGATCATAAGGGAAGCTAGAAAACAAGACATGAAATGAGAGTGGACGGTTCTTTCCTTTTTACTTACCCTTTCCTGATTCCCTCTTGAGAATTTGTTGCTTTCATGCTTTCCAATCGTTTTGCAGGTGGTGTTGATAGTATTTGAATAAAGTACTTGCATCATCATCACATGGACCATCTAATATGGCGATGTATTTGGTAAACTCAACATGCTATCTCCCATCGGATGCTTGTCTAGCATGCAGTATGAATGACCGATAACAGCGGTGCGAGAATAGTAAACGCGGTGCTATTACCAGCATGTCTCAACTGTCGTGCAGAGTGTAAATGTCGTCAATTGCCAACATTATCACATGCATCACATGACGCTGAAGAAGAGTGGTTGTGGCGTGGCGTGTGACGCTGATGGGTGTCGGTCTCGGACCCTGCAGAGCTCTCTCCACTGCTCCAGTGTGGAACAAAACAGCCAGGAATCGAGCTGCCTAGATCGCAGAGCGGTCTTGTCTTCTGCTCCAGAATAACAACCACCACCGCCAAATATTTGGGCACGCAAGGCGGGAAACTTAACAGGAAGCGCGCAAGAATAACAATCTGGGAAGATGCAATAAGAGCAAAGGACGCAGGAAACTACAGCAGCTGTTGCAGCAATCCGCATGGCCATGCCTACCTCGCATACCATCTCAACTATGGCGGAGCAGAGTGACCCTGGCAATGCTGGAACTGGCTCTGGATTCGGAAGACTCGTTTTGATACTCGCGGGTGTGTCTTCGCTGGTCGCTTGTCTTCTGACAGTTCTGTATGTTTCCCTGTCCGAGCACATGCCTGCCCGCACGCGACTAACCACTCTCTTGCCAGAATCACCCTCTTGCAATGCAAGAATTACCGCAAGCCACTCCTCCAGCGCCATGTCATCCGTATCCTCATGCTGGTCCCCATATTCAGTATCGCCTCTTGGGCCAGTCTGACCTCCCTCCGCGTTGCCTTCTGGATCGACCCTCTGCGCGATGTCTACGAAGCCTTCGTCCTCTACACCTTCTTCCAACTCCTCATTAGCTTCCTCGGCGGAGAGCGCAGCCTTATAATCCTCATGCACGGCCGTGCGCCCGTGGACCACCTCTGGCCACTGGACTACGTGCTACCGAAGGTCGACATCAGCGACCCTCACACGTTCCTGAGCATCAAGAGGGGGATTTTGCAATATGCTTGGATCAAGCCCGCGCTCGCAGTCGCGACATTGATCATGAAAGCGACGGGCACCTTCAAGGAGGGCATTATTGCAGTGGACTCGGGATACATGTGGACGAGCATCATCTACAATGTCAGCATCTGCTGGTCCTTGTATGATCTTGCGCTCTTCTGGGTGTGCATGAGCACTGATTTGGAGCCTTTCAGACCCATGCCGAAATTCTTGGTCATCAAGGGCATCATCTTTGCGTCCTGGTGGCAGGGCTTCCTGTTGTCCATCCTCGTCTGGTTGGGCGCCATTCCGAGCATTGGAGGTGGCTACACGGCCGACAATTTGGCGGCGGCGATCCAAGACGCGCTCATCTGCTTTGAGATGCCGTTCTTTGCTTTCGCGCAATGGTACTCGTTCAGTTGGAAGGATTTCGCGGATGTTACGATTTCGGACGCACGCATGCCGATGCGCTTCGCTTTCAGAGACGCTTTCGGCTCTCGTGATCTGATCGAGGATGCGAAGGAGACGTGGAGCGGCAACAAATACGACTACAGGAACTTTGATGCGACGGACAATGTCATGGCGCACGAAGCCAGCTCGAGCAGAGCTGCGAGGATGCAGGCTGGCATGAGATATGAGAGAGGCGGTCGTGGCAAGTACTGGATTCCCGCTCCGGGCTCAGACGCAAAGCAGCCGCTGCTTAGCAGGTTCGGCGTCGATAGCCATGCGAGAACAATGAGTCCTGGTAACGGCAGGCATCCTAGTAGGTCGTCAAGTCATACCGGTACCAAGGGTTACGGGACGCACGAGGAACCTGAAGAACCTGAGCTGGACTCTGAGGAAGAGAGGCTGTATCAGAACGCCCGCTCCTTGGAATTCGGCGACTGGAACTATCCGGTGATCAACACACATTACGCAACTCGCGAAGACCGTCTTCACGCAGACCCGAGGATGATCTCGACATCGACCAATCGCGCTTTGATCCAGCCAGGTAAAAATAACAAGCAACGGCGCAAGAGTCGCATCCACGACATTCAATCACAAGTCCACCAGCACAACAACCCCAACAACGACAACAGTAGCAATTCCAGCGGCGAAGGGCCAAGCAAAAAGGCCTCGGACAAACTTCAAAAAGCTACCTCCCAACTCCCGGGCGTCGGCAAACTCCTCCGCGAGAACTCCTCAGAGTCCGCAAAGTCCCACTCAAGCCAGCTCGTCGACCTCGTCGTCGAAGACCGCGAAGCCGAGACCATCGAGCGCGTGCGAGCCCGCAAAGAAGGCGGCGCCGGCTGGAACAGCGTCGAGCAGAAGCACTTCATCAAGACATACCCAGACGAGCCAGAGCAGGAAGAAGTCCGCACCGGTTTCAACCCAGACAAGCCGGAAGAAGGCAGCACAGACGCGACGCACACTCTCACCGAGCCTTTCGCGGTGGGAGACAGCGACAGCGATGATCTGGAAGCCGTTGGCGACAAGCCTGGGTTTGACGAAACGGGCCACGAGCAGCCCTGGGAGAACAGGGTTGTCGGCGACAATGGTTCTGGCAGTGGAAGTGGGAAGGGCAAGGGCAAGGAGAGACGCAGTCCGGATATCCCGGAGGAGAAGAATCCTTGGTCGGACTAGGAGATCGTTGTTGTCGTTGTACAAATGTAGTTGGACTCGTGTCTGTTTTTATCGCGTGTTCGTTCGTCTGGGGCTTTAGCGGCGGTGTTTCGAGTCTTCCGTTTTCCCGTTTCAGATCTGGGTTTGATATCGAGACTCTTCCTTAGTTCTTGCTGTAATTGTTCAGATACCACTTTGCACGATGTTTGATCTTTGGCTTATTTCTTGTTTTCTCTTTTCCTTTCTGCGTGGTCGTCGACCAGGTTCGCCAATTGACCAAGGTCATGGTATTGCTCTCAACACCAAAGCAATATGCATGGCCAACAAAGAGCATTTTAATTCTCCAGACACTTGATTGCGTGGCTTCGGAGATGTCTTGTATATTCACATCAGAATGATTTTCCGAGAGCTCCTAGACGCGCGTGTGTATTTTTTGCTGAACAGCGGAGATTCGATGCATTCTGAAAACGACCTCGTCGAGAAGCATTAAAACCAATGCCGCAACAGCACCCAAACACACAGCGACTAGCAGTAGCCATCCATAGTCAGACCCAAGCAAGCGATGCGATATCGAGCCCCAATGGAGGTCTATACGTCTTCTCAAAGAATGTGAAGACAAGGAGAGTGCTCAAGTAGGGTTAGAGTTAGGGTGAGACACATGCACAAATCTTGCGTCAAATTGCAGAGGAAAAGTGTACATAGGTGTGCAGATACGAAGGACATCACATCATTTACATCTAGCAGCAGAACATGTGCAACAGTGCGGCGAGGCGTTCCTGAAGAACGTACGATATCGGAGCGGGTATGCAATTTCCCCTTTCCTAGTACAAGAGATACCGCGTTTCCATCATCCTCCCCGACTCATGATCTAAGGTATGTACAACAGTCGAAATCTTTATTTCTTCTTCTTTCGTTCTTTACAACTTGGCCTTCTCCGCTGGCATCGTCGCGGCCATCATGTCCCGGATGTCACCCGCCGCCTCGTTGAGGAAGAAGGCCATGCGCTCGCAGCCGAGGTGCTTGCTGACGATGTTGAACTGCACGCTGTTCTCGTTGATCATGTATGCGATTCTGTGAAGAAGATGGCAAGTCAGCTAATGTCTCGGGACGAGATACAAGAAAAAGAGGAAGTGGAAAAAAACTCACCCCCAACCGTCGTCGACGACCTGGGACCAGCCGTAGCCGTTGTAGTATTCGGAGCTGAGTTGCGAGGACGAGATGAACCATGTGCTGGAGTAGGAGTATGCGGGGTCCTTGTAGATCTCAGGCACATCCTCGCCGTCCTTGAGCAGTTTCTTCAGGCCAAAGAGATGTCTGTCAACACCCTTGCCGTCGCTGGCGTCGCTAATGTATGCGACGTGGCCCTTGAGAGCCTTGAGGAACAGCTCGCGGCACTCCTCGGCTGTGCTGAGGGGGTGCTGCATGGCTGTGCAGAAAGCGACGCTCTCCTCGGAGACCGTGCGGCAGGTTTCGGTGCGGCCTTCCTGGAAGCGACGAGTGGCGGCAGATTCGTATGTCGGGCGGTTCTTGCCGTAGAACTTGTAGTAGGCGAGCTGGATGATCATTTGCACGTAGGCGTCGGGAGAGCACTTGAACTTCTTCATCAGGCCCTTGCCGTAGCCCTGGTAGGCCTCGACACGGAGCTCGTGCTGGGACATGAGCTTGACGTGGTTGGCGGCGGCAGTGCTGATATCCTCGAGGTTCTCAGTGGAGAGCTGGAACTTGATGGGTGTGGGAGGAGGGAGGTCGGAGCGAACCTCGGGGTTCTCGAAATCGAGCTTGTTGGTGAAGATGCACATGTTGACGTAGTCGTTGAGACGGTGTGTGGGAGTGCCGTCCATCATACTGTGCTCGCCGTTGAAACCGGAAGTGCCGTTCTCGTTGACGATGAACTGTAGAGGCTTGTCGAACCAGCGGTTGCTGCCATCGCCGTGCCAGTACTGGCGAGAGCGCTCGTGTAATGTGATTGGCGAGGCATCGTCGAGGCAGACAACGAAGGAAGCGGCTTCAATCTGCTCAAGGGCGGCCTCGTTCGAGGGGTTCGTCTTAATCAGACGTGCACGCATGTCGGTCCAGTTGTCACGATTCTCTGTGGTCATAACACCGATCGCAGGACCCTTCTCAGCGGACTTGTAGATGCGACGGAACTGCTCCTCAAGCTCGGAAGCGTTGAGCTGGCGGCCATTGACCTCGAAGGGGAGCTTGTAGAAAGAGTTCTTGCGGACGACCAAGATGTAGGCGTTTTCCTTATAGTTGTACTTCTTGGGCTCATCGGAAGGCTTCTTGGGAATGCGGCAGCAGTTGAACATGTATTGGTAAGAGCTCATGGCGATGGGGAGCTTCTTCATGTATTCAGGCTCGAGGGTGCCCTCGTTGACCTGCTTGGCAAAGTCGAGCACGGCGTACGAGATGGCAGCAGCGCGCTTGACAGGGTCTCTTCGTTTCCTGTCATCGCGGTGGCTGTAGAAGTAGGAGACGTATGGAACAATTGGGTCACGGTAGGCCAGGTATGCGGCCTGGTTCCACCACTCTGTGAGCCAGTTGTTCGTGCCAGGCTGCGCTGCTCTTGCCTGTAGCCTCTTTTGGAGTTCTGGGCCGAGACCGCTGGGAGAGATGAAGTCGTTGACGGCTTTCTCGGTTTTCTTGTACTCTGTCTCGGTGACGAGTGCGCGGACCGACTTGAGGTATCGTTTCGCGGTTTCCTCAAGAGTTGGCACGGGGAGCTTGGGCAAGTTCTCCTCGAAGCGGAGCATGGCTCCCTTGCTGTGGTCCTCTTTGTATCCTGGGCAAGGCGTCAATTGGGGACGTACTTCTACACATTGCCTTGACATGTGACAAAAACTCACCAGCGGGCAGACTGCTCTGCTTCCTCTTCTGTTGGGCGGCCATGGTGATTGCAGACTGTATGGTTCGGTATATCAGCGTCCGGACCTCTTGCAACAGAACAATACTCGAGACTCGATGGGAAGAAAGAATGCAGGAGTCGAGGCGAAGAGGAAAACTGTTGACATACACCCTTGACGAAAGATCCTCGGTATGCGGCAACAGGCCGAGTGAGGGCGGTACGCGATGATGCGGTAGTTGCGAAAAGCGCTCGGTTGCGCGCAGCTACGCCGAACATGAGGAGGGCAAAGGGGAGGGAGGTGAAGGAGGAAGTGAGTAGCAGAAGAGGCCGTGTATATTGTCTAGAAGAATATATTTGGGAGTGCAAAAGACAAATCTCACAATAACTCCTTGTGTGCAGCGCGAGCGCGAGTCTGTTTGCCGGCCGCCTGTCCGTTGGCTTGAGCCGCATGCTGCAGTGTCTCTTGCGCTGTCCTTTCAGCCGAGGCACAGCTTCGGCATCTTGCGTCACTGCCAACTGCCAACCGCGAGCACCAAGCCCTTCTCTCCGGATGCCTTGTCGGCGCAATCCTGGGGCTTCAGTGGAGATGCGTGGAGATTGCCTTGATTTGGGAGAAACATTGTTATTGCCTTGAGTGCACAGTCTTCACCGTCTAACAAATCATGAGAAGCAGTAGAAGAAGAACACGTATGCACGCTACAGTCAAAAGTGACAACCACAAAAGAACAGCACGTCATCAGATCCGTATGCTCAAGACGTGTATTATTATTTATTCACCAGAACGCCAGTCAAAAAACCTTCCGCCTCCGGTTAACTACTGTCTCTCGGCCGGCTACTACCACACGTGCCCTTCTGCAGTATCCACTATCGTGGCTATTTTGCGCTTTCGTCTCCAGTCAGCCTCGGTATCACCGTCTCACACACCGAGACACCGAAACCGGTCAAGGGAGACCGTGATGGCTGCTGCTTTTCTCAGCGCGTCGTGTGACGGCGGGCTTTCGGTGCGTGGCGTATAATGATAATGCGGCCGATTAAGGCATGTCCACCAGATTTGCCAGTGTCACGTGGTCACTGTGCTGTTATCGACTATAATCTTTGCATCTTTCCATGGTGCACGGTAACAGGGTAACAACGATCGAAACACTATTTTTTGGGGACATCACAAAAAAGCCTTTGGTAATTCTACACAGAAGCTCTACTTTATTCGTAACAACTCCTTCCTCCCTCTTATCCACACGTTGCGCCTCGAGCTTTTAATTAATTATTGCCATCTGCATTACATGACGCAATAATTTATGGGTTCTCGGCAACGAACTTGACACCCTTGGAGATGTTGCCCTTGAGCTGGCCGACGGCAACGTCGATGAGCTTCTGCTCGTGCTCGGTGACCTGGCCGATGGGGTGGATCTTCTCAACACCGTTGGGGCCGAGCTCAACGTTGGTGGAGAAGAAGTCGACGCCCTGGTCCTTGAAGAGAGGGGACTCGACGAAGGCGGGCTCGACGACGCCCTTCTCGCCCTGAGCGGCCTTGAGGAGGGACTCGGCGAAGCGGGCACCGGCCATGGCCATGGAGAGGGTGGCAGAACCAGCACCGTCCTTGGCCTGGACGACCTCGTCACCACCGAACTGGACGCGCTTGACGTAGGCGGCAAGAGCATCGCCCTCGAGGTTGTAGCCGCTCTGGCTGAGCAGAGGGACGATGGTCTCGCCGGAGTGGCCACCGATGACAACGATGTTCTCGTTGGCAGGGTCGGTGCCCTTGTGCTGGGAGATGAAGCGCGAGGCGCGGACGACGTCAAGGGTGGTGACACCGAAAAGACGCTTGGGGTCGTAGACACCGGCCTTCTTCAGGACCTCGGCGGTGATGGGGACGGTGCTGTTGACCGGGTTGGCAATGACGAGGATGTTGGCCTTGGGGGAGTGCTCGGCGACGGCCTTGGCGAGGTCGCGGACGATGGAGGCGTTGGTGTTGAACAGGTCTAGCACTTCGTTAGCTGCGTGTCACAGCGCGATTCCATAGACATCGCAGCGTTCACGTACCATCACGGGTCATGCCAGGCTTGCGGGGAACACCGGCGGGAATGAGGACGATCTCGGCACCCTTGAGGGCAGCACCAATGCCACCCTCAGACTCGGGAGCGTAGCCAGTGACCTATCGCGAATGTTGTCAGATTCCATCGTTCGTCCATCCATCGATCTTGCGCGTAGTTGTGAGACGTACGGTGCTCTTGGTGTTGACGTGGCCGACATCAGCGGCAACGCCGGGGGCACCGCGAATGTCGTAGAGGGAGAGCTCAGTGACGCGGGGGTTGAGCTTGAGGAGGAGAGACAGAGGCTGTCCGATTCCACCGCCGGCACCGAGGACGGCAACCTTGGAGAGCTGTTGGAAATGTCATGTCAGTGGATGCGCTCGCGATGATCCCAATGGTCATGGTCGTTGGGGATTGAGTTTCACGACGTACGTTGCTGGCCGAGGCGGAGAAGGCGCGGCGCTGGACAGCGCCGGCGAGGGAAGAAGCGGTACGGGCGGCGAACATGATGTGTGGTGGTGTGGATGGTATTGGGGTGGAGATGGAGGTGATGGAACGAGGTGCGATGATGGCGGAGCAAAAGTGTCTCTCGCGAGAGCTGGCGGTTGCGTTGCGGAGGCGAGCATTGTCCGCCCTTGTACCCGAGCTCCGACGTATGTTGGGAGGATAAATGCTGAATACAGGGTAGCAGTAGGATCATGCAATACTGTGCATATATTGTGCATAGTCACGTGGATGTTCATTGACATATATTCTTAGGCATTCCCTTGGTGCCGTCCTGGTAGCCTTTCGTACATTAAAGGATGCGACTGCATGCATCCTCCAATGCTGCACTCATGATGCAGCCGAGACAGAGACATCTGCATGCTCTCCCCGTAGGATGAGACGACCGATGGTTTGTGAAAACGGAGCATGGGTGGTAGTCGGGTTTCAGTGCTAGCTAATGATGACTTGTAGGTACTCGACGAAAGAACCAGTCCCCAAGTCTCACAGTCACTCAATCGACAGATATCCTAGTGCATTGCCTTTACTGCTTGAGGTCTGCGATGGGGCGTCCAGATAAAATGCACGCACACTCGATCGTAACTTGTCGCGTTTGTTATTCGGTGCTGTGTGTGCAGGTGAGGTCGCCTCATACACGTGGCGTGCCTGCTTGCCTACAATGGAACAGCTTGCCGTCCGCTCTTTCTACCTCCCAACATTGACTGCGATGTCTCACTCTCCGATCAAGCGCATCTAGCGCGGCATTGCCATCACTCTCCCTGCTTTCCACCGCCAATCCCTTCGCAGGTAGGTACTGGACAGCCACCGTCACACAGTGGCACAGCGTGCGCTCACTCGTGTCACCTACGTGTCGCGGGTACCTGCACCTCCAATGCCGCACGCATTGCAACTCACACGTTTGCAATCGTGCGAAAAAGAAACGGCAAGGCAACATAGCACCCTCACTACCACCACCCTCACACCTCCAACCCTGATGTCTTCCGCCCTCTTCAACAGAGCGCCTCCCGATCCACCATGGCCCGTCAAAGACATCGTCTACGTCTCCATTGTCGGCAGTATCATGCTCGCAGCTCTCCTCGAATGGATCCTCTGGTTATGTGCTTTCTTGTTTTGTCTGGCGAAAGTGGTGCAAAAGGCGGAGAATTGGTCGGTGAGAGTTTTGGCTGTTACTAACATGATATTCTTTGCGGCGATGCGGTGCGTGTTTCTGCCGATTATGGTTGTTACCCTGCCTTTGCCTTCGCAGGTTGTGAGCGTCTTTCCTGAGGATGTGGTCGGGATTTTGCAATGGGTGAGTAGATATTGGAGGGCGGGGTTTGCAATGCACACATGGACTTGCTGACAAGTACGTAGTATGTATCCATCGGAGACCTTCACCCCAGCATGTACGGTTCTGTCAGTCGTTACGGCCATATTTGTTGAATCGCAGGCTGACTGAAAACTTCCTGTAATCTTTTTCGCACAGCTGACAAGAATGGGTCCAATCAGGTTCGCATTCTGGTCATTTGCTGGCTTGCTCACTGTGCCATGGCTCTTTTGCGTCTACCAACTTGTGACCAACAATGTTGGCCGCTCTCGGCGGATCAAATACGTCTTAGACGAACACACCGCACCAAAGGTCGTCATCATCATGCCATGCTACAACGAAGAGCCTGAAATCCTCCTGCGTACAGTGGACTCAATCGCCGACTGCGAGTATCCACCAGGCTGCCTCCACATTTTCTTGTCTTTCGATGGCGAGGATGAGAACGAATTGTACCTGCGGACCATCGAGAAGCTCGGTGTTCCCATCACACTGGAGTCCTTTCCCAGGAGTATCGATATTGCTTACCGTGGCTGCCGCATTACTGTCTCCCGCTTCCCTCATGGCGGCAAGCGAAGCTGCCAGAAGCAGACATTCCGCCTCATCGATCGAGTATACCAAGATTACCTCCGTCGCCACGATGACCTTTTCATGCTGTTTATTGACAGCGATTGCATTCTTGATCGACACTGTATACAAAATTTTATGTACGAGATGGAGCTGAAGCCAGGAAGCAGCCGGAACATGCTCGCGCAGACGGGTATCATCACAAGTACGACGGCTAAGCACAAGCTCATCACTGTGCTTCAGGACATGGAATATGTCCATGGTCAGCTCTTTGAGCGCACAGTAGAAAGTGGCTGCGGCGCCGTAACTTGTTTACCAGGCGCGCTTACTATGCTTCGCTTCAGTGCCTTTCGAAAGCTCGCCAAATTTTACTTCGCAGACAAAGCTGAGCAGTGTGAGGATCACTTCGACTACTGGAAGAACCATCTCGGAGAAGACAGATTCCTCACCCATCTTTTCATGATCGTACGTGTTGAGCATTCTTCGTGACAAGATCCTATGAATTACTGACAGCTGTGTATAGAGTGCCAGAGAGCGATATCAGATACAGATGAACACGGGAGCATTCTGCAAAACGGAAGCAGTTCAGACGTTCAAATCTTTGCTAAAGCAACGGCGAAGGTGGTTTCTTGGATTCATCACAAACGAGGTCTGCATGCTTACAGATGCTCGCCTCTGGCGACGCTACCCTCTCCTGCTGGTGATTCGACTCGCACAGAACACCATCCGGACGACAGCATTGTTGTTCTTCATTCTGGTCATCTCGCTCCTGACAACCTCTCAAAAGATCAGCAATCTGCCTGTTGGCTTCATTGCAGTGTCGCTTGGCTTGAACTGGGTACTCATGATATACTTTGCCGCAAAGCTCGGCCGTTACAAGGTCGTCTTATACCCGCTCATGTTTGTTGTCAACCCGGCTTTCAACTGGCTGTATATGGTGGTAAGAAAGAACATGGGTAGCCATTGTAGCATATACTGATCCGCTTCCAACAGTACGGCATCTTCACCGCCGGCCAGAGGACGTGGGGTGGACCAAGAGCAGACGCTGGCAAGGCTGACGAAAAGACCACCGCCGAGCAAGTCGTTGCCGAAGCTGAAGCATATGGCGACGATCTCAACGTTGATCCAGAAACTTTCAGACCTGCTGCTGAAGCTCGGACGAACAGATATATTCATGCTCCTCTGCAGCCACCGAATCACCTCCAAGGTAAATTCGCCCCTGCAGAGCAACTACCTGGTGGCTGGTATCACCAAGCCAATGACTCTGGCGTGTTGCGGAACCGACAGTCTGGTGATCCAATTATACCAAGAAGCTCAAGAAGGACAAGCTGGCAGTCACTGGGACTCGGTTCTCGCGATTCAAGTCGCTCGACTCTTGTTCCACGGCGTGTAGAAAGCATCGTCGGTCTCGAAGCTGTCACAGCTTATCAGAACCAACAGGCTGCCCAGCGACCTGCTGGTGGCGCATACTATGAGGCACCGCGGCTACGCCCTGCTCCACACACAGGCATGGCACAGATTGATGTTGAACGACACCCGAGCGTGGCTCTACCAGACGAGACCGACACCAACAAACGGAAGCAGCGCGCTGCCTCTGTTCACTCCGTCGGCTCGGATTCTTCAGTCTCACTACATTTTGGAGTACCAAGGCGATCTTTGGAGCCCGATCCGCCCGCCCAAGTCCACTCATATGTTCCTACTCGAGCTCAGGAAGATGCGGCTACAATGTCTTCACTTGCGCTGCCAGTTCCTACATATCAGCCGGGCTCTTCAGCAGTTCGAAATGGTCGGAGTCCACTGGCACGCAAGAGCTTCACCCGTCTGGCACCTACATCACCGACTGGTTCTCGTAGAGAAGTCGAAGTCGAAGTCAGGGTACCACGGCGGGCTTCAACAGCGGAGGATGAGGAGAGAAGAGGTCGGAGAGGACGGCGAAGTATCAGTGTCGATGGACAAGGCCGCAGGCGGCTGAGCAAACAGAGACAAGGCGGCAAGGAGCCAAGGCAATGATACAGGTGGCCAGGAAAATTATTGACAGCAGGCCGAAGACGGCGGACACCCTTCAGGTTTGTTCAACTGAAACAGTCGATCTTCTCTCCCAATCAATGCACAGAGAAAGCTGAACTGGCGTCCCACCTGCATCGTCACCATCAACATGCGCCTGACGTTGCACAGATGCGTTGTTCTGACGCAGGGAACCGATGTAGGAACAGGCAACTAAACATTTGGACTTCAATACACCACGTGAAGAACCGCCGGCTTATCCGTCAACGTCTCCCGGGAAAATTGTCCTTGTACTCCTGAACTCACGCCCCGAATTTGATAGTCACGACCCAGCTGACTGGAGATCACAGGCATAAGTGTGTACACTCGGGCGTTTGCAACCCAATCCGTCAGCTTTGTGTTGCCTCGTGATGGCCCTGCGCCACTTCGATGTTTGCGTCGTCCGAATGAGTAGGACAAGGCAAATATTTTCGGGCCATACTAAATATCCCTCCCAAGTCCTCCAACCTTCGCTTGCAAAGTCCATACCGCCTTCTACCACACACAGCCACCACCGTCGATCCAGCTGCAAACATGAGCTATTCCGACATCTACTTGCGTCCCCCTAGAGCCCTAGGCCCTCGGCTTCCCCGTACACTATCTCTCCGCGACCACATTCTTCAGGCCTACCTGCCGTATTTTACTGCGAACCACTTCCGCAACGAGTCAGACGTTGAGTTCGTCCTCGACGGCTGGCTTCGCTCGCACCCTGATCTACGCGATCCTTCATTCGACTCTCCAGTCAGTGAGCGTACCTTCCGCAAAGCATTTTACCTCGTTATCGAATGCATGGTCGACGCCGAAGAGTGCGGCGACCCGCCACCCGGAGCGGGAAGGCGACTGATCGCTTTTCTCGAGGACTTATGGGTCGACGACATGAGGCTTGGCTCTCGTCGTGGAGCAGAAAGGGCTAAGAGACTGTTCCGGGCGTTGGCAGAGGTGTCAAATGCGGCTGCGAGCGGCTCTATCGGCTCGGTGCTGAGGACGTTCTTCTTGGGCTGGTTGTACGAGATCGCGGAAGAGGAGGACACCATCTCTCTAGCAGGTTGGTGCTCGGGTATTGTGAGATCGTGTATGGACCCGAGGGACAAGCAGGATTGCCTGAGGGCTATCGTGTCGTTGAGACCTGATGTGCTCTCTGAGCTGCACGGGAGAGGATCGGATTGGTTGTCTCTGCAGTCGATGGAAACACCAATCAGGAAGTGGCCGAGACGCAGGCGCGCGGATGGGAGACAATGGTGGGACCGCGAGAACGACAGGCGTATTCGGAGGCTGATCGAAGACCAAGAGTATCTTGACCGCGCGGCCGAGAGGAACAGGCGGAATCTGGACCTTCGCTTGCCAGACTTGTCTTACGATATCTGGCCTCGCCCAGTTGGCCGTTCGCGCTCGAGTGGGAGTCTTGAAAGAGCGTTGCGGAGGTCGAGGAGTCCGCTTCCACTGATGTATAGTGACGACGAAGGACAGTACACTGGCCGCAGGAATACATTGTATCTGGACGATGTTCGTTTGGATGAGCGGTTGAGGGAGTCACGTCTCGAGCAGAGGTTTCACGAGATTGGGCCCGCGGCATACATAGAGGGGATCACGACCAGAGATTCCTTAAGAGATCCACGCCTGTCAAGACCAAGGCTAAGGGAACTGGACATCTGAGTTGGAGTGGGCTGGTGTTTTTTGCGACTTTTACTATTTAATTTGTCTCGTGCCTCGTGTATCCAGTTACTCCGACCTATCCCATGTGCCATCGTGACTCGACCGAGACATGAAGCTGAAATGAGAAGCGACTTTGCAAGTGAGATCATCACTGAACTATCGCGCTCACCGTTTGTCTCAAACACTGAAGAGCCGCAATGACATGCGTCACATGCCTTGCCTCTCACCGGTCTACATAAACCCCTTCTCCAGCTGCCAACTGA
This sequence comes from Cladosporium oxysporum, assembly GCA_035771495.1. Taxonomy (NCBI): domain Eukaryota; kingdom Fungi; phylum Ascomycota; class Dothideomycetes; order Cladosporiales; family Cladosporiaceae; genus Cladosporium; species Cladosporium oxysporum. The sequence continues at coordinate 1,650,230 of JAWNKS010000004.1, forward strand.
CTTCCCCTCGACACAACACTTTCCTACCACCGAAAATCCGAAGGAGACCTTTCTAATCCACTCAGTCTTTACAGAACCAGAGACACAAACCCTCATCGCCTATTGCGACAGATTGTCCAGTGAAGCAATGGAGCAATCAGGTACCTACCACGGCGACGCCGACATGCAGGACATCGGCAACCACTACAGTGAACTCGGCCAGGTCGGCCAAGGCCCATACTTCAACATCCCAAATCTTGACCCGAGCTTGAACAATCTTCTTGACCATGACATGGCGAATGTCCACCTCGGCGGAAACAACGGCATTCCATCCACCCAAGCCGACGGCGGCGACATGAGCTCCGAGGCGGTCACTCCGTCCAAGCACAAGTCAGCTGCTGCACGCGTGAAGAAGGGCAAGAAGGCTCAAGTTGCCCGAGGCGATGATCCAGACTCTGAAGTGGCGAGCGAGGAAGACGAAGACTACGACGAAGAAGACGAGGATGAGGAAGAAGAGGAAGACTTCGAGTCTGAGGACGATGAAGACTACGACGAACCAGTGGTCCGCAAGAAGCACCGCTCAGCAACCAAGCTCAAGACCCCGGTAGCGAAGGGCCGCAATGCCACCCCGAAGTCATCTACTAGATCTCGCAAGACGGCTCGTAGATCTACCGGCACCAGGGTCAAAGACCCCATGCCATTCAACCGCCAGCGCAGGGCGCCGAAGCAGGGCATCATGGATGCTCGCCCAATACCTCGTAGCTACGACGAGTGTGATGAGGCTGACAAGGCCCTCCTGGACCTGCGCGACAAGGAGAAAAAGACCTGGAAGGAGATACGAGCGGTGTGGGAGGAGTTGACGGAGCAGAGGACTGGTACTTCCACCTTGCCGAATCGCTACGAGTGAGTTTTCACATCCCCATGAAGTGAGATATTGTGAACTGACACTGTGACATAGGCGCCTAAAGGACAACTTCTCGATCATCAGGGCGGAGGACCGCCCGAAACTGCTGCAGGTTAAGGACGAGGTGGAGGCTGAGATGAACAAATTGAAGTGGAAGCTCATTGCGGACAAGATGAAGCAGAACGGAGGGGGTGATTACTCTGTAAGTCATACCTTTTTCGCTTCGGAGGTGCAGAATAGTCGCTAATGATAGATAGCCCAACCACATCCAGCGCCAGTACAAGAAGATGATGGTGAGGGAGGGGATGCGTCCGCCGCCGGGCATCGTCGACCCCGATTTCAACATCGACATCTCGGACGACGATCGTGATGATGATGAATACTGACGGCTGGGTGAGCTGTATGCCTGAAGGAGACCCGATTGGAGAGAGTTGTGAATGGCTGAGAAGATGATGATGGCCTTTACCTGTGCCTCAAAGGGCAGTACGAAGGCATCACATGATGTATTGTAACGGTTGTACCAGTAGTGTCTTTTGTTAGTATTGGTTTGACCAAGATTGTAACCGATACACAAGTGCATGTGAAGAAGTGTATTTACTGTGAGGCAGATGGAAGTGAATGGGCAGCGGAAAGCCCCGCGTCCAGACACGTGGGACATCTGATAAGCGAATCGTGGCACCTAAACAATGAGGAAACGTAGGAGGCTCTACCATTCCACTACACACACATCTCTATCATGGTAAGTCTTAGTCCTAAATATTGCGCAAAACCCCAACAACCACTGACCACCATTCCAACAGAGCGCCCTCTACAACTCTGCCTTACGGCAATCCAAATCCATCCGCGCCGACCTAGCAGCCCTCACCGACAGCCCAGGCCCCAATCCCGCCCTGCAAGGCCAACTCACAACCTCCCTAACCTCCTTCGCGCGCACCCTCGACGACTACCAGCGCTCCGTCGACGTCGAGCTCGTCCCCGACAAAGCCACAAAGGGCAAAGACCGCATCGCCAACTTCCGCTCCGAGCTCCTGGAGTTCAAATCGCAATTCGCAGAGCTCAAGCACACCAAAGAAGAGCAGGGCCATGTAGCAGACCGCTCGGAATTGCTGGGGCGAAGGCCACACACGAACCAGACACCCGAGAACCCGTACTCGGATGCTGCGATGCGCGCGGGCGGAGGAGCATCGAGCTCGAATCCGCTGTTCAGGACGTCGAATCCGAATTTCGTTGCCGGGCAGGGCGGCGTGAACAGTTACTCGGCGTATCAGTCGCCTTATGGGCTCGGCACGGATCAGTCGAGGGAGAACCATGCGCTGAGGGAGCAGAATTTCTTCGGCTCGGCGAATGCGACGCTCGACGAGTACCTTGAGAGGGGGAGGGCTGTGCTGGGAGATTTGGGCGATCAGAGGGAGATGCTGAAGGGCACGCAGAGGAAGCTGTACTCTGTTGGCACGACGATGGGCATTTCGGGAGACACGATTCGCATGGTGGAGAGGAGAGCGAAAGAGGACAAGTGGATCTTCTGGGGAGGCGTGCTGGTCTTCTGTGTGTTTGTTTACTTTGTGCTGAAGTGGTTCAGGTGAGGAGGATTGAGAAGCACGACAGGCAGCACAATGGTTCTTTTTTGCTGGATTTAGCGAGGTGTCACGGCGTTTTGCGCGATGCGAAGACCAAACGAGTTCAAGGGCTTTTGGGACGATTCACTTAAGCATTGGCGAATTATTCCCTATTACTGATTGGCTATAAAAGTGTTAACTCTAAGACGAAGAAAAAGCAATTACACGCCGAACTCCCAGCAGTCTTTGATCGCGACCCAAGACCAGATGCCCAAAGCAAAACAAATCATGAAGCTCATTACATTCGTCCTCCCCCGACGGCCTCCTCAATCTGGTTCGCCAAGATTGTTCAATCATAGCGAACCAGCTCGCAAGAACTGCGTAGCCTTCCGCGCTTGATAAGCGTCGCTTGCACTCTCGGGCTCGTCCTCGAACAGCTTAGCCGCTTTTTCCCTTAGTCATGTTAACGACTGTTGGACGGGGAAAAAGGACGCGCAGAAGTGTGAGCCTACTTCATTGATGCAATCGTGGCCAAGGTCTGATAGCTCATCCTGTCTTTCCTTCGGATTGCCTGCTTCTCGCCAGGCGAGAGCTCCTCCTTCTCAGGCTGGAGGGATTTGCTCTTGCTCTTGGGTGTGAGCTTCGATTTGAGCAGGGCTGACATTGAGCTTGTGGTGGATGTGCTCAGGATTGATGAGGTGTCTGAGACTTTGGACATTTTGCGATCTGAGGTTGAGGATTGGTGGGAAGACATTGTGATCGTTTTGTTGTCGAAGATGGAAGGGTCGAAGAGGCTCTTGTGTCTGTTGTTGAAAGGTGTTGGGAGTTGCGGTAGTGATGGGACGATCCTTGTTGTTGTCGTCGGTGTCGATGTTGATGTTGTTTGGCGAGTTGAGCTAGGCATGAAGGGAAGCTGTGGGTTCCTTATATGTGCCGTTTACTGACGTGACTGTTGCGGGTACGATGGTAGGCACGCGTTTTTCTGTGCTCGGACTTGATAATCCGATGCTCGGAGCTGGGTATGTGAAGTGGTTGCTCGTGCGAGTCGGGTCCGATGTGGTTTGGCTTTTGGCTTCGAAGGATCGCAGGGTCTGTGTCAGATTGGGGAACGTAGTTACTTGCTCGAGGCAGATGACTGTGATGGTACTGTTCTTGTTGTGATGGTGATGGTAGCTGGCATGGACTGCGGACACTGGTTCATTCTTATAATCATACTACTTGTACTCACGCATTGAGACATCCAATGCATTGCTAAGCCCATGGCGTGCCTGCTTCGAAATCACATCCTCGACTTCATCACCGCAGTCGCATGATTTCCAATGCAGACACGCTTTCGCTGCATGTGACTAGACTCAAGACCATCCCAGCAAGCCACATCAGCCCACAAGGCAACAGACTGGCTGCACGAATCGCTGGCCAGTCCAAACTCCGACCCCGCCTGCGCCCTTTCAGACCACCGCTCTGATCGCCCCTTGACTCAGATGCGACGAGCATGTACTTGTCCAGGTACCCAAACCTGCCAGCCATGCCGTAAGCAGCATCGAACACCGACCCTCACCGGAGTTCGTTATAGGCTTAGCTTGAGCGCGAATGCGGAGCGGTGTCGAAGCTTTTTTCACGCCCTCGCCCTACTCAGCCTCGCGGCAAGAACCCCGATTCATACTATTCACGCCTTCGATACTGCTGTATACCCATCATGGGCATGGTTCATCCCGTCAATCCTCAACCAGAGCATGATGACTGTATGTTAGCTTCTACTATGTGAGAGTCATATCGCACAGCCCCCGCGCATCGTCTACCTACGCGTGAATGACACCCGTTAAGGCATGGCGTCTCGGCCAACGAAGATTGGTACTTGGAATCCTTCGAGTCAGCTGCCAGCCTTGCGAACGTGCATCATTATTGACGATGGTGGAGGTGGGTAGACCCGCCCGCCAGGTGGAAACCATGTGCTCACGCCCTTCCGATGATGAAAAGCTCAACGTCTCTACCTAACTGTGGCCGGACCACCTGAATGACCAAGCAGCCTCGGAGTTCGAACTGGTATGGTGTCCATGCTTTTGGACTTTGAGAAATCTCAAACAACAACACATGCACTCGACATTCATTACTCAGAATCTTTTCAAAGTTCAACAGTCACGATATGCTCTCAGTCGTAGCTTGGGAGTCATCTGCAATGCAGGCAAATGATGCTTGCAAACTTACAGCCTCTGGTCTACTAGTAAGCTTGAACAAGCTTTCGGTTTTCTTGCGGCTCAGAGTCAATAGCTCGTGATAATCCTATGTCGGCAGGCGAACTCAAGTCGAATCAAACATTCATGAGTAAAAATTTTCAATGCAGCAGCACAGTGGAGGCTACGCCCAGTAGTTTCAATCATTGCTACATTTTCCCCCCAGAACGCCAGATTCGTGATTGCCCGGACGCCTATCCACCCCAATGCTTCGATGCAGCAAGAATCAGAAAAATAGCATATCATCCTCAGTCCATCCGATTTCGAGCAATGCTGCATGCACGCTCTTCTCCAACGGCTCAGGCCCACAAACCAATACCATCGCATTGCCCGCACAGAACTCTGCCCTCTGTGCATGTTCCTTCAGCAATGGCGCAGCGATCCTTCCTTTCAGCCCTTGCCAGTCCTCCGGACCCTGTGTGAGCGTGTACAGAAGCTTGCACTTGTCTTCGTTGCCCTTTGCGTGAGCGTCGAGATCTGCTTTGCACAGGATATCCTCATATAGCCGGTTGCCGTCGAGAACGACACAGCGCGTCTTATCAGCCTTGTCTTGCATGATGGCTCGGTAGACCTGGTAGATGGGAGTGATACCGCTTCCGGCGCAGATCATGAGGAGGGAATCCACGTGTCGCTCTGCGCCGTTCACAGTGCACACGCCGGCGCCCTTGTATTCAAACTTGCCAATCGGGCCTTTGAACTCGATCGGGTGGCCGATAGGCAGCTGGTCAATGGCTTGTGACATCTTGCCACCCTTGCGCTCCTTGGTGTCGAAGTAGATCTTGACAAGGACGTCCACGAACCCAGGCTCCGCGCTCTCCGAAATCGGCGTGTAAGAGCGGATGATCATTTCCCGAGTGACGGGGTCGCGTAGCCGGATCATCATGTGCTGCCCCGTGGGCAGGCCGAGGGTCTGCGATTCGTGCTCGAGCTTGAAGCGGAAGATGCGCGTGTCCCATGAGACTGTTGTTTTTGAATGCAGCGTTGAGCGTTTCCAGTAGCGGGACTCGAGGAAGTATGTGGCTGGCTCTGCGGAAGGCATGGGTTGCGCTTCGCCGTCAGCTAGGGCGAGTCGGTCTTCTTCGCTCAAGGAGCCAATGTGGTAATCTACCATCATGGCCTTTGCAGTCTCGCTGTCTGTTCAGATGTCAGCAGCTGCTTACACCTGGCTTAGTAGTCTCACTTACGAATTGCCATAAACTCGTCGGAACTGTCTAACGCAGCGGCGGAGATGATGCTCTGCGCGCCGCCCGGATGGCCTTCCAAGAAAGCCGTGCCATCGTACACTTCACCGTTGACGACAAACCAAGGACTGTCTTCTTTGTCGTGTTGTCGTAATTCGTCAATCGTGATAAGCTTCTTCAATCCGTCCCTGGTCATCTTGATCTCTTTCACGTCTTCGACGACAGGCTCTTCCGCCTCGTCGCCGAAGCGCTCGCCCCAGTACCCATTGCTCAAATTACCACCTTCCTTCTTCACCCTTTCCATCCACCCACCAGGCATGAGAGCAGGTTGTGTTGGGTGTTCAAAGTGCAGGGTGTCATGTTTCTTCGTGATGGCAATGCGGTACCAGGGGTTGTTCATCATACCCAGGACACTCCAGTACATGTCTCGAGGCTGAAGGTTCATACTTTCGTCCATAGCGCGCACGAGAATGTCTTGCGACTCAGCAAGCTCGGACACAGCGATGTCAAGATTCCAGAAGCACCAGCAAAAGCTGCTTTCCCGCCATTCCATGTCTAGGGCGCCATTGAAGAGCTGCTGAGGGCCCGCTTCCCTGTAGCGATCCTCGGCGTAGTCGATGTTGGTAAGTCGCCAGGTCTTGCCCTTGTCGATCGAGATCTCTACGCGGGTGACTCTGCGTCCACCACCGCCGTAGGCATACCCTTTCACACGATAGCTGGCATCGGCGGCAGCGACCGCTAGCTGTTCATCGTGAGCAGGATGCGCGATGGCCGAGTTCGTGCTGAGGTCGTAAATAGCATATCTCTCGTCTTTCCACCAATTCTCATTGCTCGCAGACTCCTCAGGAGACACCATGGTCGGCAGCACCCGGTTGTCGTAGATGTGGTACCAGTTATCGCTCGGCTCGGCGGTGATGATGAGTTTCTTCAGCCATTTCACGCTGCGGCCTCCGATCTGGCCGGGAATCACAACTCGCAGTGGTTTGCCGTGGTCTGGGCGGAGCATTTCGCCATTCATGCCGTGCGCGAGCATCATGCCCTTGTTGGGGTCCATCGCCCAATTGAGTTTGACAGAAGTGCCGTAGAAGCCATTCGGCAACTTGTCTGCACCTTCCATGCAGACGTAGCGTGCACCGCGTTTCGGCTTGGCTTTCTTCAGTACTTCGCCTAGCACGACGCCTGTGAAGAGGGCAGTCGAAACTCCGGCAGCGCCCCAGGAGAATCCTTTGGTTTTTCGAACGACATTTTGTTCTTTTCGGCGGTTGCCGGCGCAGACGAGAGTGACTGGGTATGTGACGTTGTTGTATTGCTCCATCAGATCGCGGAGAGTCAGTTTGAGTGGGGTTTCGACCATGCCCTCGACGGTGAATTCCCAATCGGGAATGTCTTCGTCCTTGACTTGGGGGACGTGTCCATGATTTCGGACGTAGAAGAGCTCTGGGCTTGTGAGGAAGCCTTCGTTATACAGATCTGATAGTGGTGCTTCCGAGTTAAAGGGGTGTACGCCGGTAAGTCGAATCAGTTTTGGATCGCGTGGTAACCATCCGTCTGGTGTTTTCTTGTCAATCTCGAGGACTTCTGTTGGCTCTGTGGTAGGCGGTGGTAAAGGGAAGTCTGTTTTCGGAGCGACGCTCACACCGCGTTCGCTGTCATCTTGCTTTTCGCTGTCGCTGTGGTCTGAGTCCGGTGGGGTAGGTGGAAGATCCGCCGGCACTCTGCGTAATTGCGATATCTCCTCGTGCGTTGGTGCTACTGCAGCCATTTTGTGGTTATGAATTGACGATGTGAAGAGAATGCTGATGGCGATACACAGAAAGCTGAGAAGGATGCAAGACGGGGTAATGGTAGTACGAAATCGATCGTCTTACCAAGTGAGATAGAGGTCACGGCATTAGACACATATTGATTCGCGGATTACGGCAAGCCAAGGGGTTGCGGATTTCCTCACATCGTCATGGCAGTCACTACGCGATCTGCCAGTACAGAGCGAGGAAAAGCACAATGTGCATATCGAGAAAGTCCTAGACGCCGCGGAAGAAGGCAATTGTTGGGGCTGAATCGTACAGATTGTGGGGGCCTATTCTTCGAAACATCGCTGCACCGGAGAAGTGGCAAGCGATGAGATGGCGTAGATGGAGATATGGAAGCCAGCGCTGGCCACACAGAGAGAGCGATCCTTATCAGCGCACTGACCAGAAGGGCATAGCGGGTTTTGCATTGTGCTCCCACGACTTCGGCCACATGGCAAAAGCATCCTTCGCTGCGTCGAGCCTGAGTGCTGCTATGCATGGCATCGAGATGAGTGCCTGAAACGACGATAATCGCCGTTCGATGGCAGATGATTCGTGAGTTCTTATCGGCGAAGTCGAGATGAGGTTGAGAAAGGGCCTGGAGTGAGCCGGCGCAGCGGCACAGAGAACGTTTGAAGTCAATAATAAATTCGCCGCATCAAACCTGCCGAGTAATCGCCGCGGCCCCTTATCTTTCGACCCATTTCGTCCGCTTCTCTTCTATCTCCACGATCCCCTAACAGTTGCCAAAATCCTCGGAGAAGCAAACATATTACATTTGTTGGGCGTCCCGATCCTCCCAGTCATCGTGCGTCTCCATCTCCATGGTGGCTTCTATCTCTTGCCATGCCACTACTGCTTCTCCGGGGACGGTACTGCGTGAGGCCGCTGGCCACTCAGAGCGTTTGTATTTGGAAGCTGCTTGTTCTGTACAGCATCTTGGCCTGATAAAGGCTCGAAAGATGGTAAGATATGTGCCGCGATGGCAAAGTAGCTTTACACATCTCATGCCACCGCGCTGTTCTGGTGGTATACTTCCTTGACAAGTCTACTCTCTTGAATCCCTTTCTTGCCCTTGTATCATGCTTCGATCTTTTTACATCGTTACAATACAATCAAGATGACCAACAGCGAGTGGAACGACGCGGAAGCGAACGTTCTCCCCGAAACGGTCGAGAAACTTACGCAGAATGGTGAAATACCCAACGGCGATCGCCCAAGTGGCGAGGTGCAAGAAGACAATGTCGCCAATGGAGAGATACTCAAACCCACCGGACGAAAGCGTGTTGTGGTCGTCGGACTGGGCATGGTGGGAATTGGCTTCATTGAGAAGCTCATGAAGTTTGATGTCAAGAGAAGGGAATACGACATCGTCGTTATCGGCGAAGAACCCCATCTAGCCTACAACCGGGTCGGCCTCACGAGTTTCTTCCAACACAGACAAGTCGAGAACCTCTATTTGAACCCGGAGTCATGGTACTCATCTATGCCGGAGGGCTCACTCAACTACCACCTCAACTCGCTGGTCACCTCGATAGACTCGGAGAAGAAGACAGTGTCAACGTCACAAGGTCAGACAGTACCATACGACATCTTGGTTCTGGCTACCGGCTCCGATGCTGTCCTTCCAAAGCACACTCCGGGATACGATGCGAATGGCGTCTTTGTTTATCGGACGATTGATGACCTGCAGAGGCTCATCGCCTACTCTGCGGACAAGAAGGGTACGACTGGCGTCGTCGTCGGCGGAGGCCTGCTGGGCCTTGAAGCCGCTAAGGCAATGATGGATTTGGAAGACTACGGAAAGGTCAAACTCATCGAGCGTAACAGATGGGTGCTCAGCAGGCAGCTCGACAGCGACGCGGGTAGCATGGTGGTGGGACAGGTCAGGGATCTCGGTCTCGATGTTATGTTGAGTAAAAGAGTCGGACAAATCAACACCGATGCAGACAACAACGTCGTCGGGGTCACATTTGAGGATGGCGAGAGTATGGACTGCGCATGCATCTGTTTCGCCATTGGTATCAAAGCCAGAGACAGCCTCGCACGAGAGTCTGGCATCAAGTGCGCCGACAGAGGTGGTGGAATTATAATCAACCCAGACCTCTCGACGTCCGTCAAAGACATCTACGCCATCGGCGAATGTGCAAGCTGGGAGAATCAAACGTTTGGTCTCATTGCACCCGGCATCGAAATGGCAGACGTCCTGGCGTTCAACCTCACACAAGCAAAGGCGCACACGCCTCGCAAGTTCAAGAGCCCCGACTTGAGCACAAAACTCAAGCTTCTCGGCGTCGACGTTGCCAGCTTTGGTGACTTCTTTGCTGACCGGGACGGTCCCAAGCAGCTCCCCACAAGGACTCGTGCAGAGAAGGCCAATGGTGCCACCAACGGCGAGATCGGATCGCCAAAGTCTGTCAAGGCCCTGACTTACAAGGATCCATTCACAAATGTCTACAAGAAGTACCTATTCACCACGGATGGAAAGTACCTCTTGGGTGGTATGATGATCGGCGACACCAGCGACTACATCAAGCTTGTACCCATGGTCAAGAACCAGAAGCAGCTCGAAGTACCACCAGGCGAGCTCATCGTTGGTGCAAGCAAAGGCGAAGAGAACGGAGATGACCTCGAAGACGACACTCAGATCTGCTCATGCCACAACGTGACAAAGGGCGACGTTGTTAACGGCGTAAAAGACGGCACTTGCAAGTCTATCGGAGACGTGAAGGCATGTACCAAAGCTGGCACAGGCTGTGGTGGCTGCATGCCACTCGTTCAAACAATCTTCAACAAGACCATGAAAGGCATGGGCAACGAAGTCAAGAACAACCTCTGCCCTCACTTCGACTACTCTCGTGCCGACCTGTTCAACATCATCTACGTCAAGAAGCTCCAAAGCTTCACGGATATCATGGCTCAAGCAGGCAAAGACCCCAAGTCGACAGGATGCGAGCTCTGCAAACCGACCATTGGCTCTATCATCTCCAGCTTGTTCAACAGACACATCATCGACAGCGAACGCAGAGGACTCCAAGATACCAACGACCGATTCTTGGCCAACATTCAACGCAACGGTACTTTCTCTGTCGTTCCTCGTGTGTCTGGAGGCGAGATCACAGCAGACAAACTCATCATCATCGGCACCGTCGCCAAGAAGTACAATCTATACTGCAAGGTCACGGGCGGACAACGTATCGATATGTTCGGCGCCAAGAAGCAGGATCTCCCCGCGATCTGGCAAATGCTCGTCGATGGCGGCATGGAATCAGGGCACGCGTACGCAAAGTCGCTACGAACGGTCAAGTCGTGTGTTGGAACTACATGGTGCCGTTTCGGTATCGGTGACAGTGTTGGCATGGCTGTTCGCCTCGAGGAGCGTTACAAGAGTATCCGTGGCCCACACAAGTTCAAGGGAGGTGTATCCGGCTGCGTGCGTGAGTGCGCCGAGGCTCAGAACAAGGACTTCGGTCTTATTGCCACCGAGAAGGGCTTCAACATCTTTGTTGGCGGCAACGGAGGCGCAAAGCCTCGTCATAGCGAATTGCTGGCCAAGGATGTGCCACCAGACGACGTTGTCACAATCCTTGACCGTTACCTGAGCTTCTACATCCGCACGGCTGACAAGTTGCAACGGACAGCACGATGGATTGAGAACATGGAAGGAGGAATCAAATACCTTCGCGAGGTCATCCTCGAAGACAAGCTTGGTATTTGCGCCGACCTGGAGAAGCAGATGGAAGATCTCGTTGGCACGTTCTTCTGCGAATGGACTGAAGTCTTGCAAGATCCCGAAAAGAAGAAGATGTTCACACAGTTTGCCAACACCGAAGAGACGATCGACACGATCTCGAAGGTTGACGAGCGTGGCCAGCAGCGTCCCGCCATGTGGCCCAAGGAGTCTGTCAAAGAAGACTTCCGCGGTACCAAATGGACCGAACTCTCATGGCAACCCCTCGCCAAGTCCGAGCAGTTCGCCGATACAGAGACGGGTTCTTCTCTTGCCGTCAAGCGTGGCGATACCCAGCTCGCGATCTTCAAGGTCAAGGGCGTATACTACGCTACACAGCAAATGTGCCCCCACAAGCGCGCTTTCGTCCTCTCCGACGGTCTCATCGGCGACGACTACCAAACCGACAAGCTCTGGGTCAGCTGCCCATACCACAAGCGCAACTACGAACTCAAGGGCGAGAACGCAGGCAAGTGCGGCAACGACGACGAAGTCAACATCGCCACATTCCCCGTCGAGGCACGCGAGGACGGCTACGTGTACGTCAAACTGCCGCCGGTTGAGGAGCTCGACTCTGTGCTGGGCACGGAGAAGTTCAAGATCGCCAAGGAGAATGAGGACGAGCCGTTCAAGAACCTCGACAAGAAGACCAAACTCATGAAGGGCAGGAAGTCAAAGAATGCCAGCCACCTGCCCAATGGAATGGGAGAGGCTGCCAAAGCGCAAGCGATCTTGGCCGGCGGCGAGAGAGAGGTTGGTGGCATGGATTGGTAACGATAAAGGGTTTATATCTGGAGTTCGGCGTTCGAAGTGGATTGAGATGAAGTGATACCATTGTTAGATCGATTTAGATGACACAAGCAAATCTTTCAAAAATACATTCAAGAAGTCCATCAGACCGCTGACTGCGTTTTCCTTGATGGACCCTTCACGACGTAAAAGGTATCGATAGTCATAAAACTGCAGAACTGCAAACATCCCGATGTATGACAAGCTTGCCCTAACCTTGTGGACATTTCTGTTGCGACTAATGTCCTCTTAAGTGGTAAAAAGCAGCTTCGCAATGGGTGCATAGATGTCCTTTCCGTGTCTGAGTATTCAGGAGACCGCTCGAGCGGAAGTGCTCGGGTTCCAAGTCGCAATTCCATTTGTTTGCTTTTAGCCATGATGCCATCCAGGTGCGGCACGTCTCAAACCTAATCTAAAGCTCGGCAGTGCTTAGCATCAAGCATGCCGATGAGAACGAAGCGAAGAACCGACAAAAGCGTCTTCATACGAACTCGCCGAGTAGTGCGCAATGCTTTCTGAAAGTTGTTTCTCGTGCTTGGACAGCACATAGGCCGTCTAGTTCTATCAACGTGCTCTCGCCCTGTAGCCCACGTTGATGGCAAGACTAAGAATTAATATCAAATAGCATCATGCAAACCCAAACGCTCAATGGATAGGTAGAAGTGGGGCCGACCCCTCCTTCACCGCGAATATGTCATCGATCCAACATCGAATAACATATATAGCTGGTTCATCTCGTTCTGGATAGAATGCTTTTCCCAATCAACAGTAGATAAAAATCTAGCTACACCGCCTCCAGTGATTCGATTCGTCATCAGAACAGCAAGTCCCATTTCAATCATGTCTACCAAACCGATCAAGCTGTACAGCCACGCTGGCGTGAGTTCCGATCATAACTCCTCTGACAACCATCAATCTTTCGTCTAACCGGAAACACAGGGCCCCAACCCATGGAAAGTAGCCATCATCCTCAACGAGCTCAACGTCCCCTACGAGACCGAACTCAAAGACTTCGCCGACCTCAAAAAAGGTTCGTCGAAACGTGCCCACAAGCCCAACGGCCCTCTCCAGCCCAAAACACCAAGAATCGCCCGCTCTAACAAAGATCGAAACTATCAATAGAGCCCTTCGAGTCCCTCAACCCGAACGGCCGCGTCCCCGCCATCACAGACCCAAACACCTCGCTCACCCTCTGGGAATCCGGCGCCATCGTCGAATATCTGCTGGCCACCTACGACCCCTCGCAGACCCTTTCCTACACTTCTTCCCCCAACAAGTTCCTCACGCAGTCCTGGCTGCACTTCCAGACCTCAGGCCAAGGTTTGTTCGAAACAGCAGAGTAGACCCGTAGCGCATACCTTGACAACTAACATCGAGCAAAAAGGTCCTTACTTCGGCCAGCGCGCCTGGTTCGTCTTCTACCACCCGGAGAAGAACCTCAAGTCCGTCTTGGATCGGTACGGGGATGAGATCTGGCGCGTGACGGGCGTGGTCGATGCGCATTTGAAGAAGAGCGGGGGCCAGTGGTTGGTGGGGGAGAAGTGCACGTATGCGGACTTGGCGTTTGTGCCGTGGTATTGGCTCTGTCCGGCGATCATGGGGGATGGCTTTGAGAAGGTGAGTTTGTTAGTGATCGTTTGAGATGTCGGACCGTTTGCTGACGCGGAGACGCTAGGAATGGGAGTCGAGATATCCGACTAGCTGGGCTTGGTACCAGAAGTTGCAGGCTAGGCCTTCTGTCACTAAAGCTAGGGAGGAGAGGCAGAAGGCAATGGGACAGCACTGAATCATGACAGGATCGGGTTCTTTGCTTGTGGATGCTTGGGCGCGACAGCGCAAACAAAGATTGTTTTGATTAAGAAATGCAATATAATGCTACGTGTGCTGTATGGAAATCCTTTCCCAAAGAAAACAGCATGTGGGTATCTTCAAAGTACTTGCCAACGAGAGGGTCGACGATTTGTCGAGACAAAACAAAACAGAGAAACGTGAGGATATGAAGAAAAGCCATGCTCGCCCTACCCGCCATCTGTAACGACTCCGTTCATCCGCTCAGCGGTGTGGTTGACGCTGAGCTTTCGTGGCTGTTTCTTAGGCGCTGGTCTGCTGACATCGCTTGCCCCGGCGACAGACTGTTCTTCTCGTGGATGTGTGCCGTTGGTACCATTGGTGATGCTAGCATAATTAAGTCGTCTCACAATCGAATTGAAACGATCGTCTGGTAGTTTTCGTGGACTGATGGCGTCTGCGAGAATGTTCATTCGCCGGGATGCTTCTTTAGCGGACGCAAGATCTTTGGTAGGAATTGCAAAGCCTGAGGTTCTTGTTCTTGTGGATTCTGGGGAGCCGGTTGAAGTCCCAGGGCCGCTGGCATTTGCTTGAGGACGAGGCGTATCTCGTGTTGATTCGGGAGACGGAGGAACAACTCTGAGTTTGCGTGGTGTACGTGGTTCGCGCGGTTGCTTTCTGATGTCAACTGACATGACCCTACGCATCATTCCTTCACGAGACTAATGAGTACTCAGATTGGGTTTGCTTGTAATGGAAATTGGATTGAGCTCACCTCGGGCTTTGCCTTTAGTATGGCACTTTTGTCCATTACTGTGGTCGTGGTAGTCACACGCATCGCCTTCCGTTGGATCATTGAATAGTACGCCTCCTGACAATGTTCGTATTGAGTTGATCATCTCCACGGCGAAGTCAGGGTTGTTCTCGAAGCATTTACGATAGCTCTCGGCGTCCTTGTCGACCTCGGGATCCATGATTTGGCGCGCAGCGATGTTTGTCATCAACCGACGGAAAGGCGACCTGGCCGATGCTGCGCGATATATCTCATTGATCTCGTCAGGATCGGGGACCAATTGCGCCTCGTTGAGCTGCCGCCGGTAGCGGTCCATAGCAATGTTCTTCAGTTGCACCATGTCGAACTTGTCGCAAAGCACATAGAGCTTGTTGCAGGCAACGGCGTGATCGTATTTCTCCATGTCCGTCATTCCCGACACGTCTTCCAGCGATCCTTGGTAAAGCCATTTCACCAACAGCTCGAATCCTCTGGGATCGTCGTCGGGCAATTCCAACTCGTTCACGTTGTCCTCTCCCTTCTTCTTCTTGGGGACCTCATGGCCGACGAACTCGGTCTCGAAATAGGATGAGTGGTGGCATAGTAGATTGCGATGCAGCGTCCAGTGTCGTCGCTCTGCGCCTACGAAGATGTCGACCGTTGGGCCCGCGAGTAGCCTTTTGCGTAACGTCTTAGCCTCGGAGCTCTCTTTCTGACCGTCGACAACCTCGCCCGCGCCAATGGCGAACCACAGATGCGATCGCGCCGGGGAGCCAACGAAAGCACTCATTGCGACAAATGCTTCGCGTCGGCGCTCAAGCGCGCAAAGAGAGGTGGCTGCGAAAGAAAGACAGGACGTACTCGGCAAAAAGAGAGGCGCTGGCGTCGCGTATGCTCGACCTCGCCATGCGCGGACCGGGCAGGACGAGCTGGTACTCGCTGTTGGGATAGGCAAAGTCTCGCGAGTAGACGGGTGGTGGGAGCGGTGGACGGTGTGATTTGCGACGGAGAGGGTGGGAGGTGGAGGGGGTGGTGGTGGAGGAGGAGGGATGAGAACGGGAGCCCATTTAGAAATATGCTACGCTACATATGTACACAAGCAAGGGCGCGCACGGGATGGAATGAGTGCGCGTAAGAATGCTGCGCCGTTTGGTGAGAGAGGGCGAGCGCATGGCAATGTCCATCCTCCGAAACAGTCTCACATCGCGATGCGAACGTGCTGAACCACGATCACGTGCAAATGAGGTCACCCGAAAGGCCACTCCTGCAGACATACGTCTGGTGAGCTCAAACATCCTGGGGATTGATATGCTATAGCAAAGTCCGTTTCGGCGTAGATTCGAAGGATATGATTGCATCACCGAGAGCTGTTCGTCAATACATGCAGACATGCATTCTTCACGCCTGGTAAAGAGTGCTCATGTCGGTCGCTGCATAAGGCACACTGTGCTTGACCATAAGTCTGTTTACACAATCACGTTGCTGCTGTTGCGCATTGGCATTGGACTATAGTCGTGTACCATTAAGATGGTGACAGAGCAACAAGTAGTATCATCAGTACCCCTGCACCCGACGCACCTCCTTTGCCAGAGTATACAGGCTCAAGAATGCTTTCCCTAACTGCTTCTCTCAACAGGCCCACGTATGCAGACTTTTGACTGCCTGTGCCTGGCACCGCTAGGATTATTAGACTCGCTCTAATGCAGCCACTTTGCGCGCGCGCGTCCAGCTCGCGTTTCTCCCACACTTGAATGTTTTGAGGGGCAGCAACCAGACATTCAAGTCCGACAACACCACAACAACCACCTCCCACGCCAGTCAAACCATAACACAAAAACATATACGAACAATACAGGAATACGCCGCAATATCCTGATTACCTGTCGGAACCTCAGCGACACTGAGTCAACATGGAGCCCGGCCAGCTTCGCGATGAGGCGGTCAGAGATCGCGTGCGTGCCGCAGAGGAGTTTCTCGACCCAAGTAAGATATGTTGGACAGTATGGTTTGAGCCGTCGGTATTGACTATGGCACTTCCCAGACGACCCTCGCGCACGTTCATACCGCGCCGACATCCTGCTCATGCTCAACAGAAACACCCGTCGCCTAGTGGTGTCAATAGACGAGATCCGCACACACAGCAGAGAGCTAGCAGATGGCTTGCTCAATCAGCCATTCGATTACTCGCAAGCGTTTGACAGGGCCCTGAAGAATATCGTGAACACATTGGGCAACAGGCCTGCGTTTGAGACGGCAGAAGAAACGGTAGGACAGACAGAGCGCCATTACGACAAAATCCAGAACTGACACGGCAGCCAGATGTACTACTGCGCATACATCGGCAGTTTCGGCCAATACGCATGCAATCCTCGCACACTCTCCTCACAATATCTCAACCACATGGTGTCTCTGGAAGGCATCGTCACAAAATGCTCCCTCGTACGACCCAAGGTGGTCAAGAGTGTGCACTGGAACGAGGCCAAGTCGACTTTCCACTTCCGCGAGTACCGCGATCAGACCATGACTGCGAACGGTGCAGCAAGCACCAGCGTGTATCCCACAGACGATGGCGAAGGAAACCCGCTAGTCACAGAATACGGCTACTGCACCTACCGCGATCACCAGACGATCTCTATCCAGGAAATGCCAGAGCGCGCGCCTGCTGGTCAGCTGCCTCGAGGTGTTGATGTGATTCTGGACGATGACATGGTTGACAAGGTCAAGCCCGGAGACAGAATTCAGCTGGTCGGTATCTACCGCTCGCTCGGAAATCGCAATGCTGGTCAAGGAAGCTCCACGTTCAAGACCCTCATTCTGGCAAACAACATTATCTTGCTATCTTCCAAGTCGGGAGGAGGAATTGCCCAGGCCACAATCACCGACACGGACATCAGAAACATCAACAAGATCTCGAAACAGAAGAAAGTCTTTGATCTTCTCTCGCAATCACTCGCGCCGAGTATATACGGACACGATTACATCAAGAAGGCAATCCTGCTTATGCTTCTGGGAGGAATGGAGAAGAATTTGGACAACGGAACGCATTTGCGTGGTGACATTAACATTCTGATGGTTGGCGATCCTTCCACAGCCAAATCACAACTTCTGCGCTTCGTTCTCAACACCGCGCCCCTGGCCATTGCTACGACTGGTCGTGGTTCCTCAGGTGTCGGTCTGACTGCAGCTGTTACTTCCGACAAGGAGACTGGTGAGAGGCGACTCGAAGCTGGTGCCATGGTTCTTGGTGACCGCGGTGTCGTCTGCATTGATGAGTTTGACAAGATGTCTGATGTCGATCGCGTGGCTATTCACGAAGTCATGGAGCAACAGACCGTCACGATTGCGAAGGCTGGCATTCACACCTCTTTGAACGCTCGCTGCTCTGTCGTAGCTGCAGCCAACCCCATCTATGGACAATACGATATCCACAAGGATCCCCACAAGAACATCGCTCTGCCAGACTCGCTTCTCTCGCGTTTCGATTTGCTGTTCATTGTCACCGACGACATCGAAGACGTTCGCGACAGGCAAGTCTCAGAGCACGTTCTTCGCATGCACAGATACCGCCAGCCCGGCACAGAGGAAGGAGCGCCCGTGCGTGAGCAGCTCAACCAGACCCTCGGCGTGGGTCTGGAAGAAGAGGCGGATGCCAACAAGCCCAGCGATGTCTACGAGAAATACAACGTCATGTTACACGCTGGTGTGACTGTAACTGTAGGTCGTGGCTCTGCACGCAGAGTTGAAGTCCTCAGCATTCCGTTCATCAAGAAATACATCCAGTACGCCAAGTCGAGGATAAAGCCTATCCTTACCAAAGGTGCAGCTGACTATGTCGTCTCTGTCTACTCCGCTCTGCGTAACGATGACCTTGAAGGTAACCAGCGCAAGACCTCTCCAATGACTCCTCGTACTCTCGAGACTCTCATTCGTCTTGCGTCCGCTCACGCCAAGGCACGTCTTTCGAACCGCGTTGAAGAGAAGGACGCCAAGGTCGCTGAAGGTGTTCTTCGCTTCGCCCTCTTCAAGGAAGTCGTCGAGGATGAACGCCGCAAGAACAAGCGTGCGCGCCGAGAGGATGTGGACGCCATGAGCACAGACGGCGACAGCGATGACAGCGACGAGGATGATGACGATGCAGCCACAGCAGGTGCAAGCCGTCGTGCTAGCACTCGCACGCCCGGCCGCAGCACAAGAGGCACTGCCAACACTGCCGCACAAGGCAACGACAACATTCCAGATGACGAGGATGATGAAGACTTGTACAACGCTACACCCAGTGCTCGCCGTACACAGCGCACAACAACAGAGGAGGCCTCGCAAGCCAGCATGGCTTCTTCACAGCCTGCGTCACAACTGCTTCAAGACTCATCGCAGTCACAGTCTCAACCTCCACAATCATCTTCAGACCCAGTCACCATCTCACCTGCACGTCTGCAAGTGTTCCAAACTGCGCTAGGCCAGCTGATCGATGGACCTCTCTTCGCGAACGATGCCGCGGATGTCGATCCTTTGGTCGCAGCTGTCAACGCTCGCCTTGCGCGCGGAGACAAGAAGTTCGGCGATCAAGAAGCTAATGCAGCTCTTGAGGAGCTCAACGAGCGCAACAAGATCATGTTGAGCCAGGGTGTGGTGTACAAGCTGTAATCTGAATATGAGGTGGATTTGCCGTTCTGAACTTTTGCACTGGCGAGCCTGGCGTTTGCGGTTGACGGGTTCGATGGGGATTGACTGATGATGGATACCTTTGATTGTTTACTATAGCACGATTGTCGTGGGTGGAGCCTTCGCGTATTGAAATGCCCGGTTTGATCAGCTTGATTTCACGTCGCCTGCTAGGAATTGTCTGTCTACTCTTAATTATTTGCAAGAGTCACTGAAATTTCAATCATTTGTACTACTAAACTTGTGTAGAAAGGTCTATATATGAATCACAGCGTGGGCGGTGGTCTTTGCTTATCCCTTCCTCATTGATATCGACATTTGACTTTATCAAACAAGGCCCGTGCTTATGACGTCGGTCGAGGTTCTGTTTATGAGGTACCTCTTCATGTGAGCTTCAGTCCAAGCACTATGCTAGAAAATCGAACTACCAGAAATACCAGACTGTCCATTTCCTGTTCACTTCCTCCAAATTCTCCAGTCAAAATCAACAATATCACCTATCGTCATCCCAAGTTCCATCGAAGCAATCAACGGCACTCAAAAGCCGGCCATCTTATCCATCAACACCATCAGCAACAATAACAGAAAACAAAATGTCCTTCCAACAAGAACTTTCATCCTGGTTCGCGCCCCGCGACGGCCAACAGATACCGGACCCGCCCTCAATCGGCTCCAAAGCACCCTCAACATCCAACATCCAGCTCTCTTCTGCTCCCCTCATCATCGCTTTCCTGCGCCACTGCGGCTGCCCCTTCGCGGAGAAAACCTTCCTCAACCTCCGCGAAACCGCCCGCGCCCACCGCGACATCTCCTTCGTCGCCGTCTCGCACTCCTCGCAGACCGCCACGGACACCTGGCTCGCCAGCCTGCCGCAAGCGGGCAGCGAGCCGGACAACTTGCAGGTCGTCGTGGACGAAGGCAGGGAGGCGTACGCGGCTTGGGGGCTGGGCGTGTCGGGCTTCGGGCACGTGTTGAGTCCGAGCGGGCTTTATGCTGTGTGGAAGTTGGGCAGGGAGGAGGGGATTTGGAACCGGCCGACGGAGAGCGGGAGTCGGTGGCAGACGGCGGGGAGTTTTGGGGTTGATGGGGAGGGCGTTGTGAGGTGGGGGAGGCCGGCGGAGGGGTCGGAGGAGATTCCTGATTTTGAGGAGGGCGCGAGGGCTGTGGAGGGGGTGCAGGGTTAGAGGGAGGGGGTTGTGTTGTAAAGTGTTGTATTGGAGCTCGAGAGTAATGAATGATTACTGAAGCTCCTACGGAGTATCATGCAGATTTCTCCTGTTGTTGTTACCAACAGAAGTGACATGGAGGGTATGAAGAAGCGCAGGAGAACTCTTCCGCAGTTGGAAACCTATATGCTGGGCTAATTTGGACAAACAGGCGATATCTGAACTTCGACTGCGCGACACACAATGGTAAAGCAGGATGCTTGACACGCTCCATCCTTCTTACCTTCCCCAATCTCAAAGGTCAGCAAAACCCAGCTCCACAGCCTCTGGGCTGTCTTCAATGGCGGCATAGAATCGTGCTCCAGCTTCTTCTAGCAACAGACACACATCTTCCATATCTTCCTGCCGGCTCACCTTATCAGCAAGAGCATAGTAGACCTCGTCTCTCAGTGCGCTGTCCATCATGTCGTTCATCCTTTCTTCATCTGTCATGAAGTGGTCTATCGGATTCCCAGATGTAGCTTGCTTCCAAGGTGGCCGCAGCGCCCAGACACCGCCGGCCGCCGGCCAACCGAAAAGGTACTTCGGCGCCATGTTCATCTGCTCGGCATCGTAGTGGCGAATATCGTCTTGGGCACAGATCGCCACGGCGCCGCAGCGGCGCATGCAGAGTGAGTGTGCTCTTTCTTCTGCGAGAACAGCAGGATCGTCGCTCGAGGTAGCCTGAGTGTCGCAAGTGTTTCCACTTGAAATGGACGGGCGGAGGATTACCTCTTTTTTGCAAAATTCTGTTGGCGGGCACTCTGGGTCGCTTTGAAGTCATGAGCGCCAGTCGTCACCCATGACATATTTGACGCATGCTGGGCTTTTACCGAGGAGATATTGGATGTAGGGACCATCGCGACCGAGCACTGGTGGTGGGTACCACATTGATTCAGGGTAGTCCTCCTCGGGTGGAAAGCCGAAGATTCGGACCAAGTTGCTATTCTTGTTGGACACTCGCAGACGTATGTCTTGCCTAGGCAGTGTCCATCCATAACCTTGACAGCGAGCTTGAGGTTGAGAGATCGATGGCGAAGATGCATGGCCCGACTCGGTATTTGTAGAGTTCGGTTGCCTTTGAAAGCCCAGAGTGGAGACGATGTAGCCGAACATTGTTGCTCAACTGCCTCATACGATACTGAAGCGAATTGTACTAGGTTGCCTGAAAGAGGAAAAAGCTACATTGAAGGGGGATAGGGATGCGCAGATGTGCGGTGCAGTGGAATAGGCTGCAGCCCAGTCGTTACTCCAACACGGCGTGCAATCTGCATGTGAGGCAGCCTGGCAGGCATTCTAGGTACGAGGATTGGGTCGCAATGCAGTTGAGTGGCACAGTTGCAAGGCCGTTCGACTTGGTGGGAAAGGTTCATGCGGCGTGAAGCTCTAGGCAACAATCTTCTGTTACTTTGGTGGGTGTCGTAACCGGAGCGCATGGACTGAATCAGGTTGATAGGAGTGATTAGACCAGTGTCAATTATGACGCCCTTGCCGGGCATACGTTGAAGGATTGTGGATGAAAAGGATGAGACGTCCAGTGTGGCGAAGAGTCAATATCTTCGGCCAGCGGTGGGAGCGAGACTTTGATATTAAATGCGCCGTACATGTGCCAAACGAGCCCCCCAGCATCCATGTATACCGAATTTATCACATTTCGTATCAACAAGAGAGAGGGGTCAATCAGAACGACGATCTCGGGCCACAAACCTGTACTGTTCGATGTTCAAGCAACAGAAAGTCACCCCAACCCCAACCCTCAAAACATTCTGTTGGTTGAGATCGAGAAATACACGGACGATTTAAACCGACCACATTGGAGAGAATGATTGAGCACCATCGAAGTAGAATTGGAAAAAGCATCTGGTAGCGGTAGAGGAGATATCATGCGCTCTGTGTACGAATACAATGTAGTATAGCGGCCGCTTCACGCAACTGCAGATACATGGCATCTGAGCTGTATCCTTAACGCTCGCTTTGTGACTAGACACTGTCTTGCGGGGACATTATGTCTCCTCATGTTCAGGCCTAGTTTGCAACGTTCCAACCTCTCAGTTCTGCCACAAAGAACGGCAGAAAGATGCTCCACATCAAGAATGACAAGCCGGCAGGAATGTGAGGCGAGTGTAGCGCAAACGCGATGGAACATGCAAGCGGCCATCGAAACTGCCATATATCAGCGGAGATCGCTCTTGCAGGCAATGGCCGGACTTCTTTGGCGAGTAGACATCTTGCAAGTTCGGTCATCGACTGCGCAATCGGGCTGGCGCTCAACACTGTGGCGTTGTTCGGTATCTTCTGCGATGGCGAAAAGACTGCATCACTGGGTCGGACCTCGATGTGAGGCCGGCGAGTCTCTCCAGGGTTACCTCTAGTTGCGGGGATTACCCCATCGTTAGATTGTTTGATACCCTCGGTGTGGCCTAATGTCGCAGATGGTTCTGGATTATCACCAGGTTGCGAACGCCAGTCTGG
Source organism: Cladosporium oxysporum (assembly GCA_035771495.1). NCBI lineage: Eukaryota > Fungi > Ascomycota > Dothideomycetes > Cladosporiales > Cladosporiaceae > Cladosporium > Cladosporium oxysporum. Next base: position 1,673,289 of record JAWNKS010000004.1, read on the forward strand.
AGATGTTGGAGCATTGCTGGACGGCGCGCGATCGATTGATTTCTTTGGGAATATGGGTGCCGCCGCAAAACCCAGGTCAGACGGCAGACCTTTCGCCGCAGATGGCGCCTCGTGTTGGGGCTTCTCAAGAGATCCACCCGTGTTTTGCTGAGCGTTGTATGCGCCAGCATAAAATGGGGACGACCGCTTTCCGGCTGGAGGCACATTCGTGTCGTTCGAGGAGCTCTTAGCTTGTAGGCTAGATGTTGTGATAGCTGCCGTATCATTAAGATCCGAGCCTCCGTCTTTGATGCAATGTGGAAGTCCGAATGTAAATGTATAACCTGTGCTGCGGGAATCCGATTCATGCGCTCGGTCGATAGGCTCGCACGATGCCAATGACCGCTTCGGTGGTTTGGAGAAGAGAGAATTCGATTGTATAGACTTGTCTGCTTCGGCGATGTCCTCAGCCGCAGATCTTGGAGGCTTCGATGGTGTGTAGTCTGTATTTTGCTGAGCTTCGCGGATGCTGTGAAAAACTGGCGATGGTCGCTGTCCGGACTGAGGAACAGCTGGCCCGTTCGAGGCGATCTTAGCTTTTAGACTAGATGTTGTGGTAACTGCCGTATCAGTCGGGGTCGATTTGCCATCTTTGGTGCGGTCTGGAAGGCTGAATGTGGATTCGCGAGCTGTACTGTTCAGATTTTGCTCACGGGCGAGATCGCTAAGCTTGTTCGATGAGGATGACCGCTTCAGAGATTCGGCGAAGGAAAGATTCGACTTTGCAGACTTGTCTGCTTCGGCTGTGTCTTGGGTCGCAGGCTTTGGAGGCTTCGATGGCGTGTAGTCTGGTTTGTAGGACTCGGTGTGACCTGTAACGTCGTTGCCGTTTTGGACTGTGCTTCGCATGGTGAGGCGTGGTGTGTATATCCCTCCTTTGACTTGAACTTCCAGTTTGACTTCAGGAGAGGGAATATCAAGAAATTCTCGCCAACGCTTGACCCTGTCGTTGTGAGATTCGTGTGACTCGGATGGCTCAATTCTCGAAGATGCAAGCATCTTGTCATGCCATTTGCGCTTGAGATAGGTGCCTCGTCGGTGCGACAGCTTGCGATTCCAAGGTTGTCTCTCCACAAAATCAGCCCACAGTTGCAGAGTACTCGAAGCTGTGTGGTTGTCAATTTGAAACCATTCCTGATGTCTTGTGAAGCCTTTCTGCCTTTTGAATTGGCCACACCCACAGTCGAAGAACCAGCGATGCGGTGCGAGATCTTGATGTATGATGTCCTCGAGCCTCTTGCAAGCCTTCACTTTCACTGCTGCGACAAGGCTAATGCCCTTCACAAAGCCGCAAACCCTCTCGATATAAGCCTTTCTCGCCTTCAGATCTGTCGTGCGACCGAACTTGATGAGGGAAAGCTCATTGTCTCCAAATGCATACACATATCCAGCTTTTTCATAAGCAGGGCTGTCGCCTTTGGGATCGGGAGAATCCATGATAAGTCGCCTAACGGCTTTCTCGTTGAGCTCGACGTCTTCATCGTAGGTTGGGTCCGCCGACAAAGTGGTGACTGTTCTTAGAGTACGGTGGTTAGGGCTCAGTTGGAATTGATCCGTGAACAAACTTCTCCGTGCCGAATGAGTGTCGTAGGAGCGCTGCACGAATAGAGGATGGTCCTTGGGGGTGAAAGGCGAGCTGCTCGAGTGCTCACCGGTGCGTTTCGGTGTCGTGCAATCGGCATTTATTTTGGTGTCGCCCTGCGTTGAGTCGCTCATGCTTCCGTTACGACCGTCGAGGTCAGGGACAGACAGCAGAGTCCTGACATCATTCTCATCGACAATGTACCCCTTGCGACGCTGAGACACCTGATCTTTTTGGATTACCTCTTCCCGGTCGTATTCGACAACATCCAGAGCGTCAACACTCAAGGGTACGTCATCTTCGTTGTCGCCGGAGTTTGCACCCGAGTCTTCGATCATGTCATCTTCCAGTTCATCGTCCGAGTCACCATCCACATCGTCACTCAGCTGTTGGCCCGCCTCATCAGTGTATTTGTGCGAGCTGAAAGGCTTTTCATCACCATGATCTTGACTCAAAGCAGTTTCTGTACTGGTGGAGGTCCAGCCTGAAAATTTCCCAGGCGTAAAAGATTTGACACAGCGATCTTGCAACGTGTTGCCACCAGGGCCACAAACAAAGTCCAGACAGACTTGATGATGTATATCGCAGAGGGCTCTTTTGTGCATGCATTCCGGGATCTCGGTGACATTGGGCGCATCGCTGGTCCCATGGAGGCAAAATCGATCGATGAATGCGTTGCTGACTTCGGTCACTAGCTCGTGGTAGCCATGAGAAGCTTGCTTCTCTCGGGTCTCGAACCGGCGGCAACCGCGGCACTCCAGATTGTCCCAACGATGGACCATGAGGAAATCCAGGAGATTCTGTCGCAGATGTGAGGCTGGTGGGACTTCGGACATGATGGTGCTTTGTTCGTTCCTACTGTGATTGATGTGGTAAATTGTTGGGTTGCGGTGATGCAACTGTTGGTTCCACCGCTCGTCGACCATATATACATGGTTCGCTTAAGCCCGCACCTGGCAGTGCCGGTATGATTGCATAAGGACCTTACCAGGATTGAACTTATTCATCCGCATGAGACGACGTGTGCGGCTGAAGATGCTCAGACCAACCTCCGCAGAGTCGGTTGGCTTCCGAAACCACAAGCGCTACTAGCTTGCAGCAGCTCCCAGGCATCACGACAACGACGACGACGTCGACACTGACGACGATATCGATGACGACGACGATGATGACCACGTCTACTGCCAATGTCGATTAGCTGATAATTGACCAAGGATCGACATCTTCAAATGTGGTGCGCGAAGCCAATGACTTTGGGTGATTGTACCACATCCACGGAGCGCCGACTACCAGGTTTCAGGAAAGAGCTGTTACCGTATTGACCAAGTGAGAACATGTGATGTAAGGACGTGCGCCGCAGAAGCTCTGTTTGAATTGTAACGTCGGGTATGCAGCTCTGTAAGCTAGCGGGCCTCAGCCGCCCCGTGGCTTCATGCACCACCTAGGAGGTTATCTTGTCATGTTCGCTCTACTTTATGCAGCACGTAGCCCCAATAACAAAGGCGGAAGCGAGCAAATCATAGTCGTTGGCGGTGAGGTGAAAGTTGAGATATCCTGCGGGAAGGATCCCCGGATCTGCGAGCATGTGGCACAGCAAACCACGTGGGTTTCAGCCTGTTGGTTCCGACCCGAGCGCTTTTGAGCTGCTTGATTTTTGCTTCGCTCCGGCGGCTTTGCAACAGACATGCTCCATTCAGGTATAGACCCGCGCGAGGGCAGACTTAACGGACCTTTGAAGGCGTGGGTGATGCGACGACGCGCAGGAGATATCGACGGAGCTGAGCGCCAAGAAACCCTGCCCTAGTGACGCGAAGAGAAACCCGGCACTGGGTGCCCGTTGCTTTCGAAGGCATCTAAACATAATGTAGAATTGAGGCAGAACATGATCGCGCCTTCTGTTTCAAGATATCGACTTTAGCGACCCAAGAGAGATACTCGACATTTGTTGGAGATAAGCAGCAGATGATGATACAGCAGGCAGCGGAGAGAGTATGGCCGATGTATTGGATGTTCCTCAGCTATATTGGATGAGGAACAGCAGATAAATCGCTCTGGTCTCTCCAAAATCTCCTTGGTGCATCAGAGACGTCCGAAATGCTGTAGGATGATTGTGCATGAACGAAGGACTCGAGTTGGCCTTGCGAAACTGCAAATCAAGCCGGTCGTGACGTTCGATTGCATTCGGAAGTGGTTGAACATGATCATTGAGACAAAGCCACGTGTGCGATTTCAGAGTAAGCGCAGCACGCTAGAATCGTTAGACTGATACAGCTGGCTCCTCCACGCGCGCAAGAAGACAAGATATCCAAAGCACGTTGGCGTGCTACACGGCGTTGCTTTCTTACTACGACAACGACTGCAGTGAACGTAAATCTGTGTTTTACCATGTGCTTCGCACGTGATACGGCCGTTGGACTCAAGGTTCTGAGCCTCAAGGCCTGAAACTTAGGTTCGCAGCCGTTTGCTTCCTGCACTGACATGTATAAGTGTATCTCGCACCTTATGCCGCGGAGAGACTGTGGTATTGGATATAGCCACTTTGGAAACAACGATTGGGTGCTTCTCAAGCTTTCCAGTTCGTCTCCCACGCCTTGATAACAGCTTGAACATTCTTCAGTCCAGCAGGCTTCGTCACGTAGTCGTCTACTCCTACCATCGCAGCAGCGGCGCGATCTTTGTCGCTGACAAGTCCTGTGAGCGCCACGATGTACGCTCTGTTTCCTGTCGTGGATGAAGCTTCCATGCCACGGATGCCCGCAGTAGCGTCAAACCCGGAGACTTCGGGCATCGATAGGTCCATGAAAATGATGTCGAACACGTCATTGTTCTCGGAGGCTTCTTCAAAGGCATCGATTGCTTCCTGCCCGCCCGATGCGAATGTTTGACGAGCCATTGGAATGTCGTTCTTTTTGAGGAACATGGAGAGTACCTTGATGTTGACGGCATTGTCGTCGACAAGGAGTACGCGCGGTCTGGGCGTCACCTCCGGTTGCTCAGCCGGAGAGCGCTTCTGTGGATCGGGTTTCTCGCTGTCTGTGGAAGGATTCGAACGAGACCCTTGAGAATCTTTTCCCGCATGCGGACTGCGAGCATTTTCTGAACTTCCTTCAGCGCAGTCAAGTGATTCTATCTGTGCCGGTATCGTATCAACATGTTCTTCGGAAATGCTGTTGGTCTCTTCATCAGCTTGCCCCTCGTGGTGATGACCTTGGATGCTCAGATCTTCCAGAGACCGTGTGACGGTATTGGCGTTAGCTGGGACGATGTGAGGGAATAAGAGCGACAGTGTCTTCCAAAGTTTCGATGGGATGACAGAGCCCGTGATGATCGCATCAGCAATGACAGCGGCGGCCTTGATCTTGTCACTGTCGAGCTCTGTGCACTTTCCGACATCGGCACAGATGACAACAGTTTTGACGTTCTTGAATTTCTCACTGGAAGCCTGCCGGAAAATTTCCACGTCGTGCTGAGTGACGAATACCAGATCGGGCAACTCATGGTCGTTTTCGTGATCGGTCGCTTGCCAAATGCTGATGACAGGACGGAACCAGGCTCCAAGTGTGTGCGCAAGCGACTGGTGCAGCAGATCGATAGATCGCTTATCGCGTTCGTCGTAACGTCGCATCCAAGTGGACGGCGCATAGACACATGCTTTGAGCATAGGAAGCTCCTCCTCTGGTAGATCCGGCAATGGTGGAATAATCGCTGTGCCGCCTCGTCCTTCAGGATCGTTCTCTGGACGTTGTTCGACACCATTGGTCAGTAGGCGCAGAGGCAGCGTCACCACTGCCGTAGACCCCAATGTCTCTTCGGTATCGATTTTCACAGTGCCCTCGAGTTCCTCCACATTTCGCTTAATCAAGGACATGCCTAGACCCACACCTTCGTCGACGGGATTCTGCTGCGAGAACGGTATGTACAGGCTGTGACGTATGAAGTCTTGCGAAAAGCCTCGCCCACAGTCCGCTACTGAGAACTCAGCATGGTCAGGGGTCAGTTGCAAAGAGCAACGAACGCAGCAGTCTATTCGTGTGAACCGAATGGCATTGCTCTGTTACATTCACGTCAGAACGCGTTTTCCACGCCAATCCGAATGCACGAATACTTACCAGGAGGTTCTCGAGAATGATCCGGAGGCCACTGTTGCTAGTGACTTTTGACGATTGTCCACGGACCTTGCATCGAATAGAATGACTGAGAAGTACTTCTCTTCAGCTGCTTCACCATCTGAAAGCACTCCTGTGTGTCTCCCAGACGAGTCGTGACTGCTTGTATTCGTCGTGCGTCGCCCCGTCCCCGGACTCATGATTGTGTCGGAAAGTCGCATGCGTTTAGACACGTCTTCGACGATCTCCTCGCAGAAACCTATCAGATCTGTGTGTCCAGACGCAGTTCCTTTTTCACCTGGCTGTTGGCCAACCTGTAGGATGTCACCTCGGTCTTGGTCTGCATCTTGATCCGGCAGACGATTATCGAGGCCTGGCATGTAAGGCTCTTTGACGGAGGACAAATCAGATGCTGACGTTGCTTGGCCACTCACACGAGAGTACTGGAGGATTTTGTCAATACTTTCCAGAAGCTGAGTAGCACCGAATCTTGCATTGACCAACATCTCTCGCTGCTCGCTATTACAATCTGTCGCTAGAAGGAGTTCCAGGTTGCCCAGAACGTTGTGAAGGGGCGATCTTGTTTCATGGCTTATGGAGCCGAGGAAGTCGGATTTGACCCGATCCAGACGTTGCGATTCCACGCGCAATATGTGCGACATCGCGGCCATGCAGAATGATGACATGGCAGTGAGATCGATCTCGGATTCAAATACTCTCTCGTTGTCTTTCACCCAGCCAAAGCATATGGCGCTTGTGCGACTGTGTAAAGCATCCCATAGTGGCGCGAACACAATTTGGGTTGCCCCAGGGAGGGATTTATCCAATGCTGCATTGGTCGCTGAATCCAAGGGACTCACACTACCAGTAGCGAAACTACTGAATGTTTTCTCACTGCCTTGCTCATTGGTGTAGATGACGCCGCCCTGTGGAAAGACCGCCAATAGCTTGCGGACACCTTCGAGCCCAATGGGAATCATGGCGGGCACTCCAGGCTGCAGCGAGCTTGCGAGGACAAGATCACTGGAATTTGTTGGCCGTTGACCGGATAATGGCATGTCTTGAAACGCCAAGCCGTCCAAACTGAAGAAGTCGCGCAAGAGCTTGCCGGCGATGCCGTAGACGGTTGTGGCGACTTCTCGCGGAGGCGTGCCAGAACTGTCATCGAACATCTGACCTATCTCATTGTACGCTTCACCATACAGGAAAGAGGTAATGGCTGTATTGTATGTTGCAGCCCGCCGGCCTTCGAGAGCCTGCATGGCCTGGACGAGCTGGCGCATGATATGCTTAGAAGTCTCGCATAGGTAATGTCGCTGTGCAGTACTAGCCGCTGTGCGTGAAGGATCTTTGCCCATAGCAAATACCGTACCAATGTTGTAACCTGCGGGTGTAGTGATGGGCGATCCAATGTAGTGACGAAAACTTGCAAGCGTGCCGTTGACAAATGGCAGGTCTTTTGTACGCTCATCGGCACTCATGTCAAGCACCTCATATACAGCACCAGGCTCGTCGGGCGTCTCCTCAACGGTGATTGTACGCTCACAAAGCCCGCCATGGTGAATGACCTGATCGCAGCCATACCACTGCGTAGATGCGAGAGTAACTTCGGCGTCGTCGCAATTTGCATTGGTAGCACCCGAGATAAAAAATTGCGTATGGTTATCGAGCAAGCTGATCATAACCAGGTCGGTGGAAAGTTGATTGAGAACACCTCGCAACAATGCTGTCAAGGCTGGATCGGGCTCTGTGGTGTTGCTAGACTCGCTGTGGCTGGGCCGTCTTTCGGCCGACACCTTGCCATCGCGGGCATATCGAGTGGTCGCCGGTTGAAGCTGGCAGTATTTGCGTGACTCCCATACGCGTCTTCGGTCTGCGATGCTGGCCTTCTCCTGGTCCGTCAAAGACATAGCCTGACACATGGTTTTGGTGGACGTGGCAACGTTTGGCGGCCATGTCCTCGGCCAAACTTTGCAGCCAGCTCACATAATCGTCAACACCGTTTCTTACCAGGGTCGGCATCGGCTCAAGCGCCGTTTTGCCGTGTAGGAGACTGGAATATGCGCACTCGAACGTGTAGAGTACAGCCTGCTCTATCACCACATTTTGTGTTAGTAGTTGACGCAAATCAACCAGAGTTCAAAGGCCAAAATAGCGCAACTGTACAATATGACCGCTACTCAACCAAATTATGGGTCAGGAATTATAACCTGAAGTTGCGTGCGTCACTATGAGCGAAAGTACTACTGAAGTCGTGCTCTTCTTAGGAGGTATGCAGTGCCCTTCTTGTGCCCGATGCCCAACACTCAAGTCCCGGAAAAGGTTAATGATTTACATAAGAGATTTTGTGACGTGATTTAGTACATACGACCATAGGTCAGTGAAAACTGGGCATCCCGTCCGCTCTGCCATACATAAGCACTGAACCGGGCGACTAGTACTAGAGTGGGTGACCATCTGGGAATCCCGCCTGTTGTATGTTTTTGGATCAGCTTCTCTTTTGCCTAGCAATAAGCAACTACTCCTTTTTACCGTGCCCAGACGATTTCACGATTCCAGACATGTGCGACCGTAGCATTATTGACAATACAAACACAAAAGTGATGTTCACCGAATCTTACACAGCGCTCGATCAGCCTCAGCGAGTTGACAAGATTGCTTTTTGGCTCTGTTGTTCATGTTCCTCTACTGACGACCTTTCTTTACCCTCCTACCACATACCCCCCGCGTCTTCTTATACGATACATGTAGGTGCACGCAGCCTGCGAATAACAATGCTCTTCACTGCCTACCTTTTGCGTGACTAGACACGCTAGATGAATATCCCTGTCGAGTATGCCGCATGCGCATGACGTGTCCATGACCTCGGACTTGCATATTCACCTCATGCTACCCATGGTGTGAGCTCACAAGCCCCAATTCAAAGCACGGCAGACACTACCGCGTGCATGCGATATCACAGGGCGACTAGTCACATCGAACGCATAGAACGTCCTCAGTCGTAATTGCAGCTGCAAGCCCCGCTTCTCACCGGTGAACATGCAAGTTGAGTGTAACCATGCCGTCGCGGCTCGCGACCGGTGTATTATGATCAGGCTGTTCAAGGCATCATAAAGCGTGGTATTCTTACCTGACCGAGCTGAGCACAAGACCAGAAGTGTGTCCGAGCCGGCCCAATCAATCATCATGGAAACCCAGCGCGTAGGGCGATACTTGGACAGAACGAAGCTTGAAAACAAGCTGAAAAGCAAGTTCGGAAACCTCAATTTCAACATCACCGTGAGACCGGTCAACATCTCGTATCGTAACGGACTCTCCACTGACTTCACCTCAGACCATACGCAATGTTACGACCTTCGTAGTGCCCGACGGAAAGAGACTAAGCGAGGTGAGGCTAACAAAGTTGTGTAAGGCTACAAAAGCTGACATCCCTGGCAAGGCTGAGATCGGGTAGGTCGTCTAAGCCTAGTGACTGAGGACTAAATATCTAAACGATTACTTTAGAGAGTGCCAGAAATCATAGAGGACTATCTTGCTCAATCCCTGAACCTTGGCTCTCGTCTCATATTCCTGTCCGCCGTGTAACACCCCAGCAAACGAAGCCGACACACCCTGGTAATCATGTTTCCAAGTCGTCAACTGCGCTTCGATCACGACCTCGACGCCTTGTCACTGCAAAAATGCTTTTCTCAGTCGATGGACGCCGGTGCGCTCCAATTCCATGCAATGCGTCCCAGCGGTTCGTCTTCAAAACTCCAGAGATGCCGTGAACTGACCAGTTGCAGCCATCTCAAGCAACGCGTGCCGGTATCTCTGTCACGATCTCAATGGTGCCAACGATGTCCACAACCTCGTTTCTCGAGCTGATATCGCCTCGTGTTTGGTGTAAATTCATGGCCACCTGATGATCTCAGCCTTGCTAACCTACCCTGACAGCTGCTTGCATCAGAAGCACTCATTCCGACCAATACATGTTACCAAAGATATCCTCCAAGCGTTGTCTAGCCGTCTTGACATCAGCCCTGACTTCCTTGAGATCTTGTCGAACTTCTACCAGAAGGTCACCGATCTGGAAGAAACGTATTGCGCACCACTCGTGGTTCAGGAGAACGCAGATTACTTTGGTACAAGCTTACCTATCCCCCAATCAGGCCAAAGCCATCGCTGACAGGTCCAGAGTATATGTATGTCTTCAAATATCCGGAAGAGAACCAGCGAAGCGACGGAGAGCCATGGTCGATACGGAAAACTGCAGTGTATCACCAGCTGGAGAAATCGAGCGGCAAATCGGTCTACGTGATCGTGTCTCCGCTTCCAGAGTCGGCAGGAGCAAAAGGGCTCTCGAAATGGTTCAGAAATCTCAACGATCTTCAAAGCTGCAGAGCCGATAGTTTTGCGTTGAACCAAGTACTTTTGAGCAGCTACCAGGCCGGATGGAGATCATACACCTCTTTTTACGAGGATAAGATTGAAGCATTGGTGAGTTGGCTCTGACATATACTGCGTTCCAAAACTTACTTCGCTGGTAGCATATGAAGTTGATGAGCATTGGCCTCATCGAGGTGGATGCAGTGACGCCTGATGAGATGGCCGACTTGTTCTTTCTCGAAAGCAGAATCCTGCCGCTCAATGTTGCGGCAACTGCGGCTGCAAATATCTCTGAAGGTCTTCAATATTGCTCGACACGATTGGCAGCACTCTCGCCTGGCGGGGGACTTTCTACGACAGCAGATCAAGAAATTGAATGGCTCCACAACTATCGTAAGCATGCGTTAGCTTGCGCAAGCAACACGAGCGCTTTGCTCACAAAGTGCGAGCGTGCAGTGCAGCTACTCGACAGAGTCCTGAATCTCAAAAGCCAGCAGATTGCGGAGCAGCAGAACACTAACATCCTGGCCTTGACGAAGTCAACTGTAGACGACTCCGCTACTGTACGAGTTATCACAGCTATCACATTGGTATACTTGTCTTGCACAGTGGTGGCGGTAAGTCATACCCTTTTCTCGAAAAGCAGACCTCAAACCTGACTATACCAAACGTCAAGACCATATTTTCTATGCCCTTTTTCGAGCTCCAGGGCGCAAGGAAATCGTTCTCAGTTTCGCCGGACTTTTGGATATACATAGCAGTGGCGACACCTCTCACCATGGCTACGACGGCTTACTGGCGATGGAGCCTGGCACAGAAGCGCCGGCAAAGACAACTTGCAGGGGTTACGGTCCGGGTTTCAATTGTGTAACAGGCATCTTACTTGAACTACATGCACTTCCATACAATATTCGTCAGATAGTATATACTCTCAGAGACCCTGTGACCTAGGCTTTCTTTTTCGAGGCCTCATGTTTCTGTCCCCATGTAAAGAATGTTGGTGTCTGGAGCGAAGCACCTCTCAAAGAGGAATCCGGACCAATGCCCCATATCTTCCGCCACAGGCCCACGCATTGCCGCCATAGGCCTGCAGGTGATACAGATATTTGGTATTGTACGTGTGTCCACGTCTTCAGCCGGAAGATCTGGGACAGTTGGTCGAGATTGAGATGTGTCAAGCCTGTACTGCTCTTGTAGATAGCTGTGCCCGCGACTTCGGGAACGAACAACCAGATGAGAACAAACGCTACAGCATTTAGTCCGGCGAAGATCTCGAGCAAAGTCGCATGGGGGGCGAAAGGCGCGAACAAGATCAGCAAACCGAACCCAAGGAGATTGACACAGACCGCGAGCGACATTCCGACAATGCGCTGTTCCAGTGGGAAGATCTCGGCGGAATAAGTGAATGGCACCGGCCCCACTCCCAGGGAATATGCCGCGGTGAAGAGATAAGTGAAGACTGTAATGAGCGCCTTCTTCGACCCCATGTGGGCGTCTGGGATCTTGAAGCTTCTCGCAGCGACGGCGAGAAAGCACGCGAGGAACGGAATGGTAACCATCAGGAGCCATTTCCTGCCGCGTTTGTCGATCAAGAAATATGTTGGCACGGCAAAAATGACGTTGGTCAAGCCAATGCCCCAGCTAAACCAGAAAGGCGCCCGTGATGCAGCGGAATCAGTCCAGCAGAACAAGGACGAGGAGTATATGATCAGGAGGTTTATCCCGCAAAGTTGCTGGCTGAGCATGACTATCACGGCAGCCAATACTTCGCGGAGTATCTCGGGCTTCGACAAAAGCCGTCGAGCTCTACGCCACCACCTCTTCTCACGAGATAAGGAGAAGTTAGTATCAGGATCATCGCGGGTCTGATGGGCTTTTTCCTTGCGAGAGTGTACCTCGACAAGAAGTTGGCAATGCGTGAATATGAGCTCTTTCGCGGCCAATACAGGGTGGCCGCGCAGGGACAGGAGCACCTCCCAGGTTGCTGAGCGATAGGGCTTCCTCACATCTGGACCAGCAATGCCTCGCGACCACTGTATGACGTCTTGGTACCACTGTAAGAGATAGTGGCCTTGAGTGTGTGGTCTCTCGGACCGGAATTTTTTGGCGTCGTATCGAGCTTGTGCGGATGCTTCACATTTCATGAGAAATCTTGGGGAGTCGAGTCGCGCACATAGCACTGCTGAGAGCAGTGCGACAGAGGGCAGACAAGATGACGCAATCTGCCATCGCCACGCCAAACGCCCTACATCGGTCAGCCGCTTCTCACCAAAAGTGACATTTAGAGGTGGTTTACCTTGTGTCGACAATAGAAGGTTCGCCGTGAATCCAGACGCGATACCAACGGCATCGAACACTTGCCAATTCATGACGAGGGAGCCTTCGTACATCAGTCATCTTTCTCTGCGCTGGATCAATTGATCCCGACTCACCTCTCAGATGTGCAGGTGCAATTTCCGCAGCAAAGACAGGCACGGTGGATGCTTTCCATCCCATACCAATGCCTAGTACAATGCGAAAAGCGAGGAGCATGCCTTTCGAGGAAGAAAACGCGCCACCAACTGACGATATGAATATCACAAGGGCGGATATGGCGATTGTGACTCTTCTCCCGGCGAAAGCCTCATTGAGCCAGTCTGAGAACCAGCAGGAACTACGAGTGTGAGCATTACGGTGGCTAGACAAGGACCAGACCACTTACATACTGGCCACCAAGAATGGGGCGGCGTTCACTGTAGCAAAGTACCACGTCTCCCATTTGAGCCCCGTTGGGCCACACTTCTCGTCGTCACTGAGGAGGCCGAATTCCTGTGGCCAACTAAGGTTGGCACTGTTTATGGACGTTTGGTTCCAGCCTTGGACCATAGCTGCGATGAAGAGCATTGCAAACGTGCTCTGCAATGACCATTGCTGCTGGAAAAAGCCAAGCTTGCTTTCGTACTCTAGCGCATCTTTTTCTTCTGATGTAAGGGTTTTGTTCAACTTGTCCCACAATGCCGGCCGTGGCTCTTTTAACGCTCTTGCTGCCTGGCAACACCATTAGACTTTGCCCTGTGATATCGTATGTCCATGTGACCATACCTTGATGAAAAGCTGCGCATGGCCGTCAAGGCGGCATTCTCTAGCAACACGTACCGCTGCACGGTTGACATCTGGCCAGGACCATTCGCTGAAGGGATTCTCGAGTCTGAAATCGTCAGCTCAACCCACATGATCTCATGGTAACCTTACTTTGCAGCTCGTCCTTGAGTGATGAATAATTCCGCGGCCAGAGAAAGTTCACTCTCTGCCTCGTCGTCACATGTGGGAGTGGCTTGATGTCCTGGAGCGACAGATCTTACAGACATGGTTTGATGTCAATCAACGTTAAAATCTGAGCAGTAAGAAGATGGCAGTGTTGATGGTAAAAGCACCTCGTTCCAGAGAGATGTAATATTATAACCAGGCTGTGTTGAGGCTATGTGAGTTGAGCAAGAGCAACTGCGCGCATGCAAGGCGCATTGATTGGGCTTGCTGCAAGGATCAAGAGGTACCGCCACAGCGCCACGACCGCATGCGCCGACCAACCATGCCGTAGTGCCATGCACGTACGGCACGAGGCAGGAGCGTGCATGAACGCGTAGTAAGACTCACCGGTTCTGAAGCTGCCCAGGTCGCCGGGATTGACCGGTCAGAGTACAGACCGAATAGCCCGAGTTGCCTGTGGTAAGTGTCATGTATATCCAAGATAGTGGCAGCAATTGTAGATGGCCGCCGATGAGAATGCACGGAGTCAAATCGCACAACACGGTGCCGAGCTGAAATTCTTGTGCTCAGGAGGCATAGCACAAACATCAGGGCATAAGATCAAACTGCATTACATGACCTCCATATACATTGACATTGTCGCCTGATCTCTGGAGGCTGTCTCAAGAAAATCCTCCAAACATATGGCGACACTCTTTGTTCTTCGCAAGTGTTCCTACAAAGTTCTTTGACGATATCCCAACGCTCTGATGTCAGTGATCTGTCGGCTTCAAGCGCGTAGTCCAAAGGGTACCTGTCCTCTATGTCCTGCCTTTTCTTATCAGCTCCTTCGGCTAGCAATAACTTTACGCATGTTATGGGATCCGATGCAAGGTCCGAGCTGACCACTGAGACGCAAACGTGCAGTGGCGTCCTTCCCACAACATCTGCCTTGTTTACATCTGCCTTCTTGTCATCTGCGTCGTTGGCGTCCGCCTCGTCGGCATCTGCACCGTTGGCATATGCGTCTTCTTTTAGCAGTTCTCTGATCACATCTGGCGCTGCTAGCCTGGAAGCATAGAATAGAGGAGTTTGGCCTTCGTTATCACCGACATTCACATCAGCACCCAAAGAGACGAGTCGTTTCACCAAGTCGAGTCTCACGTGTTTGCGGCCGCTGATAGCTTTCAACAAGGGCGTTCTTCCCTCTGCATCTGGTTTATTCAGATCGGAAGCTGAAACCATTTCGAGTTGATTGAAGAACTCAATGTAGCCAGCCTCAGCTGCTTTGTGAAACATGTTCGCGCCGTTCGGGAAGCGCACGCTGCGGAGTAGGTCCACAAGCACGAAATTGCAGTGTTTCATGGCGTTCTCGAGACTACATCTCAAATCGTGAAGAGAGGCGTTGTGCACAATAGAATTCATTGCGTCTTGGCGTGAGTCGCCAAAATTTGCAGCCCGGCAAAGACTTGCGTAGACACTACAATTCTCGGGAGGAGTTCTCGGAACCGATGCATTGTCGACGGAAGATCCGGAACTCACAATTCGGCCCCAGAGGGATGGTGACCTCTTTGCTTTCGAAACTGCAAGATTGTTCAAAAGCTGTCGATGAACTTCTACAGCGGTAGCGCGACGGCGACGGCGAAATTGAAGTTTGCTCTCAACGACGAAAATCTTGTCGCGGAGCAGTAACCAGGTGTCGGTGTAAAGCCGACGAATGTCCTCGTCCGATGGCTCGCTTGTCTCCAGAAAGAATACGAACCAATCCTCAATGGCTTTCCGAAGCATGGGACGGCCTTTGTGATCGAGCTCATAGTACTGATCATTTGGCATGCCGGAACGTCGCTTTTCTTCGAAGCTTTCCAGGCTCTCGTTGCCTCCAAACCAAGCGAGAACTTCCGCGAGCACCGTGCCAAAACCCCATATGTCCCTCCCTGCTGGTGATCCAGCAGACGTCCCTGCGTGGTCTTCTGGGGCTCGATTCAGACAGTCATCCCCAACAGAGCCTGGCTTTGGACGTCTGACACTGAAAGAACTGGCAATCACATAAGAAGGTTGTAACTCGTTGCCAGACTTGATACCAAAATCCGTGATTTTCAGTTTGAAGCCTCCTTGTGCAAGTGCGAACACAAGGATGTTCTCTGACTTGACATCACCATGAAACCTCCTTTTATTGTGGAGGAAAGAGAGTGCATCAGCAACGTCAGCCAGCTCTTGCATCCACGATCGTTTGGCTGTATCTTGTACCTGATATTTCTCCATGTACTTCATAAGGTTGTAATCTGCTAGCTGAAAGAACAGGAGACCTCCATGTCCATTGTCCAGCTTGAGCGAAGCACACGAAGTCAATATGGACGCGTGCGACCTTGTGTCCTCTCGGATATCTCGTGAGTGCTTTCGTTCAGACTCAAAGCTGGAGTCTGCGTTAGGGTCTGACTCCTGGAACACCTTCATGGCGAGCTCTTTCTCGTTGTAATCTGCGAAGTGCTCGCGAGGGAATTTGACCCGATATACCTTTCCACTGCCGCCTTCACCGATCCAGATTTTTTGTAGGAGCGGCAGATGTTTGCCCTTGTCATAGCAGGTGGAGCGATCTCTGTAGTAAGCCTCATGATCGTCTTTGTCTGTCTTGTCGAACTTCACAGTACATATCCGCAATTGTCTAGAGATGAAGTCCTCAACTAGATCAATACCGCTTTGGCCAGGCCCATTACCTGTGTATGATTGTAATCGGTGCAGAGAATCCTTTCCGAGAGGAAGGTCGCTGTCGCGTAGGCCAACGAGCGAGGGGGGATCGTCGCCAGTTCCAACCTTGAGGAAGTCTAACCAGATCTTGGAGTCAACTTTGACTGTTTCTAGCAACAGCACAATTGTGAGCAACTGTGCGCGTGGTTTGACGCTCTTCCAAAACTCCTCCGCTGCTTCAGCATATTTCTCGTCATCGAAAATTGTACCCGGCTTCTCCTTCCACACAGAAACCTTGTACATGCGCTCTACAAGGTCTCTGTGCTTTTCTACAGCGCGCTCAGGAGCACTGCTCGAGTAATATTCTTCTCTTGTACGCTTTTTGTTTTCGTCGATGGCATCATACGTGCTGATGTCGATGAGGTCTACAAAGGACTTGCGTGCCTTTTTAAACAGGCTGTTCTTGAGGGTCTTGTAGGTGTCGGTCATTGTTGCTGCAAGTCGCGATCAGGAGAAAAGGCGCAATTTGGACCAGCGGGAACGATATATCTCGACAGCCTCGTTGATCGAGACACGAGAGTCGTCATGACTTGAATGTGCGCTTTGTTCCTTGGTTGTGTACATCATATTGGTCTCGGAAAGCAAACCTGCTTCAAGCTGAAGACAGGCGGCCGGCAGGGCACATGACCGTACGATAAGGCTCGAATCTAAGGCTGTGCCTCTCCAGACAATTTGTCCCAGGATTCTGAGAACGCAGATCTGGTCTGTGAGCTGCGGGCCACGTTGTCTGGTCACTCCACAACTCTGGTGTGAGAGGGTGCCACGTGAATAACGCGTGCATGAACCCCGCCTGGAGAGCCGGAGAGCTTGTGGGTGGCATATGCACGGACCAGAGAGCATTTGACTGCTAATAACCGTGTACACACTCAGCTACAGCAGCGCAAACCCCTGAAGAAATGAACGAAACAGATGTGCGATACTACCAGCAAGTAAACAAGACTTTGCATTCTTGGCCGTCAAAGTGTCTCATGATAGACTTATGGAGTCAAATTTTGCAGACAGGTGCCTGTTGACGTTCGAACATCTCTCGCCCAACGTTGACTCGAAGCGGTCTCCCTGAAGCATTGCGGAATTCTCCCATGTACTTGATCAACTGAAGATCGGCTCTTCCGAGCATTGGTCAGCGGATGATCTCGTGTACTGACGATGGTAGAGTGATACCCGACCCAGCCATGATGTCTGCGCAGCAAGGCAGCACCTCTTCGTTGTCCGAGATGCGGGAGTGATATGGCACTTGGCCGACTGCAAAATGGTCAGAACCGCCAGTAGCGGCCAATCAAGCGTGTACTCACTAGGAATGCTTCCCGTGATAGGAGAGATCCACCACTGGTTCCAAGCAGGTTGCACGTAGTACTGTCTGTGGTCACGATTAATTGGGCTACGTTACAAAAAAAGGATTGCGATCAAATACGCACGGTGGTGCTCCATCGATACAACGGCTTCACGTCCTCGCTTGGGGTGACGAGGAGGGTAAATTGTTTGCCCTGTTGTATGATTTCGTCGAGGAACCAGCTTGAGTACACATCCAGCCGGCGCGTGCCATCATCGAATTGCTCTTTGCTGACATCAGTTCCTCGGTCCCTGCGGTCCTGTCAGCATGGGGTTTGCCGTCGTGGGTGCGGGCATCAGACCATCGCCATTGCACGAAAGACGTTACATATGGTTTCTCATGAAAAGCATCGTGGTAGCTTGCGAGGAAGCCTTTTCCACTCTCCCAATAATTTGCGTATAGGAATGTTGTCAAGCCGATGGAACGTTGAGTACGAGTTAGTCGGCTTCGGAAGTATGAATGGGCGGCACAAATGTAGTTGTCAAACAAATTCGCTCATTTCGATACATACATCACATCTGCAAACATATAAGGGGTTCTGTGCACTTTTTCCTCCTTATATTATTTACAGCTGCTCGTTGACAAACAGACCGGCCATACCCATACCAGTGCCAATGCACATGGTGGTGAGCAGGACCTTAGCCTTGCGGCGTCGGCACTCGCTCAGACCAGTGATGATCTGCCTTGTGCCTGTGCAGCCAAGAGGGTGACCCTATAAATTGAAATGTTAGCAATTGTTTCTGGAAAGCGATGTAGAATAGAGAAATGAAACTCACCAATGCGATGGCACCACCTCTGACGTTAAGCTTCGCGTGGTCGATCTTAAGTGCGTCCTTGCAGTAGACTGCCATTGAGGCAAAGGCCTCGTTCAACTCAACAAGGTCAATGTCGTCAATGGTAAGGTTGTACTTGGTGAGAAGCTTGGGCACGGCGACCGAAGGGCCGATACCCATGATCCTGGGTGCAAGACCAGCAACGGTGGCTCCGACAAACTTGGCAACAATAGGCTGGCCGAGCTCGAGAGCCTTGGATCTCTTCATGAGCAGGACAGCGGCGGCACCATCAGTGACCTGACTGCTGTTGCCGCCAGTAGACTTGTCGCCGAAGTCGGGGAAGGCAGGGCGGATCTTGTTGAGGCCCTCGAAGGTGGTACCCCACCTGGGACCCTCGTCCTTAGTGAGAGTGACTTCCTTCTCCTCGCCGGTCTTGGGGTCCTTGACCTTGACGGTGATGGGTGTGATCTCATCCTCGAACCAGCCAGCCTTCTGCGCGGCCTCCGCGCGGCGGTATGACTCGGCAGCATATCTGTCCTGTTGCTCACGGGTGATGTTGAAGTCGGCACCAACGTTCTCTGAGGTCTGGCCCATGGGCTGCAGGCAGTCGGCGGCGTGTTGGTTGGCGTTGACGATCTCGTCGACGAAGGGGCGGGTCAGGCGGTCGCCGCCAGCGGTCATGTGCTCGGCGCCGACGGCGACACCGACCTCGATGGCGCCACTCTGAATCTGTGCAGCAATGTCCTGGACGGCCTTGAGGCCGGAGGAGCAGAAGCGGTTGACGCTGCTGGCGGCGGTGGTGGTGGGGAAGCCAGCGGCAAGGCAGGCGGCGCGGACGTAGTAGGCGGCTTTGGCGTCAGAGACCTGTTTGTAGGATGTTAGTGGGCGTATTGTTGGTCTCGTGGAGTAAGACATACATTGCCTAGGCAAATGTCCTCAACCATCTGCGGGTCGAGGTTGCTCTTGCGGACAACCTGCTCGAGGATCTTGAACACCAGGCCATCGAGAGGAGTGTCCTTGAAGCCGCCCTTCTTGGCCTTGGTCAGAGGAGTGCGGATGGCGAGGGTGATGACCACATCGTCGGGGTTCTGGGAGGTGCTGTTTGAATTGTCAGTCTAAGGTGTACTTTTATCATCATCATGGTGATCCGGGGAAAGTTGTGGAGAGGGGTTTGGGATGCATACATCTGCTCGAGCGGAGACTTGCCCGGGGTGATGTGGGAGAGGACGTTGGAGAGACGTTGGGTGGCCATTGTGAAAATGATGTGTGTGTTTATGTGGTGAAGTTGAAGGTGTAGATTATTGGGAAGACGCTGGTATAACTTAACTATCCTGCTGAGGGCAGAGGCGTGGCTCGCTCGGCAAATCGTGAGCCTCGGCCAAAAGCAAAGGCGAAGCTCGGCCTGGGAAATGGAAGCAGCAGCCAAACCAAACACCCTTGCCCGAGTCCGCGGACCTCTTCTCGGCTCTGCCGTTGCTACTGCTGCTTACAATCGGCCTGCCACCTGCAATGACTTTACACGATGCTGCAAGGTCTCGGTGACCATAACATTATCCATGTCAGAGAGCTCGTGGCTAGACAATTGCATGCTGCTACACTTCGGATATCAGGAGTGGTCTCAATCTTGAGCGTATTACTGATCAAGAGTAAGCAGCAAGCAGGCTGAGACGTTAGTTCGACTGTGATGAAATACTCAATGTGCCATGAAATGCATCGATGAAGCATCGCCTCTCGCTGCAGATCTTTTTGCGGTGCGATTCGATCACAACATAGACTTGAGGGCCCTTCACCAGAGATGACAGTGGATCCATGGCATGATTGCTGGTTAGTTATAGAATCGACGGATACCGAAGCTCTGACGAGGCTGAACAATGTCGACATGTAGCCTCGTGCACGTGCTCTCTCTCGGATACGGTAGTGTGGAGATGGTGATGGCCGAGAAAGACTCGTCTCCAGACTAGCCACTGGCATCAGAGACAATAGAGCTTTGGCTCAAGAATGCGGAATGAAATATATGCATACCATGGAAGAACAACACCGGGAATGAGTTCCACCGGAACACAAGTCTTCATACTTGCATGCATCGCCCTGACAAGGCTGGCCAGCAAGGCTGACCGGAGCCAATCAAGGCGCTGACGTTGACACGAACCCTGACCAGAAAGCCAAAACCCGCCGGCCCTCGTGCCTCGAGCACGAGGACTAACCGCACGCCGCCTCGCTCATACACACCGACTCTGCTAGCGGTTGCTGACTTCGTCTCGCCGTCAAAGCCTTGCTTCCTGTAATTAATTGACTTTGCCCAAAACACCATGGTAGCTTTTGTGCGGTGACCCGGATTTATTTGCTTCTCTTATAAATCGCCTGCATTGGCTATCAGGCAACGGCCGCGTTGTTGAACACTAGACGTCTGCCAATAAGACTCGCACCCAATATCAAGAGCCATGCCTTCCAATCATTCCCGGCCAAACGACCCCAAGAGGCTTTCTACCGGGTCCTCGTCGAGCCAAATGCAGCACCGTCCCACGAACCCCTCTGGTTTGCGACAGGCCCACATGCCGCCCTCTTCTCCCGAGGATCGCAGAGACGACGGACACGCCTCAGCACACCCCACGCATAACGGAATACAACCCATGATAGAAGGCGCCTCAGTTCAGTCGGAGCCAGCCGCCATGCCCGTCGAGGGCGCAATAGAAGAGCCGGAAGTCAATGCGAGAACAGCACTCCTTGGAGAGGCGCAAAAGTACAGCATACCTACACATGAAAATTGTGGAGAGGAGAACTGCAACCATGGAGCTATGAGCCCCAGGCCACGGCACATGCGAGGTTATGGGAGCTTCGCGCCCAGTGTTGCTTCTACGGATGGATATGGGCCAAGCTATACAGAAAGAGTTGGCGGCAGTGGAGACAGTATACATGGAGTTCTGGGACATGCTCTGGCCGACTCTCTTATTCCCAGAGATGGCGGCGAAATGAGCTCAGAGCAGTTCCTGGAACAGAGGAAAAAAGCTAAGCACTCAAAGTTAATGTGTGTAGGATTTCGATCAGCGCTCAGTCCTCGAGCTCAAAATCAACTTCCTCACTATAATTTCTTGACTGACGACTAGGTAGGTACCTGTTCTACTACCTTCCAAGCACAAACTGGATCCGACAATACAGATGGTCCTTCGTCCAAGGCGATCTAATCGCTGCCCTCACCATGGCCAGCTTCTATATCCCCATGTCGCTATCGTACGCTTCCAACCTAGCACATATCCCGCCTATCAACGGACTCTACGCTTTCGTCTTCAACCCCTTGATCTACGCCCTACTCGGAACTTGCCCACAGATGGTAGTCGGACCCGAAGCCGCCGGTTCTCTACTGACGGGTCAGGTCGTTCGCGAAGCAATCAACTCAGGACACCATCCAGATAAGGCAGGCCGGAAAAACGCTCAGGTCGCGGGTATGGTCACTGGCCTTGCAGGCGCTATCATCCTCGCAGCTGGACTTTGCAGACTTGGTTTCCTCGACTCTGTGCTTAGCCGACCTTTCCTGCGTGGTTTCATCAGCGCCATCGGCGTGGTCATCTTTGTCGACCAGCTCATTCCCGAGATGGGCTTGGATACTGCTGCTGCGCATTCTGCTTCTGGCGCTCACGGTAGTAGTCTGGATAAAATTATGTTCCTGTTCCGCCATGCCTCTGAAGCAAACAAAATCACATGCGCGGTTGCTTTCGGCGCCTTCGCAATAGTGATGGTGTTGCGCGAAGTGAAGAAGCGTCTGCAGCCCAGGACGCCATGGGTCGCTTACATTCCCGATCGCTTCATAGTTGTGGTTCTATCGGCGGTCTTTACCTGGAATTTCGACTGGCATAAGCAGGGTCTTGATATTCTCGGTAACATCAAGGCCAAGGGAGCTCCTTTCCAGGCGCATTTCCCCTTCGATGCGGACAACTTCCACCACGTCAATGATGCTTTTTCGACGTCTTTCTTGATCGCTTTGCTTGGGTTCTTCGAGTCGAGCGTGGCTGCGAAGTCGCTGGGTACTGGCAACGCCAAGACGAAGAAAGTAGTCAAGGCTGACGGCAGAGTGGAAGACGAGCCTGATGGTATCACCAACGTCACGGTATCGGCGAACAGAGAGCTTGTTGCCCTTGGCGTTGCAAACATGCTTGGAGGCTTATTCATGGCCATTCCCGCGTTCGGAGGCTACGGTCGCAGCAAGGTCAACGCCAGCACTGGTGGCAAGACTCCGATGAGCTCTGTCTTCCTCAGTCTGATCACCGTCTTCTGCGTATTGTTCCTGCTGCCATACTTCTACTACATCCCCGTAAGTCAACGCATTCAAAATCATTATTCGTCTCACAACCATATTCACTGACACCCCTCCCAGAAAGCCGTCCTCTCTGCCATGATCTCCGTAGTAGCCTACTCCCTCATCGAAGAAGCCCCTCACGACATCCACTTCTTCTGGACCATCTCCGGCTACAGCGAACTCCTGCTCATGACCCTCATCTTCCTCACAACCTTCTTCTGGAACCTGCGCATCGGCATCGCCGTCGGCATCGGCCTCTCCCTCCTGCGCCTGCTCCGCCACTCCACCCGCCCACGCATCCAAATCCTCGGCCGCGTCCCGGGCACTCAAGATTTCGAAAACGCAGAGTCCGACCCGGACGCGCTGGAATTCGCCTCCCACTGCCTCATCGTCAAGATCCCGGAGCCGCTGACGTTCGCCAACACGGGCAGCCTGAAAGACCGGCTGCGCCGCCTGGAAGACCACGGCTCCGCCGCCGCGCACCCGGCGCAGCCTAAGAAGCGCAGCCCGGAGCAGTACAACCGGCACCTCATCTTCGACGTCCACGGCGTCACGGCACTCGACCCCGCGGCCTGCCAGGTCCTGCTGGAGATCGTACAGTCGTACATCGAGCGCGGCACGCGCGTGTACTTCTCCCGCATCCACAGCCGGCGCGGCGAGGTGTGGAGGCTGATGGTCGTGAGCGGCATCGTCGAGGCCTGCGGCGGGGAGCGGTACTTCTTGAGGAGCGTCGGCGAGGCGCTGAAGATGAGCGAGCGCGAGGAGACGTTGAGCCTGTGGGCGGAGAGCGCGAGGGCGAGCCCCGAGGGGAGTGTCCTGAGCGGTTCTGCGCCCGGGACTGCGGCGGGCGCTACTGCTGGGAGTGGTCTGAGGAGGTCTGGGACGATTGAGAGGGAGGGCGAGGATGGATCTTTTGCGGCGCCGGGGGAGGTCGTTGCTGTCGAGGGCAACAAATAGATTGAGAATTAAGAGATGGGATTTGTCTTTGAGAGACAAGGGGGACGTTTTTTTTTTTTTTTTCATGCTCTCTGCGAGTTTTGCTTGCGATTAGAACAGCGTTGGAGCGGTTTTTTGTGTTTCTCTCAGAAGTTTTGCGTGCATGTATGTATGTATGATTGGATGGACCTGACGACCCATCGTGTTTGCGTTTTTGTTTCGCACTGTTGCATCTGACAAGGCTGAATTGGACTCTTTTCTTTTCACAGGTCTAAGAAGTGGGTATCTATCTACACGCCTTTTTTGGCTTGAAGGCATTTCTCGTCTGCTGCGTATCGATGGGCTCTTGTTCTCACGCTTCTGGTGCATCCAAAACGCTCTTCTTCAGGCTCGCGAGCCTCGGCTCCGTCAAATGATGCTATATGAGAACCACCGATTCACGTGGGTTCGTGAGTGGTGTAGCTCGCTGCCGTCACGACAGTCTTCTTTTGTCCTTTTCTTTGTCATTACAACAGACGCAACTTAGCGGCTTGTCTTCTCAGCCTCGATTTGATCCCTCAAGCCCTGCAGCACTTCTTCCCGCTTGCGCAGGTGCTCTTGCAGACCGTCAACCTGCTCCTTGACCATGGAGATTTCATCCGCCATCCCCTTCAGTCCTTGTCCCGTCTTGGCCTTGCCCTCTCCCAGCTCCAAGTCCTTCAGCTCCCGCCTCTTGTAATCCAGCAGCTGCTCGAGCTCGCGCTTCACCAGCGCCGGCCTCGAATCGTCTCGTCTCCCGCCGCGTTCGCGCCGCCTCTTCGCGCCTTCCTCCACTTTCGCCATCTTCTCCTCGATCTCCCGCAGCTGCTTCTTCAGCCGCACTTCTTCCCACTCGGCGTCGCGCGGCGTGCTCGAGAAGTCTGTGCCCTTGGGTTTGCGCTCGCCCACGCCCAGGCGGGACAGATATGCGTCGCCGAACTTGGCCTTCTTGCCCGACAGCGTGTTGTCGTCGCGCTTCGCACCCCACCGGTCGGCCGCCGTCTGCTGCGCTTCTACATTGTAGTCGATCTGGCCCTGCTCGAACGTCGCGCGCAGGCTGGGCGGCACGGAGCGCGGGATGCGGTAGCCCTCGTGGCGGTTGTTGAGCATGTGCAGGAAGGCGAGGCAGGCGTCTTTGTTGACGCCCGGGGCGCTCTTGGGGTTCACCAGGTTCCAGGCGGAGTGCACGTCGGTGTCCGGGACGTCGAGGCTGTCGTACAGGTCTTGCATGGCGGCGAAGGAGATGCGGCCGTCGCGGCCGGAGCGGTTCTCGGAGTAGATTGCTTCGTACTTGGACTTGTCGGCGGGCGACATGTACCAGTCGAAGCCGTCCTTGAGTGCGCCGCCGTCCTCGTCGTAGTCGTCTTCGGGTCGCTCGAAGGCCTCGCCGCCACCGGTCACGGCGCGGCTGGCGTGCACGAGGTGTGCTTTGCTCTCCGGGACCAGCCAGTCGGGCAGGGAGTTGGGGACGTCCATGTACTCGCCGTTCATAAGGTCGTAGATGAGGCGCATGGCAACGCAGAACTCCTCGAAGTCGAGGTTGCCGTCGTTGTCGACATCGGCCAGGTCCCAGATCTTCTCGAGCTGGTCATCGCGTAGTTGAGAGTTCTTGAGGACGCTGGCGGCTTGTTGGCCGTTGAGATGTTGCCCGCCGCCAGCGAGCGAGGAGAAGATCTCCCAGTATCGCTCGACTTCCCATTGTTCTATGCGTTTGACGGGAGCCATTGTGTGTGTATGCAAGAGGAGGTGCCAGGGGATTTGTTGGCGTATGAAGTAGGTGAGCGGAGATGTGGTATTGGTATATGCAAGTGTGTACGTTCAGTATGGGGTGGGCAGGCTAGAACATGAGGGTGTGACGACGTTGGCTGGGGAGAGCTTGGGACAGCGCCGGCTGCTCGTGCCGACACGCTGTGAAGACCGTTGTATGCACTCCACATGGAACCGAAGGAATGAATTGTATGCAGATGCAGCAATAGCAATACGTTTGTCAAGTATAAATACCCCAGGTAACAGAAAAGACTCCAGTCATGTTCTATGCCTCCATTCGGATGAAATTACCAGCCCGCCAAACGCAACTCGGGTATCATGTAACGCAATGCACCTCCCTGAAGAACGCCCGAAACACTCCAGTATAAACTCCCACAAATGCTTTGTTCCTCACGCACTCACTGATTGCTTTACTACTGTAATAGCACTCAAAGTGGCGCATCGACGAAAGGTCTGAAAGTCCTTCCGCCGAATCTCTCCAAGTCGTCCTCATGCATGCCACCCATGCTCTCGTCGTTGTCATCCTCGTCTCTATCGAGGCCTCGTTTGGACCTTGCAGCGCCGGTCTGGACGCTCTGTCGACGATCTGCCGCCACCGAGCGTTTCGCGCACAGAATATCCCAGTAAACTTGCAGCAGCCTTTTCATGGCGTCGTCAAAGTTGACGCAGAAGCGTTGCGCTTGACACAGTTGCATCGCTTTGATATAGTCTACATTATCATGGGTCTCCATGAGATAGGCGGCGATCACGCCCGCACTGCGCTCATTCCCCGACTCGCAGAATACAAGAACCTTCCCCAGCTGACCGGTGGCAGTGTGAACGCGCGCCAGATGTGAGTTGATCATGGCCGTTGTCTCCGGGAAAGCGTGGATCAAGTCCTGGTTGTTGGCGAGATCGACCGTGCGCGCTTCTATTCCGGCAGCCTCTGTGCGACGCAGGGCGGCGTCCATGAGCTTGAAAGTGTACTCGTGCTTCTGCCTGATGCCCAGCACCATTGTGATTCCCTCCTTGCGCATCCAAGCTTCGTCTTTGGCGACTGTCATAGGGCCTAGGTAGAGGTAAGGCAGAATCATTTGCGCTTCACGGCGACGCTCGTAGGTCCATTCGAAGATGACGTTGGAGGTGATGAGGTTGGTGTAGGCGTCGCCGGGCGTGGGCAGGACTGAGGAGGCACCGAGCTGAATGTCTGGAAGGGCGTCGGCGTTGAGGGCTGGTGGAGGGACGACGATGCGTGGAGGGGTGGGAACGCGGTAGGCATAGTCGCCGTTCCGGTGTGGGTATGCGAGTGGGATGGTTGTGTCTGCCGGCATGGTCGCGTATGTTGGGAGGTGATTTGTAGGAGGGATGCGGATGAGGATGAGTGTGGTTCTGGTGGGTGGGTGGCTCGGCTCAGCTAAATAAAGGCGAGCATGGTGTATTGTTTCGTTGGTAGGTGAGCAAGTAGGGTCTCACGTGAAAATAATTAGAAGGAGGGTGTCGCGCAGCTCACGTGCTGTCGGTGCATGAGAGAGAGAGTGAGTAGTGAAGGTGAGCACTGGCACGCGGCTTTCTTTTGCCTGCCTGCGATACCGCAACGTCACATGCAGCTGAGTGAAGGCGAGATCTCGACTCGAACAGGCAGCGACGACCCCACATCGGCGCAAGATCGGCCAGGGACATTGCCTTGCGCATCGGCATTTGCCAGTGCCAGCGATATTATAATGTACCTTGTATACAACATCATGCCTCAGGATGGTACGGAATGTTGCAATAGAGGTGCAGAGCGAGTATTAGGCAAGCATGCACGAGTATTGGTCAAGAAAGTATCTTGCAATCATTCACTCCTGTCAACAATCACATGTTGACATATGCATGCGTCTTCATTGGGCTAGCCTCTCTTGGCACGTAGGAAGCTTCTGGATTATGTAAGTTTGCGTGAAGACCCGAAAAATGACTGGCAGTGCGTGAGTGCCGTCGATCAATGTGATACCCTTCTGATCACCCCGGGACAACACACTACACAATCATGGATGCTCTGTTGCGACAATTCCGCAAGTCCCTGTCGGACGACGTCGCCGCCCTCGCCAAAACCCATCTTGAAAATCTTGAAAAGGGCGAATATGAGGCCATCTTGAAATCGACCGAAGCACAAGAATTATTGCAAACCAGCACACCAATCCAGACTTCAACCAACGAATCTTGGATTGATGTCATTTTCCACCGTCTGAGCACACTTCTGTCCGATCGTTCAAAACCGGAGACCCAGGCTATTTACTTCTGCATTGGATATGCTGCACTTTTGGCATTCTTGCAGTCCAATGTGACCGGACCTCCGCTTCCATTTGCCTCTGCAAGCACGGTGTTCCCGGAGGACGTTGCTTCAAGTTCGAAGGTAACACGTGAAACGAGACGCACTCTGCTGGCCGGCCTTGCCCTGGATGGCATCGCCGCATACCGTTTGACGCCCAACGTGGAGTTGCTGTGTCTTGCCGATGCCATCTTTACTTCTCCCGCAATCTTGAAGAACATCACAGTCGCCAGATGGGCCAAAATTAGGGCGAAGTTCATGCACCAAAGGCTGTTGTCGGAAGTTTCAGCGACCTTGCAAGACATCATCTACGAGGACCTTTCGCTTGTAGCAGAGGATCTCGAGGCGGCCAAAAGCTCTGGTGATTTCGATGAACAGGCTGAGGGCGAGTTCCTACTCGAGAGATCGACCATCCACATCCACCACGGTCTTGACAGCTATGCGAAGGAGGATATCGAAAGCGCGACGAAGAACCGTGGATTCAAGTTTGCGTTGACTGGTCTTTTGGGCAAGCGAACCAAGTTCCAGCAAAAGGAGACGAGTCAGCTGGTCGTGTTGGCAAAGAGTGCAGAGACCCTATCCTCTGACAAGAAGGATGGTGAGCAGAAAGCTTCCACAGCATCCACCGATGCACAGGACCAAACCGCAGGAGCGACTGCACCTGACAAGCTGGACCTCAACGACGACACACTATTGGAATCTATCTCATTCACCAAGAAATCTGAAATTCCAACCGACCTCCAAGCGATGTCAGACATCCCACAAGAGCTTCAGGATCTCGACCCTGAAAACCAACCCAAGCTGCAGCCTCTAGATTCGAGTATTTTGCTCTCGATCGCCTCTTCAATCAAGAACACACAGCCAGAAGAGGGTCTAACAAGGGAAGAGACCATTCCTTACGCCACTCGTGTGCTCGAAGGTGGAAGCTCCAACTGGCAAGTCTACACACAGGCGCTTCTTGTCCGCAGTCGTATTGAGGGCTACAGGTCGCGCACAATTGAGCGTGGTCTCTTGCAGCTTCAAGCTCTTGTTGATCAAGTCATCGCTGATACCGCAAATGGTGAGCAAGCCACCGAAGGTCAAAATAGCGAAGCTGCTGCCAGCACTTTCCTGCCAAAAGCCAAGGAGTCGGAGAGCGCACCTGTCACTGAGCGCCTGCAGTACATCTTTCAGCTTGCTTCACCTACAAGGTGGGACTTGGAAGCAGAGCTGGCTTCGCGTTGGGTGTCTTTGGGAGGTCTCAGGTCTGCTCTAGACATCTACGAGCGCCTGGAGATGTGGGCAGAAGCAGCACTTTGTTGGGCTGCCACAGAACGTGAGGACAAAGCTCGTGCTTTGGTCAGACGAGAGCTGTTCCACGCCACGGACGGCGGATCAGAAGAAGAACCATCCGAAGATGAGCAGTGGCTGGGCCCGGCACGCGACCCAGCACCCCTCGAAGCACCTCGTCTCTACTGCATTCTTGCCGACATTGACTCATCGCCTGAGCTGTGGGAGAAGGCTTGGGAAGTGTCTGGCAACCGTTATGCTCGCGCTCAGAGGTCTCTCGGTCGCCACTACATTGCAGCCAACGACTACATCAAAGCTGCGCTGGCGTACAGCAAAGCACTTACCATCGACAAGCTGAACCAGCCGGCCTGGTTCGCATTCGGCTGCACCCTTCTCGAGCTCTCACAATTCGATCGCGCAGTCGAGGCCTTCACACGCTGCGTCCAGCTCGACGACACAGACGCAGAGTCCTGGAGCAACCTCGGCGCCGCACTCATGAAGACCGACCCTGAAGAGAAGCTCGCCGCCAGCAAAGCATCAAATCCAGACGGCCCAGCCCTCGACGACGAGGAAGAGCGCGCCCCTTCGGACCCCAAGAGCGAACTCCGTGCCATCGCCCACAACACCCGCGTCGACGCCCTCAAAGCCCTCAAGCGCGCCGCAACGCTCAAAAACGACTCCTTCCGCATCTGGGACAACGTCCTCACCGTTGCCGCCTCGCTCTCCCCGCCCGACTACGCCACCATGCTGACCGCGCAAAAGCGCATCGTCTCCATCCGCGGCAAGCAAGAAGGCGAGTCCTGCCTAGACCTCGCCATCGTGCAGGCTCTCGTTTCGCACGTTATCGCCACCAATGACTCCTACGACCCTTCCGCGCCGGGTCTCGCACGCTTCATCGTGCGCTTCGTCGACGACGAAGTCGTCCCGCTCATTACTTCCTCCGCCCCGCTGTGGCAGCTCGTCAGCAAACTTGCCCTCTGGCGCCACAAGCCCACGTCCGCCTTGGACGCTGAGGAGAAGGCCTGGCGCGCGGTCACCAGCCAGCCCGGCTGGGAGTCCGAGAGTGAAAAGCGCTGGGATGCTGTCGTCGATGCCACCGTCCGCTTGTGTGACTCGTATGAATCATTCGGACCGATGGAGAGGACGGAGGGCATGGGCGCTGGCGAGGAGCTGGTTGCCAAGGACTGGAAGTTCAAGGCTAGGAGTGCGGTCAGGGGTATCATGAGGAAGGGAGAGGAGTGCTGGGGCGAGACGGCTGGGTATGCGAGGTTGCAGGAGGCTTTGGATGGGCTGAAGAACGCTTAGGTGGAA
Source organism: Cladosporium oxysporum (assembly GCA_035771495.1). Classification (NCBI taxonomy): domain Eukaryota; kingdom Fungi; phylum Ascomycota; class Dothideomycetes; order Cladosporiales; family Cladosporiaceae; genus Cladosporium; species Cladosporium oxysporum. Next base: position 1,703,336 of record JAWNKS010000004.1, read on the forward strand.
TGTTCCTAGGCAGAGGATGACAATGATGATGGGGACTGACATTATGATCTTGATATTTGGGGGGATATAAAAACACGGAAAAAGTTGGGTTTCATGTGGGTAGTGATTAGAATCAATGATGGGTTCATTGCCTGACGAAATGTGAACGCCAGTCTTTGCGAAGATCTTTCCAAGTATGCTGCTGCGACAGCTTCGAATGGGCCTCGTGACACGCGTGTAGTACAGGCCACCCTGGGAGCCGTAAGCATTCGATGAGCGCATGCAAGAATGCTTATGCGTGGTTCTGATCTCCAGATAACTGGGATGGCGCCAGTCCGATGCGCTGCTGCGTAGCGATGCCGGGCATTCGCTCTGCCTCCCATACCAAGGTGCCCCTTCTGGAGAGTCTTCGAACTGCACTTCTAGTTTCCAGCTCGCTCTGCAAGATCTCGTCGGCTGCGACGCTTGCCTTTTGTCGAGAGAGGATTGCTGTAGTTCACGTATTGCTTGCGTGCTCCACTGAGAGCCCACTTGATCTCCCTGGCGAAGTGCTCGTTTCCGGAAAGGGCGTCTTCCTCCTCGCCCTCTTTCTGACGGGGCGATAGCAGAACGATCGTGCTTCGCGGTTGTTTTCGGGAGCTTGTTTTGGAAGGCTGATGCTGGGATGTGGGACCGCACTCTACATCATCACTGCGAGACATCCATTCAGCAAAAGTGGAAGGCTCGGCTGAATGTCTTGAGGAGCATGTAAATTTGGTCACTTACAACGGCTCGGAACTGTTCGCCCTCTCTACCCGCCGCTTGGGAGCTGTGTGCATGTGCATGTGGATGCTCTCCAGGGTTATAGAGTGACCTCGACTTGATTGACTTATTGAGAATTAGAATGAAAATTTGCGTCTGTAGTCGTGAATATATATGTATTTCCGCGGTTGCTCAGCTACATTGCAGTAATCCGAAAATGACTCGCTATTGTACTGAAACGCCATATAGTCCCACCACCTCAGTGATTCTCTGTGACGTCGATGACAGTCTTCTTGAAGTGTCTCGCGGGCACCTTGCGGTTGAAGAGGATATCCAACTCGCGGTAACTCCTTCCCTTGAGTTCGGGCAGGCCGAAGTAGGCGCTGACGAAGCACACTGCCGCAGTGCCGCCCCAGATGTAGCCACACTTGCCCGCGAGGTTCCAGCCTGTGGGGTTTAACATCTGGCTGGCGAGGTAGATCATTGGGATCTCGGCAACGTAGTAAGCACCTCTGCCGACACCGGTTGAGAGCGCTCTGAGTCTCACGGAGCTGGTCTCTGCGATGATGGAGTAAGCGATGGGGCCGAGAGAGCCCGCGTACACGAACGAGATGAGGATTCCAAAGATGGCCTGCGCGTAGTTTGTGCCGCTGTTTTGAGAGATGGTTGCGCAGATGCCAAGGAGGATCAGGAAAGTGCAGTTGATGGCGGCGCCTCCGAGGAAGATGTCACGGCGTCCGAAGCGAGCGCCCAGAGGAATTGACAAGATTGTGGCGATGAGTTGGAGGCATGAGTTGATGAGGCCGAGCTGGAAGGAGAAGTTTGTCTAAAGGCAAGTTCGTCAGTCCCAATCACTCAATAGTCTCTGCATCGGACAAACGATACTTACGTCCATTCCTGCGCGCTCAAAGAAGAAGGTGGCTTGGTTGGCAATCAAGTTTCCGGCGAAGTTTTGGGATGCATAGACCAAGCATGTAATGATCGTTCGGCGGAGATCGACGCCTTTGAAAAGATCAAGAAGCGAAGGGCTACCGCCAGCGTGAGCTTCGATTTCGACAGTACGTTCCATCATGGCGAATGCTTCGTTGGCACCAGACTCGGTGTTGTAACCAAGACGCTTGATCGATCGCAATGCTTCCTGCTTGCGACCGCGGCGAAGCAGCCACCAGGGCGATTCAGGCGCGAAGAAGAGGAGGACCATGAGGGGAACCTACGCAGGTTAGCACAGTTATATTCGCGTTTGTTTGCGGGAAAATACTGACTGGGAAGATCCATTGAAGAGCAGCAGGCATTCTCCAACACCATTGGTCGTCGCGCTGGTTGTATGCGTAGGAGATTCCGGCGACAATGATGCTTCCGATCGCCCAGCTCATCTGCAGCGATGCCGCGCAAGCGCTTCTCAAAGCCAGCGGCACAATTTCACTTGCGTAGGCTGGCGAGTTGGCGATGAAGAAACCCCAAGGCACACCCTCAAATGCCTGTCCAATAACAAGGACCTCGAGAGAATCGGCCTGCATTACTGTTAGTACATTCCATGACGAATGGCAGGCGAGTAAGTGCGCACGAAGAAGGTGATGAAAATTGTGGCGTTCATCATGAAAAGCGCGAGGAGGGTCGTCCAGCGATAGCCCAATCGGTTGGTAACAGGACCAGCAAGAAGGACACCGACGAACGCACCGCACTGTCCAGCTTGGAAAAGAGATGACTGCCACTTGGTCGGGATGGCGTATTGCATGACTCCGGCGGCATCGAGGCCGATCTCAACGCCGTATCTTTCTTTGAACCAGGGCAGAGCAACAAAGTTGCCGCTCAGAAACCTACAAGGTCAAGAGTCAGTGGTGTTGTTCAAAATGTCTTTCAAGTCATGCTCTTGTCTCCATAATTCTTGTATATCTCCATATTCATCAACCAGGGTTGTCTCCGAACAACATACATGCAGAATGATTCCATGACCTGCAAGTGAAGATGTTAGCGTTACAGAGTACATGGTAGGGAGGGACTTTGCGACTACTGACGATAGTGAAACACATCATGAAGGCCCAGAAACAAGCACTAGGGTGCGCTTTGATCGCGTCCTAGCGAAGCAATGAATGTCAGCCTCAGGTCTTGGTCAACCATTTTCTATACCATGTCAACTCACCCATAACGTCTGGCTGTGCTCTCGCTCCTCCGCCAGGTAAGCGCCTGACATGAGTTCTGGTTCGGCCAGTACCTCTGCATGGAGTATACTGTTCTTGCGTCCGACATCATCGTCGTGTAGCGAATCTTCGAGATGCTTCTCGGCCATGGTGGGCAATGGTTCAATGGGGTTGTTGAAAATTGGAGAGATGGAGGAAACGGCGAACGGACATCAGAGGGCGGTCTCTAATCTTAATATTCATCGGATGCCACCATGCTCCACACGTGCGGCCCCGTACATGTGGGGTGCCCGCGGGGAGAAAACTGGTTCTGGTCTCCGGGAGGAAGTCGGCTCTACAGATCACGCTCCACGCGATGAAACGGCCAACACCGGAACCTTAGTTGCTTCCAGTAAGAGTATCCGGCCGTACCAGTAACCGGTGCAGGATCGATTGCCGATCAGTGAATGCATTAGCATCGTGAAGAGATGATACATAAGGCACAACCAGTTGCGCCTTAAATCCCGTACCGCCTTGTTCATACACACCACAACAGGAGGATTTTTGGAACGTGGATGTGCAGACTTGGATTGCCGTCCAAAATGCTACATGGCAATGGAAATTGATACCCTGCTATGACAGATCAGCCACGGCGCCCAACCATGAATGCACCCAAAAGCCGAGACACCGGACAAATCCGGAAAGGCGAGCGTGAAGTCCATGCACAATTTATCGCCACCGCACGATCTTGCCACGTGCTTGCTCTGAGTAATTATCGGCATCTGATGAGTGATGGGCCGGCCGCGAGATATATAGCTGAGAAGAGCCGCGTACGTCAGACCGGATTGGACTGGTAGCCGCCACCTGCACGCCAAGGTCCTTGGGCAAAGATACGAGACAACTTTGAGTAAGCCGCCCGGTATGGCGTTTACTGTGGCGTTCGCCTCGGCGATTGAAGATGCTTGTTCGGAAGCTTGCTTCGTCCGTCGCGGATTGTGAAGCTGGATACAAGGAGATGCATTCGGTCCTATAATAAGTCCATGTAGAAGGACTGATAGCTGTTTGGTATGGCAGATGTCTTCTTGTAGGACAAGGGAGACTTGGCTCGAAGGTTGCACTGGATAAGCACATCTGGCACGTCCATACCGTGACAATAACGACAGCGAGTCGATACATTCCCTTGCAATTTCGTCAAATGAAGCGTGTGCCATTGATGATGTATAGTAGTTGTGTGATTTATTGGGCGAAACTATGATTTATTAAGTAACGACGATCTTGCCATTGATGCCAAGGCGGACAGTTGAGCCGCTCGGCATTCCGTGTTTCACTGGGAGTCATCCCATTCATATAGTGAACATTCGAGGACATATCCTTATATAGAACTCGGTTGGCGTTCGCGGAGCTTGTCATGGCAAGCCTAGACTTCGATATTTACATCGATTTGATCTCATATCTCTTTCTCGACGGATTTGCATCAATTTACATATCAATCAAAGAGACTGACTGCGAAAGTTGGCTCGGTGGTTCCATCTCAGCTCCCAAGAGATGTAGTGTTCAAGACTTCGCCGACGACCCGTCAGATCTGCCAGTGCAGATTCCACCTTGAAGACTAGAAACAATCAAGTGTCTAGCTGGCTCCACATTGCAATGCAATGCAAGAGCCCTGTGACGACTGTCAGCCTGTTCAACACGAATCTTCTTCCATTCTAGAGCAGCCAGTCAGTATCGGACTGATAGTTCCCTAAACGAGATGCATGAGGCATTCTGCCTGATGCACTGTTGCGTCAGAATGGCAGCAGGGCCTCAATAATTTATTTAGGGTCGATTGCCGATTGCCAGACATAGCAGCGACTGATTATCTCATGGTGGCGGCAAATCTTTCGACGGCGTTCAACTACCGTCCGTCGGAATCTGCTCTTGCCAAACCATCCAGTCTCCATACACACCAAAAGGCTTACTCTGGAACGTGACCGAGAGTCTCAGAGGTCCGACATCCTCCTCGAACGCGAAGGGCGTGCCATGTATCCGTGCCTCTTCGCTGGGTAGCTCTAAGCCTCCAAGCGAAGCCTCTTCCACAGCTACAACACGATCTGCAACAACAGCGGCGATGTCCGAGTCCCACATTCCCTCGCGGCGGTGCATATTGCGCAGTACGGCAATGGCTCGCCTGCGCACTGCTGGGTGACGACATTTGACACACATCCAGTAGAGTGGACCAACAATCTCTACGTCCAGGAGGAAAGCGTTGGTTTGCCTGGTGTGCTGGATACGCATGCTTCCAGTGCCGTAAATTTGCTCGGCTAATACGATAGCCGCCGTATAAGCAGGGATGTGCGCGTCGTGGGCGCACTGGTATGCGTTCATGAGCGTGCTGATCCAGGTATAAGCCACTGTGCGTTGGATCTCGAGAACATTGGCGACATAGAAGTCGTCAGCCACCAGTGACTGTGCATGTTTAGCCTGAAAGTCGGAGAATCGTGAGCGCCAAAGTTGTAGGTATTTGAGCAATTCTGCTTGTTCCTCATAAGCGGATACCGGGATAGCAGACGGCTCGTACTCGAGCATTTGTACCGTTTGAACGAAGCGCAGTGAAAGGTTCATTAAATGGACCATGCTGTCGCGAGCATTGCTGACGGAAGAGAACATGGCTGGTACGCTGTCAGGAAGAGCAACGGGATATGGCCATGATGCGCCGTTTCCAAAGAGGGCAGATAGCATCTCTAGGCGGTTGAAGGCCGGTAGAATACTACTCTTGACGCGATCGACCAACGGCCTTGGGCCAGTGGAGCTCTGTTTGCGAGATACAAGATCCATGATGATAGTCATGCCGCCGTTGAAGTGTCGGAATGCTGCCTCATTGTCGCCACGGAGGAACTCGACGCAGACGAAAAGAACGCACGCCAGTAGAACTACATCTGCGGTCTGAGCCGCTGAAGAAACGAGGTTAGTCAGTAAGCCGATCGATTTGTTGTAATTCGATAATGCCAGAAGATCGCCGTCAGCGGAGCCACGACTTCGAATGGGTGCTAGTTGTGGTAGTGAGTCCGTTGTGGCAGCACGCGCATGAGCGAGAGTGATCTTGTTGACGCCACGGCCCTCTAGCCGCTCAGCAAAGATACCCACAGCCACCATGGCATGTCGAAGAGCAGGCTCCGCCATGCTTGCCGGGATAACAAAGCGTTTCCAGAAATCGGCGTCGAAATGCATGCCCAGACTGGGCGCCGTCTTTACACAGAAGTACTCAAGCGCTCGCATCTCGCTTGATGAAGCCGTGATTGGAAACAGTGCCAGTCCCTTTTTCGGCTCCGCGGCCTTCGTAGGACTGGCGACAATGACACTTTTTTTGCTTTTCCTCGGTGGGGCCGGAACATAGCCATCGCATATTCGCCCAGTACTACTACACTTTAGGCAAGCAGGTCTGGTCTCATCACATTTTATCTTCGGCAGGTTGTCAGCAAGGTAGCACGAAGACAATGAGCCGGCCTCCAATGGGTCAGCTGGTGGGCTTTACCTTCCGGATCTTACACGTCAAACACCCCGTTCGGACTTTCGGATTACTCGCTCTTGTTCGCTTCGCTGTAGATGTTTGACTGTCGCTTGAGCTAGTGGGAGATTCAGTCTTGCGTCTGGCCGCCTTCGCTGGGACAGGGGCTCGGCGCAACGGCAAGATCTGGACCTTCGCCACGCTCATCTTGTGCACTTTTGCTTGGCGGTCGTGTGTAGGTCTGGAAGGGTAGATTTATAGAACCGCTGACCATACAGTGGGTTTCATGATATCAATGCTATCGTGCCGTTGCAAGCGAGGAAGGCATTGGCACGATTAGCAGTTGCCTGTTCCCTCGCTTAACGAGTTTGCGGCTGGGCATTTCCGAGCTGACGAAGCATCCTGCCACACAAAATGGCTGCTCCCGTGCAGATCGGTGGGTTCAAGAACAGATCAGCCAAATGATACGAACAAGACTTCGTTCACCCACTGTTTTGTTGCTGAAGATGTTTCAGCTCGCCCAGTCTTGGCATTCTTTGGCCAATCAGACGTTCAACATCAGTTATGACAGAGAGAAATGATCACAGCACAAGCCGTCTATTGATATGTACACCTCTACATCATGCAAAACGCATACCCATCTTGCTACGAGCAAATACCTTTCCGAACTTTCTCACAGCATTGAATAATTTCTCATCATCATCATGCTCTTCCCCATCGACTGATCTCTTCACGTTCGTGGAGTTGCTTGCCAATGGCTGAATGACCTCGTAATACGAGCCATCGAAAGCAAAAGGCTGCGTGGATGTCACAGACTCGCAGACAGTACCGACAGGCGGTAAAGTCCCATCAACGAAGTACGCGCGGACGTGCTTTGCAGTGCAAAGGGACGGTGAGGCGATGGTAGTGTGCTGCAGTAAAGAGTGTTAGATCGGATCGAGCAGTACCCGCATAGGGTCTGGGTAGTGATAGCTTACCCCATATCCATTGTTTTGTAGCAGTACGCTTCCAATGAGCCCTTCACTCAAGTTCCGAGCCGAGGCCAACGGCGTCGTAGGATCGATGGAATTGCCCACAACGAGCGCTGGGTATCTGGTCTTGATGTTGTCGAAAGTACCCTCGTATCTCTCCTTACTGGAAAATTTCCATCTCGCACATTGCAACGCCTGAATAGCAATGTCTCCATCGCCCCGCATCCAGCTCTCGGCCTCGAAGCGGGCCAGGACAGGCAGCATGTCTGCCACATCATCGTAGCGGAAGGGCTTGTCCGCGCATTGTATGCCATTCTGAACTTCTGGGCCTGCCAAATTTGGGAACAAAGATGGCGGAGAGTACCCGGACACACTTACACTTGCCAATGCTGTAGCATTGACCTCAATCACTGCTGCTAACAGTCCTGCGAGGCCAGACCAGGTGAAAGGGAAGTAGAGTGCGCTGACAATGGCGGATTTCACCATGCCGTAGGTGACGATATCGGTTGTTTTATTCGGATCAAGAGCTATTGGTGAGCCCTTGAGGTCTTCGATCAAGCTCGCGATACGTCGAGAAATGATTCCGGCTGAACTATAGATCGGTGCCAAAGCACAAAGCTCTGGAGATTCGATGCAGCCGGTGGAGAACGCGGACAGGGTAGCGTCGGTGTCAAGAGAAAAAGAATAGGACCTGTTAGAATGATCAGCTTCGCATGCGGTGTTAAAACAAGCAGATACTACTCACGGGCTAGTCCAGTATTCGGTCGGATTGACGACTCCATCAAGTAGGAGCTTGTCGATCCGGTCTGGGAACATGGCAGCTACAGTTGCACCAAGCGCTGTTCCGTATGAGAAGCCTGGCGAGTGTTAGTCCCAATCGTGTCCTATCTAGGTGCTGGAACGGAACAGTATTCACGCACCATAGTATCTCAGTAGTCCATCCTCTCCTAGACCATCCACGATCTGCATTCTGCATGAACAATCAGTGCCGGTCTTGTACCCGCAGAGCGTCGGCTCGAAGTATCGAACTGGGCGACTCACATATCTCTCGCCACAAAAGACGTGCCAACCAGCCGTCCGATGTCTGCAGCATTCCGATAACAGGCATCCGCTTGTGCCTCAGCCACATCCCAAGCCTTTTCGATGGCACCTTGTGGCGCACCAAGTGCCTGTGGCATATCTGCAACCGCAGATGCACTGGCTTCGGAGGAGTTGTAGCAGGAATAAGGAAGGGTTATGCCAGTACCTCTGCCGAGTTACATTAGCAAATATTTGACGATCTGAAGGAGACTTGGGCCAGCATACCTCGGCTCGAAAGTGACAAGATCATAAACGCCACCCGTCATTCTATGGTTCCTTGTCAGTCGTGCTAGGACAAGAGGGAGGATCGCAGTTCCCGCGCGGTATTTGCATCTGTACTCACAAAAGCAACGCCTGGCCATTGCTCCCGGCGAAGTTGTCGACGTTGATATTTCCCGGGCCTCCAAAATCGAAGATGATGCTGCCTTTGCTAGGCTGCGTCGTAGCATTAATCTATTCAAGGTTCACGTTAGTAAGCTCAGATCTCAATGCCACTGCCGGTTCCTGAATACCTTGACGAGGTGCAGTATAAGGCTCTCATTCGATGCCGCGATTGTATAGTCAAGCGGTACATCGAGTGTCCCACATGTCGTATCGATGCTTGCATTTTGAGCACATGCGTACCAGTTAATTCCTCGCGTCGGCGGCGTCGGAGATGCAGACGCGAAGGACCTATGCAGGTCAAGCATGAGTAAGGCAAGAGCTCTAAGCGATGGCCGGAACATTTTCGAAGCTGAGGAAGTGGGAGAGCAGACAATATGCCAGGTTCGCTTGGCCCAGAGTTCGTTCTGTACTGATAGACAAACTACACCAGAAATCTGGGCGGTCTAGCGACCTTTATATGATCGCACATTCCGAATGGACGCAGGAGCATTTCCATTGGCAGCTCAGAATACTTGAGGTGACATACGACCAGTCCAAGGAGGTGTGGGCCAACACGTTGTCATGTGCTCTGTCCTGACGGAATGGCTCGAGGTGGAAAACGGCGATGCCACTCAGCCTCCTGGCTTCTCGGGCCCTAATTGGTCAGCTCGTACTTCGGCAGACAATATATGGAGGGCAAGGACAACATCCATTGGGGACAACGCGGCAAGCTACTCAATTTCTTGGAGTGGTGTCATCCTCGTCCCTCGTCCTAGCCTGTGAGCATTCAATCAATCATTCTGTGGGGTTATGCATGTTTCTTGGTTAGTTTTACTATTGCCAACGACCGTGATTCGTCCATTCGTATTTCGAAGGAGCTGGAATTCGTTGTTGAATGTATCAGGCAAGCCTAGAAAGAGCATTCCAACTGTAAAAGATCAATCTTATGACCCCCATGCATCCCCTGAAGTCGTTTCGATCAATTCGACTATCTGAGATCAATTCTTGCAATATTTGATGTGGGATCATCGGAAGGCATCCAGTATGGTGAGGGTTAGTAGGGTTGATAGGGTTGATGCTCGATATCCACAATTGCAACCTCAGTGCCATCAAAGAAACGTCGCACCTCGTCGATCAACACTACCACAACATGAACGAATAAAATGTCGACGGCAGCTAACCTTTCTCAACCGCCGTACTATCACGAGGATATCGACTTCGCCGCCCTCGGTCTGCAAGATGAACAATTCGCTGCGCTGCTGCGTTCAAACGATGGCCGAATCGATTGGCAAGATCCATCAGCAATTCAGTACGTTTTCAAAATATCATTACACGGTCGTACACACGAGAGACTAAATCATGATCTAGACAACTGACCAAGTCCCTCCTCGCTCGAGACTTCAACCTCAACCTCACCCTCCCCCAGGACCGTCTCTGCCCACCAGTGCCCGTCCGCTGGAACTACGTCCGCTGGCTTCAAGACCTTCTCGCCACCACCCATCCTTCCCACACCGGAACCTTCAACCCTTCCCGCCCAGCAACAGGTCTCGACATCGGCGTCGGAGCCTCATGCATCTACTCCCTCCTCGCCTGCGCCAGCAGCCCAGCCTGGCACATGCACGGCACCGACATCGACACCCACTCTCTCACCCACGCGCAGCGCAACATCGACTCCAACAAGCTCACCAAACGCATCAAACTAACCCAAACCAAACCCTCAGACCCGCTGATTCCACTCTCCGACCTTGGAGTTTCGCGCCTAGACTTCGTAATGTGCAATCCGCCTTTCTACTCTTCTGAAGCAGACATGTCCCGCGCCTACTACGGCAAAGAACTCCCTCCCTCCGCAGTCTGCACCGGCTCCGCCAACGAAATGATCTGCGAAGGCGGCGACGTAGGCTTCGTCTCGCGGATCCTAGAAGAAAGCCTGCAGCTCCGTGAGCGCGTGCAGTGGTACTCATCGATGCTAGGCCGCCTAGCAAGCGCGCAGCAACTCGTCGCGAAGCTGCGCGAGCACGGCATCAGCAATTTCGCCGTGACGAATCTGAAAGCGGGCCATAAGACAAGGCGGTGGGCGGTGGCGTGGAGCTTTGGCGATCTGAGGCCTGCGAACGGGGTGGCGAGGCATGGGGAGCTGGTGCAGGCGCTGTTGCCGACGGCGACGGAGTGGACGGTGCCCGTGAGCGACGCGAGCGTTGAGGAGATTGATGAGAGGGTTAATGCTGTTCTCGCAGAGCTGGATCTAAGATGGCAGTGGCGCGCGGCGCTGCACACGGGCGTGGCGTTCGCGCGAGAGAATGTGTGGTCGAGGTCGGCGAGACGAAAGCGGAAGTTTCAGCAAGATGCGACGGAGAAGGTGAAAGAGGCGGATGGAGGCGCCAAAGATGACGAAGACGAGTCAAGTTCAGGCGAAGAAGAAGAGCCCGTCGCTCTAGCCGTCAAGATCACTTGCAGCGCCAACCGCGTTGATGTGCGCTGGCTGCGCGGCACCGACTTCACGCTGTGGGAGAGTTTCTGCGGTATGCTCAAACGCGCTCTGGGAGCGAGGGAGCAAGGGAAAGGATCGAAAGAGAGCAGTGGGAAGATGGAGGAATGAGCGACGTCTCGTTGTCGATCGAGAGATCGATCACAGCAATAAAAGCGAGAAAGCATTCTTCGTACACATCTCCGCTCACAAGACTTGGTCGGCATCCAGACGAAACAGAAAGTATCACGCTCGACGAGACAACGAGACTCAGTACCAATCAATCACTTGCAGAACTCAGGACAGTAATACTTCTATGACACGATGAGATTAATGTTATATCCGTAATAAGCAAGCAATCCCTTGCGTAAATTTTTGTTAGATACTTTAAGGATAAAGATCCGCTAATCAAGAAACACCCCGTATCCGCCCCACCGATTACTGTATAATATACCAGGAGCACCCTCCAAAAATTGCTCGCTCGCAATACAGTAAGAAAAAGGAGTTATATATAAACAACAAGAAATAGGGAAATGATCTTTTCCAATAGTCAGGGCCGAGGGCGAGAGACCATATCTCACGCAGATCGAGCGCTCTAAAGCTGTCCGCTGAGAATCGCCTCCGTGGCACTGCCGATGTATTGCCTCTTGCCATCCATCGGCACGCCGAAGCGCCTTTCGAGTTCAGCCTTGATGCTCTTCTTGGTGACGGTCATCAGATCGGCGGTGCGCAGAATCTCCCTGATCTCAGCAAGAATGGCATCGTCGGAAGGCAGCTCGATGCCCGCGCCGGCCATGTCCATCTCGGAAGCAGAGTAGTTGCGCTGGGCGCCGCCATAGGCGGTGTCGGAGTGCGCGAGCGAGATGCGCGAGCCTGAGTAGGGAATAGCGCCGGGCAGGCCGAGCTGTGACATGGGACGGCTGGGAGGGTAGTTGTTGAGGTCGTACATGGAAGGAGCAGCGCCGGGGTGGATTGACTTTGTCGCGTAGCTGAAACCGGAGATTTCGGAGCGGGTATCGTCCGCTCCACCGCGAGAAGTCTGGGCCTCCCAGAGCTCGGCTTGGTACTCCTCCCACTTCTTCTTGGGGATGGAGTCGGGGTCGAAAACACCTTCGTCTGAGAGCAGGATTTGCTGACCCTTTTCACCAGTGACCATACGGGTGTTACCCCAGGAGAAATCGTCCATGTGCCAGAAGGAATAGAGAGGCAGTGCGCACGAGAAAATGGGAGTGGCGACGATGTAGATAAGCATCCAGCCGATCATCTCCCACTTGCGACGGACGATGAAGATGATAGCTTGGAGACCGTAAATCGCTCCGAGAAGAATGAAAGCTGTGACTGGGACTGTGTCGGGATTGAGTGCCACAGTCACAACCAGGTAGACGATGTAGGCGACAATGACAGGCTGGACCAGGGTAGAGAGCAAGTCGAGGAAGACAACGAAGCGCATAGAGAAACAACAGAAACCACAGAGCTGTTGCAGAGGAATAAGCTCCATAAGGTTGTGCACTGTACTGTTGATCCAGCGACGACGTTGCGACATGAACACAGACCAACTGTCTGGAGCGATAGTCCAGGCATGGGCGCGCATGATGTACTTCGTCTTGAACTTCGAGTGGTACTTGAGGAGCAGCGTTGTCAGGTAACGATCTTCACCAAGGTGGAGAAGGTTCTTAGTGTGGAGCGTGTCAACACGAACGACGGAGTAGTCCTCAATAATCTCCTTGGACACGAAGAGCGGCTTGCCAGAGTCAGCCTCTCTGATGCGGTACATTGAGAAACAACCAGGCAAACAGGTGACGGAGCCGAAGAGTGACTCGAAGGCCTTGATGAGGTTGTGAGAGATGTAGTACTCGTAGACCTGCATCATCGTGACAAAGGAGTGCTTAGCGTTGGTAAGAGCGGTCTCACCACAGCATGCCATGAGCCTAGTATCGTGGAGGAAGGCAGAGACAAAGCGGGTAGCAGAGTCCTGAGCCACCACAGTATCGGCGTCAATTTGAAGCAAGAATTCGTAGAACGTGGGATTGACTCCGATCACGTTCCTGATCTGGTGATGAAGTTCGAGTTCCATAGGAGTCATGGGAAGGTTGTAGTGCACGCGGTTGAGGAAGCGCATCAACAGCATCTGAGAGTCACGCTTACCACGGTTACCAGGCCTAGGATGATTGTTAGTATGAACATGGGTTAATAGGATCATGAATGAACTTACTTCGAAACCTCGGAAGGCTTGCCAACCTTGCTGACGACGATGAAGGGCACGATATGACCTTGCACCTCGTACAGACCAGAGTAAACCTTTGCCATGTTGTGCTGCTTTTGACCCTCACCAAGAGACTCAAAGCTGAGCGGTTCCGGGTCGACGTTCTCAGACACACCAAGAATGTCAAGCACGATACGGGGCGTCGGCCTGTCGTTGCCCTGACCAATAATCATACCGTCACAGATAATGAACAGCAGTTTGCGCTTGTCATCGTAACGCATACGTGCGGCGGAATCGATGGCACGACGGAGAGACTCCTCGTCTTCGGTATAGGCCGGGACAGTGGCAATGATGAACTTATCGAGATTCTCGGGCATGTTCTTGCCGCCGAATTGCAGAGCTGCCAGGAACTTGACACAGATAACAGAGACCAACAGAATCGAGATAGCCAGTAGGATATACGTGGCGAAAAGACACTGAGGCGAGTTACGTGTGTCAAGGTTGCCGACGTAGAACAGGTTGTCCATGCAGACTTGCATGCGGTGCCTAAGACCAGGGTCGAGCGTAAGTGCGTCCCAATACTGAGAGACATCTTGACCTGCGCGTTGCGAGAAGAGAGAAACGACGCTCGCATCCATGAAGTTTGTGTTGGGGGTTTCCGATGGACGGTCTGCACCTTCCTTGTACTTGACGGTTCGGCCGCCCGCGACATACTGTGTGAAGTCGTAAACACGGTCGTTGATAATGCCGATGGCGTTACCCTTTTCACCAAGAGTCTTGACGTATCCCTTGGGGTAGCCGATGTGACCCTTGCGATAGTTGCCTTGCAAGTAGATCATTTGTTCTTGGAACCAAGCCGGACGAGAGTCATTGGTCCACCAGCGGAAGTCATGGTACTGCGCGTTGACGTCCACATCAGTTTGTGCAGTGGTGGTGCCACTGCTGTAGTTTGTGCTTTGGTAGTTGAGCTGCACAGCAGGGCTGATACCATCTTCTGTGGTACCCTGGCACATGGCGGAGAGCTGGATCGGGAATAAGTTTGTAGCGTCCTTGCCAGCGTACTTCTCGAGAGACTTCTGAGGAACAATCGAAGGGTAGTGCACCGGCATAAACTTGCCGAGATCGAACACAACACCACGGATAGCAGTGTAGGCGTCCTTTTTCTTGCCATCGTAAGCGGAAAGCTCGTTCATGGTGTAAACGTGTTGAGTAGGGCAGATTAGGCGAGGCAGTCCAACCATGAAGAAGATGACGAAAGCACAGAAGAACCAAATCAACAAGTTGATGGCAAACTTCTCACGCCATGCCATGCGGATGTCTTTGCGTGGCATGCGGCCAACGTAGCGGATGACAAAATCGGGCACCCACCAAGTGATGACATAGACGAAGAAGACCCATCGTTTTCTGCTGGCGGTGACTGGAAGAACCTCAATCTCTTGGGCTTTCTTAGCGTCGTTGCCTTTCTCAGCCAATTGGGAGCGGGTTTCGAGGTTGCGGAACATGTCACCCTCGCGTAGTGCAGATGCACCGGCTTCACTCTTGAGGTCCATGTCTCTGCTGCCGAAGTAGCCAGCAGCTTTGTCGTCGTAGTAGTTGCCGGAGCCAGGCGTGTTGAGAAGCCCAACCTTGGGTTCCCCAAAGCCGCGCTTGCCAGCAGCGCCTTCAGTCTCACCATAAGCGCCCTCGCCAGGGTGTCTGGAGGGAGCTTCATCAAGGTCTGTTACGTGAGCGATTTGACGCCAACAGCGTTCGCTCAGGAAGACACCAGTGGTGCCAACTCTCGCTTCATTGCCAGGCCAGCTCTTGTCGTCGACAATCATCTCAGCCTTCTCCTGCTCGGTGCCAACAACACTGACCTCGCCCTCAGCATTGCCGAGGAATTCGCCGAAAGGCATGAAAATGTTGAAATCGGCGTTACGAAGTCTTTGGCTGATCTCTGCAATGCCGAGGGTCTGGATTTGAGTCCTGACGCACTTGCTGTCGAACTGGTTGGCAATACGCCTGTCGTTCGGCTTCAAACAGAAGATGAAGTAAGGGTTCGTGTTCGAAGCGGTAAGCGACTTGGTGATGTTGTCGAGAGACGCCAGGAATTGCCCAGCGGAAGCTTGCGCTTGTTCATGACCTGGCTTGGAGCGGGAGAAGCTCTTTGTGCGACCTTCATCGCTGTTATCGTCTTCCCTGTGAGCTGCGAGTCGGCCTGCACCTGGCTTCCTCTTTGCCATGGAAGGCATGCGGGAAGGCTTGGAGGCAACGGAAGCCTGTGTCACGGCTGACCTGTCCTTGGGGTGCACGACCTTGGTCAGGGCATCCTGATGGAAGAGCTCTGAGACGAATGGAGATGATGAGGAATCCACGAGGTTCATCAGATCTCCACTGATAGCATCGCCGTTGGCTTCAATCAGTCCTTCAACAGAGTATTCAACCTCGCCTGCGAAATGTCTGATGGTGAAGCCTGCCGATGTGTTGGGAGTGTGGAAGTTGCTACCGGGAACAATTGTGGTGGCACTGTCAACCTCAATTGCCGGGTTCTTGTCCTGGAAACGTCTGCGAATGGCGTCCAAGAACTGCTCGTCAGTCTTGCCTCTGCGCGTCTGATCATCGAGAATGCTGAGAAGACCGTTACCAGGCTTCAAGAGCCCCTTGACAGCATCGACGTTGTCGAAATAGCTCGTGGCAGGCACTTGGACTTCTTCAGTCTCGAGCAGGTCTGCCTTGCGCTCGAAAAAGCTGTGCAGACAGAAGTTGTATAGCGATTCAGTAGCTGCGTTGTTCAAGAGTTGATCAATGGCGCTGTTTGTGGAAGCACTTTGGGAGAAGCCTGGAAAGTCAACAATCGACACCGTGTTGCCAACAGTCTCCTCTGGTGCGCAAATCCTTTGGTTGATGCGCTCCATGATGAAGGCCACCAGAAGACTGTAGAGCGTCTGTGCCAGCTCGTCCGCATTGTCCCTGGCGCCCTTGGGATCAAGCATGACAGTGACACGCTCGCGGTGCAGGATTTTGGTCTTGTAGCCGAGCGACAGCTCAAGATCCTGTTCACGCACACCCAAGAAAGCCGCAACGATTTCAAGAACGTCCTTGTTCTTTACCATAGTGACTTCCTCGCCACCTTCTTGGCCGTATCCGCCACTCTCGTCAGGAGCAGGAGTGCTCGATGTTGATGTGTGGAATTCTAGCTGTCCGATGTGCAAAATTGCTGCAAGGACCTCGCAAATGTGAGCAATCTCATCACGAGGGAATTCCAGCTTGCGCAATGCAGTCTTGAAGTGCTGGAAGCCTTCCGAGTCGTTGATACCGATCTTGAGCTGCGAAGGGTGTCCAAGATATCTCCATCTCTTTTGGCCTCCAGCGAGGGACGATCTGTTTCCGGCGCCAGATGTGATATGGCTGCCCATGTCAAGACCAAGGTGCTCCTTTTCGGCAGGTGATGTGCCCGCCAGGAGGTAGTAGAGAACATGGTAGTTTCGCTCTCCAGGGGGAACAGAAGAGATCCTACTGCGTTCGAGCCTGTGGTCCAGGACTTTGCCACCAATCAATGTAGGGTGAAGTGCAGCGGAGGTCTCGTATTGTAGTTCGAAGAAAAGGCCTGCTTTCGAGGCTGTGGGTGTAGTGACAGACTTTGTTGTGGTGAGGGTATCGAAAACGAATGCGGCGAAAGAAAGCTTCTTCGAGAGAGGAGTCGCGGAATATTCCAGTAGTGCGGAAAGGAGGTGTGATCTCAATGTGGTTTTACCAGCTCCGGTCTCGCCACTGGGAGAAAGTCAGTATATATGATCGTGTCGGGGTGGTGCCACCTCAGGGTGCGCGGCTCATGCATGTCGGGACGAAACGCTCGCCTGTTGCAAGGTGTACAAAATGGAATCAACGTACAGGTAGACGGCAGCCTGGCTCTCCTGCCTGGTGCCCAATCGTGTCCAGATCCTGCTCGCCAGCTCCTCCATGGAGCCCATAGCTGAGCCTTCTTTTCCGCCATTGGGTCCCCTGGTGGAAGATGTGTATGTGTTGATAGATACAACGGCCTGGCTGGAGAGGTTCGAGACGGGCAGCTGCGCGTGGTAGCGAGAAGCAATGTGACTGGTGAGGCCAGTATCGCTCTGGCTGTGAGCCGGGAGCGCGACCAAGTTGGCCTGGGAGTGCGGTGTCGAGGCCATGTTGGGTGGGCCTTGGCCGTCAAGGCCTTGTGGGATGCGAGAGCAGCAAAAGGCGTAGTATTACAAGACAAGAAGATGCTGGATTAGTCTGAGGCTCACCGGCCGTAGAAGAAAGTGTGTGATGAGGCGAGATGGGTGTCTCTGCGCTCGGACAGGGGTGGGCCGTTGGAGAGGCGCGCGTTGGGAAGGTCAGCACGATTAGAGTGCGAAACGATTGTGAGGTGAAGAGAGTGCAAGGGTGTAGGTGCGTGTGTAGTCAAGGTAGAGAGAACAACACAACACCAGTAGCAGTAGTAGAGAGGAGAACGACAGCAGCAGCAGCAGAGGGAGCACACAAGCAACGGCTGTCTGTTCTCGAAGCCCGGCGGGCTTGTGTTGATGGAGGCGCTACTACACTACCACTACTGCTCGACCCGCCGCCCGCCGCTGAGATCAACAAATCAAGGAGCCTTTTTTAGCTCCCGTGCTATACCCCTGCTTCTTTTCTATTCACAGCCGCCATCGCGAGCCCATCGACTAGACTGGCTGTAGTGCGATACGAAGTCTGCTACGCACTCGTCGCACTACTATTCATATGAATATTCGCCACACGAGGCCACCTGGATGACCCCTCGTCGTGTCCTTGTCTGCTGTTGCACTGCAGTACGTGGTGCGGCATTGCGCGTGGCAGCACCGCACACCATTACACACAGATAGCCTGAGCAGTCGTAGCAGCAGCAGAGTGCAGAGCAAGGCCACCTCCTCAGCATGCTTGCATGCTTGTCTCCTCTCTGCCTCCTCTCATCCCCGCTTAGGCCAAGCACCGCGAAAGGGGACTTTCCTTTTGCCTCCCCAGACGAGGGATGAGGGCCCGCACGTTTGGGATGAGATGATGGGATGATGATATTATTCCCATTCGAGGCCTCGCCAGAAATCGAGCCGTCAACACTCTTCGGCTCGCTCGAGCGTGTGCCATCCCGGCAGTCGTCACACCTTAACAATCCACCCACAATGCATATTCATCACCTATACCTCATACGCCACAGCATCGGATGAGCACTACCGGCCATGCCGTTATACGGACGGGGGCCTTGTGCTGGCCCGTGAACGCGTAATGGACGCAGAGATCTGGTCATGCTCATGGCTCTCCGACGTGCATACAAATTGCCGTTGAGGGAGCCAGGGACGCCAAAAATAAACGCGCGACGAGGGCCCAGTGGCAAGAGAGTGGATAGTACGAGAGCTCCACCTATCTCCCACATCCGCCAAAGCTTAGCCTAGGCTGTCTGATTATTTCATCGACGCGAGACAAGCGCGAGGGTGCAAGACTGATGAGAGGAAACGGCGTTTCTGCTTGCAGGGTGTTGTTGTTGTTGATTATTAGAGTTGCTGGTTGAACCTCTCCCTCCTCGCCAGGCTGCAGGGTTAGACTCGCGTGCTGCATGTACCCGTGAGAAGTATCCTGCAGGCGAGGGTGTTGTCTCGCGAACGACGCAAGACGAGCGTGCTGTAAAAGTCGAGGCGGCGCCGATCAGCTAGTCCCAAACCGCCGGCCTCGTCGCGCGCTAGTTAACGCTCCCGTGTGTCCTTGTACACAAGCCGCCGCCGAGGAAGCTCGCTCACAGACGCTGCTACCACCCTTTCGCCGCTCTCTGTCTCGCAGTGCCATTGTCGAGTGAATCCAGCATCTTCCTGCTGTTCACGCCCTGTATCTGTTCGTCCAGTCGTCATTCGCTTGACTGGCCAGAGCAGTGCATCTCCCTTTTATCAGCGACAACAACAACAACACACCTCTGCTTATTACAGGCCACGCCTCCTTTCTGCTTACTACCATACCACCGCACTCCCCCGACTAATAACAACACCCCCCCTCTCGCTGAACGCATACACCCACACCGCGCCCGCCGAGGGCAAGCACGCCTCCAGCCATGACAAGCAGGTTGTCGCACTACTCCACCGGCTCTGGTTTGCCCCATAGCCGGACCAACACAATGCAGAACCCGATGCAGTCCTCCGCACAGGTCTCCACCACCACCCTCCTGAACGCCCTTCACAACGCCTACTCTTCTGGCCAGCCATATCCCTTGGAACCTAGCACGAGCCTGGTCGTCAACACATGGGTATCAGCGACCCAGACGGGCACTGATGGAAGAGTCGGTGGAACCGTCGATGTCGAGCTGGCTCGTCGCTCGTGGGAACACGCTCGCAGACGAGCTGAAGATTCGGCTATTGTATTGGGGTATGTCATGGGCAATTTGGTATCTTCTCAGCAGCATACTGACAGCCATCCAGGTCTTTGCACCGATCAACACCTTCGCTTCTCGCACCCTTCGTCTCTGCCCTGCCGCTCTCTGTGCCCGGCACTTTCTACACAGCTCTCAACGCTTTGAAGCCTTTCCTCCACACCGCCACACCTTACAACCCTTCGCTTCCGCGGTACTCAGCTCTTTCTGCTGCTTTCTCGCTAAATCTCGCTGGTGAAATCACAGGCGCCTCTTTGAGCCTGTCAACCTCCGGCATTGACACCAACGCCGGTCTCCTTAACGTACCAGCCGAAAAGGGCTACCGCGCATTCGATGTCTTCTACTACCTTCTCACAAGTGCATCCACTACTGAGCGGGAATTCCTGGACCTCAAGGCTCCCCAGAAATACACACTTCTCCGCAAAAGTGACACTTACGACCCACCTTCATACCTCCCGGCCGCCGACGATGCCGCTGCGGCTGAGGACTTCCGCGACTCCTTGAAGGCAATTGGCATCAAGGGTGCATCCCTCCGCAATCTTCTTTCTGTCGTTGCCGCTCTACTCAGGCTGGGCGATGGCATCGGCTTTTTGGTGGACGAGGAAGAGCTCGAGGCGACTTGCGAAGACGTCTCAGGATTGCTGGATATCGACCCCGAAATTCTACTCAAAAATTGTGCCACAGAGGAAAGGGAGATTCTCCTGGCAGCGATCTACGAGGCACTCGTCGATTGGGTCATTGTCAAGGCCAACGAGGCCATCAAATTCGAAATGCAAAGCGGAAGAGCAATGGGCTCCAGCAGCGGCAGCGATGTTGGCGTTGTCACTCCTCCCAGCACCCAGGAAGATGGCGATAATGTCAGCATCACAGTCATTGAGGTCCCCAACTCGGAACTGGGCAAGGCGCTCAGCTTGAAGACTGTGTTTGATGACAGCAATGGCATCAACGCCGAGATGAACGAAGATGGCGTGCCTAGCATTCCTGCGGGCTCTTCGGTCATTCGTGAGATGACACAGGCAGTTGCCAACAACGCCGCCGACCTGGACATTGTGGACACTCCATCTTACCGAGCACGTGAAAGCGATCTTGATCGCCGCCAGGGTGCACTGGAAAAAGTGGGCGCTGAGCTAGAGGCGGACAACTTCGTTAGATGTCTTCTCTACCCTGTCGATGGTAGTGGCGTCTCGCTTGGAAAGACTGGCCGGTTCAGTTTGACTAACGTGCTTGCAAGCAGCAGAGCTTGGTTCCAGCTCTGTCTCCACCCTAGTGACGATACGCCTGCAGCTCTTGCGAACCGAGGCCCTCAAAACCTTTCCTGGTCGGCCGGCTCAGTCTCTGGCCAGATCCGCACCTGGAGGCTACCCGAGTGGGCAAACCACAGGAACAAGCAGCTTGACTTCACAGCCGACTTCGATATCGACGAGTTTGTGGACCGCTACAGCAGGCTGGGTTGCCAAGCTGGCCGTGATGGTGTCGAGAGCTGGATTCTGGAACGTGGCTGGAGCAATGGCGAGGTTGTCATCGGTACTGAGCGCGTCTGGATCCGAGAGTCGGCTTGGTGGGAGGCAGAGTGTATGCTCGATATGCAGTCAAACGACGCTGTCGGTGGTGGCATGATGGCCCGTGGACCCATGGACAGCACCTACTCCCTTCAGACACCTGCAGCCATGAACGGCATCGAAAATCCCTTCTTCGGCGGATCTCAGTACGGTGAGTCCCGTGACAATCTTGTCAGTAGGGCACCTAGCCTCGCTGCACCAAGCCGTCTTGGGGCAAAGTCTTTGGCACCCACCAAGATGACTGGTGGTGGTGACTATGGCCTTGGCTTCAAGGGTGACGACAAGCACCAGGATGTGACCTACTACGGCGAGATGGATCCAGATCTCACAGACGGCAAGACTGTTCACGAAGAGCCTGTTGAGTTTACCCGTCGCGCCTGGGTGGCATTTGCTTACGTCATCACTTTCTGGTGCCCCTCGTTCGTTCTGCACCACGTTGGACGCATGAAGCGACCTGACGTCCGCCTCGCTTGGCGTGAGAAGATCGCGCTTGTTTTCCTGATTGGTCTCATGAACTGCATTGTCATCTTCTACATTGTATTCTTCGGTAGACTCCTCTGCCCTAACTCCGACAAGGCATGGAACCAGTCTCAGGTCTCGACTCACCAAGGCGATGACGACTGGTATGTCTCCTGGAAGGGAGGTGTCTACGACATGACCAAGTTCTGGAAGCTGCAACATTCGGATACCGCCATTAAAACCACCGAAGATCAGATGTCGCCTTTCGCTGGCGCAAACGTCGACAACATCTTCCCCGTTCCTCTCGATCAGGCCTGCCGTGGCCTTGGCATTTCAAGCACGACCCAGCTGCAGTTTAACACTACTGCAGAGAACCCGTCCGCTATCCATACCACGGGCGCTAACCAGCCCGATCCCGACACGGCTCTGAAGAGTGATACCTGGTACTCCGAAACTCTGATTCCCAAGATGAAGGAGTACTACAAGGGTGACCTTGTTGTCAAGAAGCACGTCTTGAAGAGCGAAGGCTCTGACGAGGGCCACGAATGGTTCATCCTCGACGGCGTTATCTACGACCTGACCGACTACTTCTACACACTCGACCTTATGGACAACTATCCTGGTTATGATTTCCTTTCCAAAGACGTGACCGACCTGGTCAAGGCAAACCCTGGTTTGGATATCAGCAAGGAGTTCAACGCTTTGAAGAACCAGACCATGCGCGAGAACACCAGGAACTGTTTCGAGAACGCTTTCAAGGCAGGTATTCCTGACTTCCGAGACACACCCAGGTGTCAGGTCAATAACTACATCCTGCTCGCATTCACAATCATGCTGTGTACCGTCATCGTGGTTAAGTTCTTGGCTGCCCTCCAGCTTGGTAGCAAGAGTCGACCGGCACAACAGGACAAATTCGTCATCTGCCAGGTTCCTGCTTACACTGAAGGTGAAGACTCTCTGAGAAAGGGTCTCGATTCTTTGACTGCATTGGCCTATGACAACAAGCGAAAGCTGATTTGCGTCATTTGCGACGGCATGATTGTCGGTGGTGGTAACGATCGCCCTACTCCCAAGATTGTGCTTGATGTGCTCGGCGTCGACCCTAAGATCGATCCGCCCGCTCTGCCTTTCAGATCGGTCGGCACTGGCAGCGACCAACTCAACTACGGCAAAGTGTACTCTGGTCTCTACGAATACGAGGGGAACGTTGTTCCTTACCTCGTTGTGGTCAAGGTCGGCAAGGAGTCCGAGCAGACCAAGTCCAAGCCTGGTAACCGTGGCAAGCGTGACAGTCAAGTCTTGCTCATGAACTTCCTCAACAAGGTCCACCACCGCTCAGCCATGAGCCCACTTGAACTCGAGATGTTCCATCAAATCAACAACATCATTGGTGTCGATCCTGAGCTGTACGAGTATCTCTTCCAAGTCGACGCTGATACCAAGGTCAAGGAGGATTCTCTCAACCGTCTCGTTGCTGCTTGTGCCAATGACGCTAAGATCGCCGGTATCTGTGGCGAGACTTCTCTTGAGAACGAAGATCGCAGTTGGTGGACCATGATGCAGGTGTACGAATACTACATTTCTCACAACTTGGCTAAGGCTTTCGAGAGCTTGTTCGGCAGTGTTACTTGTTTGCCTGGATGGTAAGCACACTCTGTTCAATTCACTGTGTACCATAATGCTAACCATGATTACAGTTTCTGTATGTATCGACTTCGCACGGCGGACAAAGGACGACCTCTTATTATCTCGGACAAAGTCATCGCCGATTACGCCATCAACGATTTGGATACCCTGCACAAGAAGAACCTCTTGTCTCTTGGCGAGGATCGTTACCTTACTACCCTCATGATCAAGCACTTCCCCACGACATCCTACAAGTTCGTTGCGGATGCATACGCCCTTACGGAAGCACCTGATCAGTGGAGCGTTTTACTCTCCCAGAGACGTCGCTGGATCAATTCTACTATTCACAACTTGGCTGAACTTGTCTGGATCAAGGATCTTTGTGGCTTCTGCTGCTTTAGTATGCGCTTCGTCGTCTTCATCGATCTGATGGGTACCATCATCCTTCCGGCTACTTGCGCCTACCTGGCTTACCTCATCTACCGCGTTGCTGCTCACGAAGGACAATTCCCTCTCATCTCGATCATCATGATTGCTGGTGTCTACGGTCTACAAGCTGTCATCTTCATCGTCAAGAGACAGTGGCAACACATCGGATGGATGATCATCTACATGATTGCCTACCCTATCTACTCCTTTATTCTTCCAGTTTACTCTTTCTGGAAGCAGGATGACTTCTCGTGGGGTAACACTCGTGTCGTCATCGGAGAAAAGGGTGGCAAGAAGGTCGTCGCCAGTGAGGACGAAGGCTTCGATCCCCGCTCCATCCCTCTTCAGCGCTGGGACGACTACGCGCTGGCCAACAACTTGCCCGGACGTCGTGGCATGCCCATGGAGAAGGACGCCATGATGTATGACCAGCCGTACGGTGCCGCTGGCTACGAAATGGACGACATCCACTCCGTCTACTCCTCCGCCACCAAGCCCGCTTCCACCATCCTCACCGGCTTCCCTCAACAGCAGCAACAATTCTATCGCCCTCCCCAGCCGTCACCTGGACCATACAACGCTCTCAACCGCCAGAGCACCTACTCCCGCTACACCGACCACCCCGGCGCCGAACAGAACCAACGCCTCATGTCCAGCGGCAACCTCAGCGACAATTACCGCATGCAGTCCCAGGACAACCTTGCCCAATTCGGCGGCCCCTCTCCGCCAATGGCCCAGCAACAGCAATTCGGCGCCTTCCCGCCCCAACAGCGTGCACTTTCACCCTACGGTGCCGGCGCAGCCCACTCCCGCCCCGCGTCCACCAACGATCTCGCCGGCTTCGTCACTCAGGGCCCCAGCAACGAGAGCATCGCCAACGCCATCCGCGAGTGTCTGGCTGAGGTCGACCTCGACACCGTCACGAAGAAGCAGCTCAAGGCGCTGGCGGAGCAGAAGTTGCAGTGCCAGCTCACGGGCGACAGGAGGACTTTCCTGGACAGTCAGATTGATTTCGAGCTGGCTAATATGTAATTGAGGCTTTCTTTCTCTTTCTTTTTCTGAAGAGCAGAGGCTTCTCATTTCCCTCCCAGCCAGCCATTCTCTTCGTATTTTTGCTTTTCATGGGGTTCAAAGGGAACATTGGTGGAGCAGTGGGGAACATGAGTGCATTCTTCATTTTTCTGATTGTATAAAAAATTTTTATGGAATTGGTGGAGTTCGTCTGACAACTTCAAGTAGCGTGGAGTCTTTGCTTTTTTTTTTCCATGTTTGCTAGTGATCACAGAGGGTTTAGCAGATAATGCAGATATAGCTCTTGGTTCTTTTGGTTATTTCACGATCGAAGCGCTTATGTTCAGATCACCTTATCTTCCGTTCCCATCTGTTCCAGGGATTTCGAAGCCAATATCGTCTTGCACTGGAGATCGTTCTAGCCCCCACCAGTCTGTCGCATGTCCTCGCGTCGTTCGTGAGCACTGACATTGGGGCAAAAAGTGTCCTCAGGGAAAGCTCATGAGGCCGTTGCCCATGTATCCGAACGTCTGCAGATCGTGATCGCCGGGGATGAGATCTGAGAAGATGTCGTTATCGGGGCCGAAAGGTAGCGCCCACCAGTGGTCGCCTTCGAGGCCGAATGCTGCCTCGGCATCAGGCCCAGCAGTTTCACTTTGCTCTTGGAATGGCGCCGTGGTTGCTGCGGCTGCCGCTGGGCCGCCGCCGTGAGTGTTTGCGGCGGGCGTGGGAGTGGCCCATCCCGGTGTCGCGGGTCTCATGCTCACGGTAGCGAAGCTGCTCCTGGCGCGCTGGAGACAGGAGTTCAGGAGAGTCGCGTAGTGGCGAGCGAGATGGACGTCGTCGACGGCGCTTGACTCGAGCGCGCGGACGACGCGGTCGAGGAGGTCGAGAGCGGATTTCAGCTGGCGTGTTCGTACGCCGATGGCGAGAGTCTTGAGCAGGAGGACTGACGCGGCGACGGTCCGCATGAAGACTCGTACTGGTGCGTAGCGTAAGGCTCGATCCGTGTGCATGTCAACGATTATCGTGAGCAGAGCGCAACAGTGTGTGGTGACATTCTCGGCGTAGACTGTGGCGACTGCGGGACCAGCGTCCATCGAGCTGCTGTCAGACGCGAGGCCTGGTGTTGATGTCTGCCCGTTCGATTGCATGCGTTCAACCTGTACTTGCATCCCGAAAGAGTTGCATCGTACTTGTGCATAGTTGTACTCGATGGCCAGGATCTTGTGCAACTCGCAAGCCATGTCTGTATTCTGGTCAGTATAGAAGATATAGTGCCTCTTGGGGACGAACGTACCTGAGCTTGGCATATTTCGTTGGCTCCACTGAGTCAGTAAGGATGTGAAGTGATCGACCAGGCTGAGATATTTTCGGGCACGTATGTTGCCAGAAGCTGTCGATTTCATGGTTGGTGCCATCTCTTGGAACGATCTCCATAGATCACTCAGCTCCAACCATGCCTTCGTGATGTTATGCGTTCTATCGGCCGTGTCTCCAACACTTCTGTTCTCTGCTAGGAGCTGAGACACTTTTTCTGGCAAAAGAGAAGTGAAGCTCGGCTTATCCGCCAGGAGGTGCGTGTAAAGATAAACCAAGTGGCGAACGTGCGCCTGTTGTGGTGAAACGACTGAGAAAACAGTATCGTCCCCTCGCTCGTCCGCATCATCGAAAACGTGCAGCTCGTGAGATAAAGTTAGAGAGCATCCGACCAGCATTGTTGACATTCGATCCGAACATTGGACAGCTTCATGCACTTGACTCAGCCACCTTTCGTGCGCTGTCTGCTCTTCCTGCTCCAAGTCACTACTCAAAGCGGGCATTGCAAAACCTCCCAGACCGTCGGCATCGGGAGAGAAATGGAAGGCTCGAGGATGCCATTCGCACAGGAGAAGAAGAGCCATAATCGTTCCATATGATGTGTCACTGCCAAGTGCAAGCCTACTTTGCCCGAAGATGAGGGCCGTCACCAATTTTTGGCAGTAGCGCCAGATGCATGAGTGAATATTAAAGGCATGCGATAGACTCGTTGGGCCAGGAATTTCGTTGTACCGAGAAGATATCATCAGAACTACTGCGCAGAGCAAAGGCTCGTTCGAGATCAATTGTGCATGATTACGAAGTTCTCGGTGATGTTGGTCTGATATCACGGGTGTCAAAGGAGCCAGGTTATCAAGGAAGCTGAACACTAGTTAGTGCTCGAAAAGGGCAAGTTGTCGGCATGAACACTTACGAATCAACTAGTGAAGTAACCTCATGTGCACGCAGCCAACCCATCTGTCCAAGCTTGCTGGATTTCCAGGCATTCTTGACTTCATCGCTGGCCTGTATGGGGCGCAGCTCTCCTGGCGTTGCAAAGGACGGACGATGTGATTGCGCGGCCATGGGCTCTTCCGCAGAAGTTGGTGCAGCACCACCTCCATTGACTAGATCGGATGCCGTCGTCGTTTGGCCAGACCTGATGTCACTGAACAGGAGTCCCAAGGCATCATTTCCATTGGTGACCGTTGTAGTGACGATCGTATTTTCTAAGCCAGCATTGGATGCTCGCGCCGGTGCTGAAGTAGAACACGTCTCAGCTTCCAAGCGACTGTCTTGATGTGCTCGCGAGGCCACATTCGATGGCGAGGCACCGTCATGACCAGAAAACGAGGGCTCGAAGCCAGTGTTGCTCGAAGGACCTCTCCGAGGAGTCTCATGTTGCCTCTTCCACGAGCGTTCTTCTGGAACAATGCAATCGCGCGATTCGCGCTGGCATCGCTGACATGGCGCCTGGTTGCTTGGTCCCAGGTTGCAACGAATTTTGCGCTTACGACACGACAAACACGCTTTGTATGCACGCGAGGGAGTCTCTCGGCGGTTTGCAGGCATGTCGGCAGTGATGGGCGCGTCGCGGAAGACGTTCCCAAGGCGGCCGGATATCGATGGAGAGATGATGTGGAGTCTTCGGAGAACAGCGGCACGCAAGGCGTTCACGGCGGCCCTTCGGCTTCGGCTGAAGGAGACCGGCATAGGTCCATGATGTATGTATATCGTTAAATAATGCATCTGTGCATGTGACTATTGCGGCTACATAGATATTTGCCAGTCTGACACACAATCTGAATACCACCATATCAAATTATCACGAAATGACCACTTCACTCTCCTCTCGCGACAATCTAGTCCTGCAGAGCCTCTTCGACCCGGAGGCTTCATCCGCGCCGGCTGCCGACAAGTCTCCTGCGACAACATCGCTGCCACATTTCACAGAGACCATCTTTTGCGCCATCGAACAGCGCGAACACAGGGTCTTGCAGCCACTTGCTGCCGAACAGCAGAGCAAACTCGTGGTTCAAAGCGTCGTTCAAGAGCTTTCGCTGCTCATCGACGAATTTCCACAATATGCGTCGGCATACGTCAACCGCGCACAAGCGTCACGCCTCCTGATAGACGTAGAAGACCTGTTTTCGTCTGACTACGCGACTGAAAGTGCACGCATCTTTGATGACCTTAGTCGAGGCATCGAACTCGCAACACCATCGGATCCCGCGAGTGGCGCTTCAGCGCATCAGAGCAAAGTACTTGCCACCGCTTATACCCATAGAGGCTTCTTACTTCTCAAGGTCGCCGATATGGCCAAGAATGGTCACGTCACACATGACTTAAGCAGTCTTGCGACCTCCAGTGCAGCTGGCATCGAGGAGATCGCGAGCGATGACTTTGCTCGCGGTGGACGTTACGGAAACGCTCTGGGCAAACAGATGGCCGTCAGAACCAACCCGTACGCTAAGATGTGCGGAGCTATCGTCAAGGATGCGTTACAACAGGAAATTGCATCCTCTAAGAGCAAGTATAACATCTTGGGCGTCGGAGCGAGCTCTTGATGTTATCTCAAGCATACACGCCCTCTGAACATCCGATCTTCCTCGGCGACCGTCGAGATACATATATGCCCCCGGTCCTGGTTCCAGCCTCACATTACCACGCAAGTCAGCACCTCTTTCAGGCCCAAGGCCTTGGCCGATTCCCTGATGCGGTATTTCTCCCAATGCAGTAACGGCTTATGGCGCTGTCCACTGTCGCATAGAGGGAATATATGCTGTCGCAGCACGAATTAGTTCTGCTATTCATATGTATTTGTGAAACATCCATGAGGTGATCAACGATCCGCTATCGGTTGGAGAATACGAAATAAATCGCTCAGCCGTGCTTGATGTGAACGAGCTTTGCATGCATCAAGAGGGCTCAAGAAATTCGGCTCAGGTACAGATGCGAAGGTCCACATGGCGAGGCTAGGATTGGGTACATTTTGGAGGCGAGGTTCTGTACGAAATAATGCCAATCATAAAATGTTCAATGTGTACGTTTCTACAATATAATTCACGGCTGGTTTGTGGTGGGGCTTTGCTCCAAAAGATCTTGAATAATTTAGTGTGTGTTTGATTGGTCCGTCGCGAGGTGCGTATCACGGATTACATGTCACTCAGTAATGCTAAGGTATACAGAAGTGGGTTCAGATTCGCCTAGCCATTTCGAACAATCTTGATCGGCCAGCGCACCGGCTGCTATGATATTATGCTCGGATAACCACGGTGCGTTGGCGCTATACGATTGGTCCAATGGGTTGGAGCCGCTGTTCTCCGGTCCGAAATACTGCTCACGCCGAGCTCGAACACTGAAACCTGCAAGAGCCGAGATATGTATTGCTTCATCATAGTATCGAGAGCCGAGCTGAGAGTTATGCCGCTGCAAGCAGAAGACCAAATGCCCATCCGTCAATGCCGGATGGGTATCTGATATTCTATTTCTGAGACTTGCCTTTCAAACCCTTTTTCATATTTCGCACATTGCCTCATCTCCCTGTTTTCATCATCAAGCTACCCTTCCATAACATTCGTACATCTGAACAAGATGGCTCCAATCGCACTCGCCGACATCCCCTCATCGCCCACCTCACATGAACACCTATCCAACACGGACGTTGCATCATATAAGGCATATGATCATGTCCACTGGTATGTAGGCAACGCCAAGCAGGCCGCTGCCTTCTTCGTTACTCGTATGGGATTTGAGAAAATCGCATACAGAGGTCTAGAAACCGGCTCAAGGATTGTTGCATCACATGTCGTCCGTAATGGGGCTGTGACTTTCGTTCTCACATCGCCTTTGCGAGGCCTGAAGGACCTGGAACAGTACAGTCCTGACGATCAACGATTATTGAAGGAGATCCATAGCCATTTGGGAGCTCATGGTGACGCCGTGAAGGGTAAATACCCTGTACTGCTATGATCGAATTTGTCAGCTGACTGGTTATGCAGATGTAGCATTCGAGGTTGACTCGGTCGATGGTATCTTCAACGCAGCCATCGACGCCGGCGCCACGCCCGTGAGGTCACCAGAAAAGCTTTCCGACAAGACCGGTTTTGTGAAAGTCGCCGCCATCCAGACCTACGGAGACACCACGCACACCTTGATCGAAAGATCCTCATACCGCGGAGCTTTCCTTCCTGGCTATCGCGCCGAGACCAGCCCTGACCCCCTCAACAAGTTCCTCCCAGCCGTCAACCTCGAAGCAATCGATCACTGCGTTGGAAACCAAGACTGGGACGAAATGGAAGACATCTGCGCGTACTACGAAAAGGCCCTCGGCTTCCACCGCTTCTGGAGCGTCGACGACAAAGATATCTGCACCGAGTTCTCGGCGCTGAAGTCCATCGTCATGGCTTCCCCAGACGAAGTCGTCAAGATGCCCATCAACGAGCCGGCGAAGGGCAAGAAGCAGTCACAGATCGAAGAGTACATCGACTTCAATGGAGGTGCTGGCGTGCAGCACATTGCTCTTCGCACAGAAAATATCATCGATGCTATCACGAACCTGAAGGCTAGAGGCGTGGAGTTCATCAAGGTGCCTGAGACGTACTATGAAGCTATGGCACAGAGGCTGAAAACTTCTGGTATGGAGTTGAACGAAGACTTCGAGACGCTTAAGCGACTCGATATCTTGATCGACTTTGACGAGGGCGGATATCTATTGCAGCTTTTCACAAAGGTAAGTCGACATGAGTCAGCCGAAAAGACCCAAAGAGCGTGTGCTGACACTCACATACAGCACCTCATGGATCGACCGACGGTCTTTGTTGAGATCATCCAGCGCAATAACTTCTCCGGGTTCGGTGCCGGAAACTTCAAATCCCTGTTCGAAGCCATCGAGCGAGAGCAAGAACTCAGAGGAAACTTGTGTTGAACATTGTTACGATCTCCTTTAGGCGTGTATGCAGAGAGAATTATGTCGGAAAAGCGCGTTTCGGTGGAATAGTAATTAACGAAGTCATGTGACGCTCGAAAGAGTAGTTTAGCTGAGGCTCTGTGATCGAAATCAAAATACAATCAAGCGATTCAACCTAGCAGTCGTACCACCTCTCTATAGCAGGTCTAAAACCTCTAGTAAAGATAATGCAATTTATGCGTCGCCAATATGCGCCTTGCGCACGTCCTCGGTGCGGTCCGCAGACGAGACCTTGTCGTCGACCGAGTAGCGACGCTCCCAGAATTGCGGGTCGCGGGTGTTGCGGTCGGTGTAACCCTCCGGCAACCACTTCGTGCTCTTCCACGGCTTGAGACCAGGCTGGCTGTACATGACATCGACCTGCTCGAGCGCGAGTGACTTGGACTCGTACAAGAAGAAGTAGACCATGAGGCCGGCAGCCAAGTTGGTGCCGCAGAAGACGAAGCCGAAGCCGTAGCTGATGCCGTCGGTGGCGTAAGGGGTGAGGAAACCGACCATGAAGTTGCCTGAGATTACAAGTCAGATGGGCTATTCAATGAAATGGTTAATCTTTGGACTTACCGAGCCAGTTTCCTGCTGTTGCGAGTGATGCTTGCTTTGCTCTGGTGCGGAGAGGGAAGATCTCGCCGATGACGACCCAGGCGAATGGACCCCAGGTCATGGCGAAGGAAGCGATGAACATGCAAGCAGCGACGATCATAACGATGCCCGAACTCTCGTACTCGGTCGGTGGCCGGGCAATGGCGACCGCGGCGAAGATCAGCAGCCATGCTGATTGCCAGAAAGCGCCGTAGATCAATGGAATGCGACGACCGAGTCTTTCGATCAAGTACAAGCCCGGGAAAGTGGTTGCGACGTTGACGGCTCCGAGGATCAACTGCACGAGAAGTGGATCGTTGATACCGGCTGATGTGAAGATGGTGGCACCGTACTGGAAGAAGTGTTAGAAAACAGCAAAATGAGAGCGATCACGGCAGTAAACTTACGTAGAAGAAGTAGTTGACGCCTGTCCACTGCTGCAGGAACTGGACACCGAGACCGAGAAGTGTGCGGTAGACAACACGAGGCTTTCCTGCGCTGCCGGTGAAGCATTCCAACCAGCTACCAACACCAGCGCTCTTCTGCTGCTGGATGCTGTCGTACATCTCTCCAAAATCGTCCTCGATCAACTGGTTGTTAGGGTCGTGCTTCAGACCGCGGAACCTGGCCATGGAAATGCGGGCTCCTTCCCAGTCATCCCTACCAGCCAGCCAGCGAGGAGATTCGGGCAAGAAGAGAACACCAACGCCAAGAGGGATGGAGAAACCGATGCCGAGACCGATGACGATTCTCCAGGAAGCGTCCGTGTCCTCGATTTCTCTGACACCGTAGTTGATCAGGTTCGACACTAGGATTCCAATAGTAATCATGAGCTGATATGAGGCAACCTGCAGAGCGAAGGATTCACGTCAGTACTGTGTCTCAAACATTATTCTGGGTTGCACCCTTCTGTCACTTACCACCGCGCCTCTGATCTCACGTGGGCAACATTCGGATTGGAACATGGGTACACCTGAACAAGTTCAGTGAGGTCCATAGCAGTATCAGCATCTTCTTCGCACTTACCAACACTGAGAATACCCACACCAATACCCGCCAGAAAGCGGCCCATCATCATGTGTATCCAAGATTGCATCGCGGTGATCTGGACAATGTTGCCAAGAATGAAGATGATCACACCGAAGGCCAAGTTTCTTCGACGACCCCACCAGTCAGACGTGTATGCACCAAAGAGTGCTCCGATGAGAGAGCCAATGCTCATGAGCGAAACTAGGATCGAGGATCTGGTTGCAGCGATTGAATATCCAGTCGTCGCACTTGGGTCAGGTTCGCCGAAGCGTCGAAGGAAGTCCTCGAAAATGAGAATGCCACTGATTTGGCCCTGTCGTCCAATCGTCAGCGCGGTTGATATGAGGTGTGACACTTTTCGAACGGACCGTGTCATAACCGAAGAGGAAGCCACCGATGGAAGTGACAACTCCAAGGGCAATGGCTTCAATGCCACATTCGGCGCCATTGACGCGAATGGAACTGACAGAGAGTCAGTAACGCGTGCTTGATTAGGCCTTCACATAGGCGGATTGGTAAGAAGCACTCACAACGACCCGAGACCCATCTTCCCAAAGCAAGTCGAGTAGTCAGTAGAGATCCGCCAGGCGACGAAATCAGTTGCTTCTTCACATCGATTTGAGGGCGCGCGACCTCTTTCTAAATATTCGCGTTGGCCAAGGATTTAACATCCACCTGCGGATCCAAACACTGGTCCTTGCCGCCCCGTTTGGAGCCATGCGGGCCCCCAGCGTTATGTGGAGACGTCACTTTTGCGATTAATGCCATCTTATGCAGCGTAGGGCAGGCCGGTCAAGGCGTTGGTGCTGCTTGTGCGCTTCGTCACACCAGCCCTCCAAGGCCCCGTTTGGAGCGATGCGGGCCCCCAAGCCTTATGTGGAGACGTCACTGCACATAATGCCTTCTCGCAGCATGGATCGTGCTTCTTCGCTTTATCACCGGCCGTCGACGACCAGCGTCGCAGACTGGCGCCAAGTGCACTCTAAGGCCTCGGAGCCGGAGGAAGTAGCCAAGTGCCAACACTGCTGCCAAGCCGGTAACATGGTCTCCTGACTAACGATCGACGAGGTTTCGCCGCCTGCCACGCGAAATCATAACCTTATGTCGAGCAAGGCCAAGTGCGTCACCGGATCGACGGCATATCGTTCAGCAAAATATTATTGCCCAGAGCTGTAAAGGATAGCAAGAATGCGGTTGTAGTGAAGTTCGAAAGCAGTATCGGAAGCATTACTCTCTATGGAAACGGCACGCAAATTTGACGGCGGAGCTGGCTTCCGACTGGCTCTCTGTATCCGAAAATGTACCCGACTTTGTATCCGATGTGCAACGCTTGGAAGCCGGTTCCTCCACTCAACGCTGCAAACAAAGTGGAGGCCAACTCGTTAGGAGTGCAGAACGTGCATCGCAACGCATCCCCGCGAGCCCGCATTACCACGCGTTTTGTAACCATGGGGTGCTGGGAAAGCTTCGGGTCCCGGCTTGTCTGGTGTACTGCAATCACGGCTGCATGCTATGAGTACTCTGACATCGGTGCTCTCAAGAGAGACCTAGGACATGCCTAGCGCCCTTTGTTTTCTAGAACAAATTTTGCTCACGCGAAGTGGAGTCGGAAGGCGGTTATTGACTGTAAGATCTATATCTGTTACTGGCTACACCGTCATCGCCAAGATAGCGGACCTCAAAGATATTTCTTGATCGAGACCATTGTCGCTGGAGATCGTCCGTGCTATCGAAAGACCAAGTGGGAAACTTTTCTTCTGACCGGCATTTTCGAGTTTTAGTAACAACAGAACAAGAATCCAGTCCTAGTATAATTGCCCAAGATGTGTCCAATGTTCCACAGACTGCCACGAGATAACGCTTCGCATGCTGAATTCTCACGTAACATTTGTCACTGCTGATACAACGGTGTGTGCATGCAAAACTTGAATGGAACGTAGATAAAACGTAGATAGAGAACTATTGTGATTCTAGAATAGGGTATACCGGAGATCAGACTGGAGCTTCAATGCGTGCAGTGCAAAAGACGATTTCAAAGGCTGGCAGTCTAGCAGGCATAGTGTCAAGAATGTTGGGGGTACTCTGGGAGACTGTTAGCGGTAGATCCGCATCTCGGTTGCTGTGATGCCAATATTTGGGTGATAGGTCGAGAGCGGGTACGTGACCATCGAGACCAACCCCGACTACAAAATGATATGTCATTTCACAGGAAGTAACTTTATGTAAAGTCATTAAAACGCCACGAACCCATTCTGACTCGCTGACGAGAATTAAACCTTGAAGGCAGTGCCTTCTACAAATATATGCTATGCGCTAAGCTATACAACGAAATACCGAACCGCTATATGCCCTACTGTTTACGCACCAAGTCAAGCTGCCACAATACGGGCTCTCATCTTTGCAGACAAACGCGGGTCCTCAGAATCCTCGAGCATAGATGGCAATCGTTGTCACAGAGGAGTTACCGCAAATGCCACTGACGCTCCCCGGTGTTGCAGCGGCACCGCCGACACAGGAATAGCAGTTGTTGTCTCCAGCTGGTCCGGTCACTCCGCCCATTCCGAGGAATGCATTGCTACTGCAGGATCGTCAGCACATCTATAAATCGCAAGCCATGCATCTCCAATCGTACCTGGTCACCATACTGTAATTTCTGTTAGCATGTTCACGTATTTAAAAAAAGTTTGCCATATCCGAGCTCGTACCTGAGGGCATTGCCGCAATAACAATCCACGCTCGCACTTCCGACATTGACGGTGCCGAAGTAATTGAAGTTGCCCAGTCGACAGGTTTCGCTACATCTGCTGTTCCCGAGCGTCGTGTACGTAGACTGGAAGTTACTCAAAGCTTTCCCAGAAGTCGAACTCGAAGCGCCGGTTTGCGCATAACATCCCAGGTAGCCGAAGATGTTGCCTGGCAATGCGGACGGACCAGGAATACCTGCTGGGCGTAAATTCGATGTCAGCCTGGTACATATATGTACGTTTCAGACGGTTGGAGAGACTCATCTGAAGGCCCGCTTGGACCTGTGGATCCAGTTGCACCTACAGGTCCCGTTGGCCCTGTACTTCCTGCTGGGCGTAAACAGATCATTAGTTGAGTGGTTACTGTATGGGCCAGGAACAACTTATCTGAAGGTCCGTTTGGTCCAATCGTTCCGGTAGCTCCTGTTGCGCCGGTAGCGCCAGATGGACCGGTACTGCCTGCGGGACGTAAATTCAAGGTCAGCTGAAGCTTTATGATCGCTAATTAGAGTGAACTTATCTGTGGGACCCATGGGTCCGGTCGACCCAGTTGCACCAGGAACTCCCGTAGGTCCTGTTGGGCCAGTACTTCCCACTGGGCGTGGATGAAAAGTCAGCTCAGCCATCGCGATTGATCATAAGAGGACTTATCTGTAGGTCCAGTCGGTCCGGTCGATCCAGTTACGCCAGGAACCCCTGTTGCACCAGTGCTTCCTGCTGGGCGTGCATGAACTGTCAGTTTGATCCCAGGATATGGTTGCTGCCACCAGGAGAGACCTATCTGACGGCCCGGACGGTCCAGTGGCTCCAGTGGCGCCTTCGGGGCCCTGATTGAGGTGTCAATTCTTGTCATTGAGTGCTCAGACTTGTTCTCAAGACTCACTGTGGGACCAGGCAAGCCTTGGATGCCCTGTATACCTTGCGTTCCCGTTGGTCCCTATTTACAAAAGTCAGACTTCAGTCTTCATGCATGCAGCTGGGGTCTTACCGTAGCTCCTGGCAACCCTTGTATGCCTTGTATACCTTGGGTGCCTGTGGCGCCTGTAGCACCCTGCAGTCTAGTGTCAGATCTGTGCTTTTCATAGATGCAAAGAGAAGCTTACGGTGGCCCCAGGCGGTCCTTGGCTGCCCTGAGAATATATATCAGCTAGTTGATCCGTTGACACCACAGGGTGGGTACTTTACCGTGGCTCCTTGTATGCCTTGCACACCCTCAATACCTTGTTCACCTTGCACACCTTGAATACCTTGCGGTCCAGTGCTCCCTGTTGCGCCTGGAGGCCCTTGACTTCCCTGTTGTCGTCATTAGATCTGCGAAGCACAATTATCGTTCAAAACCATGTGTATTACCGTGGCTCCAGCCGGTCCTTGTACGCCCTGAATTCCTTGTGGCCCGGTGCTTCCAATCGGTCCCGGCGGACCTTGACTGCCCTGCGCACTATCGTCAGATGCCAACCTTGCGACTCTGTTAGAACTGAGACTACCGCACCGTAGCTCCAGTTGAACCTTGTATGCCTTGAATTCCCTGTGGCCCAGTGCTTCCAATTGGGCCCGGCGGCCCTGGAGGCCCAGTAATTGTGGCCAGTGATATTGCCTGGCAAGAGGATACATCGAAGAGCGACAGCGAGATAAAAAAGCAGCTGTGGACAGCATCAGTAAATCAATCCTATAACCATTGTACCTCGCTGACAGAGATCGTATTCGAAGCAAGCGATACCCTTGAGGCTGAGCGTCCTGAGCAAAGACCGCATATATAGTCCCATTCTGTACCGCACAGAAATTGGCTTGACCGTTGTAGAAAGCTTCGTTCTGCCACTGCAAGACGGCGTTTGCGCCGATTGTAAAAGCAGTCGTAATTGAACCTGGTACGGTGCTGGGTACAAACGGCGCATAGCCCACGCCAGCCGAGGTGGAATATGTGTACACGACACCATTGACAGTGGCGGTTAACACGCCATTTTTCGCTGTGTATATGGGTGCGGTCGTGCAGTCATTCGTAATGGTGCCCTCGCTGCTGACGAAATAGCTCCCAGACTGGCGTTTTTCGACTTGTCTGGCTTTCATTGCGACAAGAACGAAGGTGTCTTCAACCTGGGTTGGACTAGGCGCCGGTGCACTTGAGTGAGTGACACGATCTGATGAGCCAGTCTCGATTTCCAAGATAGTAGACGTCCACTGTAGCGTCGTTATTCCACTATAGCTTGTAGGCGCATTGGTGACAGTGATGGCGGCCTCAGGTAAAGGGTAGAAAGTCGTATTGTACAACACATCGGTGTTGATCGACACGGCCTGTTCGTAAACGATCTGTTGGATAGGTGGCCTCAGAGATAGACAAGCGGGCTGTGACCGGACCGGCCTGGGAAGCGTTGATAGTAAGTCGGCGAATGCCAAAAATGTGAGCCGTAGCACTTGATTCTTCATTTTGTCGTTAGACTGAGGGCAGTATAACTGCGTATAATTCACAAGAAAAAGAAAAAGTATACACTTGGGAAACAGAAAGCAGTAGCTATCTTGCAAACATGTCTTTGCTGGCCTCTTTCGGCCCTAATACTTGCCAGAGCTAAACAGTTGGCGTTGCTACGGTGAGGACAGCCGAGAGTCGGTCGTGGTCCGGATGTGCTTTCGCTGGAGCGAAGAATGCACACGGTACGGGTTCTTGAATGGCATGCGGCATGCCGACGGGAGTCAGGCAACCGAAGTACCCTGCAGTAATTGTTACCTGGACAACGTGATAGTCTTCGAGAAGAGTTCTGGTCTCGCCCACAGTGTGCCACCAACTGGTGGATAGTCGGTCAACCGAACGAACAGCTATTCACCTGAAGAAGGATGTCCACAGACAGTGTATGATGACAGGATGGACGTCAATCACATCCCGGAGACACAACGTATCTGCGATCTTGAAGGGTTCGCGCTGTGCAGTATCGTGTGGATCTGGACATTTATCATTCTCCAGAATGGATCATGATTCTTCATAGCAGCCCGTGTGATCTCTACTCACTGTCAGAAGTTGTAATATCTGTCGATTGACCAGTCAAGACTCCGGTTAATGGCAAAGAGGAAGCAATGGGCGTCAATGCATCTCGTATTTGGACTTTGTCCCTTATCTTATCGCGGGCCGCACGTTCCCTGCTCACGTGTTTGGCCTCACGTGTCCCGCCCAGGAGAAGCAACACAAGTGGTAGCAACACCTTACGGAATGTACTGCTGTCAGAAATCACCAGAAAAACATGGCTGATGTTGCAAGGTGAATAACACCTCATGCCCCTCATCAACCCCTTCTTCCGCCTCCCCGGTCGCTGGTCTCGACGAAGAGCTCGCAAGATCCGTATGGCTCTCCAGCTTCTGGCCCTGACAATCTTGCTTCTCGTGCTGCTGCCAGCATACATTATATACAAGCCTCCTAAGTCGGTCATCTCATATCTCCAGTCACGCAGTCCCTCTGTGCTCTTCCAGATCCAGGCGAGTCGGAAAACAGTAGCTCTGACTATTGACGACGCGCCATCACCCTATACTCGCGAGATCCTGGATATCTTGAAAGAGAACGATGCAACAGCCACATTCTTTGTGATTGGGAACCAGGTCCCCGGTAACGAAGGACTTCTAGCCGACATTGTTCGGGCCGGACATGAACTCGGGAACCACGCCATGCACGATGAGCCAAGCGTCTCGCTTTCGTCCGACGTGCTATCACAAGAAATCGACCAAGTCGATACACTCATAAATCATGCATACGAGCAAGGCGGCCGTGTGCGCTCAAGTCACTACTTCCGCCCTGGCTCAGGAGTCTTCAGCCAAAGGATCCTTGCAATCGCCGAGAAAGCAGGCTATCAAACGATCCTCGGGAGCATCTATCCACATGATCCATTTATCTCGCGATGGAGAGTAAATGCCTGGCACATTCTCAGTTCGCTCCGGCCAGGCGCAGTCATAATCTGCCACGATCGACGATCGTGGACCGTACCCATGCTGAGGAAAGCTCTACCTGGTATGAAGCAAAAAGGGTTCGAGGTGACCTCTGTATCAGGTCTGCTTGCGGTTCTGGACGAGCAATGAACTCGACAGCTCGACATTCGCCCTGATCTGAGCCAATGAGAAGAATTGTGCTAGATGTCACATATATTATTTCGCCACGTGCTCGCTGGCAGTAGACTAGCGTAGCGTAGTCATCACTGGAGGCCAGATTCTTCAGGTAATGGCACTTGATGCACACTCTGCGATATGCTGTCCATAGTTTGCAGTATATATCATATCTACTGCCCTTGGAGCGGGTAGCTGATGCCCAGCAGCAGAGCTGGCTCCTTCACGTTGTTGTGCTGGTAGCTCAAGATTCCAACGCCACCCGGCTCCATCATCAAACTGAGCGGGAAGGAGAGATCATATCCCAGCCACCGCTTGGCGAACGCTCTGGTAGTGTGGCCGTGTGCGACCAAGATGATGTCCTTGGGTTCGCTGTCGTACATGTGCGGCGCCTGGATTTCGCGGATCTGCTCAATCAATTTGTCGAGACGCGCAGACAGTTCTGCGGGAGATCTGGTAGGAGGTTAGCATAAACCAAGAAGCACTTGTAGCCGTGGAGGCCATCTTACTCTCCGCCCTCACATCCGTCTCTCCAAATGTCCCATTCTTGGTCCTTGTCAAGACCACGCTCTTTGCGCAGGGCTCTGATGTCTTTGGTGACGCGGCCTTCATAGTCACTACAAGTACAAGTCAGCTATACTATACGTCTCAGGCAGGCGAGCAGGAGATGGCTTGCCCATAGTTCCACTCTGCCAAATTCTCCGTCACCTCATAGCCTTCCGTCTGCCCCGAAAGCAGCTGGTAAGTCTTGATAGCTCTTGTCCTCGGTGACAAAAAGACATTGATAATCTTTGCCGGATCAATCAGTCTGCCCTTGCCATATACAAGCTGAGCAGTAGCCTTAACCTGGTCTTCACCATGGCTGGTCAGTGGGATGTCGGTTGTGCCTGTATATCTTCCATTCTGTGACCATTCGGTCTGTCCATGCCTAATCAGGAAGACCTTGGGAGTGGTAGCGTCTGCAGCGGCCATTTCGGTATTATGCACTATTTCTGGCTAGGTTTGTTGTGGGAATGACTCTAGCTGTTCGCATAACAAACATGGAGATGCAGATATTGTATCACGCTTTACGTTGAGTGCACTAGCGCTGATCTGACCGAATTGTAATCAAAACGTCAATAGCACGAGTTGTCATCAATCAGATGTTGTAGCCCGATTATGGAACAAATTTCTATCACAACAGCAGCAGAGCATATTATATTGATATTTTTTCCCATGATGAAAGATACTCGCTGACCGCACCCGCCAAATAAGATTACCAAGATGACGCCTGGAAACGCTCTAGCGCGCGTTTCTCCAATCCGTGCATTTATTAAACATCGAAACCCCACTTGACTCCAGACTCTCAGATTCTCGGACACCAGCTCGCTCGAACACACTGTTTTGGGCCAACTCGCCG
The DNA here is from genome assembly GCA_035771495.1 of Cladosporium oxysporum. Lineage (NCBI taxonomy): Eukaryota > Fungi > Ascomycota > Dothideomycetes > Cladosporiales > Cladosporiaceae > Cladosporium > Cladosporium oxysporum. The sequence continues at coordinate 1,744,291 of JAWNKS010000004.1, forward strand.
CGTGACTCCTTTTCTAGACGACGAGAACATCTCTCCGGCTATATCGGACTTGCTTGTGCGACCTTCGCCTCGATACAGTGTGATCCTACCGCACGGCCATTGACAAAAGGCCAAGATAAAAGCTCGCTGTCCATCCACTGGGTAGCAACATTTTGTCAACAATCCGTGAAGCAGACAGAACCAGCCCAAGATGGAGGCCTTCAAACAGTTTCTGGAGAATGTTCGATCCATCACGCCAGCCAGTGCATGGGAATGGGTCCGCAACTTTGACCCCAACAACTTCCACGACCTGGTCAACTTGTCTGGCATCATCTTCTTCATGACTATCATGGGATTCGTAACCTTGGTCGTCTACGCCCAGATCACCCCACCTAGCGATCCGGTCGAGTACCATACCAATGCAGCACTGGGCGCTGGCTCGGAAGCAGTCCACAAACCAGGTTCGCCACCCATACCGCCTCCCACGCAAATCGTCTCTATGAGGGTCTACCCCATCAAGTCATGCCGTGGCATTGAAGTCGACGAGACGCGTCTGCGCAAGACCGGACTCCTACTTGACCGTAACTGGATGTTCATCTCGAAGTCTGACCGGAAGTTCATGACCATTCGCTCCAACCCAGCTATGACCCTCATTGACACCAACATCATCGTCCAAGACAATCAAACCCAGCTTGAAATCACCGTCCACGGCACAGAAGCCCGCGTTGTCATTCCGGCCTTCCCAACCAAAGAATGGCTAGCCTCAAACACCACGCTCAGTGAAGTCGAAATCTGGGAAGAGAATACCGATGCCTACGAATACAGCGACGAAATCAACGCCACCTTCACCAAGTTCTTCGAGCAAGACGTCGCGCTCGTCTACAAAGGCCCTCAGCACCGCAACATCAACGTCAACGGCCGCGCAGAACTCTACGGCAAATCGCAGGAACACCACTTCGCAGACGTCATGAGCCTGCAAGTCGCCTCCGAAGCCTCTCTCAACGACCTCAACAAGCGCCTGGCCAAAATCCCCGGCGCAGACCCTCTGACCGTCGAGCGCTTCAGGCCTAACATCATCGTGCGCGGCCGCGACGACCACCCATGGGAGGAAGACACCTGGAAGCGCGTGCGCATCACGACCACGCTGCCCGAACGCGAAATGCTGTTCAAGTTGGACCTCGACGTCGTCGCACGCTGCGCAAGGTGCCAGGTGCCGAACGTAAACCCCGACACCGCGGAGAAGCACCCCAAGCAGCCTTGGGACGAGCTCATGAAGTTCCGCCGCGTTGACAAGGGCGGGCCAGCGAAGTGGAAGCCGTGCTTTGGTATGCTTTGCGTGCCGAAGAACGAGGGACTTTTGATGATTGGGTCGACCCTCGAGGTGCTCGAGACCACGGACAAGCATCTTTACAATACGACGCCTTTCAAGGACCTGTAAATGTGGGCTGTCGGTCTCTCAAATATGTATACGAGACATGAATATGGAGATTTCCGTTTGAGTGAGGCTTTAGGAAGTGTATACAGTATTAGGTCGCTTCAGGTCGAATGAGGAATAACAAAATGTAATGCAATGCTATATTCATGAAGTCATAGAGTATGAAAACGAGACACCAAAGAGTTCTAATCTAATGGGGCAGCGATTGCCCGGAAAATCAGGCTTTGCAGTCGCACGCTGTGCTGAATTGCTCTTGCGCTTCACTTAGAAAACGCTCCCGGTATGCACCGCTTTGTCGCCCATCCTGCCAAAAATTTCGCCATGATGCATGAGGCGTGGTTATCGTTTTTTCCCTTATCTACACGGCACGCGTCTGCCGCAGATACCGCATTGTGATATGTCCAAGCAAGGCCTGTCAAGACTCGAGCACTCTTCACTTCAGCAGCACCCTGTCGAACGACTCTCCCTTGACCTGGCCACCGCTCATAGACGAGCGGACGTTCCTCCTGAAGCGGTCTCGGTCGGACATCAAGTCGTTGGCGGCTTCCTTGTTCAGAGGGTCGCTGGCGTTGGGCTCGAGGAAGAGGAACTGCAAGCCAACGACGACGGCGTTGAGGTTCAGGACAGGCTTCCAGTCTTCGCGCAGGATGTTCAGGCAGACGTTGCCCTCGAGGTCGATGTTTGGGTGGTAGATCTTCTCTTTGCACTTGACTTTCGGCGGCTCGTGAGGAAAGTTCTGGCTGATGGCGAAGGAGAAGTTGAACTGGCCGCCTTTGTACAGGCCCTCGTCGGGGGTGATAGTGAGGGTGAAGTTGAGGATGTCGTCGGGGTTCTCGAAGGTTGTCTTCATGGTGCCGGGGAGGGAGAGTTCAGAAAGATCTAAGCAAAGCGCTTGGTCAGTGTCGTCCTTGTACCCACGCTGCTTACCAAACTAGGCGCGATGCGACTCACCTTTCTGGACACGCAGTTGCGCCGCGGTCACCTTCTTCTTCTTAGCCTGCCCTGACGCCGCTTCATTCTTCTGTTGCTGCTGCTTCATGCTCCATATTTTCAACATGTTGGCGGTTGTGAGTGCTGGGCACTAATGACAGTCGATCTTGTGATGTGACTTGATGGCACGCGAGCGAGCGAGCAAGACGCAGAGATGATGCGCCTTTGTAAATATCGGTATGGTCGTATTGTTCACTAGTGGATGAGTGAGAATAGGGTGCGGCAAGCTTGTGGTCGCGTCGTGTTGGCTTGTATTGTGAAGAAGATCAGTAATGAGCCACCAGAAACAAGCGTCCGCCTTCACAACTTGGTTACCTCACTGAAGACTAATCGGGGCCAGGGTCCGATCGCGCTTCGGCAACTCCCGGAGGCTTATCTCACGTGCTCTTCACTTTTGGTCTTCCTGCATTCCATGCCTTCAATTACACATTTGAGTATGATCCTTTTCAACGGCAAGAAACAACGTACGGATGCATAGCTGGTCACGAAATTCAGGAATAGGTGCTTTCGAATAGTTCACAAGGTATCAACAGTACATATGAGTAGAGATCCATCAAGAAGCACGCAACAACCAAGTCACACGATTACAGCTCTTTCTTGCCATCATCGACAACCCTCGGCGCCACGCTCTTGGGTGTCTCACCCTTCCGTGGATTGACAAACTTCACCAAAGCCCCAATGACAAACATGTACACTTCGTCAAGCCACCTGAACGGCCCAGGCAGCGCGGGATAAGTATCGCCATCAGCGAAACCCCTCATCGCATTCCAGAACCCCCAAGCAGAGAGGATGTCTTCGAAGAAGCGCTGCTTGAATTCGCCCGTCGGCTGCGTCATCTCTTTCAAAACAGCCTTCTCGCCCTTGGGAAATTTGAAGCCGTGCACTTTGCGCCGCTCGATGAACACGACTGGGTCACCTGGCTTTGCAATGACAGTGCTGCCTTCTAGGTACAGCTCAATCTGACCTTCTGCGCATGACATGTACTCGTCGTGATGCTTGTGCCAGTGCCTGGGCACTTCCGTAAGAGTTTCGTCTGCATCGGCTTCTCGAGTGGTGAGAGAGAAGTAGCGCTCAACATGACCTTCTGGTTTGCTTTCATCGAGGTAGAAGTCCATATAAGTCCCCTTGTAATTGTATGTGGGTCAGTTGTCTTTTCGAAGAACGGTTACGACCTTCGAGCGACTAACCTTCGAAATATCAAGACGACTCAATTGTTTGATAGCAGACATATTGGTAGCTTCGGCCTTGTGTGAAGATATCTGATGGATGCTCAGCAAGTCAATGCCGTCCACCTCGATCAGATAAGTATTCGTCAAAGACGTGATCTGCGGAACGAGTCCCGATCGTATCATAATCATCCATCGGCATTATCGCTTTACTTCGGTTATAACCCCGTAAATGCTTACGTGAGGGTCCAGCAGCCGCTAGCTGTGCATATGTCTGAATATGCGTTCGAGACTGCTCCAGTTTGTTGCTGTCTAATATACAAGTTCATGAGTTCTGAGGCATCATCGATTATCATTGCATACTCTGACAACAAACTTATGATGTCAATGGGATACGAAAATGAGCTAGACAAAACCCCCTTTTGGCAACATATACAGACTTATCAGCGCCTGCTCATCAGCAGGATCTCGCTTTCGCTCCTACAACTTGATTTCCCGTGCAGCAACGGCGTTAAGGTAAAGTTGAGCGAACAATAAGTCCCATTGAGAGGTACTCATCGAACCAGTAGAAACGGCCCACCTCTACCAACCCAGTGTCCGCCTTACAACCCTTTGCGAAAGTACTGGCCGGGTCCACTTTCAACGTGCCTCCCAACTTTCGCTTTTCTTTTGGTGTAATCGAAAAAAACTCCATAACAAGAGCGTGTGTTGGTGATACGTATGCAACAGATACTGGACCTACGCGAAGATCTCCCCAAGTCCGAAGTCGAGGAAGTATCAAAGCTCGTTGAAAACGGGGAGACAGCTTAGAAGCGGGCCCGCCTTGTAAATTTGCAGAGGAGTGTACAACACGGATCGAGACTGTGAGCTTTACAGTAAGTGGAGGATGAAACATGCCGACATCTCCCAGGCATTCGATACGACTAAGCTTCTCTCCACCGATAGCATCATGAATCCATCACTGGCCAGCCACTCAGAGTTTCCAGAACCTTACTTTCATGTCTCCGTCCAAAGCAACGACCATGCCACAATCCCCATCATCCACATAAGCAAAGTCAGTGTCACAACTAGGAAGCTCGTCCCCATCCGGCCGCTGCAACCGCCACTTGACATTTCTCTCCCGGTCCCAAACGAAGATCGTGTTGTCGTTCGCACGCACGAGCAGTTTCTTCCCTTCATCGGCCCAAGAGACGTTAACGAAAGACGCAAAGCTCCGGAACATGCGAGCTTGACTTCCACCAGCTTCCTGATCTGGATTGGCAAGTTTGAGGATTTCGACGGCGTTGCTTGCGGATTGCTCGTCGTCGGTATTGATTCGAGTGAGGTCCCAGAGTAACAGTGAGATGCCATTGATTACTGCGGCGGACTTACCGTCCGGGTGTATGGCGAAGTCACGCAGCCAGGGGTCCAGATCAGGGTGACGGAGACGGCTCAGTTCTTCCCCAGTTGCGGTGTTGTACAACGCCAGCGGCGAGGGTTTGTTACGGCCACCGCCGCCGCTCAGCAAGACGTGTTCGCCCGAAGGAGTGAATTCCACAGCCCAGTTTTGATTGCCAGTAGGGCCGATCTCGTGCAAGCACTCGCCGGTCTCTGCTGACCAGATACGAAAGGTCTGATCCCAGGACGCGGAGGCGACAAGCGTTCCGTCCGGCGAGAAGGCAGCACTGAGTATCATGTCGGTGTGCCCTGTTAAGACTTTGAGTGTATGTAGATATTGTTCCTTCCTCTCTTCGTTGTTTTCGATATCGCCCTCGGCGTCAGCGGCATCACTCGATTGCAAGCCAGCAAGGACGATTTGAGGGAGTTCGTCGGCAGCGCGCATACCATGTTGTGTAGTCTCGTTGTTGCTCAGGTACAGCACTTTCAAGCCTTCCTCATCGTATCTGCAAAGGTCCGTGTCGTTGTAGTGAGGCAAATCACCAGAGGCTGACGGTAGAGCATCCAGACGGTGCTTTTTCTCCACTGCATCGAGCGCATCGCGCAGTGCTGAGCGTATAGATGCAAGCTCTTCAGTGGTCACCCCATGATTTTGTTCCAAATTCGTACTAATTGTCGACATAGCGCCGTTGGCACTGTCATCGATTTGGAAGGGCTTGAACGGCTTCGCAGCGACCTGACGGCCATGACAATCCAGGATCCAGACAACCACAACCTGCCCGCACCCACCGTCGTCTTCACACACAGAGAGAAGTCTGTAGCGAATCCTCACATCCCCCCTTCCGCCTTTGCCTCCCCATGTCGCAAACACAAGTTTTCCCACACAATTAGGATGACCCTTCAGCTCATCCAACACCTCCCGAGTGCCAACGTCGAAGATCCTAATCATCGAAGACGAAGCCACAGCAAGCAGGTGCCCATCACAGCTCACAGCCATCGCGGAACATGCGCTTTCAAGTTCCGATGCATTGCTAAGCTGAAGTCCGATGCTCCCATCTTCGTCGCCCCAAAAGCGCGCCGCGCTTGCGGACGCCCATTGCGCATCTTGCCCATCGCGATGGAATTCAGTGGTGACTTGTAGGCGGGAGTCGTTTAGGAATTCGCTGCGATGGACCATTCTCGTTTTTGGTTGGTGTTTCAATCGTCGCTGACGAGCAATTCGTCGGAGAATTCGTCCGAAGTCGTCCAAGCAGATGAGGTGTCGTTGCTTTGGACAAAAGGGGATTCGAGATTGATGGCAAGGTCGTAGCACAGTTTGATGCCGTGTGAAGCATCACAGGTACCTACCCGAAGTGTGGAAATTGTAGTCGTTGGCCAGAGTTTAGCAGACTGTTGCCTGCTTGGCCTTTCGACGCCTGAATGTACTATTGTTTCGGAGGACCTGGTCACTCCGCAGCTTTTCAGATTTTATAATGCGAAAACTACAATATTATAGGAAAACTCGTATTTCAATTTATAATAGATAGATAACACAAGCTGTAATTACCAATCTATATAGGTAGTATATCTCTATCTTTTAAAGTCGTAGACTTGATCAAAAACCACATAATAATAATAAATCCTGAAAGCTGCGGAGTGACCAGGTTTTCCGAACCAGTACAGTACATGTAGTAGATCTCCTTCCGCGTCACCTCCATCGGCGGTGCGTACGATTTACCATGTCTTAGGCATCTGAACAATTCAAGAGATGAAAGCCAACCGTTAGTATAAATTCAGATGCCATGTCCCGAGAATTACTCAAGCGAAATGGATCAACCCTTTTTCACATTTGGTAATAAAGCTGTTCTATGTTGCAGTCTCGCCTTAACGCAGCCAGCCGCATTTACCACATAACAGCAGTAGTCCGCCGCCAAAGGGTAAAGACCGGTCGGAAAAAGACAAACGCCGACAAACGCCATGCTTGAAGAGCAGTAATCCCTACCCACACATCTCCATTCATCAGAGGCCGCAGCCTCGGTTTCCCATGTTCCAGGATTATGCAGCCCCCGAAACGCCAAAACAAGTCGTATTCACAGCGCATTGAGCCATAGCGAAGTGAAAATTCGTTCGCACCGGGTTTCCTAAGCGAGGTAGCCGAGCTCGTCGCCGTCCAGGCGCTCCAGGTATTCTTTCTCGAGGAGGATGTCGATGCACTTCTTTATGTCGCTGACCTTCGGGGAGAAGCGGGACTTGATCTGTTGGATCGTCTCGGACACAAGCTGGGCGTGCTTCATGGTCTTGCGAGACTTCATGATGCGGACGATGGCCGACTAAAAATTATGTTAGCATTGCACGATAGATGTTGATGATTGGTGGTTGTAAATGCTTACCTGCATGAGCATCTTCCTGTCCTCCTCGATGGTCTTGTGTGTAGCCTCGGCCTCTTGCTTCTGCTCAGACTTGATGGCGATGTTGAGGTTAACCTTGAGTTTCTTGTTCTTGAAACCATAGTTGAGAGAGTAAGTAGTGCCGGGTTCAGTTTTGCCCTCAGGACTGGCGGTCAAGACTCTAGCCTTCAACATGATAGCTAGGGAGGGGTCGAGTGTCTCCTTTGCAAGCATTGTTGTACTGGCAATGTCATCGTAAGCGACAGTGTCATTGTCGTTGAACAGCAAGAGAATCGCCATCTGATAAGTCGAGACTTGGAAGGTGTATGGTACCTTGGCGTTCTTAATGTAGTTTGCACGGATCTCACCCTTGCAAAGGTTCCAAAGCCATGTGAGCTTACGGCCGCCGTGCTTGTCCGAGTAGAAGTGAGTGAAGCGCTCGTACTGCTTGACGAGAAGAGCGGGAGGCGCGAATGTAGTGGTGGATGGTTGCAAAGGCCAGAAACCAGCGCCAAGAATCTGGAAAGACGTGCCGATGCTATCGTCCGTGCTGAAACCCTTGCTGAGGTGGTCCTCGTAAGCCTTGTTGAGGTCTTTCGAGGTCTGCATATCCTGGAACATGCGCTGAAGCTTGTTGGTGTACTCGAAGCCAGATGCATCCTTCAATTTCGAGATCATGCTGGTCTCGGCGTCGCCTGAAGCAGATGTGCCGTTGACCAAACGCTTCGCCAGCATCTTGGAATAGAACGTCTGGAACACGTCCTTGTCCTCGATGTACTTGAAGATGGTCATAACTTGGTTGAGCAGCTTCTCCATGTCATCCTCCTCGCTGCTCTTTTGCGAGCGCTTGAGCACGTTGTCGGCGTGCTTGGACAACAATTCGGGAGATTTCGCGGAGTTCTTCTGGCAGACCTTGTTGCGGTTGACGTATTCGCGGCATGCATTGTCAAGGGAGCGCACAAACTCTGACTCACCGCCAAAGGCGTTTTGTACGAGAGCAGAGTATTGGGTGTTCACCTCCAGCAAAGCGTCAACGTAGCTCTTGGGGTCAATGGCATCGCCCTGTGCTGCGGCCTTCTCGACAGCCATCAGACCACAAGAGCGCACATGAGCCTCAAACTTGGCGCGGAGAGGATCAAGGCCCTCTGGAATGCGTGCAAGCAGCTTATACATGCGAGCCATGTCCTCCTCGCGGTCGTTGTCAAGAAGAACCTGGAACTCATCGCGCAAGACATTGGCATGCTTGGCGATGAGAGCTGCCTCACAAGTCCTCATGAGCGGAGCCATGATTTCCTGCAAGAGGTACAGCGGCACACGTTCCTTCTCTTCATCCAGTCGGCGCTCTGCCTTCTTCATATAGTCGACAACCGAATTGACTGCCAGGAACTCTGCAGACTCCTTCTCGTAGTATACCTTGGTTGCCTCAAGGAAAGGCTCCTCGAAGTGCTTGCGGTATACATCAAGGGTAGTCTTGGTGCTGTCCTGATCGTCAATTCCGAGGGAGACGAAGCTGTCCACAACCGACTTGATCTTCGACTGCTCGATGGTCTCTCCGTTCCGCTGCTTCTCAACAAGGCGCAGCACAGCATCCATGACAGCATTTTGCGTGCTGCCGAACATGTCCTCCTTCCATCGAACGAGGTGAAGGGTGTAGATGTCGTAGATGTCCTTCTTGCCCTCGTCCATCTCTCTCTTAACCCAGTGACGGTTGAGGTAGCGGAACAGGTGGTTGTTGTATGTTCCAGCCGTTGTGTAGCGCTTCCACTCCTTAATGTAGAAGGTCAGCAGAGCCTCGTCGACGTGCTTGACCATCTCGGTGTGGACGCCTGTCAAATGCCTCCTAAGGTATTCGTTCAACCGCCTGTAGAGATCTTCACCGAGGAGGTGTGCGCCACGCTGGCTGGAATTGAGGTTCGTCTGTACGCCGACGGCCTTTTGTGCGGTACAGAAGTTGTGGATGGAGGTGTACAGGGTCATGTACGTCTTGAGGTCGAGGCCCGCACTCAGGTTGACCATGATACGATCGACTCCCCACTCGAGGTAGTTCCAGCTGCGCTTTTTGTCAGCGTTTCTGTGTAGTAAGAAGCAACAGCATGAACGGCGCAAGCGCACCTCTCAGGGTATGGAGACAAAAGAGAGGGCAATACTCACGTGCCATTAATGTCATCTTTGGAGGTGGGGAGAGGAGGCGCGGTTTTGGCCACAGCGTCCGCCATGGTGAGTGAGGTCGGAGTGCTGAGTGTGTGTATTTCGTGTGTCGTGGTGGCGAGGAGAGTATTGGCTCTCGCGGTCTGGAGTAGTGATTACAGAAGTGATGATCAGGTAGGCGCGCCGGTGGTGATGTGTATGGACTGGCGGATATGAAGGGAGCGCAGAAGGTTGTGGGTGTTGGTGGGGTGAGGTGGTCGTGGTAAAGGAGAAGAGGCGGTGTATTTGAAAGGTTGCTGAGAGAGTCGCGGTGTGGTAGGGTGATGCGACTGGTGTCGTGCGTGTTGGTGAAGCAGCGCTGAGGCAGCTGGCGCACCTTCACCTTCACAAGTTAGGCAGCGGAGGCGGCAGGCACGCCACTACGTCAAACTGGCCCGCGCTTTTAACTTTTTAAGGTTGACAAGGTACATCTATTCTACCTTTCACTTCCGACGAGCCAAAGACAATCATCACCTATCACATGCCCCTAAAACTTTTCTGACTTCAAAAGGCTTGTGAAAGCTAATGATATGCCGGTGAGCGATGGGACAGCTGTCGAATGAGCAGGGATTAACAATAGAACGTATGCCTCTCCGGCTACCTCCCATGTTGGCGGATCTGATGTCTCGTTGCTTTCTACATTGCAAGATAGCTGGTGAGAGACATGGATCTCACCGGTGTTTGTTTGCTTTGAAGATGTCTCGTCGATGAGATAGGGCCGCCTCAACCGCAGCAAATTTAACTCACGGCAGGTCCATCTTCCCCATAGACAGGATCTCTGTCAAACCAACCTAAGGTCTCAATCCCTTTGATCTTCTCTTCTTCACCTTCCTTTCCGAACATCATGTCCCAATTGCAGCCCTTAGGATAACATCCCACCATCTGGAACCCTCCTTCCAGATCCTCCATCAGCCGATGTGCAACCCCAGCTGGAATAACAACCACATCGCCGCGTGCGACTGTCTCCTCGACGCACTCTGGATTTTCCTCGTGCCCAAAACATAATCGCGCTTTGCCATTTGCAATGCCGAGGACTTCGTGCGATGTGGTCTATCACGTCAATGGTCAGCTTGGGACTTATCGATCATGGTTGAAGGGCACTCACATGAAAGTGACTTGTGGTGTACATCGAATACCGCCACTGTGGCGACACAACACCCACGGAGCTAAGGTGTGTCTCAATCTCACCCGCAGTCACGGTTGAATTGAATACAGACTTGTAGATCAAGAGCGGCTTGTTCTGTATTGATGTGTTTGGCGTTAAACCATGAGCTGGAATTTGACGTCTCAGTACCCGCAGGTCTTTCAAAGGTGTAAGTTTCGCTGGCATTGTCGAGCTCTGCTAGAATGGGTTTGTAACGCTTGCGAGGATTGGGCGAACCCTTTTCAAATATAATGTGTTGATAAGCATGCGCAGTTACATGTAATGCTGCTTGGAGGCTGCACGTGAAGATGAGTGACCGAGCGTGCACGTCATCATCATCATCAGCACCGACTTCATGTTGTCTCTTCACTGCAGCTTGCGGCATATCTCGCATGCAAACACCAATCGACGCCGTTTCTCAAAAGCAGATACATTCAAGGCTGGCAAGAGAAACTCTGAACAAGATACAGATGTATAAAAGTCGCGTGCATTGCACCAAATCATGAAGGAGTTTGCCACAACCCCACCTTGCATCAAAATCTTGCCGCTGCCTTCCTTCTTTCAGTTGATGATGCCTTCCTTCTATCCATCACGACTGCCCTCAAGCCACATGCCGACATCAACAGAAAGCGCTGTGTGCCTTGGAGATGCACCTGCGAAAATTAGGTCAGCCACTACTGTGTGTAGCGGCATAGAGAAGATGTCTTGCGATTCAAAGCATGACATACACATTGCAGGTATACCTTGTCCAAGCACACATTCTTCTGATACAAAGTCTATTCAATCCTTCGCTTTCCACATAGCTTACCGAGCCAGACGTCTTTCCCACTGACTCAACGTACGTCTATGCAATCATGTCGAATGAGCAGCTGCCAACAGAGCTGCTCCAGCGTATCATCTGGTACCTCGATCTCACTTTGGGTCCCGAATACAGCTTTCGACGCGAGAACGCTCTTCTCCGGAGGTCGCTGGTCTCATGTATGCAGCTATCTAAAGAGCTGTCACGAGTAGCAGAGCCTGTGCTGTACAACACCGTCACCTCTGATCGGCTCCTAGCTGTTCTACGGTATTCTTCAGGTGACCGGCAGGACAGAATTGCAGGAGAAGTTCATGAGCTCTACGCAAACTTCAGAGAGTCTCATGTCAGTATTGAGAGATCCTCTCCTGCTGGGAGGGTATCAGTGAGATCGGAACAGAGTCCCGCTCAGCCTGACGACGTTCGACTTCGATTTCACGGCGGTTGGAGCCTGGCCGACCGCAACATGATCCTAGATCGCTTTCCGGTCCTGAATAACTTGCCAATCGCCAGGCTTCAAGTCGAGATGTGTCCAAATTTACAGGTCCTCGTTCTGTCAAGCGGATGTTTTGCACAACTCGTGTTGCCACCAGATTTTCTACGGGATTGCATTGCGAGATGGCCAAGGGGCCCTCATGCTCCTCTGACAAACTTGTGCAGATTCGAAATTGATGCGGATGCATATTATCGTGACGAACTGGATCTGCACTCTGACGACTGGTTCTTGCTTCTCGCCAGATTGCCACGGCTAAAGTCCATCAGCGTGCCGAAGGTATTGGAACAGGCATTTGCATCATCCCAAGAGCAAGAGCAAACATCGACCCTCGAGTCTTTGGCTTTGACCAGTCAGATACTGACCCCTACACTTCTGGAATCAATCCTCAAGGCGTTCCCGCTCTTGGAGAAGCTGAGTGTCACGTGGCCGGGGTTTGATGAAGACCCGACATCAACGATAGACATCTGGTCCCAGCTCGGCCAGACTCTCTGTAAACACGGGCAGTCGCTCCGCAAGATCCATTTCGAGAGCATGCACTTCCCCGCGGATCGAACACCACGAGGCTCGCCTATCGACCTGGCTCACCTACGCGGTCTCCGATCGCTCGCAATACCGATCGAAGCCGTGTTGTCTGAGCCGGCAGGCCACTATCTGGTACCGACAAGGACTAGTGATGCTGGTGACGACTTGACTGGGATGCACGCAGCTGGCGAGGGTGTGAACACATTCACAATACCTCTCTGCTATGTTCTGCCTCCTAACCTACGAAAGCTCACAATCACGGACGACTGGAACTTGTGGGCTGATGCGTATCGCTTGGACAATCAGTTGCGCGGTCTCATGGCGGATCCCACTTTTTCCGATTTACGCTCGATCCGACTGAGGCGAAGGAGACCTTTCATCCACTTCGGGGGTCTGGGCTGGTTTGACCATACGCTCAATCAGTTTTGGCAAGTCGTGAAGAGGACGCGAAGCACAAGGCGAGACCCCGAGTTCGTCCCCGAGCCTCGGCTGCGTGAGATTTGATTTGGAGAGGTACATGTCAGTCGATAAGAGGTGGCCGAGTGTGATGCATCAAACGCTTGGGCACGACACCGGGTCAGGATTTTCTTTTGTCAAATTCCACCAAGGACAGATATTTGCAGAGCGTTCGCTAGCGAAACCCGTCTCTCCTTCAGCTGACGATCTTCTTCAACCGTAGCTTCAGTCCACTGTTGTCCCAAGCTCCATATGCCAGCTTCGTTGACACCCATTCGTCATTTGGATACGCCAGCTCGAACGTGAAGTTGTACAGGAACTTCGCCATCAGAACTCGCATTTCCATGTACGCAATACTGCAGGTAAGCGTTAGCTAACAAGTCCATCAGGCTTCAAGGTCTGACTACTTACGGCTTGCCAATGCAATTACGCGGGCCGAAAGAGAATGGCTGGTAGATGTCACTGCGATCATGTGCGAACTCGGCCGGTGCGTCCTCGAGCCATCGCTCGGGGAGAAATTCCTCGGGGCGAGTAAAGTTGGCTTCGATACGATTGGCGGCTAACTGATGGATGCCGCATGATGTCTGTGGCATGCGGGTCAGCAAAGGTGTAATGCTCAATTGCATCTTAATGGTGATCAAACTCACGTTGTGTGGCACATGGTGACCCGCCACCATCTGGCCCGCCTCGTTGACAATGATACGGTTCAGAGCGGTAGGGCCTGGTCTGTTAGATATATGTCAGCAAAGGCGCCCCTCCAAGAACCTCTCAGCGGGAATTATGCTCACGGATACAAGCGCATAATTTCCGTAATCACAGCATTCATGTACTTCGGCTCGTTTGCGTTCGTGGCGTTGATCTCACCACTGCTCTGGAACCTGCTGCGGACCTCTTCCTGCACACGCTTCATCACCGCCGGATTCTTGCACAGCAAATACGAGCCGAAGATTAATGTCGTGGCGGTAGTATCGGCTCCAGCAAACAGGAGCGTCAGTGCATTGCCCTCAAATTCCTTCTGCGTGAACTCGTCGTCGCCCTTGTTCTGGAGGAGGTAGTTGGCCATGTCCGTCTCTCCGGGGACGTGGCCGCGCGCTCGTCTCCTCTTCGACAGAGTGGTGACCATGTCGTTCAGATCGTCCATCATCTTGAAAGCGCTCCTGGGCAGTATCGATCGCAGGACCGTCCAAATCTTGTAGCGTTCGAGCGCCCCCAAGGCCGAACCCGAAACTACGCCGTCGAACAGGGCCCGGACGAACAAGTGCGACTCGCTCTTCGCCAGGCACTGGAACTTTTCTCCGAACGCGAATTCGCCCATCGCGTCGAAAGTCTAGAAGAGTCGTCAACGCTCGTTCCTAGCATTCTCGAAATCCCATTACCGGGCGATACGACATGAACGTACCGTCCACTCAAACCAGTGCGACATGTCCTGCACCTGCTCGCCATCCGCAACCTTGCCGAGCTGCGCAATCAGCAAGTCTGCATACCGCTCGATCAGTCCCGCCAGTTCCCTCGTCGCCGCAGTCGTGAAAGCCGGTCCCAGCAAGCGCCTGATCCTCGCGTGGTGCGCATCATCGGCGAAGATAATGTGCTGGTCTAGACCCTCTCCGTCGTTTACAGGGTAACTGAGCGGATCCTTGCGGTTCTGCACTCTGCCTGGTTGCAGGCCGTAGATGTCTTGCCACGCCTGGGGCTCTGCGAAGGCAAGTTCGTTTGGCGCGACGCGCACGACCGTGCCGTACTTCTTGTGGAGGGCGAGGACATCGTAGGTGAGGCGACCGCGAGTTTGAGAGAAGGTTCTCGGAGCGTCGAAGGCTCGCCAGAGGAACGGACCTGGGTAGTTTCGAAGAGGGTGGAAGTAGATGTTGTACGCTGCGTAGGAGATGATGCCACAGATTGCCTGAAATCATCAAATCGTCAGCTCTCCACGCATGTAGTTAACTAAGCATGGCTTTTTGCTCAACCTACAGTCCCCAGAGCGAGCGCAAACAGATTGAACAAGCCTTCAGCCATACTGACGCCCACTGCTAGCACGATAAAGCTAAAAGCTCACATAACGAGCACATATGAAGTAAGCGCAGTCACTCTTATATAAGTGTATAGTCGCCAAAACGACATCAGCCGTACGGCTGAAGAGCATGGGTGTTACAGTGTCCTCCGCTCCGCGGACGGCTTTTCGCCAATCGCTCAGCCGCAGCTCATACATATCGCCTATCCACCTATCCACTCGACGATACGGTGGGTAGATGAGACCAGTGCCCCCAAATAGACTAGCTCCACATTCACCCCTGTAGAAAGCTTACATGGATGTACACAGTAGATGATCAACAACAGGCTCTCCTCGCTTACGGTGGCAGCGTCCGCTTTCAAACCGCGCACCTCAACAGGCAAACCACTATCTACAGCTACATGTAAGGGTAACTGTTAAAGGGCCTGAAAAGCCGAATTCCAGCCAATCATCACAAGCGTTGGCATCGTTGATTTTCGAGCGTATGATTCTCCGGCCTATTTTGTAGGCACGCTGACCAGGCCGTCCATGCCGCTGATGTCCCTCTCGTCTATACCAGGCCAGCGACCCAATGGACAGCAACATCGACAAGCTTTCGAACCCGATATGCTCTCGTCCGCAAATCACACTGTCCTCTTCTCTCCCTCGCCATGAGTCGAAAGAACCCCGTCCTTTCCTTTCCCTCGATTCCGTCGATCCCATCGCAGGAGCCATATGAGAAAAGATGTAAGCAAAAAGACCGCTCGCCCGCTACGCAGAAAAGCTCGAACTCGAAGTACATACACCCAATGACAAAGCCAGAAATGCAATAGAATAAGAATCAACAGAAAACGAGTAAGAAAACAGAAAAAGCAAAAACGTATGTTTTCTCGCTGCCGTCTAGTACGGTCAGATGCTACGCTAAAAGCTAAAAAGGATGGGATCCGGCAGAGGAGCAACATCATAGTCATCATCATCAAGACTCGCCCTCACCAGAGGCCCGCGGGTGGGTTAGGGGTTTGGGTGCATATGCCCAGCCCGGTCCAAAAGAAATCGCTAAAAAAAATGAATCACTATCTAGGTATCTCGCGTTCCTTTTCCTCGTTCGTTCCCTTTCCCTCCGTTTTTGCTGTCATTAATCGTTTTGGGTTAGATTGATGGGTCGAAGCAAAAATACTCGTATATCTCTTCCTCTCTCTTTCTTTCTTTTCTTCCTCCCTTTCATGTTACTCTTTCTCGCGGAACGCTGGAACGCTGATATGTGCGGCGGTGACGAAAAAACGCCTGCAGATAGATGAGGTAGACTGACCAAAATCCCGTATTGTTCACTGGTGCTCTGATAATGTTTTCGACATGAGTCCCGGAGTGTTCCGGTGGCGTGATCTAGAATTTGTAGAGCTGGCGCAGCGCCTGCTCTTGAGGCGGGGGCATGTTGTGCAAGAAGTTGTCGAACCCGTCGCCGATCATGTTCTTATACGTGGTCAGGACCTGTTCGAAACCCTGCAGCGGGCTGTCCGACTGCATGCCGGTGAGGACGACGCCGGGAGCGTTCGCCATCTCCATGAAGAAGTCGAGCAAGCACTTCTCTAGCGCCTGCGGGTTGGCGAGAACGACCGTGACGAAGCCCTTGTACGCGTGGCCCTTCTCGTCCGTCCATGGCACGTTACGCATAATGTTCAAGAACGGCGAGGCGAAGGAGCTGAGGTGAGGCGCCAGTTGTTGACTGCAGCTCACGCCCAAACGACCAAGAGCGATCGCGGCATTCTCGTTCAGAGACTGCGGAACGCTGGGGTTCATGAGGATGAGAGCAAGCTGCTGAAGAATGCGGTCGACGTAGGGCGCAATCACATCTGGCGGCGCGCGCATCGCAATCTCACCACATGACCAGCAAGCGTTGTTGATCACTCGGAAGCCTGATTCCGGGTCTGATGGATCCGAGCTCGCAGAGTTGAGATCAAGCTGTTGGATAACAAGCTCCATAATGGTAGGAAGATACTGCTGGAGTTGCGAGAAGATGTAGATGGCGCAGTCACCGAGCAGAGCGTAGGCCGACTGGCGCACATCGTTGTTCACATCCTTCATGCAGTAAGCCAGAAGTTCAAACATGTTCGGCTGCGCTCCGGTAACAAGCATGTTGATGTTCTGCTCGCCGACGCTCTGGATGATTGCGCTCAGAAGGTCCAGACTTGTCACCAAGAAGTCCTTATCAGGCTGTTCGCAGATTGGATCTGTGCTCGCAATAAGACCCTCTTCCAGGTTCTGGTGCATGATGCGAATGCAGCGGTCAAAGAAGGGCTTGGCGAAAGGAGTGATCCCCTCTCCTAGAGCAGTGGCAACATATGCCAGGGCTTCCAACAGTGGGAACATCTCTCGCGACTGGTCTTGGACTTTGGTCCAGCGGCCGATCAATGCGGGCATCAGAAGATCAATAAGCTGTTGCTGAGCAAGAGCGGGACCTGCGTGTTCGGCCAACGTTTGTACACAATCATACAAAATGAACATGTTCTTGTCCTTGTAGCGATCGAAGCAACGAACGAATTGCTGCACAATAACGGGGCAGTAAGGGATCAATTGGTCACTTGCGGCTTCCTCCAGCGTGGCAAACGCTGACGCAGCTGATTCTTGCACCTTCTTGTTCTGGTCCAGCATGCGCTGCAGGATACCATCCATCATAGGCTCAAAGAATTGGTGTTTGCCATCACCGTCAAGTGCAGCGGCCCAGCCAGCGAAGCGGCTCAGTGCCCAGCATGTGATTTGTCTCACAACAGGCTGTTCGTCGTTGAGGAGCGTGATCATGTAAGGTACCAATTTCGGCAAATGTTGTTGAATGGCATCAATGCATCCGGGTCCAATCGCACCGAGAGCTAGCACCGCAGCTTCGCGGTTAGGCCATTCCTGATGTTGTAGGTTTTCCATGAGCCAGGGGAGAGTGACCTCGAAGACTGGAGCACCGTAGTGTGTGGCAATGCTGTCGAGAGAAGCAGCTGAGCACTTGCGTAAATTCCACTCATCTTCTGGGTCGACGCCATAATCTTCGTCTTCGTCAATTTCGCCTTCGCTTAGCTCGTCGTCTTCGTATCCGTAGCCATTTGCAAGTTTCGCCTGTCCGTTGGTCTGAGGTGTCGAAGTACCACTAGCAGCTGTTGATCCTTTTTGTTTTGCATCGGCAAACACTGGCTTGATATCCTTGGCCTCGTCTTCCTCGTCGGCATCATCATCGTCACCTTCCAGTCGTGCTTGGTCGTCCTCGCTGTAAATCATACTATCAAGCAGAACAGGCACCAAGTTTGGCAGGAACTGGCCCAACGCATCGCGGAGCTTTGATGTGTTGCTCGACTCGAAGATGAACTCTGCAGCATCAAGAGCAAGCTCTGGGTTGTTCTTGTTCCTCTGCTGGGAAAGAGTGTAGTCAACAATGCCCTGCATGTGAGGCAGGAGAATGTCCGGCAGGCCATCGGCCAACAGTGCGAATGCACGGCAGACGTAACGTCGGACGTCATCGTCACTGTCGCCCGTAAGTTGCACCAGGCGTCCCAGAATTGCATCAATGTTTTCGCGGCAGGTGTGTGCAATGGGCTCGTTGATGAAAACGTTGATAGCAGCGAGAGCTCTTGAACGGATCTTTGCGTTCGGGTTGGCAGCGAAATCAAGAAGCTTGGGCAGGAGGAAGGCTAGCGGACGCTCCTTTGAGTACTCCTTGTCAAGCGCACGGCGGTTATCCTCGCAAATCTTGAACAATGCACCCATTGCACCATCCTGCGTTTCTGCTGTAGCTTGTCCATTCTCGTTCGCTACCGTCGCAACCAGCTCCGGCAGCACCTGCGGCCACCCCAGGATACCGCCGGCGCGTACGACCTCTGTGATCACGGATCCGGAATAATTCCGGATCTGCGATCTGCGGTCTCGCAGGCCAAAAAGGATCGTGTTCTTGATGTACTCTTTGCTGGCGTCCGGTATTGACTTGTAGGAAGCTTTGACGTGGTTCTTGAGCAGAATGACGGCGGCACAGCGCGCGGAAAAATAGTTCTCTTCTGACATGCCGGTGTTGGCAGACTCGTTTGTTGCGATCCATACGAGGTAGTTGTTAATGTCAGGCGAAGTCTTTGCTTGCTTGAGCATCTCATCCGCATTGCGCTGAGCCTTCATGTCGTGGCCGCTCAGCGAGTCGCGCAGACATTGCGCCAGCTGGCCGAGCTGGTCTTGCTGCGGAGTCCAGGCCATGTTGCAGGAGGTGGAATATTAGAGAGGCCCGATTCTGGGTGGGATGGGTGTTGAGTCGGCGGGAGAGGTGTGCGAAAGTGGATTTCCACGACGTCTGAACAGGCTGGTCTCGTCAGCGCGTGTTTGTGTATGTGCGACAGGCTGTGGGAGCAGTCGTGGCGTGTCAAGTGACTTTTGCAGGTGGCCTTGGAAGCAGATGTCAAACAAGACAAGATTTTGGTGGGGGCGGTCTCTGGCAGACTAGACTGCGCAGAGTGCAGCTGCGGGGAGGCGGAGAGGAGAGGTGTGGGAGGCAAATGCGTACAGGGAGACGGCACGAATGCGCACAGGCGATGGCGCAGTGTTTTTCCCAATATCAGGATGTGAGTTCGGAGGCGATAAAACGGGAGTGGCAGCACCATTCAGTGGGCGGCGGAGTTCAGCAGCGTAGTCAGAGACAAGCGCCTGAGCAGCAGACTTCAAGGGTCTGCAGAGGCAGGCTGGAAATGTGTTTTTACTTGGGTCGGCGCATCAGCAGCAGCTGCAGTACGCGGGGCTGCTTTCTTGGCAGGAAGAGGGAGGGAGAAGAGAGCACTGCAGCACTTCAGCAGTACATACAACTGCTTCTATCTCTGTGCTGCTCGTCCATCAATACATGTAAGTATGCTCGGCGACAGTGACGACGAGATGAGCCACACCTCCCTGTGTAATATGTCAGTCGAGCCTGCCCGCAAGCCCGCATTCGTCAGCTTTCTTTGTGTGACCTGGTCGTATGCCTCCTCCACAGGGCATGCGGTGGCCAGCACGAAAGCATACTGACCGCACGACTGACTCGAGGCACACCGGCAAGGCAGTGCGCGAGATCCATGCAGATGCCACGGGCGGCAGAGGGCATGAGCGAAGGTCGGCACGCCGTCACAAGGCGAGGCCTCTGTGGCACGGCAGTGTAATGCAGGAACCCAAACCGATGCCGAAACAATTCCATTTTGTACTCATGAATTACATGTGCAATACTGTGGTATGTTCGGGGCTGGACTCTACTTGAGTGCGCTGATGGCAAGCGCTTACATAAGGTGCATACACTTGATCATCACGAGAATGATCTTACTCCTCACTCTCGCATCGCATCGCCCTGTGTTCACTCGGCTCCTCTCATTCTCTCATTGTCCACATCCCGATCTTGTGTATCACATACAACCATGCGCCGTTCCACAGGGCTTAGATCTAGGGCTCTCAATCCTTTGCACCATAAAGCAACGATGTGAGTATTTCACCGAGGCTCGATGCGTCGGTGGTACTGCCGCAGGATGATCCAGATGTCGCTGCGTCTGATAGGCGTCCACTTGTCCACATGCCCGCACGCCGGCCAACATACATCCAGCCATCTTCTGGACGAAGTCTTTCCAACTCGAACTACTTCCGTTCTTTCATACCCAGCCGAAATGACCACACATCACCTCTCACCTCCCCACCGCCCTCTCCACAGTAAACAGCACTTCCCTATCACTCGTGATCTCAACCCATTCCTGCACAACATGATTACTCGAGCTCACCTGCCCACCCATCTCCGTCTCCCACCCCTCAACATCCCACTCCAAACCTTTCGTGCTAATAACCGCCTTCCCATACACCGGCAAGATCCCCACATTCCTCGTAATCAACCCTTCGCCTACAGGCAAATGCAATAGAGTCCTGCCCGCCCCCAGCACAACACTCACGCTCGCCTCGGAAAACAGCCAGAACCGCACGTCCGGATGCCTGAACTTCTGCTCGCGGTACAGCTCATGCAGCAAGCCGATTCCTTGGTCCACGCGCCCGCCGACGCTGCCGAGGACGAGGAGGTCGCGGACGTTGGGTTTGGCGGACAGGACTTTTTTGATGCCTTTGCCGAAGTCGGTGCTGTATTGGTCGGGGTCCTGGGAGATTTCGACGCCTAGCTTCGCGTATCTGGCGCGAGTGGTGGCGGAGAGGGAGTCTAGATCGCCGTGGATGGCGTTCGGGAGGGTTTTACGGAGTGCTGCGTCGGATGGGAGGTCCGGGTGGGTGGTTGTCATTAGGTTGTGAAGACGGTCTGCGCCGCCGTCGGCGCATAGTGTGTAAGATGCGTGGGTGTATAGGCGGTGAAAGTATTCGAAGTCTTCTATGGGAGAGTTGAGAATTATTAGGGCGATGTCGTCTCGTGATGTAACTTCTACATGGCCGTTCTCTTTTTGTTTTGGTGCTGTCAGATATTGCGTTGGTCGTAAGGTTGTTGTGTTGCTTTTGTTGTCTGTCATGTCGATACTTGTCAAGAATGCTTTACACTCGATCCGTTCGATGGTATTCGTCGTGGCGTTCAATGATGTCGAATGCGTGACGTTGATCGGCACATTATGATGATAAATCCTACCCTAACCCTCCAGAAGAATCCCGATGGACTTTCACTTCCCAATCCCGCGCCTTCCTCCAAAGCAGCTCAACATTTCCCTTGCCTCCAGCATCAAGTCGATTTCTAGCTTTTCCTTTCGTCAACAACCACAAAAATGTTCAGATCAGCACTGCCGCGCGTGTCGCGCGCCCTCCCGCACAATGCGCCCGCCGCAAAGCGCTTCCTCACCACCGCGCCACCACACAAGACTTCTAGGAGCTGGAAGAACTCGGCGGCGCGATGGACGCTCGCTGGTGGTCTGATCTACTACTACAACACTTCCAGCGTCTTCGCCGAGGAGCCCATCTGTACGTCTCCCCCATCCCGATTGCGCCCTTGGAAACGAGGCACCAAGCAAGCAAAGAACCGCAGCTGACGAATCCACAAAATCACAGATGCCATCCACTCGCCCCCAGAGACCTCACGAGAGACCGCCGAAACCTATCCGACCCTCGACTCGATCGCCGACCAGCGCCGCACACAAGCCCGCTCGCAAGCACAAGCACAAGCATCCGCATCAGCACAATCCGCACCCGCCGCCGCCGAGCTCGAACCCTCCGCTCCCAGTGATGGCAGCCCCGAGCAGCTAGAGCAAGAAGCCGGGCAGCAGGGCGCTTTCAACGAAGAGACGGGCGAGATCAACTGGGATTGCCCGTGCCTGGGCGGCATGGCCCACGGGCCTTGCGGCGAGCAGTTCCGCGAGGCGTTCAGCTGCTTTGTGTTCTCCAAGGACGAGCCCAAGGGCATCGACTGCATTGACAAGTTCAAGGGCATGCAGGACTGCTTCCGCGAGCACCCGGAGATCTACGGTTCGGAGTTGGAGGACGACGAAGAGGCGCCGCTAGAGGGCGCGCAAGAGGGTCAGGCGGTCGCTGCGCCGCACGAGGGTGGTGAGAAGGTCTCGAAGCCTTATGGACAGGACTCGCAGGAGGTTGTTGCTGCTAAGACCGAGAGGGCAGCGCAAGCTACCGAGCAGGTCAAGAGGGATAACGCGGAGGTCAGCGAGAGCGAGTCTGTGGTTCCCAAGGCGTGGCACAGCGGTGTCGACGCTGATACCGAGAAGTGAATAGCGTGAGGTGGTGACAGAGGGATCATGGGCAACAAAAACATGTGCATTAGCGGGCCGGGAGGGTTGGTTGTATTGTACTGTAGTTGTACTTTTGTAACATATAGAGAGCTACATCATGGGCGCGAAGAGCGCATTACCCTTCTCCATTGGCTGATTGCTTCTCGGTCGCTATGCTGAGAGTGTGTGTTCGGTGTTTCTATCAATGGCAAGTAGGGCTTGTATCGGGGTTGGCAGCCCGCGATAGCAGCGCACTAGGTCCGAGACGGTCGGATCAAATGGAACTGAGAGGAGTCTCAGCGGACAGCATAAGTGTTTCACTACCTATTCTTGCAGCACTAGCATACCGGAGACGGGAATGAGGAAGAAGCTCCAGGGGTGCTTTCAACGGTAGCACTAGCCGAAGTAGAAATCTACATTTGTTGATCTGGGCCTAGCAGTCATTGGTCGTTGGCATTCAGCTCGCTAGCAAATATGGTCACACCGCTGTCGACGCCGACGATTAATAAATGGTTGAACATGAGCCAAAGGCAAGCTTTTTTGCCGGGATTAGAGTAGAAGGCAACGCAGCACTTGCCGTCAAGCATGCAAACATTTACTTATTTTCAGAAGCAACAGACACAAAAGTAAATGAAGCCATGGAGCTGCCGATGCACGAGTAGATCGAGACCGGGATGCCCAGGCTCGGGCTGTCTTGTAGGCAGCAGGTTTCCCGTCTCCATGGACTACGGATGCACGCACGCAGTGACTAGACGATGCAGCGGGCACGTGGTGTTTCGCTTTGGAGACTCACAGAGTGATGGCTGTGGCACAGGAGTAGTAGTGTTCGGAAGATAAGGTCTAGCTAGGTTGTTGCTGTTGATCACCTGCTGCTTTCGGATAGTGAGCGATTTGAGAATGCGCCTTGTCGATGCTGGTGGATACTGCGAGTTATGCGGAGAGGAGGGCCAGGCCAGCACGCCTCGGGGCGCGAGAGGGGACACGGCCGGCCTGTTACCACAAGCCTTGTGAAGCGCCCAGTTGAAACCCAAGGCCCTCACATCCGCGCTATCCTTTCGAGCCCATACCGCCACACTCCTCTACTACTACTGTGTACCTTGCTGCTACTACACTCCTCTCCCGTGTGAGACACAACACACGACCACGACCACCACCCCTCCTCTCCTCCCCCCAGCAACCACCGCCCACTCGCCACGCCGCCAATCGCCACCGCGCCGCCTTATCTGCTGCTACCGTCCCAGCCGCTCCGAGTAGCCCAACGTCATAATCCTAACGGCGCCCGTGCCAACCACCACCACCACCACCACCGCGCCTGCGTACGCCGACTCGTACGCCTCGACCGGCGAACACAGACAGCATCACCATCATTTGGGCGCAGCGCCCGTATTGCATCGCCGTCCAGCGATAGCTCTCCACAACACCCTCCGCACATGGCGCAAGTGCCGCTCCAGGATGTCCCCACCTCGCTGGCAACCTCTTACATTCCCTCGCATACCGTCTCTGGCAAGTTGCCCGGCCGGAGCTTCTACGACATAAATAATGGGCGCCTATCATGGCAGCCACCAGCGCCGAGGATGCCGAATCTCGAGACGCATGGCCTGAACTCCACTGGCAAGGGCATCCTCATCGGAATGCTCTCGGCCTTTGGCTCGGCGGCACTGGTCGGCATCATCATCGCGATCGTCTACTTCTTCCGCTACACTGGACGAGGGCGCATCTTGCTTGATCGCATGAGCCGGCCGGGAGAATACGATGATGAACAGGCTTTCTTGCGGGAAGAAGAGGAAGCAATGGCCGAGATGGACGACATGCAAAAGGCGGAATACCTAAGAGCGAAAGGTGAGTTTGGCGCGATATCCTGATGTGAAGACTATCATTGACACCTTTTCTAGCTTTCGTGCAGGCGAATCCGCCCGAGTCGCTGCAGACCGATATTTCTCTATCGCAATTCTTGGCCATCCAAGAGAAAGGCGTTTCAGCATGGGAGTTTGAGCCTGAACTGGAGATCGCTAATTGTTTCGTCGAAGCCAGAACTGAGATTGAGTTTTTTGATTCCGAATGCAGCGTTCAGAGCAACCTACCTATCCCGAAGCAAAACGAAGTATACTACTGGGAAGCAAAACTTTACGACAAGCCGGAATCCACATTACTCAGCATTGGACTCACGACTAAACCATACCCGCTGTTCAGGCTACCTGGGTTCCACAAATACTCTATCGCATACACTTCTACTGGCCAACGGAGATATAACCAGCCTTTCAACGGTACAAATTACGCGCCACCGTTCGTACAGGGCGATGTGGTTGGAGTCGGTTACCGCCCAAGGACAGGAACTGTTTTCTTCACACGCAACGGCAAGAGGCTTGAGGACGTCGCACACGGCCTCAAGAGTCAGAACTTCTTCCCTACGGTCGGCGCCAATGGGCCGGCCAATGTGCATATCAACTTTGGTCAAATGGGATTCGTATTCATTGAGGCAAACGTGAAGAAATGGGGTCTTGCACCGCAAACAGGCTCTCTTGCTCCACCGCCACCATATGGTAGCGAACAGGGGAGCATTTTGCTGGAAGGTGGCCGGGAAGGCGTTCGTGAAGGACAGGGCTACGTCCCCGGCCATGGCCGAAGCTCAAGCGCACAGATAAGGCTTAGCCGTGGACCGCCAGCACGCTCACCAGGGCCCCAGAGAAGCCCAACCGACATCTCACTTTCGCGCTTCAACATTTACGAATCGCAAGAAAACCTGATCGAAGACGATGCGGGCGAGGGAACCAGTGAAGTGATGCATATTGGCAACGAGGACCCCGACCTTTCAGAAATCGACGTAGAATCAGACGCTTCACTAGACGACGAAGAGAACCCGCCGCCAGATTACGAAAGCCCGGATGATCAGGATTACGATGAAGATGACACAACACCGCGCGCAAGCGAGCACAACAGCGACGACCGGACACATCTTCTTGTAAACCACGATGCCAACCCTCCTATACCCACCTACGAAGCCGCAACAGGCGCAGGCCGCGGACGGAGCGAAAGTAGGACTTGATCATTTCGCCGCCAAAACAAAACCGCACCAGCCTCGGCACACACGAAACTTTGCAATACACAGCACCATTAGCGATACCACAACCATATTTTTCATTTGTGAAAGGCGAAAAGCGGAGTTTTATGGGAGTCCAAGAAATTAGTTCATTCTGCTCAATAGGCAGCTATGTCCGGGGACAAGCGAGACAGGGCGTTCTTTCTTTTTTTTTTTTTTCTTTTTGGAATTTTACTTCATTGCTATTCGGGGAGGCTCCAGCGCTGAGTACCAGGGAGTCAAACTCCGCAGGCGAGTCACTTCCTAGGAGTTCGAAAGCGCGTTGAGGGGTTTTTATGACGACTGTACATGAAAAGGAAACAGTTCAGGGCTGTTTGGTTGATGTGAGCGTGTCTTTCGGGGAAATGCCGCCTCTACCTTTTCCTTCTTGTCATTGTTCTTGAAAGTGTGACTGGTAGCTTGTGTAACGCATTCTGCTATCACTGAATCCCTGCGCGTGGGAATGTCGTGACTGTGAGGTTCGAGCGGCTTTAATGTCGGTGGGTCGTGAGAATGGTTGTGGACCTATTCAGTGGCCTGACCTGCGCTCCGTCACCACCTCCTCGCTGTTCCCTACCGCATAATCCCACCAACAAAAGAAGAAGCAGATCCCCATTCCTTCCAACATCCAAACACCAACGAACTGCGTCTGCACGTTCTCCTCGCCCGGACCCGGCCGCAAGCACAGTGGGAAGCCCTTGTTGACATGCGTCGTCACAAGCCTGAAACATAACGCTCGCCTGTCTGTATCTCGCTCTTAGTCCGCTCAGATCGCATGGCTACTTTCTTGCGTATGATTGCGATGGCAGGGTTTGTATTTCTGTCGTATGGATTAGGCTTTGTCGGTGGTTGACGGGAGAGTTCGGACTTGATCCTTTTGTTAAGGCTGTCATTACATTTTTTGGACCCGATGGCAGTGGAGAGGTGGAGGTGGCTTGAGGGGAGGGGGTGGAGGTGGGCAAGGTGGGTTCGATGGTTAGGATTTTGATAGTCGGAGAGTCGGGATGGGTTGGGGTGTTCCTTGAGCACTTTGTCAGATTTCGTATCTTCTAAGCGAAGTTCTCGAGGTATTGGAAGGTTAATGGTTGCCAGAAAGTCTTCTTAGGAACGCATCGTGAAGTGTTACAGGTGGCTAGCATTGATACGTGAATCTTGATTCGATCGTATTTCAGCATCTAGTCACGGAAATCTGGCCTTTCCCTCCCCCAACCGTGATCGACAATGTCTTATCCTCCACGACAATGCCCTTTTCGAGTCCCCCCAGTGTCACTTTGCCTTGCCCACCAGTAGGCAACGCCGGCACCGTCACCTTACCTTGTGTCCCTTTCGGCACTTCCCAGCTCAGCACATATCGCTCGCCCTCGTCTTCGATCTTCCATTTCGCTGAGAACAATCCCAACTTCGTGCTGAAACCACCCTCAGCATTCGTCAGATCTCCGAATTGCGGCGCAAGTTCCCAGCTACTTCCCAAGCGCCCAGTGACCTGCAGCCCGACGACGTAGTTCGTCAGTGCCGACGTCGGCCCCGACGACCAGCCATGTGCGTGCGACACGTACGTAGCATCGTAAGCGTAACCGCGATAATTTCTGTACGCCCATGAGCCATTCGTGAGGTAGCCCTCGATCACTGTCGAGCCGGTGCCGTTCGGGTGGTGAAGATACCAACCCCAGGAACGGCGAATGAGATCCAATGCGCGGTCTGCGTGGCCTGTTGCGAAGTGGCCCTGGACTTCGAAGGATGAGATGAAGGGAGAGATGTTGTTGGGGAGTTCGGGGGCTTCTGCGCCGATGGGCGTCCAGTTTTTGGTGAGGCTTGATGAGATGCGGTCGGTTTTTGACGGGTCGTCGGTCTCGAGGCCGAAGAGCAGGGCCATGCTGTTGGCGTCTTGTGGATGGAGCGTGGTTGCGGTGGCATTGTCCCGGTAGCTGCCGTGGTCTTCGTCCCAGAGGTGGGCGTGTATGCTTTTGCTTAGTTCTTCGGCTCGAGTTTTGTAAGTTTCACTGAGGGACGGTAGGCCTTGCCATGCAGCCAATTGTTCGGCGGTTGTCAGAGTATGGTACAATATCACGTTGGCTTCGGTGTTGTAGCCGCCTTGCGTGACACGAGCCCAGTCGCGAGTGCCGGTGACATTGAGCAGTCCGAGAGGTTGCTGCACCTTGTGGTATGTGTACTCCAAAGCTCGCTCGTACTTCGCCCAGTTTGCATCTAGGAATGTAGTGTCGTTCGTATATAGGAGGTAGTAATACGTTCCAATCAACGTCCACATATGATAAGTATCGCTGTTCTGCTGCAGAAGTGGCGGCCCAGCTTCCGGCAGTGACCCATCGGCGTTCTGGTGATCGAACATAGTCTGCAGCGCCGTGCGAACAAACTCAATGTCCCCGACACTGTAAAACGCCGATGGTACAGCGATGGCCATGTCGCCTGGCCAGACAGCACGATCTCTCTTGGCTCCGTCGACGATTGTGGTGGACCCGTTTGCCATTGAGCCATTGTTTGCCCATCCTGAGCTTAGAGTCGGCACTTGGCGGCCAGTGTTCACAGGCACAGCGTTGGTCTGGATCGTGTATGCTCCAGAGTACCAGATTTTGTTCAAGTCTTCGTCATTACAGTGGAAGTAGCCTTGGTATGCGCGAAGATTCGACCACGTTGGCTGGAATGATATTTCCAGGCTGACATCGTTGATGCTTAGCGTGGCGTTACCATTCGCTTCGGTCAACAAGAACAGTGTGAGGTAGCGGAATCCGCCTCGCATCTTCTCGTCGGGCATGATGTAGCTGTGATTGCCTGCGGCAGAAAAGTCGGAGTACAGTGCACCATCACCGCATGCGAAATCGCCAGTTCCGAGCGCGAATTTGCCATTGCTAGAGTCTGATTGCAGACCAATGTAATCTTTCGCTTCGGTGAATGCAAGGCCCAGTGATCCTGATCCACCAGCCGTGCTATAGCTCACGCTGATGATGCCGCCGACCTCGACGCCGAAGTCGAACACTAAGGCACTGGCGTTTCCAGCGAGCGAGTTCCTGCCTGGATAGGCTGAGATAATCGAGCCATCGTCCAGAGATAAGACATTCACAGGTGATATTGTACGTGTCTCTGGTGCGAAGATATTCTCATCCCATGGTCCCGAAAAAGCTGATTCTGTGATGGCGCTGCATTGTGTGTCTCGCCAGCAGTTCTCTGCAGTGGCAATGGCAGTGATTGCAAAAAGATAAGCTATGGCAAACATCTTGATTGTCGACTGGTCACTGGTTGACCATGATGGTTATCATGGTGAATGATATGTTACGGCCTCATCCCTCTAGAAAGGCAGGATAGACTTCTGTTCGCTACACAATCCACCGAGACATTTGGCCGGAAATTTTGTATGAGAGCAGTAGGAGGTATTCCAGCTGGACTACTCCGCTCCTAACCTTGTAGATCCATCCGTGGATGAAGTCATCCGGCTACATTGGTGTCGCCCCCGGCTCCGCTTCTAATGCTGAGATGCAGGTACCATATAGCGTAAAGGCTGTAAAGATTGTGACCAGCAGAGATGCCCTTTCTCTTTGGCGACCTACACATCAGCTTTCAGTATACAGTATCGGTCTGATCAGTCTCTACATGAATAACGACAACGTGGCGGCGGCCATTAAGCTCGCTAAGCTCCCAGCCACGGGCCTGCCAAGCTTGACGCGTTTGATTCATGGAAAAATTGACGTGATCTGCATTAAAATAAGAACACCACAAAGCGGGGGTCATGAGTGTCGTTTCCTCACGAGTACGCTAGACAAGAAGCTTTCGAGGTCATCATCTCGGCCACAGCTTCGCCGGACCGGCCATGGCATATTTTCCATGAAACCATTTCGCCATGACTTTCCCCGCAGGTTTGACTATGCCAATGCGAGTCAATAGCCGTCAAAAGGTCTGATATAGAGCCTTGATTCATTAAACAACAGTAAAAGCTTCTCGTTCCGAAGTACTACCCTCAATGAGATAAGAGGACCATATCACGCCGACCACTTTGTTTCTCATCATGTCTCCACTCACTATCACGAGACTGCTCTCACTGGGTCTTGTTTCCCGGGCATTAGCACAACACGTCTCGTTCTCCAACAGCCATGGTCGACCCAGCTGTACTGTGCACCCTGGCACAACCAACGCGACCGATGACGTACCGGCCATACTCGAGGCATTCGGAAAGTGTGGCCATGGAGGAGACATCGTTTTCCCAGCCAACAAGAAGTATCACATCAACTCCAAACTGAACCCAGTGGTCAATGACGTGAACATTGATTGGAGAGGAGAGTGGGTGGTAAGTTTGTTTGTCCGAGTTCGAGCCAGCACATCGAACATCAACTGATGGAATGTGCCCTATGTAGTTTTCCGAAGACCTCGAATACTGGCGGAACAACAACTATCACATCGAATTTCAAAATCATGCTGCCGGATTTGTTCTGACTGGCGATCACATACGCATCGACGGCCATGGCACGGGTGGCATCGATGGCAACGGCCAGGTCTGGTACTGGGACGAGCGAAACGAGACCGAAGGTGCCACTGTAGGCGCAACCCGTCCAGGCCGGCCAATGCCATTCATGCTCTGGAATGTAAGCGATGTCGATGTTCGCAACTTCCACGTGGTACAGCCCCAGCTATGGGCCATTAACATGATGAACGCTACCAATATCGTCTTCGACAACATTTATGTAAACGCCACTTCCCCAGAAGCACCCGCCGGAAAGAACTGGGTCCAGAATACGGATGGCTTTAGTGAGTTTAGCATTGCGTCTGGAAAGCGACATCACTGACTCTTTCGAAAGACACGATGGACACACGTAATGTCCGGCTGACAAATTTCGTCTATCAGGGTGGCGACGATTGTGTCGCCATCAAGCCACGCAGTCATGAGATCTCAGTTCGCAATGTCACTTGTGTGAGTGGCAACGGTATCGCAATCGGATCTCTAGGACAATACCTCGAAGATTCAAGTGTCACCAATGTCGAGATCGACCAAGCTACTATCGTCAAAGGCGGCGCTCAAGGCAACATTGGCAATGCTGTTTACATCAAGACATGGGTCGGAGAGCTTGTGTCCGGAGGAGATCGAGATTACGAAAGTGATTTCTTGCCACGCGGCGGAGGATGGGGAGATGTTCGCAACATGCTTTTCAGCAATTTCACCGTGCATGGCGCAAAGAACGGGGGTGTCATCACTCAAAACAGCGGCGACAACGGAACAGCCGCGGGCACCTCGAACATGCTTGTCAGCAATGTGGTTTTTGCAAACTTCACAGGCTATCTTGACAACAGGGAGACCACTGCCAGCGTAAGCTGTTCGGAGCGACAGCCTTGCTACAACATCGCATACGTGAACTACGATCTAAGGACTGCGGCGAACAGTACCAGCTTGGGCACAGCCAAGTGTAAATGGACAGAAGAGGGAGGCGTGCATGGCGTTGCGTGTTAGACACATGCCAATGAAAGCATGGCTCTGTCGATGCATGTGCTTGTTGGCAATACCGCGTCAATCACTAACCCATTGCTTCAAGCCTGCGCACACCGGTGCGGAGAAGCCAGATTGAGGCACGATAGTACCTAGCTAGCATTCACCAAAAGACTTATTGCTGATTGGTAAGCTGTACGTGCATCATGTCAGCTTAAGTCGATCACTCATCAGTGCAACCTCACGAACGATGGTACCGTGTTGAGCTGGCCTTGACCTCTATGTTACGACAATTTGTAGACAACTATTCACATGCGTCGCAGCTGCCGCCAATTCCATGTGTATGATGTGTACCGCGGTAACGTACAACATCAGCGATACATCACATTGGAAAGAGATCTGACCAAGCGCAGTGCATTCAGTCGTTCGATCATCAGCCCACAAAATATACCTCGTACACCATAAGAGAGCTCTACATATAATGGCCCGCTAGAACTTAACTAAACTCACGGATCACAACAACCTCAGAACAAGATCAGTATTGCGATATTGCACGATGACTTCCAAATTTGTGCTTGAGATGCTAGCGCGCAACAGGTCTGTATCATCGGCCAGCCACCTTGAGGTCCAGTACCATCGTCAGAGAACTCATTGTTCGCAGAGACTTCGCCTTGAACCATAAAGGTTCGCCGCACATGTTGGAGATGGCGCCGAAGACACGAGCATCTGGTGAAGGCGGGATAGTCATTTCTTGCGCAGATCCAAGAGTGCCCTGTGATCGGATTCTGGGCTTTGACGAGGCTATCAGTATCGTGATCTGTTCCGCTACCAGGAATTTCCGGTCTGATAAGTTCTTACAGATCCGGCTGTGATCCGTAATGCTGGTGGTCGTGTCTCGGACGCTATCCGAACCATCGCGGTCATGCAGGCCATCATCGAGCCAAGTTGGATCGTGGTCATGCATCACACCGGTATGGTGTCTCCCCTCGTACCAAGACCCGAAAGTTTCGCGCTCAAATGCTTTAGACTGCGGCATGACCCATTACTTTGATCCGGCAGTCCGCGAAACGCTGCTCAAGATCTCACCTTCTGAGAAGAAGCAAATTGAATCGATGAGCTTTGGTGAGATCACAGGCTCGTGAGTCTTCAATACCTTGCTATGGTTTTGGTAGCATGCTTACATTTGCACGCAGTATCGAACAATCTGTCCGAGAGGACATCTCAACTTTGAGAAAGTCGCCTTTCATAAAGCAAGGCACGCAGCTCATTGGATTGACGTACAATGTGGATACGGGGGAGGTCGCGATGGTGGAGTAACAGGGTTGCAGCACAGCCGCGCTCGTCAAACGCCATCCATGCTATGAGTAACGACAGACTTTCGAATATCAAAGGCCAACGTTGTCAAGTTCTGTGCTCCGTGGGTACGCAAGAGCTCACGTGCAATGGTGAAGACCAACAACCACTTTGTGGTATAATTTGACCTTGTATGATGTGACCATAGCCCGAGAGTCCGTATAGCCTGCTGTTCGATAGAATTACTCTTCGTTAGAGTCGTAGGCAACGTCGCTGCCTGGGCTATCGTCGTCGGATCCACTCTCATCGTCGTCACTTGCAGTTGCCGTATGCTCAGATTCAGCAGCAATCGGGCTTTCAGCTACCTGGGCCTGCAGGCTAGCCAGAATCGAAGTCAAGCCTGCCTTCAGCTCCGGGCTTTTGGCATGCTCAATCCGTGACTTCATCTCGGCAATCTTCTCCTGCATCTCCCGCATCTTCTCGGCCTCCAGGTTGTCATCGGGACCTTCTTGCTCTGAGTCATCTTCGGCATCGTCAAGGATCAAGCCATCCCCGAACGCCTGTCCGAATGCGTCAGCGAGCCCAGCATCTTTGATGGCGAAAACGACGGTCTCGATGCCGGTCCACAACTCTTTTCGTCCCTTCTTGGACCTTTGTGCCTGTCTCCCATCAAGAAGGACCTTCTTCCATGCTGCCGCGATCTCCCCTACTGGGTTGCCATAAGCACCACAGCCCCAAGCCCCAAGCACAACTTTCTTCACTGATTTCGACTGGAAGATGCGCATCACTGCTCGCATCTTTTCAATCACCAACTCTCTGTCTTTGCTGCTGGAGTAAGATCCGCGGCCTGTGATCTCGTCGACTGAGATGCTGGGAAAGCGCAGCATGCCAGCAGACACGCAATCGACGAACCACCGATCTCTCTTCTCCAGATCTTCTGCCTCCGCGTCCCTGAACACGAGTACGTCAGGTGTGTAGACGCCACCGACTTCTGGAAGCCGATAGAATCCATCTGACAGGGATGGTAGTAACGTCGTGCGCATGCACAGCGCCTCTTCTTGGCTGCTAGCACCGTTGAGAAAGCCGCCTCCAGGTGCGAGCATGGAGGCCATGTTTAGTATGCCGACTCTGGCATTGCGGTTGCTCAAATCATCTCTCTGTGTATGTGAGTCGTGTAATAGCTCGCGGGCGACTGAGAGCGTATCTACTACTCGTAGTTTGATTTCTGGTTCTGACTCGTCTCTATTTGCCGCCACCGCAGGCACAGCTTTGCCTTTGGGCGATGTGGGTGGGACCTCCTGGGCCGGAGGTTGCACGACCAGTTCTGCTGCATCTATGCCACGCTTTGCTCGTGGATGTGTTGTGAGCAAGGCGGGTATAACTTTGTTGATGGTGACTTTAGCCTTCTTTGCCCGGACGTTCTTCTTGAATGCAGCCGGAGGCTGTCCGACAGACGGGACTTCTCGGCCCATATTTGAGTGTGTGTACAGAGAGGGAACTCTTGTCAAAATGATGTTGAAAGATTCAGAATGTTGTGTGCGTGTAAGGATAGCCTGAAGGCCGACGTTTTAAATCGTGTGCACTAATTCATCACTCATCAGGGTGTTGCATTCGAAACTCCGTGCTCCCCGAAACCACTAGTGTGTATGACGTGCCAATCAGACTGGACCTGAAGCGTATACAGATGCAGATCGTGCTTGAAAGATAATCATAAACAGTCCACGATACCTGTCTTGTTCGAACGAGTCGGCCCACAATGTGGCAACCAGATGTTACACGCAAGAAAAGTGACAACTAACCCTTACCCTAGTATCACTTACATGCCGCTTTTTTACAAGTCACTTGGCCGACTGTCTTCTTTTTGGTCGAATTCATGCTTGGACAGTCAGTGAATACAACACCAGTGGTATGAAGACATGAAAAAGATGTACATGTAGTCGATTGTCTCTGTTACAATTTTTGCCAAGTGTCACACTCTGATTGAGATACCGGCATTGATGTTGAATTGATCACACTTTCTTTCAAGCAGAATCACCGTCAAGGCAATAAAGCAACATAAAATCGTTGAATCTCATCCGCAATGGCTAATCTAGCTGAGCTTCACACTGCTAGCTTTACCGCTCGATCTCATCCAGTCCATGCACTTCTCGGTTTCCTTCTGCATGATATCCGTGGCGCCCTCGATCAATCCAGTAAGACCCTTTGTTCCTGCGTGCTTGGCCAGATACTCCCGGTACGGGTCGTTGATGATATCGTTGATGTTACACTTCGAGATACCATGCGAGATGTTCTTCTGGAGCAGCTTGCCATCGTCAGTGCCGTACCACTCAGCACCGGCACCGTGCAGCACAAGCTCGACGCGACCCTTAGTTGAATCGCGGATGTTCTGGAGGCGGTCGTATTGGAGTTGAGGGCCCTTAGGTCCGTATTTGCCGTGCACGTTGCCGAAGGCGGGTGCTAGCCAGTCGATACCTGTGGCGATGAACTCGTCGGCCTGCTCGGGGGTAGTGAGGATACCTTCCAGCTCTGCGGTGTCCTAGGGATGGGTGTCAGCATAGTGTTCCTGAACAAGTCTGGGAGCATGCAGGAAGCGAGAGGACTACTTACAGCAACACCATCCTCTCCACCGTTTATACGACCGGGCTCTGCCTCAGTGATAATGCCACGGGCATGGCAGTACTCGGTAAGCTCCTTGGTCAATTGGAGGTTCTCTTCCTTCTCGTAATGTGACATGTCCACCATCTGCGCACTTGTCAGCATTCTGATCACAAACCCTCAACCCGACAGGAATACTCACAATGCCATCGAAGCCTCCGAGGCCGGCCGCCCTCTTCACCATCTCCGGACTCTGGCAGTGATCCATGTGGACAGCGACAGGCACCTTTGCGTTCTTCGCCGCCTCTGCAGCGGCGTGGAGGAGCAGACCATCCGCGTACTCAATCGCCCAAGGGAACAGCTGTAGAATGACTGGTGAGTCTTTTGCTTCAGCAGCTCGTACACTGGCGATAATTCCCTCGAGGTTGTACAAGCACATGGCTGGGACGGCCCAGCCGCCTGCCGCAGCAGCGTCGACAATTGCCTTTGCACGGTTGTTGGTAGGCTTGGGCATGATGGGTGAACGTGATGATGTGAAAAAGGGCAAATACTGAGGACAAGAGTTGGAGTTGGAAAGAATATCTTTGTTGAACAAACACGCTGAGCCGCCTAGAATACCCGAGGGCTAAATGTACAACACCTGTAACCATGACCAGGTCGGCTTTTGATGACCCGGTTCATGTGGGGGGTTCTTGGTCGGAGGATACTGAGTGGAGAGATGTCGGCCCGATGAGTATTGAAGATCACGTGACGTACAGACTCCAGCATAAGTATCTCGAACTTGTCAGCAGTATAAATGTTGCAATGATAAGGCTTCTTTGCAAACCATCATTGCGCGAGATCTGGTGCTTTTCATGAGCTTCATAGTTGGTTGGGGTTTCTTGCCGATCACATGAAACTTATTCCGTCATGTAAGATCTCCACGCGAACAGTCGCCGATCAACATGCAGATCCCCAAGAACGGCATTGAAGTCTTAAGCCCAAACTCTTTCCAATCATATTGAGCCATTCCATATCAAGCATAGTAATTGCATTGTCGAAGACGGCTTCCTAGTACACACCCAACGTGATACTAACTATCTCATTTTCGTACATTCTCTGGTCCGCCGACAAGCCAGTATGTAGGGCGGCATATTTGTGTAACACCGATCAATGAGATGTGCATTAGTGGTGTTACACCCCAGCCAAAGCGACCGCTCGCACGCGTACAGGCGCGTAGGTCTATGAACGAACAAATCCTGCTGTCCTTCATCCTCACGTCACGCTCAATTAACACCATCTCATTTCGCCCTCGTATCCTCATGAAACGCACAAGAAGCCAGGCTTTCTCGTCCATGGAGACTTCCAAGTCGGATACATCGAGGCATGCGATCACAACATCTTGTGCGAGAGACACGAGCTGACGTCAAGCAGCTGGTACAACGATCCGAAGTGGTCAGACCTGACCATCAAGTTTAGCAACGGCCGGGCCATTCATGTACGCGAGATGGTACTCTGCAGTCGCAATGAGTACTTCAACAAACTCTGCGGCCTTGAGAGCAAGTTTGCTGTCAGTACACCCAAGAGTCATATATGTGAACTTTCTACTGACACTTTCATAGGAGAGCGAGCAGGCTGAGATCGAGCTCCAAGAAGATAGTCCCCAAGCGGTCAAAGGCGTGCTTCGCTATATCTATGGCTGTAAGCTCGAGGATCATGCCCAGAGAACATGGCAATACTGGCTCGATCTCTTTGAACCGCCGACAAATACCTCGAGCCAAGCTTGAGCTTGCAGGCTTCCGTCGGCTTTAGGATGTCAGCCATCAGTCTAGAAGAGACGGATGTCGAGGTGATCTGTGAGATCCTTCAAACCTTGCAAGATACGGAGAGATACGACTTCTTCAAACGCTTCGCGGTCGGTCTGACAATGTGGCACCTGGGGCTGCTTGATAACAAGCAGTTTCGTGCCCAAGTGTACAGCTGCAAGCGAGTCATGTTCAAGATGGTAGAACGACTCAGCTTTGCTGTGGACCTTAAGCCAGTGGAGGTGGATTGCGATGTTCACGGCGAGCAGGACTTGTACCAGAAGGATGACACCGGTCAGTACAGGATTAAGCATTGTTTCCACTGAGCTTGCTGTGTTTGTGTACTGGTAAGCTGCCTAGCAGAGCCGTGAAAGAGCCTTTCATGCATGCTACTCGCCTTCATGATTGTGCGCATTGGACCATCCCCTCACAGATCTGTTCGCCACATGGATGATGAGATGAACATGGTCCAGCCTCCTGTTCACCGCTTGTGCTTTCTACAGAGAGTCGGTAGACTCCTCGTACAACACATTCTTCCAACTCAGATAAGCGAGGCAAGGTCATGCTTGCAGCTCCAGGGTTTTCAAGCCCTGGTGTTGTACGCCTAAGTAAGCCACCGGGCGCTTAGTTTGAGAGTCATAAAAACCTCAATGTGCCACGTCACCAAAATTAATTTGTGAGGTGCTTGATACTTATACCGGAAGCAGCGGGCATGTATCGCGGCAACCAGACGATTGCGGTAGCCTAGCAAGGCCTGCTAATCCAGCAGCTAGGTGAGAAGGAAATCCGCTTGATCCGGATTTCGAGAACGGTTTGGGTCAGCCCCTCAAATCCTCGAATGGTTCGGGAGATCAAAGAAGCGAGCCTCGTCTCGAGGAAAAGTCCTTGGCGTGAGTCTTAAAAGTGATATTTCTCCAAATTTATGGCGTTTTCCAGGGCAGAGCAGAGCAGATTGATGCCAGCGAGAATTTCCAGCGAGCGAGGTTATCGATGCAGGGACAAAGGATGAAAGAACCAAGAGAATGTTGTTTGCGCCCAATTGACCCGAATGATAAGAGGGTCAGCTCTTTTTGGAAAGCCAAGAGGCGCGTGCGGGTTGATTAGGTTTTCTGACGTCCAGAGAATGACCGCCGACTTCGCCTCGTGATGAGACACACTTGCCGTAACGGCTTCAGATCCTATCCCGTAGTATGGGGGAACGTGGGGAAGGGAACATGGCGGATGCAACCAGTTAGCGTTACGTGTCGCCTTCGCTTGCCTTTGGGTCGGAGCATTGGCAGGCCTGCATGTGCATGGGAGTTGATGCGTTTACACGTCTTCAACATCGCGATCGTCTCCACGCTGCTCGAGCCAGACCACAGAGACCTCGTCTGCGCCGCAAGAAAAGCAACGGGCCGACTGCCGGATGATGTTCGCAGGATTTTAGCTTGTCGTGGGCTTGATGATCTCAACTGGCTTTGGTTGTCCTGATTACTATCCTTGAACTGGAGCCGCTAGTCAGCAGCAACGCGCCATCCAAGTATGGGCTTATCGTCTAGCCCTGATGGCGGGCCCCCTGGCCATCCACAACGTCTGGTGGTAATCATGCCATTATCGCGATGCTCCATAGCAAGACAAGGCCTCGCGCTCCCCTCCACACCTCGGCGCTGCGCGGCGGGGGCAGCGATGGCGGCCATGCGGCCTCACGATACCGTGACGCGGTGAGCCCTCCAGTGGCGCTGCAAAGATCAGCGCGTGGTGCTACGCTGGCCTCATGGCAGCAATCCCATGGAAGCCGTGGAAGCGTGGAAGCAGTCCGGGTAGTCATATGTGCGTCTCGCCCGCCAGAGCGCTCGTCTGCACACCAGTCATTGGCCGTGCCGTGCGCCATCCGCCTCAATCCCCACCCAGGGCGCGTGATAGCTGGCCATGAGGGGTAAGATAATAGTAGTACGGTAAGAGTAATGCGCTGCATGTTGAGACGATAGGGCAGGCGGTGACGAGAGGAACCTTATACTTTTGCGCCCGTACCTTCGCCTCGTCTCATTCTTTACCCCGAAGCTGCATCGTAGTCCTGCCATGCACTGACAACAACCGTGCGATTGCGCAAAACCACCGCGAGCGGAAGGCATAGACTGATGGCTGAGGACATCCACATCCCCTCGCCCTCTGTCTTCCTGCGAGCCAGCCCAAGCCCACCTCGACCGCGAGACGACCAGCCGCCTGTGGCCAAGAACGCCCGCAGGCAGCCTTCGACCACCACCAAAAAGGCCCCTGTGCGCAAGCAGTCGACTGCTGCCGCTGCTGCTGATGGTCCACCCAAGCCGAAGCAATCCAAGAGTCGTAATGG
Organism: Cladosporium oxysporum; assembly: GCA_035771495.1. NCBI lineage: Eukaryota > Fungi > Ascomycota > Dothideomycetes > Cladosporiales > Cladosporiaceae > Cladosporium > Cladosporium oxysporum. Next base: position 1,783,364 of record JAWNKS010000004.1, read on the forward strand.
TACATTCTCAGCATCCCTGCTGGGACTCTTCAACAGAGTCCAGGTTTATATACAGGAGCAAAGGCGTGCAAGGCGGACATGTACTGATTGGGGAATTTTGCAGGCTGCGTAACGTGCAAGGCCAAACGACTGAAATGTGGCGAAGAGAAACCTGGATGTCAACAATGTGCGAAGCGCAAGGTTGAATGCGGAGGCTACAGGAAGGACTTCAAATGGCGACCATTCGAGGAGACGAACGTCAAAGTCAACATCGACCGGCAAAAGCGAGGTGTGTATTGATGTACCGCCCTAATAGGACGTCGTCTCGAGAAATGAGTAGCACTGCTGACTACAACGCACATAGCCTCACCACCTCGCCAGACTACTAATGATAACAATCCAAGGAAGGACTCTCTGGCGACAGCCAGTGCTCCAGACTCACAGGAGCGACCTGCAAAGGCTGCCAAGAGCTCGGCATCGTCAAGAGACAGTGGTATAGGCACTTTCGACGACAAAGAGGCAGAGTCGACTGAGGTACAGCTTCCTCAACGACCTGCAGCACGCCGTGCGACAACACATGAGGTGCGGAACGAAAGTCGGGCTATCTCGCCTATCGCAGAAGGTCTCGAATCAGGACCTACTACTGGTAGCGCGCCTGATACGCCCTTATCTCCCTTATCTAAGGATAGTTCGAGCGTGCCGATCACCGGCATAAGTCCACGAGCGACCTACCACAACCGCTCATTGTCCGCTGGCGCCGCTGTGCAAGGTTCGTTCGTCGCAGGGTCACCTACGTTGACGGAGATTCTCGCACCAACGGCCGAGGTGAGCCTTGAAGATGGGGATTATGTGCCGTTCCAAATGCCCGAAGACTACCATTTGCCACTCGATGACTTCCCAGATATTGGACCTCTGCCAGATGACCATGACCTCCCTCATGATGACATTGAAGAGATTCTCCGATCTGGTCAAGCCATCGATGATCCGCAACTAGCATGGGCAGCACGATACATGGCACCTCTGGACGACCAGGACGAGTCACCTAACTCGGAAGGTGCCGTGGATACATGGAATGGTTTCATGTACAACCAGCCTGTGTTTGCTGAGGATAGCCCTGAGATGCTCTCTCTCCGATTCGATCGATACACATGCGGCATTCTGTCCGTCATGGACGGCCCAAATGAAAACCCATGGAGGACTCTTATCTGGCCACTGGCACTCAACTCTCCAGCTCTCTATCACGCCGTCCTGGCGATGACTTCTTACCATGGCTCGTCAGACTTCCCGCGATTGCGCCTAGCAGGACACGAACACAAATCAGCCAGTATACGTTACATTCAAGAAGGTATCAGAGATCACAGCATGACCGATCAGACTGCAATCGCAACTGCGCTAGCTCTTGGGTTTTCCGAATCTTGGGACCAACACACTGCCACTGGTAATACTCACATCAAAGGTGCGCAAGCTTTGGTAAAGCGAACACTGGCCGACCATCGTTCAAACCCTCTTCAAGGAGAAGAATTGTCTCGTCTTAAATTTTTGTGCAACGCTTGGGTGTACATGGATGTTATTGCACGCTTGACGTCCGTCGACAGCGACGAGTCCAACGACTTTGACAACACGTTCTTGTTCTCCTCGGATGCACCACAGATGATCATGGGTGAACACGGTATCCCTGGATTTGGTATCGATTTCGGCATGCCTATCGATGCGCGTGTCGATCCTCTGATGGGCTGCGCAGGGACGCTGTTCCCACTTGTTGGCCGCGTGGCAAATCTTGTTCGCAAGGTGTGTCGATCGATGAAGACGTCTCCCGCTTTGATCAGCCAAGCCAATGATCTGAAAATCGCCCTTGAGACTTGGGACCCGCCCACATATATCGAACCGCCTGAAGATCCCACCGCTCAAGTCCAGCACATGTTGCAGACCGCCGAAGCTTACAGATGGGCGACTCTACTTCACCTTCATCGCTCCGTCCCAGAACTGCCTTCTTTGCCTTCGACTGAGCTCGCTGAGAAAGCTTTAAGCTACCTTGCCACAGTTCCACTTGCCAGCCGTACCGTTGTGGTACAGATATACCCGCTCATGGTTGCTGGTTGCGAAGCCGTCGCTTCAGAAGACCGACAATGGATCAGAGAGCGCTGGCGCGCAATGGGTCTCCGCATGCGCATTGGTGTGATCGACAAGTGTGCGCTTGTAACAGAAGAGGTTTGGCGTCGCAAGAATGCGTACGAGGCTCAGCCTGGTACGTCACGCAGACTTGTTGCAACGTCCGAGCTGCAACCTGTCCGCCGCCATGGAGAGCCGCTCAAGCGTACGCGCTCTGGCTTCGAAGACGCCGATCCGGGACGTAAAGGCATGGTATACAGCTGGGTTGAAGGCGACGGTGCGCAATCGGGCGAAGGCAGTGGCACTGGCTCGCCTGATTCGAACTCGAAAGCGGATGGCGAGCGTTTCCCTCGCAGACCAAAGCCCTTGCCTCTGAACATTGGTAAGATGGATCCGGCGTACACAGTACGGGGTCATTTGCATTGGGTTGGTGTGATGTGGGATTGGGGTTGGGAAGGTAAGTTTGCACTTTTCTCTCTACCCCGATGATGAGGGCTGTCATGACTAACTCATTCTCAGTTCTTCTTGGATGATGCGACATTACGGGAGTCACGGATGACCTTTGTTGGGTGCGAAAGCAGTTTTCCATGCCTTTGACACAACATCCGATGCGCGGGCATATTGTACGCAATCTTGTGATCGCGTCCGCGTTGCTGGTCTTTTCGGCTGTTAGCCTTTTACAATGCTTACCAGGAGCATCAAAAACTATGCTTGTTGGAGCATGAGAATGTCTTGCATGTTATGGTGTTTTGGGTATTCTTATCTCTTTTGCTGTTCCGCCTTTGTGCAATAACGATCATTGAGCGAGCGCTTTTAGCGATTTCATGAAGCAACGGGCAGTTGGGTCTTGTTTCAGGAAGAATGACAGACATGAACTACGATATTTCTGGCATCACCAGGTGGCTTCTGATAAAGTAGACCTACGGTATGCGATCAGTCATAGATTTGTGGCCATTGTTCGTTCGAGGATTCGTACCTGTCAATCCACATGCCCCAACAAACGTGCATCGGTAGGTCACACTGTATCTTTTAATGTTTCTTCTTGACAAGCGACGCCTTTGGTAGTTGTTTAAGCAATCAACAACGACTGAACAGTCGAAACAATGTATCATTTCCGTCTCTGCAGATATTCCCAAGGTCTTATCTCCCACACTTCCAGACGATCTACAAAACACCAAACCACGCCATCCCGATGCGGTAGCACAATGCGACCCCACACCAGGCGCACAACTACAGTCCACATCAGCTTTTAGAATCACCACCGCAAGCTCTCATGATAGGCGCATCGTATCTTTGGACCCGACCCGGATGTCCTTGGCCTCTGACATCGAAGCAAAAAGGACGTCTGACTTGCCGAACACGGCTACTTCTTGCGGGCAGACATCTGGTATCTCGCTCTCCGCTTGCTTCGTTTGTTTGGGAGATGAGTATTCATTCTGTAGGTGAGGGGTAGCTCTGCTTCTGCCTTTGCCATTGAGATCCTTCTTGAACAGTGTGGTATATATACCGTAGGCCCTAGTATTCAGCTCGACTCCTTGTTCGTAGATCTCGTAACGACACTCGCAACATTAAACCCCAATCAGCTACCAGCAAGAAGGAACCGACAAGCTTCTCCAACTCCTCCGAAATAAAATCGACGTCGGATCAACACATCTGTAACAGAATCATTTGCACTCGACAAGGGAAGATCGCGACAATGGCTCCCGTCTCCTTCGAATACTCCAAAGCTGCCCAAACATCCTTCAAACCCCCTCTCATCGCCAACGAAAACGCTTTTCTCGGCGACGTCTTCACATCCGAAGGCAATGATCCTCAAGCGCCAATCTCAGCTGGCTTCTATCGTCTCGAGAAGGGTGAGCCATCTGTTTCCCTGAGTAAGGTCGAATGACCATAACTGACCAGACTTCTTGCTCCCTGCAGGCACTCCTCTTATCTACGAGTACACATACCACGAGATGAAGATCATTGTTGACGGTAGCTTCGACATCTCGGACGAGACGGGCAAGAAAGTGCACGCGACTAAGGGCGATGTGTTTTACTTCCCCAAGGGTTCTAAGATTACATTTGAGACAGACGACTTTGGGCTTGGATTTTTCGTTGGGCAGAGGAAAGAGGGTGGTGCTTGAGAGCGAGCGTTGATAATGCAAATTATGAGATTTCAATACGCTGCATGTCATGCTTCTGTGAACATAGTGGGTATACTACAATTGGCTGAAGTCAAGTCCGAGATGCCGCCTCAAAGGGCAACTTCGTCAAATTCTCCCTTGCCATCTTCTGTTGCGACTTTGGCTGCTTCTGCTTCCGTCGTCTCTTCTTTGGCTGGCGTAGAAGGTCTCGGCTGGGCTTCTGCCTCCTCTCGGCCTTGCTCGATGGCTTTTGCGGTATCGTCGGACTCGTTGCCGTCGTCGTATTCGTCGTCGTCACTGTACACTTCTTGTTGAGGTCTGTGAGCGAGAGGCGTCCCAGTGATCGACTGAGGAGGCTGAGATGAGTTGCTTTCGCTTCTGGCTGGCGACGGCTCGCGGGGAGAATCAGAGTCAGGACCGCCCTTGGGTGGTGGCTGAGGTCGTTCCGAGGCTCCATCATTTGTGATGGTGCGCTCACTGCGAGTGGGCCTTTCGGGTGTCGGGGGAGTATGTTCGATCCTTGGACTTTCTCTTGTGGGAGCCGTGCTTACGCTGGACCGCTGAACCGTGCTTGAACCCATTTGCCTGAGCTTCGGGTCGGCATCCAGGTAGTATCCTCGTACACCCACAATTCTTCCCTCGCGCTCACAGCCCTTGATCCAATCCGGCACGACCACTGGGACGTTCATCTCCACTGCTTTCTCCCATGCCTGTCCGCGCGGCTCGGTGCAAATGAAGTGCGTCGTGTCGATGCGCACAGAATCGATGAGCTTCGCACCGATGCGATTGACGGTCTCAGCAAGGCTTTCCTTGAGTTGGTTGGGCATCACACCAGGAGTGACCGTGATACCAGTGAGATTCTCCATGGTGTGCGTCTTCACGGTCAGGCGCTCCGAACTGTACTGGCCGGCAGATGTCCGCAACACGAGATGGAAGGTGTACTCAGTATCCAAAGCCAGGCCCGAGATCTTCGTGCTCAACTTGTCTCTGGGGATGGCGCCTGCCTTGTTGCCATTACGGTACAGGCTGAGACTTCGCAGCTCAGCCGTCGCAAGCTCGATAGGATCCCATTCCAGCACAACACTGGTCTGGGTTGCGTTGCGGCATCGAAGCACAGGAGCGGAAGGCGATTGTGTGCCAAAGGTGTTGTAGATATCGGATTGTAAGGCAGAGAACTTCTGGTCGGCAACGGTCTCGGCGTGCTGGTTGCGGGCAACGTTGATGTCGACAATGCTACCGGAGTGGATGTCAGGCGGGAGGAGGATGGAGGGGAATTCAATCTAAACAAGAGGATCGCGGTTAGCATGTCGGCGTCGAGGAAATGGAATATGTCGTTGTTCCTTGCGTATCATGATACCATCAGGGATGGATAGTAGTACGGGAGTGGTTGGGAAGTGGATGTTGGGCACTCACAAGGCGTTTGTCTTCAGTGAGGAGCACGGCGACTCCAGCGTCGACTTTGCCGACAGTCAATGATACCAGCATGGCGAGGTTGTTGCTTTGTTCAAGAGTATCGCGATGTTTACGCTGATCACAGCGCTTCCAACGGTACGAAGGCCAGCTGGAGCTGTCGCTGTATTGGCAAGCTATGATTGGTGCGGAGAGCGCCGCCGCTAATTTTGAGCCAGGACTATTTATTGTTTATCGCCCGATTTCTGGTCGCCGCTCTCCCTTTAGATATAGTACCACATGTCCTCGCAGGCACAATGTCAACCGCAACTGTATCACAAAATGGCAAGACTGCATGATCATCCTCAGATTTCATTTCCTACAGATCTGAACTCTCGTTGCTCGCCTGGCGTGTGGGCTTCGCAAAGCAACCGAAGCCACAATGTCTGAGACCTGCCTCTTGCCTGAGTTGCTCTACTTCTCCGATGTCTTCAGGCTGAAGGAGCTGCCCGAGTTGTCCTTGCTCTGGGCCTCTTGGGCATCGAGAGCTTCCTCAAGCTCATCTTCTTGCTTCTTGCGCTGAGCGGTCAGCGGAGAGTCACCGTCATTTGCGACCGCATAAATTTCTTTCACGATGTTGGGGAGACCCGTGTTGTGCTCTTCGTATGGCTTCTTGTCAATATCGACGAAGATAGGCATGATATGTTGATATCTGGGCTGGTTATCTGCCCGTGAGTCTTGGTTTGGTGCTGGCAACGTTAGAGGAAGGAAGTTTGCGCTGATGTTGTACAGCAGCACTCATATTCATTGACTGGCATATTTCTTTCTCGTCTTCTAGCTTCGACTATCGGTATGAGTAGCCGACGATGAGAGCTTGAGACAAAGGAATTTTTGTGGCAAGATTCGTCGCTTCATGGTATCATCCGCGCAATTGAGAAGCCAGCAATCCGAGACAAAGAAATATAACCTCATCACGAGATCATAGCAACACCGAAACTCATGCTTCGAGGCTCAACGATGGTACTTGTAAGGCAACATTTGCCACTCTGACCATTTGCGTCATGTCGCGAGAATGCGAGTCCTGGTCAGGATGTGCTGGCTTGAGAAACCAACCTCATTGTCCCGGCTGCCTCGCTATTTGTCTTTCCAGCCAAGTCGCTCGCTAACCATGTGTGGAGACATGTTACTCTAGTACTTGATCCCGCGTCGACCGCAGAAATAAACTTTGGCATCTCCCACTTCGATCTTGGAATATGTCGGAACTTTGCTTTTGAAAAGGCCAATGCGACGCCTCATGTACACTAGAGCAGTGTGCCGGTCGTCCGGAGGATAGTAGCGCGGCTCTTATTTGTCCACGAGTGGGCACGATGTTCATTTCACGCCTCAAAGCAGTCAATGCGTCATATACTTTGTCGGCCATGTGGTGTGGAAGAGAGACCTTGAAATAAATCAGGAATTGAAGAACTCTATCAGACATCGTTCGGACAAAGCCGAGAGCTGTTTGTCATCCGGTGATACAATCCACCGAGTTCAAAAAAAAAAAAAACGACTGTGACTATTCCATACTCGAGACAATGTGCAGTCCTAAAAATGACAGCCTGTACCTACTGCGCATATGTTGTGCAACTTGGACCCGGTTCAGCTTGACCATGCATGTCAGCTATACGAACTTGAACCTTGGAATCCAGATGACCCGGTACATCCGCCTTGTCATTTTGCCAGCCAATGTGGTACACACAATGCTTATCTTCAACGGAGCCGTGCTTGTATAAATTACTCACCTCGCGTGCCAAACGAGCCGTCTCGCCAGAACTGTGCAATAAAATTATATAAAGTGCATGAAGCTGCAAACGCTGTTGTATACTCAACTAGCCACGTTGCGTTGGTATGCAGGAACCTTCAGCCGATACACCTGGCAATCTAAACCGTTGGTATCAGAGACCCTGCTATCATGCTTGCGTGATTCGCCAGTAAATTGCAAGATACTTGCCCTCCTGCATAACAAGGCTCTTAACTCTTCCCGAGCTATTCACGGCGCCCAGTCCGCATATACTACCTTTCGATGTGTCCATTTGTCTTCTTCGCTAAGAGGATACACCTGGTGTCAAAAGTCGGTACATTCAGATTGCTGCTGATCCTGACAAATCCCGCGTGACCTGCACAACATGAGAACAACTACGCGGAGAGTCCTTCCTTGTGGTCAGAGCCGCCGGCTTCCTGCAGGAATGGACCCATATTGAACGTGCACCTATCTCGTGGCGCAGGGCCTCGACCACCGGGCCAGTCGTATCAATAAATTCCCGACCTCACGCCAAGACCAGATCAACCGCGGTGTTTTTTAACCAGGGTGTCCAGCGCTAAACGCCAGAAGCCTTCCTCCCAAGCTTACGCCTCTACCAAGCACGATACCACCATACCGCCACCAATTTGAAAGCATACTTCAGGTAATCAGCGTGGCTACAGATATGGCGTTGCTTAGCCCTCGCCCTCCTTTCGTCCAGAACGCCCACCGGAGCACCGAAGCTGCATTCGCACCGTCTTAGCGTGCTTATATCGTTGCACCAACCTTTCTCAGCTTCACCTGTCCGCCCGCTGGCCAAGACCGGGCGTTACTTGGCACCTATGGTTCATCACGGGTTCCACCACCCAACATCGCCTCTGCCAATCTGCTTAATTCGCCAAAGCATTGACGCCGCCGCCTTCCATATCGGCTAAAAAGTGGATCGAGCCTTTTCCCCAGATGGGCGCCCCATGGGGGGTTGCGCTAAGCTCGCGCACGTTTCAACCACGTTGAGCTGCACTCTGTCTGGTTCGTCTGGATGTTGTGGGATGCCCTTCCCTTCCCTTGCAGTGGAAAATCTGCATCAAGTCCCTATCCTTGGCACAACATGCACGCCGCTTGTGCGAGGTGGGCGGCGAGGGTATTTCAGCTCGCTAGCAGCCTTTGGTCCGGTGGCAGATGAGATCGTATAAGATGTAGATCCATGTCCTGATCCCATCGCTGATAACCCTGCTGTTTTTTCCTCTCAGCTTTCGTTTCATCCCTCTCCGTTTCCCACTTACTTTGGTGGCAATCTTGAAATGACGGACGTCAAGGATCCTCAGGCTGTGCACAGCGAAGCTGTCAGCAGTTCCGACATCGATGACACTGAGAAGGCTGGGAGGGCGTCCATTACCCTTGGATGCCACAAGGAAAATTTGGAAGATCTCGATGATCCTGATGCAGGCAAGACTGCAGAGGAGAGAGCTGCTATTGTACGTCTTGCCACATACTTATGCGATCTGGTACATGAAGAATAACATTCCTGCAGGACAAGAAGCTCGTGAGGAGAATCGATTTCTGGCTGATTCCGTGGCTTTGTTTGCTCTACTTGCTCAGTTTCCTTGGTAAGTGCACGTACTTCGTTCTGCTTTCGTTGCATGCAGACGCATCTCCAATATTCACTGCTGACTGAGATCGACAGATCGCACAAACATCGGCAATGCTCGTCTTGCTGGACTTGAGACCGACCTCAAGATGGGCGGCCACGATTACAACAACGCTCTTACTATTTTCTTCATTTCTTACGGTTTGGCTGAGCCTGCTACCAACGTCATGCTCAAGCGCCTTACACCCCGTGTCTTCTTCACTGGAATCATCCTCCTCTGGGGTCTGATCATGACTCTGATGGGCTTGGTCGAAAACTACGCAGCTCTTTTGGCCTGCAGATTCCTCCTTGGTCTCGCGGAGGCCGGTCTCTTCCCAGGTATGACAGTCTCACCCGCATGGAGTAAAAATTCGAAGCTGACATGTTCATAGGTGTGAACTACTACCTGTCCTGCTGGTACAAGCGCTCTGAGCTTGGCTTCCGCGCTGCTATCTTCTTTTCCGCTGCAGCATTGGCCGGATCATTCGGTGGACTGCTGGCCGCTGCGATCGCATTGATGGACGGCATTGGTGGCAAAGACGGCTGGGCTTGGATTTTCATCATCGAGGTAAGACATATGCTGGCTCATCACCTTCAAATGTTCTGACACAGGAAACAGGGTATCGCCACCATGTTCGTCGGCGCCTTCTGCTGGTGGATGGTCTTTGACTGGCCCGGCACCGCTCGCTTCCTCTCACCGGAGGACCGCATCCGCGTCCGTCGTCGTCTTGCTGCCGACAACCAGTCCAACGCGGCTGAAGAGTACGATCGTCGCCACATTACTGCTGCTCTCAAAGACTGGAAGTGCTGGGGCTACGCCGTCATCTACATGGGCTGCTTGATGCCCTTGTACGCTTTCTCTCTGTTCCTGCCCACCATCTTGGCTGGTATGGGCTACGCCGGCACCCACGCGCAGCTTCTGTCGGTTCCTCCGTATGCTGTTGCAGCCACTATGACCATCATTGTTGGTTGGCTCGGAGACCGTACTCGCCAGAGAGGTATCCTCAACATGATCGTTGTTTCGATCGGAATCGCTGGCTTCATCATGGTAAACAGCATCGAATAAGCGGTGACGCCCAACCTCATAGCACAACGCTAACACTTTCGTGCAGTTGATCGCTTCCGACAACCCACACATTCAGTACGCAGGCACATTCCTCGGCGCTATTGGAATCTACCCAACTGTGTAAGTTGAAGCCAGCCCAAATGCACATTCATATCGTGTTGCTAATTATGTCCAACAAACAGTCCCAACACCCTTTCCTGGTGCAGCAACAACATCGAAGGCGTCTACAAGCGTGGTGTCATCATCGGAATCGTGGTCGGTGCCGGCAACGTCAACGGTGTCGTCTCCTCCAACATCTTCCTCAAGAACGAGAAGCCAAGATACTACACCGGTCACGGCACTGTGCTCGCCTACATGTCGCTGTTCCTGCTGGGCGGCACTGTGTTTATGTACACGGCACTCAGGCGCGAGAACTCAAAGAGACGGAGCGGCGCAAGGGACAACATGCATGCTGGCAAGACTGCGGATGAGATCTGGGTGGCGGGTGACAACAGGCCTGACTTTATCTACTCTTTGTAGGTGGTGTATGGGCTTGCTTGTCGGTTATGAGATGTGGTTTGTGGTATACCATAGAGCATCTCAGATATTCGTTCGCTTGGAATAAGAAGGGCTGATTTATGACACGTACATCTTGGCAAACTTCATTGACTCAGAAGACGGAGTGGCTGATTTTGAACTCATATTTTTGCTGACGAACATTGCATGAAGTACAAGTAGTGTTGCCTTTATTGGTTTTCAAAAGACTGCCGCAATGTCCATCTGTCAACTGCGCCCGGAGTGGCAAATCTGACATAGGATCCGGTTGTCAGCAGTGCCCAGGAACGGAAGCTGGAATACGCGACCAGACTGCAAAACTTCACACATAGTATAATACTTCCAAGTGCCTCCCAACTGATGAACTGACGTCCAAATACGCTTTCTCACACAGCATCTCTTGTGGGTCAAATGCACATCACACCACGCCGCTGCGCGCCAGGAAGCAGGGAAACCCGACGACCCTTTGTGCCCGTGGGGAAATAAGGTACAGTAGCCTAACATCCACGAGATGAAGTTCGCGTGGCATTTCTCGACCACGAGCTGTGTGCCCGACGCCCCGACAGGCAAATCCAGCATTTTGTCGATTGACGCCGATCGTGACCCTGGTCTTTTTGTGGGCCATGTCGAGATTAGACTTTGCACACGAACCTTCACTCTAACGTCACTCTGTCGTGAGACCGCGATACGTCCGGGATTTGCTCCTGATCAATGGCAACGATTGCGATGGCGAGGACATGTTTCGTGGGCAGACGGCACGTTGGTGCTCGATTAGCTGGCCAGCAGTCATATCGATTCTTCCTGATCGGACAAGGACGCATCACAAAGACGCTCTTTCGGCATCACATGTGCGACAACGCAACATCACGCGCGTCTTATCGGCACTGCAAGCCGTAAAGATCCCATTGTGAAACAGCATAGCATCTATATGTGACGCTGTTGTGATCCTGAGCTGACCACGACTCTCCGACCCAAATGGCCTACCGAATCTCGCACGCTCGTGCGTCTTCGCCGGCCTTCTGTCCCCGACCCACTTCGGTTCCGCTGTTCTGTGGGACGAGCAGAGCCGCAAGTTCTCTCTTGGGCGGCACGTCCAAACTTCTGTCGAATTTCTTGCATCATGGCAGTGCTTTGCTATCAAAATGCCCTCCTGGACAGCCCGTTGTGCAAGGCCGTTGGGCCTAAAAATTTACCTTCCCTTGTTGCGCTAGTGATAACGATTCGCACTCTATCTCCACTCGCCTCTTCTGCTTTGGCATCAAGTTCGATCTCCCTGGGAGTACAAGTACATAGACTTGCCATCCAATGTAGACTCTGGTCAAGTACACCTTTCACATCAGTGCCTCTCCCATCTCAATTGCTTGTCCTTGTGGCAGCAGAACTGGGCTCTGACGACTAACAATTCTTCAATCCACTTTCATCGGATCACCGCCAGCAAATCTCTTTTCAACATCTCCTAGCGCGACTTGGACGCCGTTGGCAACAGTAACGGGAAAATGTCACAAAACGAGTCTCGTCCCCAGCTGGGCGATCGCCTGCACACTATGGAAACTGTTCGTGAAGACGATAGCAGACAAACAGATTCGGAGCACCAACACACAAACAGCAGACCATCAGCACCCCGTAGGCCGACGGCGAAAAGCAGACCGTCCGCACTTCGCAGGCCAACGGCGAAGAGCAGGCCAACATACGCCAGCATGACACGACAGCCAACCTCAAACACCCTGCAAGAACACGGTCTCGCAGGCCCTCCAGCTTACCAACAAAGACGAGACGACACTCACTATGACGAAGGCTATGAAGAAGCCAATCCATGGATGCAACAAGAAGACGACGCTGGCTTCTCCCTGGCAGGCAACTTCCCTCGAACAGTCCGGTGGAGGAACAAGCGCCACGACACTGGCGCTCACGACAGAGTGCAAGCCGATCAGAGGGGCGAGACCGATGCCGCTCCTCAAGTACAAGGTGCTGAAGACCAAGCCAATGGTCAGGATGATGACCCTGTAGACTATGCGAGCTCGATCGGCGAGGAGGAATCCATCAAGCGCCAGAAGTTTGAGGCTCGCCAACAAGGCGGTGTTGATCTGACGCCTACACGTACAATAAGCCAGCAGGACGTGAACGCTCAGTACCCGCCCAGCATTCGTCCATTCAATTGGTGGGCAGGCTTCAGAATGAAGTATCAACGTCCTCTGGCTGAGTTCCTCGGTATGGTTGTATTTATGTTCTTGGGTGTCAGTGCCAACCTCAGTGTCTATGTTTCCGAGAAACAATCAGGCACACAACAGACAGTATGGTGGACTTGGGGCTTCGCTGTCATGATTGGCATCTACATCGCCGGTGGCTCTTCCGGTGCCTTCCTCAATCCTATGATCGTCATGGTCCTCGCAGTGTTCCGCGGCTTTCCTGCGAGGCGCGTCCCAATGTACATCTTGGTACAGATTTTCGGCGCCTTCATCGGATCGCTACTCGCTTTCGCCGTTTTCCGCGACAGCATTCTCAACCTGGACGGCGCCCTACTTCCCGAGACCACTGGTGTCAACTTCTACACCCAGCCCCAAGCAGACTACATCAGCGTCCACACGGCTTTCATCGTCGAGATGCTAGGCAGCGGCGTCATCGCCTGTACCATCCTCGCCCTTGGTGACTCCGGCAACTCTCCTCCCGGCGCCGGCATGCACGCCTTCATCATTGGCCTGCTAATCACCACAACTTGCATGGCTCTCGGCTGGATTACTCGTGGTTGCTTCAACCCAGCCCGCGATCTCGGCCCACGCCTCGCCGCTCTTGCAGTCGGATACCCGCTGCACTCCTTCACCGACTGGGCCAACTTCTGGATCTGGGGCGCCTGGTGCGCGCCCATGGTCGGCGGGCTAATCGGCGGCGTGGCCTACGACGCGTGCGTGTTCAAGGGTGGCGAGAGCCCCGTGAACTACAGCGGCGGGCTGTGGAAGAAGAAGGCCATGCACCGGGAGGGCGAGTTCTTCGCACGCATCATGCGCAATCCCGCAAAAGCCGAGGATATCGATCGCCGCCTGGAAAGCGGTGAGCTGCAGACCGTCGAAAGCAGCGCGGCGCATGAGAATGATATGCCGTCTGCAAGCAGTGGGCAGGAGCGGGAACGCTCTGTTTCTGGTTCTAGGTCTGCTGAGAGTCGCAAGCAGGACAACATGAGGGATGCGTACATCGCGAGTCGCTTCAATCGAACGGAATAGGTGGTAAAAGCCTTTTTCGTCCCTAGTCGCGCAGAAAGTCCGTCATGTGTTCTGCCGAAACAGACCTCGGTTTTCTTTTCTGCTTTCTCTCTTCCTGTTTATCTTTTTTGTTGGTTCAAGCGAGGCGCTGGCTAGGATCCATTATGGTGAGCGAGGCGTTTACCCACGGCAGGGCCACACAGCAACAAAAAGGGCCCTGGGAATCTCGGCTTTGGAAGACAACAGGATTCCGTCTGCCGTCTTTCCCGTGTTTTCATAATTATTCCTGAATGTCATGACTCGAAACCGAGCTTTTCCAATATCATCTCTTGTGCGCTGCCTCTCGTTTCACCTCTCACTTGGGCGCGATCTCTTCTCAGTGCTAAACTGCTTAGGTTCATAAATGCTCATCGAATAATTTCGCCTGCCTCGAAATCAAGCTAGTGTTGAAAGCAAAAGTCGCTCAGTCGCTCAGTCGCTCAGCCGCAACACGTCAGCCAAGGGATTATCTCCACCAGCTAGTCCATTCGAATATGCCAGGCTGGCTCAAATCGCACCCCAAAGCTTCCTGCTTGCTTGCAAATAAAGATTCAAAGGGCGGCAAAAGTCGTGCTCATCATCGTTTCTCGTCAACTCTCGTAGCCAGGCGGCATTTCAATCACTCTACAACCGGCGGTCCGCTCTCATCGGAACCATGATATTTGCCACCACCAGATTTCTAATCCGAGCGGCGGCCACGGGTATCGTCTTCGCTGTCGTAGCGGTGGCGGTCATTTCTCTCTCTGCGAGAAGTAGCGCGGCGGTCATCATGGCGTCTGTGATACGGCGTAAGCATGGGACTTCGTAGTAGGATGCAGAAATAAGAAAACTGGAGAGCGCAATCGCAAACGGTTGAACTTTTGATGCGATGCAGGCTTGATAGGGCAAGCATGTGTTGAATCATCTTACCCAGAGATCTCCTGCCAGCTGCTTGAGAGCGGATCTGCGCGCGGTGGCGGGCCAGGCGGTGGCGGTGGAAGGTTCACACCGTAAGTTCTGGGGCCTACGAACCTTTGACTGCCTTTGAGAGTGTCAGCGTTGATCTGGTCGCAAACTTGACAGCAGTCGCTGGACGGTCGTCATGACCTGACATCTACACGAATGATACTGCTCCCTTGGCAATGACTGGAAGATGAGTTCAAAGTCTCGGATAAATTATTACTTACCGTGGGACTTCTCATGATCATGGTGCGGACGCCTCTCGCTACGTGTGCGGCGAGGCGGCGCAGCCCCGCCATCAGAAGGGGGAGAGTGCGAGTGCGAAGGGACGTATGAGTCTCGGCGTTGTGAATGCAAAGGCTGATTGGGGTCCGGGAAGCCACGCGCGTTGAGAGGAGCATTGGCAGGTGAGTACGCTTGAGGTGCCCCGGGGACGACATTAGGCTGCACAGGAGATACGGAAGCTGCTGGCGGCGGGGAAAATGCATTTGGAGCTCCTCGGGGATATGGTGCCCCAGCTCCATAGATGTCAGAGTATGGGATATAACTGACGGGGACAGATCCTGGAACAGGTGCAGCAACAGGCACGACGGGAGGCGAGGCGACGGGGTTGTGTCGTTGGGTCTGCTGAGCAAACGCTGCTGCGGTACCAGCACTTGCGGCAGCTGCGGCGACCGAGGCACGTTTGCTGGCAGAGTTGACTTTTGGGTCAGGATACTGCGATGGTCTGTGGCTGCCAGTGGGCGAGAAGTCTGGCGCATAGTTGTGCCTAGCGCCATTGGGCCGAGAAGAGCCGTCGTCGTAGCCGTAGCGATCGTTGTCGCCGTAGGTTCTGCGTCGAGCGTGTCTGCGCTCTCTCTCTGTTTCCTCGGAGTCGTAGTCGGCGCCTCCATCATACGAGGAGCGGCTTCGCTCATGCCTCCTGCGTCTATCTGTCGCATAGCCCGCTCGGTCTTCACGGTCAGCGTCCTCGTCGTAGCGGCGGCGCCGGTCCTCATGCTCGTCGCTGTGCCTGCGGCGACGCGATCGATCGCGCCTGTGGCTTTGGCTGTGACGTTTCTCATCTTTCTCATGTTGCTTGCGTTCTTTCTCTTTGTAGAAGCCTCCCGGCACCTTTTCGAACCAGCTGTCGGGGATTTTATCTGCGCCGTACATGATACCACGCAAGACAAGCTTCTCCATCTTGGACTACTGATGTGTGTTGCTTTGTGGCCGTCTGTCTGGTGAGTAGTTACGATTGCAGTGTCGCGTGTTTGTGTTTGATATTTTGTTAGCTCGCGGCGTGTGGCGGAAATGTTGCTGCAGGTTGACGCAGCTTCTCACAGCAAAGCGTCGCAAGCCACGCAGGCACGGTCCTCGATATTGGCTTCACTTGCGATTGCTTCACGTGCTCTTCACGTGTTTAGATTGTTTGCGAGGCAAGAGTGAGGTGGGGAGTGCTGCGCTCGATGCATGCGTGATATACAGCGCATGGGCTTACATGCACATAAGATGTTCAAGGTGGCATCGTCATTCCCGGTTTACACGGGCGCACAGTCAAACGGCGGGCCTATCTCACCAACATGACCTTCACTGTCAGTCCCGGCATGGCGGCAAATCGTGTTCGGCGCTGAGTGGCAATCACAGGGCTGCATGCCAATCGACGTGGCCGGCGCAGGGTCACGAGGGCCGAGGGCTGGCGATTTTGGCGATCGAACAAACGCTGACGTCGTTGTGCATTTTTGGCTCAAGCCACCAAGAGGCTCTTCCCCTTACTCCTTGTAAAACGAGTCTGATCAGGTCACACGTACGACCTTGTTCCGACTGGGTCTTGTGAAAGGCTGAAACTCATGTATCACTCACTATGGGACTGCTG